>JAYKKT010000040.1:412500-1012500 GCA_036023115.1 Brasenia schreberi
TTAGCAGGATTTGGCAACCTAAGGTACTTATTTTCAAGAATCGGGGACTTCACCCTGAATTGATAAATGACTCTAGCTACCCTCTTTGGAAAACTTCATGAGCACGAACCGGAATTCCATGATTAAGTCAAAGCAAAGAAAACGATAAAAAGAAAAAGGAGATCAAGTTTCAAAGCCACTTCCTCAACACTTGACAATGATGATTAAGAAAATGAAGAAAGTATGTGGTCTAGTTTTACTTGTCGCCTTTGCAACCTCCTCGAGAAAAAGGAAAAATTGCCCGTTCAAATCAAAAACAATCGCTATGTCCTTTTTAGAAAGTTGAAAATATGACCTGAAATACACCGAGAAAGCGCAATGTTGGAAAAACATACCGGGCAATTGGTGGCACATTACTTTAATAGCCCTAACATATCCAATTGTCTAATTGATTTTTTAGAACCGGTTATAAAAAATGGCTAGATTTTGAAGGATCTAAAGCTCGAGTGCTCTTATTGAAGAGAAGAAGACTGCCAAGAAGAAAAATGATGAGTTTTTAGCTTTTGGCAATTCAGGGAGCTAAGTCTACCGCTGCGCGGAAATTTTATTTCGAAGGAATCATCAATGAAGAAAAATTTGAAAAACTTTTAAGAAGGAGAATGTTATTCTTTTAAATAAATACTTTTTCATTTATCACGAAAGCTGTCCGTTGTTAGAAACAGTATTAACGTGAAGGAGAAGGAGAAGAAGCAACACTGCTTGCTGGATTTTTGGTCATGGAAACCTATGGCTTTCGTAATCTTTTATTTTGTGAATCTATCAAGGATCTTTTTCTTTTAAAACAGAAAATCGATGAAAAAGGAAAAAGCGAAGAAAGAATTTTGGGAAGAAAAATAAAGGTGAAAGAAAGTTTTCCCTGAAAAAAAGAAGAAGAAAGAAGTAGAAAAAGAAAAGCTGGTCTAAAAGGAAGAAGAAAAAGGAGAAGAAGGAAGAAGCGAGAAGAAGAAGGAGAAGGAAAAGGAGAAGAGCAAAAGCCCCTTGATTATAAAGGAGAAGGAGAAGAAGAGAAGAGAAGAGAAGAAGACAGAAGAATAATTTAAGAAGAAGAGAAAGAAAAGAAGAAGAAAGAAGAAGAAGAAAGAATTGAGAAGAGAAGATCAAGAAGAAGAAGAATACAATAGCCAGAAGAAGAAGAATCTTGAGTAAGAAGAAGATTAAGGACACAAATAAATATGATTGATGAATTGAGATGATGATTTTGAGAAAAAACATTTTTGAAGAGAATGAGAAGAAGGAGAAGAGGAGAGAAGGAGGAAGAAGGAGAGAAGATGAAGAGAAGATGAAATGATGAATGAATGATGATGATGATGATCATGATGAACAGGAAAAACAACATCTTGGTGCTTCAAAAGTAATGAAAAAGATTGTCTAAAGGATGAAGGAAAAGAAGAAGAAGAAGAAGATCAACAGAAGAGAAGAAAAGAAGGAGAGATTAGAAGGAGAAGCTAAGAAGTCAAAGAAGAAGAAGAAGAAAAGAAAGAAGAAAGAAGAAGGAGAAGAAGAGAAGAAAAGAAAGAAGAAGAGAAGAAGAAGAAGAAGAAGAAGAAAAGAGAAGAGAGAAGAAGAAGAAGAAAGAAGAAGAAGAAGAGAAAGAAAGAAAAAAGAAGAAGAGAAGAGAGAAAGAAGAAGGAAGAAAGAAAAGAGAAGAAGAAGAAATAAAGAAGAAGCTACATTCTTGAAGAAGAAAGAAAGAAGAAAGAAGAAGAAAGAAGAAGAAGAAGAAGAAGAAGATAAGAAGGAGAATGAAAGGAGAAAAAAGAAGATGATGATGATTTTGATGATGAAATGATGACACACATGTCTGGAAAACACACACACAAATTTGGTGCTTTATCATAGTAAAGAGAAGTAATTCTTAAGGAGAAGGAATGAGAAATGGAGAAGATGCAAAGAAGGAGAAGAAAGCAGTTTAAAGATAAGGAGAAGAAGGAGATTAATGCCTTATGAAGAAGAAGAGAGAGTTTTATGATGATGAGATGATATGCAGGAAAAAAAGCATCTTGAGCTTTATCCTGCGCTAATAGAGAAGAGTAAGTTGTCTAGTTGAAGGAGAAGATGAAGAAGGGAGAAGAAGAAGAAGGAGAAGAAGAGAAGAACAAGAAGAAGAAGATAGAGGACAGAAGAAGAAGAAGAGAAGAGGAGATTTTGAGAAGAGAAGGAGAAGGAGAAGAAAGAAGAAGAAGGAGAAGAGAGAAGAAGGAGAAGGAGAAGAAGAAGGAGAAGAAGAAGAAGAAGAAGAAGGAGAAGGAGGAGGAGGAGGAGGAGATGAAAGAAAAGAAGAAGAAGAAGGAGAAGAAGAAGAGAAGAAGAAGAGAAGAAGAAGAAGAAGAAGAAGAGAGAAGAAGAAGAGAAGAAGAAGAAGAGAAGAAGAAGAATGAGGAGAATAGATGAAGATGATGAGAAGAGAAGAAGAAGAAGAAGAAGGAATCATAGAAGAAGAAGAAGAAGAAGAAGAAGAGAGAAGAGAAGAAGAAGAGAAGAAGAAGAAGGAGAAGAAGAAGAAGAAGAAGGAGAAGATGAAGAGAAGAATGAAGAAAGAAGAAGAAGAGATGAAGAAGAAAGAAAAGAAGAAAGAAGAAGAAGCATTTTTAAGAAGGAGAAAGAAGAGAAGAAGAAGAAGAAGAAGAAGAAGAAGAAGAAGAAGAAGAAGAAGAAGAAAGGAGAAGAAGAAGAAGAAGAAGAAGAAGAAAGAAGGAAGAAGAAGAAAGAAGAAGAAGAAAGAAGAAGAGAGAAGGAGAAGAAGGAGAAGAAGAAGAAGAAGAAGAAGAAGAAAGAAGAAGAAGAAGAAGAGAGAAGAAGAAGAAGAATGAGAAGAGAAAGAAGAAGAAGAAGAAGAAGAGAAGAGAGAAGAAAGAAGGAGAAGAAGAGAAAGAAGAAAGGAGAAGAAGAAGAAGAAGAAGGAGAAGAGAGGAGAAGAAGGAGAAGAAGGAGAAGAAGAAGAAGAAGAAGGAAGAAGAAGAAGAAGGAGGAGAGAGGAGAAGGAGAAGAAGGGAGAAGAAGAAGATGAGGAGAAGGATGAAGAAGGATGATGAAATGTACAAGAAGAAGAAGAAAAAAGAATCTTGGTGCTTTATAAACTTAGAATAGAAAGAGAGTTGTTTATTATTTGAAGGAGAAGGAGAAGGAGAAGGAGAAGGAGAAGGAGAAGGAGAAGGAGAAGGAGAAGAAGGAAGAAGAAGAAGGAAGAAGAAGAAGAAGGATGATGATGAGAGATGAATGTACAGAAAAAACAACATCTTGGTGCTTTATCAACAGAAAGAGAAGAAGAGAGAAGAAGAAGAAGAAAGAAGAAGAAGAAGGAGAAGAAGAAGAAAGTGAGAAGAAGGAGAAGAAGAAGAGAAGAAGAAGAAAGAGAAGAAGAAGAAGAAGAAAGAAAGGAAAGAGGAGGAGAAGAAGAAGGAGAAGGAGAAGGAGAAGAAGGAGGAGAGAAGAAGAAGGAAGAAGAAGAAGAAGGAGAAGAAGCAATATTGCACAGCATAATACGTGCAAGAACAAAATAAATACCCATGTGCTCTTTTATTTTGTGTTCAAGTCAATAAAGGTGAATCACTTACTTTTCTGTGCCAGCAAATCCTAAACAATAATTACCTGGAACAAGTGATTCTTCCAGAGCTGTGCATTGTGATCCACTAAACAACCAAGCTTACGGGTGGGAATGAATCTTGCCATTGCCAAGCCTTGGTGAATTTGATATCCACATCGATCACTAATGGTAAGCCATGGAAAGGAAGAAATCAATGTGTTGGGAAGAGTAGGAGTTATTAGCAGGCTCAATATACTTCGCGATGTGATTTTGCATGCAAGGTGATTGTTTCATGACATGGAAAGAATGGAAGGAACACCAATACACTTAGGGTATTGAGATGGTGATGGATGGTGGCGAAAGTAGGACAACTTTGATGACAGGTGAAGCGGAATGTAGATTTCACCAACGACCTCAGTGAATGGTAAGTCAAACCAAAAATGGTTTTTTTGAATTTCGAGAAACTGGCGAGATGTTGAAAAATGGTCAAATGGTGACGAGGGTTTCCTCGAGTAAAGATCTCCTTAAGTAACCTGAAAGGGAAAGTGCGCTCCACGTCTGAAGGCTTGTTTGCCTTGGTTTTGGGAGATCGAGCGATTATCTGTTTTATTACGCCTCGATAATTGACGAAGGTAATTAAAGAATCCGAAAAATATCATAGTTATCACGTTGAGTTGTGAATCAAATTACGTAAGGAGGGAGTCTGATTCTTTAATGCTACAATTCTTAGAGGTCGAGTGTGGGAGTGCCTGAGAAAGTAGTGGGTAATGATTGTGAGGTTTTTGACGCAAAGGTAGGCTTGTCTCCGTTTGGAGTCACAACCTGTGTGTTGGGAGTGATAAAACTTTGTCACAAATAAAGATTACTTGGGATTTACGTTGCGTGCATCCCACTCAAAGAAAGTAAATAAAAACAAGTTTAATTCTTTTTTATAACTTAATTAGAATCCACACGTAATGGGAGTTAAATCAAATAAAAAAAATAAATCAAGATTCATTAAGATCTATATACATAATCATATTATGATTTCTTTGTCATCTATTAACACCACCACTTATAAATGGGTTCAAGCATTCATTATGCCAATATCTTGTCTCTGATAAATCAAGATCTCCACTTTACAAGGAGTGTTTCTAAATTGATTGGAAATGATAATTACTTTGCAAAAATATTGGTTTTTTGTATATCGTTTATGTTAAGGTAACGTCTTTCTATATTGTCTAATTTCTATATCTCTTGTTTTACAGGTATATATCTAAAAGGGAAAGCGAAGAAATATGACGAGAAGAAAAAGGAAAGAAGAAAAAAAAAAGAAAGAAATTGAAGGATGAAAAAGAAAACAAAAGTGTAGAAGAAGAAGGAGAAAAGAAGTGAAAAACCTACATTAAAGGGAATAACATAAAGGTGAGTATAATTTTCTTCATTTTTTATTATATCTTATCTTTAAGTTTAGCTATATAATTAAACCATTTTTGTTGATTGCAGATTAAGGTTTAATTGTGACAAATTTAGCTTACTATAAGAGGAAGGTTTAGTCCCCATTTGCAGAAAAGAGGCATGCTGTTTGGCTTGTTAGTATTTTTCATATCCCATGTTTTTATTTTTTTGTTTCTAAGCAAAATTATAACGATAGACTCTAACTTATGTATAAGAAGAAGAAGAAGAAGAAGAAGAAGAAGAAGAAAGAGAGAAGAAAGAAGAAGAAGAAGAAGAAGAAGAAGAAGAAGAAGGAGAAGAAGAAGGAGAAGAAGAAGGAGAAGAAAGAAGAAGAAGGAGAGAGAGAAAGGAGGAGAAAGAAGAAGAAGGAGAAGGAGAAAGAGGAGAAGGAGAAGAGAAGAAGGAGAAGAAGAAGAGGAGAAGAAGAAGGAGAAAGAGAAGGATAAGAAGAAGAAGAAGAAGAAAGAAAGGAGAAAGAAGGAGAGAAAGAAGAATGAGAAGAAGGAGAAGAAGAAGAAGAATGGGGAGTCTGGAGAAGAAGGCAGCCTGCCATGAAGAAAAGTTCGAGAAGAAAGAAGAGGACAATAGAGTTCGTTGAAGAAAGAATGATTAGGAGAACACACACGTTGTAAGAAGGAGACGGAGAAAGAAGAATTCTTTCAAAGCAATGATGCGCGTTGAACTAAAGACGAAGCACACGCGTTTAGTTTACTTGACACGCGAGAATACGTTTTCTGATTATTTGAAGGCACACACTAGCACACATTTAAAGAGCCTTCGATTAATTCAATGAGAAGGAGAAGAAAAGGAAAGAAGACAGATATTAGAAGAAGGAAATACAGAAGGAGAATAATGAAGAAGAAGAAGATCGCTAAGAAGAAGAGGAAGAAGAAGAAGAAGAAGAAGAAGAAAAGAAGAATCATTTGATGTGTGAGGAAAAGGAGAAAGGAAAGAAAAGGAGAAGAAAAGAGGAGAAAAGGAGAAAAGAAGGAGAAGAAGAAGAAGAAGAATAAGTCATGCTAGGAGAAGTAATAGGAAAAGATTGAAGTAGAATTAGATCGATAGAGAAGGTAGAATGTCGTGATAGAATGTGAGAAAGAAGGACGAATCACGCTGCGTTTACCAGTTGTGGTGATTAGAGCGAGAAGCCAAGAAAAAGAAGAAATAATATGAAATAAAGGTAGAATGACTGCCACTTTACAGGAGATCAAATTGAAAGTGATTGAAGAAAGAAATGGCAGCGTTGAATTTGAAGAAATGCTGCTTAAGTTTTATAAGCTAAGTCTAAAATTGATTAACAAAATTGTGATTAATGATGTTCTTTGTATTAATAAGTGTTAAAATACAGTTAAAAAAATCGAATCGATGCCAAAAAAAGAAGTTAAAAATCAGTGTTTTGGATATTCAAGACCACCAATGTGTCACACATTTAAGAAGGCTTGTAATTGCTATTTTGATCTCTTTAAAAACAGCGAAAAAAAATATTTTGTATTTTCCATATCGTAGAAATGGTATAATTAATTAAACTACTAATAGAAAATTGAAAAGCGTTTCGGCATTGAGTATTAAATTATCCTGTCTCACATGCATGATACATAATGAATTTGGCTATCGTAAATGGAAACTGTCTTGAAGGACCCGCTGGAAGCCCGATAAGGTGAGCCTGATATCATGGCTATTACATCTGAAAAAAATTCATATATGGAAAAAAATCGCGTTGAATCTTTTGAAGACTCTTACGTTAGTACCAATTGCAGATTAGTTGTAATATTTTGAATTGATTTAATCTAATGGTAAATGTGTAAATTTGTGTAAATAATACTATGACGAAAGGATTTTTCTTGAATAGAGAAAGATATATTAAATGAACTCAAAAAGATTAAATATTTTGAGGTGAATTTACCAAATGATTTGCTGTGCATTCAATGGCGCAATTAAATGGAAATTCTGAAACTTAATAAAAAATCTTATTTGGGACATATAAAATGTTTTGATGGTATTCTGATGGCGTAATAAGAATAATGTATTAATGTGAGCATGTTGTGGTTATGGTAATCAATGCACGTAAAAAGTGATTTCAATATGTAATTATAATTATGGAAAAGGAGAGTCTTGAATCCGTTTTGATTTATTTGATTTTCAAAAATAATGTTTGGAAAAAATGCCATGTGTATGTATAGCACCTTCCTTACGTAATTGTAAAATGTTAAATACCAACAATGATATTCACACTTATCTTACAAATCATTGTGAAAATAGTAAAAAAACAAAGCATAAATGAAAAATGTTAAAAAAAAACATCTTGACGGTGACGTTTACATATTTTTGCCATTAAATATTCTAGAGTGAAAAATCACTACGTGATTAAATAATGAATAATATTTACTTGGTGGAATTGTGAAAATGACTAGAAAATCTTATGTAATTTGATCATTTCTAAATACTTGTTGAGAATGATGAAAATGATTCATAATCTTGATAAAAAGAATGAGTGTTCCTTGTTATCGATTTTGAAAATAGAAAATCATTCTTGATTTGAAGCTATTTGGGTGTCTTTTGAGGAAAATTGTCTAAAAAGTATGTCACATTTCGATTGAAAGGTCTGTGAAGTGTTCTATGACTATTATGAATGAATTAAGCACGCGTTATGTGTGAGTATAATTGTGTTGATTGGCTTCTGAAATGAAAAGGGCAATTGCAGAGGTATTTTGTGAAAAAACTCTGAAAGTATGTTAAATATAAGCTAATGATTAAACCGTGTGCAGAAAAGCAATGTCATGATTTTCTATGTTGATCATGTCTTGTACGCATCTGCGTAATAATCATCTTCTAATCTTATGATCGTAATAATTTGTCTGTGTAGTGTCTAATTATGATTTATTATTATTATAATTATAACGTTGGTACATTGTGCATTGGTGTCTATGTGATTTTGTTAGGTCATTATGAAATGCAAAATTTGGATCAATATGGTGGCGTCTAAGAAAGCATAAATATTAATTAATGTGACGTAATGGCGCTAAAAAATAAGCAATGCGTTGGCCTGTGGAGAGTTGGTACTTAAGTGATAGTGCTTGAGTGCTATTGTGATAGGAATATAATGAATAACACCGTATTATAAGTGCCTATTGGTTGAAGAGGCAATGAAGATTGGAAATAGTGGCATGGTCGTATGAATGGTAACATTAATTGGGGCTTCGGCCATTGTGACTCAGGCTACATGTCCCATGAAATAGAAGTTCGTAGCATAAGTACATGTTATTAAAGATTAGCGATAATCAATAATCATTCTGTTACACACGTGTATGTAACATGCTAAACGAAAATATTAGGTAATCTTAAAGAGAGAGTGTTGTCTGAGTGCTATTCAGTATGCAATACTGTCACCAATTAATATCACAATCTTGTTAAAAAAAATATAAATTAACATTAACTTATATTTCTTGTATTAAGATTGTGGGTCCTATTAATAACTGTGTACAATATAACATACTTATAACATAATTATGTATCTGATTTCTGTCAATATTGAAATAATATCGAACTGTAATCATTATGTCTCACAGGTATATGTATGTATTTTTAACCCTATCAATGTTTGAAACCAATCTATGTAATCTACCATAATACAGTAACCTTTCATGTGTATTATAATACAATTTTAGCATATATGTAGAAAAAAAATATACGTAATATTAACAAATGTGAGATGTGTATTAATACACCAGCCTGCTTGTGTAACATTTGTTGGATAATGAGCAAACGGTAATACTATTACGAGTGTGGCTATTATGGGATTGTGTGCGTTATATCTATTAATGTGCTCATATATATTAATTAACTTATCATGTGAATTATTTATCATGTGAAATTTCGAAAGATATTGGTGTACGTAATAATATTAATGATAATTAATGGCGCCATGTGTGGTTATCATCATCCTGCATAATCGAAAGTGTGTCAAAACTTCAATGGTCGGGATATTTTTTTAACATGTGTGTGTGTGTGTGAAATTAATATTCATACAAATATAATGCATCAGCACTTTAGCTACATATGCAAAAATGTGGAAAGGAATTTACACATGAAATGACTTCAAGATTAGAAGGAGGGAAGACTAAATTCGTAAGAAGAATAACTGCGATTAATTTGTGGGCCTTAGACACCAGAGCATCTTGTTGAAATACAGCCATCTTGTTGATTGTATAGAGAACGTTAGTATGCGTTACACGCGGATTGCAATGACGTCAAGTTTCGACGTAGTATGTGAGTTATAAGATGATTGGCGTGGAATACGCAAATGATAGTAAGGGATGAATGAAAATTGTAAGTATCCATTAGAATCACTGAAATGAATTGCTCAAATGAAGTCATTATCATCAATATTGTGATGAAGAAGTTGGCCATAATAAGCGTGTTTAGACCTATCTTGTTATACAATGCCGCAGTAGTAAATTTGCAAGATACAAAGGAATCTTATCAATTTCTGATATGGTTCAATGTAATCCTACGTGACACCAGGACGCTATTTAATCGTGGACATTGCGGTCCATAATGACTAATCCACAATCAATCATGAGACATAGGAGCTCATGGACGAGTTTTGTATCGTATTCATGCAGAAATGATATTGGGTTAACTATCAGCATCATTAATCCCATGTTGTCGAACATCCATACGACTGTATTACAGTGATTTATCTCGTGATATTTTAGGGTCAAGCTATCATCGACCGCGATTCATAGTTATTCAAATCCTCTTTTGTCGTGTTATCCATCATGGATTATAGGGGGAGTTTCGATCTGTCTTCACATAATTTTCCTGTTAATTTAGTCATTTCATAAAGCGTTTTCTGTGATCTTAAAAGACCTTCTATTGCCCACCTTTCCAAATCACTATATGCATAAATGTAAATTCAGCAAGAAAAATCAATTAAGTTCAACAGAGTCATAAAACACATACAGAACCAAAAACTTACATCCATGCATATTCTATATGAAAGCTTGCCATATGTAAATGGATTAACAGTTCGGATAAAGGCTTACCATAATATTTTTAAAATGCTTGCCGCAATTGAGCATCAAATTTCACTCACACTTAACTTTTTGCAACTTAAGCACATGATAAGACCAAAGCTCTTTAGCTGGAAACGATAACCATTGCCTGTGACACTTCCTCACATTGATCATTGAATCTAGAATATTCACCATGAAGATCAGACTCAATTTTAGTAATTCAACATCTATCAGAAGAAGTCATTTCTGAGGTAACGCTTTCCACAGGTCTCAAGCACAATGAAGTGAGATCTGGATCCTAATTGAAAAGCATGAGTCTGTTGGAATTGATACAAAAGATTCTTCTTTAAGTAACTGGTTGATTTCAATCTCTGTCCAAGTCGGTCCTGCATAAGGTTCGGCATATCTCACCAATTACCCATGAAAACAACTATCGGCAAAGAGATTAGCTTATTGGTCTAAGCGATCTACCAAGACTAAATATATGAAGAATAAAAAAATTAGATCACTTTAAAAGATTTAAAGCCAAAGAATGTTCATATTGTACTTCGCAAATGAAAGAATAATGTTGAAGAAGAAGGAGAAGAAGAAGAAGAAGAGGAGGAAGAAAAGAAGTTCTCCTAACATGAAAGTGATAAGAAGAAGAAGCAAGAAGAGAAAGAAATAATGGATCTAAATGTGAGAAATTTTGATTATTAACAAAGATTTGAATTTTGGTGAACTGGAGAAACTAGAAGAAGAAGGATTTAGAACTAAGGAAGGAGAAGAAGAAGAAAAGGAGAAGGACAGAGGAAGCAGAAGAGACCATGCTGATTTTGGGAAGAACTTTTAGAAGGATGAAAAGATTTAGAAGATATGTTTAGGAGAAGGATAAAATGACAGTGAAAAGAAATAGGTGATGATGGTTCTTTATAGAAAGCGAACAGTGAGGGAGAAAAGGAAAAAAGGAGGTTGAAAGACTGAGGAGGAAGAAGAAGAAAAGAAAGAGAAGAAGAAGAAAGAAGAGAAGAAGATGAGAGAGAATTGAAAAGAAAAAAGAAGAAGAAGAAGAAAAGAAGGAGAAGAAGAAGAAAAGAAGAAGAAGAATCACTAGAAGGAAGAAGAAGAATAGCAGGAGGAGAAGAAGAGAGAGAGAGAAGGAGAAGAAGAGATACGTTGAAGAAGAAGAAGGAAAGAAGGAAGAAGGAGAAGAAGAAGAAGAAGAAAAAAGAAGAAGAAGAAAAAAGAAAAAGAAGAAGAAGAAGAGAGAAGAAGAAAAATGAAAGAAGAAAGAAGAAGAAGAAAAAGAAGGAGAAGAAGAGGAGGAGAGAAAGAGAAGAAGAGAGAGAAGAAGAAGAGGAGAAGAAGAAGAGAAAATTAGGAGGAAAGGAGAAGAGAGGAGAAGAAGAAGAGAAAAGAAAAAGAAGGAGAAGAGAAGAAGAAGAGGAGAAGAAGAAGAAGAAGAAGAGAAGGAGGAGAAGGAGAAAGAGGAGAAGAAGATCGAGAAGAGGAAAAAAAGCTAGAAGGAGAAGAAGAAGAAGAAGAAGGAGTGAGGAGAAGAAGAAGGAGAAGGAAGAGGAAAAGAAGAAGAATGAAGAAGAAGAAGGAGAAAAAGAAGGAAGAAGAAGATAATTTATGAGAAGCAAAGAAGAAGAAGAAGGAGAAATTAAGAAAGAAGAAGAAAGAAGGAGGAGAATCTAGTAGAAAGAAGGAGAAGGAGAAGAAGAAGAAGAAGAAAGGAAGAAGAAGTTAGGAGGAAGAAAGAAAGAAGAAGAAGAAGAAGCTTTAAGGAGAAGAAAGAAGAAGAAAGAATGAGAAGAAGAAGGAAAGAAGGAGAAGGAGAAGAAGAAGGAGAAGAAGAAGAAGGAGAAGAAGAAAGAAGAAGAAGAAGAAGAAGAAGGAGAAGAAGAAGAAGAAGAAGGAGAAGAATGAGAAGAAGGAGAAGAATGAGAAGGAGAAATAGGAGGGAAAGGAGAAGAAGGAGAAGGAGAATTCAGGAGAGAAGAAGGAAAGAGGAGAAGAAGGAAAGAAGAAAGAAGAAGAAGAAGAAAGAGGAGAAGAAGAAGAGAAGGAGAAGAAGAAGACCAAGAAGAAGAAAGATCGGAAGAAGAAGGACGGGAAATCCAGGTGGAAGAAAAGAAGAAGAAGAAAGAAGAAGAAGAATTTTCCAAGAGAAGAAGAAGAAGAAGAAGAGAAGTAAGAAGAAGAAGAAAAGAAGAAAGAAGAGGAGAAGGAGAAGGAATTGAATAGGAGGAGGAAGAAGAACTCTAAGGAGAAGAAGAAGAAGAATGAGAAGGAGGAAGGAGAAGAAGAGAAGAACAAGAAGAGAAAGAAGATTTTATAAGGAAGAGAGAAGGAGAAGAAAGAGGAGAAGGAGAAGGAGGAGAAGAAGAGAAAAAGAAGGAAGAAAAGGATGAAGAAGGAGAGGATTCATTAAAAGAAAGAAGAAGAAGAAAAGAAAGGAGAAAAGAAGGAGAAGAAAAAAGAAGAAGAAAGAAGGAGAAATCAAGAAAATGAAAAAAGAAGAAGGAGAAGAAGAAATCTTAATTACATGAGAATTCTGAAGAAGATCCTAAGAGAAGACGAAAATGGATCTGAAGAAAAACTTTCTTCAAGAAGAAGGAAATTAAAAAGAGAGAAGAAGAAGAAGGATTTTAGAAATTTCTAATTCCTCTTATAAAAAAAATCTTACATGATTTCATGAAATATAAGAAAATATCTTGAATTGAAAGAAAGAACTTTTATGTTTTATTTTCGATAATGTGTGAAAGCCACCTTGGAAAAAAAGCCATTTGATGATTACATCTTTAAGAAAGAACAAAATCTCTAAAAGTATGTTTAGAAATACATAATATTCAAGATCAAAGGAGATCCTATCATCTTACTCCAAAATTCAAAATGTTCAAACAAAATTATGTTTGAAAAAAAAAAAATTTCAGGGGCATATAAAGATGGTCATAAACAATACCTTCGTGTAGCGTGTTTCATGAGATTTTTAAATTACGCTGAACTGCTTAACGGTAATGTAACTTGCAAGATTTAGAATCCAATCGCGCTCAGTATCTTATGACTAATTTTTCATTTCCCAAGAGGCTAAAAATGACTACAATTTTGAAAAAAAAGAGCGCATGCTTTCCACGTGCATACTAAATTAATGAAATGAAGCTTCTTTTCTATGATTTGGTGATCATATGTCTTAAATGACGTAGAAATGAATTTTCCAAGATCTCTTTAACGTTTCAATTTTGATTTGGAACGTTATCAAATACAAATATTGAGTGATTGCTTTTTTTTTTGAAAAAAATAAAAGAAAATGAAGAATAAAATGATTAGACATTCGATGGATTATAATGTTCAAAATGATATTAATGTATATGATGAAAATCGTTTAGAAAATGAAAGAAGAAATTGAGAAACAATGACGGCCTCAAGATTTTCAAGACAAAATAAAGATGTGATGATTATGACTTGAGCGAATTTTGAATGAAAATGAATATCATCGAAGAATATGAAATTTTGAAAAAACTAATACCAAAAAGAAAATAGTAATGAAAAATAAAGAATTTTCAAAGAAAGAAGAAGATTTAATTTTGGCAAGAAAATAAAATCTGAATTTGAACAAGATGGTTTTGTATCCCATAACCAATTTACTTATTTTGAAAACAAAATTTTTATATGCAATAATTTGATTTTTTAAGAAAATATAATACTTAAAAAAAAATTTTGATCGGTTTCTAATAGTTTAATTTACTATATGAGCAAAAAAAAAAATTTTGTAATAAATAGCATAAAAATTTTAATGTGAACATATAAAAAATGAATATAAAATTTACGTATGTAAAATAGTATTTAGCACTTGAAGAAAAATTCCCTTATAAATGAATAAAAAAATTTTACTAATAGAAAACAATTAGTTTTCATGAGAAAAGAATAATAAAAGTAATAATGAAAATAAAAAAAAAATTTTGGAGAGCTTGCAATGTTTTAAAAAAAAAATTGAAGAAAAAAAATTCAATAGAAATTGAAATTAAAAAAAATGAAAAAAAAAAGGATGTGCAAAATAAGAAGAAGAAAAGTGAAGAAATGTTATATGGTGCACTATTTTAAGAAGGTTGTTTGGAAACTTTGGTATTGAAACAATGTGAAGAAAAAAATGGTATGTGAAAATTTCATAAAATTAGTAAGCTTATATTGAGGCGGTCTCTTGTAAATCACTAAGAAAAATATGTTTCCATGAAGCGTTGAAAAAAATGTGAAAAATGATTTTGTAAAAATAATGAATTATATGTAATATGAAAGAAGAATAAGCATGAATTAAAGAAAGGAAAAAAAGTCAAGAAGAAAATGAAGTGATGACGAAAAGAAGAAGCTCTATTTTCAAGAAGTAACGTGTACAAATGAAATGTGAAGAAATATCCATTATCATTCAAAGTTATTAATCCTTTGTGAAAAAGCAAAAAGAAGAAGAAAAAAAGTTGAAAAAAAATGCGAGAAAAAATATTTGCTACGTCATTTTTTCATTTCACGTGAAAAATATTCAATGAAATAATCAAGAAATGAAAAATTATGAAATGAAAAATCCTTAGTTGTTCAAAAAAATAAAATAATGTGAAAAAAATAATCAAGAAAAAAGTGGAAATGGTTGACAATTTGAAAGAAAATATTAATGTATCTTTAAAACAAAATGTAAAAAATTTATCCTGGCAAAAGAATATTTTAAGTAATATTAAAAAATAAAAATCATTAAATGAAACGAAGATTGAATAATTAATAAATAAAAAAATAAATGGTTAAGAAGTTGTGCAGCGAAAAAAATGTAAACAAATGAAGAGTGACGTCCCTTTTGGCTTAACTCTTGACTGAAACTTTGGAATTTTTGAAAATTGAAATGTACTATGTTGCACAATTTTGTCTAAAATGCTTCGATGTGGCAGACTTGTGAAAAACAATGTAATGTCATAATGATCTTGAATGAAGAAGCAGTCACTTATAAAAGTTGTATGAAAAAAAAAAAATAATAGTATCTTTGTACTCGAAAAAATGTCATGAATGTGCTGCAAACATTGGCGTTTTTGTGCATTAAATTCATTAAGAAAAGAATATGCCATACAAGTGATTTGAAAGCATAAAGAATGGCTTATAATGAAAAGCATTGTGTAAAAAATAACGTGTGAAGATAAGGCATGTAAAATGCAGGAATAACTGAAAATGTGATAAAAACGGTATGTACCATGAAATTAGTAAAGAAATGAGGGAAGAAGTGATTAATAATAGATATCGAAAAGTCATTTATTAATTCAATGATCATATGTGTGAAGTAATGTGTTGAAGAAATCCTTTATTATTGAATCATAATAAGTAATTGTACAAAAAATGGTATGAAATGTAATGAAGAATTGAAATCAAAAAAAAGAAGAAATAAGTATAAAAAAAAAAAATGTTGCTAAAAATAATAAGACATGTGAAAGAAAATGAGTGGTGTACTGAAAAAGAATATTTACGCCGTAGGTTTCAAAATTTACAAGGGAAAATCAAATTAAACTGGTAATATATTGATGACCTTAGCCCATGGGTTTTAGACAAAATCAATTTAAATAATCGTTGAAAGTGAAAGTCATGAAAGTAAATAAAGAACTTGAGAATGCGAAAAAAGAACTTGAATAGGAAAATATCATGAAGAATGCTAAAATTAAAAAAGATTTAAAAAACCGCCCGTTCACCTTTCAAACAAAATGTAAAATTATGTTTTTCAGCAAGAATTTGCCCAAAGAAATTCTTAAGCCAAAAGGCCATATAGCTATTAGAAGAAGTCTTAAATAAAAATGCCGTAAATAAAAAAAAATCTAAAAAAAGAAAGAAGAAATCGTGTTTGTGGTCTTTGTATAAACTAACATTCGTTCAAAAGAAGTAAAAGAAGAATGTACAGAAGAAGAAAAAAGAAAAGAAATGAATAGAAGCCGAAAGGAGATTAATCTGTGAAGAAACATGTAATCTTGATATCTATGAAGATAATGCAAGTTAAATAAGAAGAAGAAAAGAAGAAGAATATCAAGAAAAATGAAAATCAAATTTGATCATTGGAAATGAAGAATATTTAGAAGAAGTATTTTCCAATGAAGAAAAAATATATTATGAAGAAGAAGGAAATGAAAAATAATAAAAAAAATAAAAGAAGAAGAATATTTTGAAAGATTTATAGAATTTAAGAAAAAAAATGAAATCCATTTGAAAATATATGAGAAATATATGCAAAGCAGGAAAAAGTATATTGTCCAACATTTAAATATATTTGCCTTAACATGCGGCTATAAATCCGCATTAAAAACAAGAACATTCTGTCATAGACTCGCAAAAATATTTGTTCGAAGAAGAAAATGTGTCTAAAAGCGTTTTGAAAACAGCGTCATATCTTAGTGGCATCTAGCAAGAAGAACATTTTAAAAAACATGAGGAGAGATAAAATTTGAAGGAATCTACGTGAAGAAGACCAGGAAGATCATGAAGAAATAATTATTTCTGATGGAGAAGAAGAAGAAGAAAATGACTTAAAATGTAATGAAGAAAAGAAGAAAAAAAGAAGAACCAAGGAGGCCTAGATAGGAGACCAGCAAGGTATTTCAAGAGGATATGTAACTTTAGAGGAATTGACCACTTTAAGATGAAGTCCAGAATAAGACTTTAATTACCAGAACTATGGCCATAAGAAGGAATACTACATAAAACTCGAGCTATTTCGAATCATTTTATTCCAAAAATTTTGGTGGTACGCAAACTTTAATCTGTATCAATAACTACATTCGAATCCTTTATATTAGAGCCATACAACAATTTGATGCAAAAGTCCATCCAGTGATTTGTGTGTGCATACTCAGACATATGCAGACTGGCAAAGAAGATAAGCACAGCTTAAATCATGACTTTTCCATTGAGAAGACAATCAGTTTTAAACGAATAACATAAGAAGCGTGCCTCCAAAATGAAGATGGCTATCAAGTTACTTCTCTTAGACTTTTCAAGATGATCCTAATGTTATATTCTCCATCTGACCAAAATTTTACAATGATCAACTCTCCCTCAAAATGTCATACTTTCTACGGCCTTCATGACGTTAATCTATTATCATAGATTTGATCTTTTAGAAAATCCACAATTGGCCACGAAATTCACACCTTCCATTGAAATTTTGCCCGGAGTGCACTTTACTAATGTCCTAACGCCTTTGGAAAATCAACGGATGACTTCTAATGGTTGTGGCCTTACTTTAAATACTCAATTTACTGCTCGAAATTCCTTGCACAATCTAATTATAAGCTTTGGTTGGAAAAGTTTTGGTTTCACTCAAAATTATGGGATTATAAGCAGCTTGATTATCCAACGTGGAACACTAATCTTTATTTCAAAACATATGCTTGGGCTACCTGGGTGAGTTATGGTTTAATCAAGCCCATCAAATCTTCCATTTTCGCTGATACGATCAAGGCTGATATACTTCAGATGTTGAAACCAACATCAAATGTTCAATATTCATGTTTGGATGACTGGTCAAATTTGGGCATATTGAATCAGATGACGCCCAAATGTAATTTAAACCCGATCAACAAATGTACTGTTCTTTTCTCGATTTGTACAAAGGTTCTAAAACGTTTTGCTTCAAACAAGACTCAAATTTACCCCTTTAATGTAATGATTCTTCTAGTCATGACAGTTATTTGGAGGGACTTATTGGGCTTTAAAATGGAAGGTCAGAACAGAGCCCATTTAAGCACCATCCCAAGATAGTATAATCATCCAAAATATTGATATGATTAGAAATTACTGTGGACATTAAGTATCATCATTTGACTAAGTCCAAACTCTACAATCTGTGAAAATTAATAAATAGTAGGCCATCAATCTACTTGTAAAATATTGTTATTTTCCTACTAATAAGAATCACTCAAAACCAATTTTCTACTTCACAAGTGGGATCAAAAAATCATTTTCATCCATTCCTAAACGATGTAACCCCTTCACATGATCATTAGGGCTCCGAGATGTCATATTACATTATATCGGTCAACTCTAGCCTCAAAATTCTTCAGTTGGTCATGTATATTTGAACCATCTTTTTCACCGGAATAATGATCATACATAAGCACGTTTTCAAGCAATTTATATATTCAATATCATAAACTCATATAGGATATTTTAAATAAATTATTTAAATTCATTTTTAAATATTGGTCAAATAGATATTTATCTTCTCTTCCTTTGGTAATATGAGATGTTGACTCTCTTAGGCTTTTTAAATTTTGGCGAATCTTTTGATTATGGTTCTTGAATGTCCTATGATCGCTTATCAAGATACTAAACATCTTTAATAGCAAAGTTTTCTTGCAATAATCTTGATGATTAAAATATGAAACATGGTAATGGCTGCAGCCAATGATATTACTTCGTCAAAAATAACCATTCATACTTTATCATCTCAATGCTTTCACATTGTGAAGAATATCTCATATTGAATCCTATAATTTTAACAGAATTTTCTTAACATGAAGTTGCGTAGTCCATTATCCATGTGCCAACTATCCAAGAAGATAATATCCAGTGGTTTTTTTCTATGATTTTCTATTAACTAGACGTCTTCTTTGTTTTAGAATTTTGGCATAGAAGTTATTGTTGAAAATTTAAATAATCTAACTTGACATTTTTATCCTCATAAGATGGACCCTTCATTAACTTTTACGTATTTATTGGTTTAAAAATATATAAATGCATTAGATAATTTTAAGTTTAGAGAAACTAAAATTCATCTGAAGCGTCTGGAAATGATTGAAATATCGAAATATTTAGGTTAAAAGTTGATTCATATTTTAAATAATGATTTTTCCACCATTAAACTGTGTGAAAAAATAGATTAAAAAATTTTAATAATTAAATTGGATTGGTTGGAAAATTTTATCAGATCCATTATAAGAAATGTTCTTATATTATGAAAAATGATCAAGTTAAATTCATTGAATAATTTTGCCCCTTTTTTTCGTCTTAATCGACTTCAGTTTGATGCGCTCTATAGATGTGTTAATGTCTATATACTTGAATTAGCTCAAAATATATAAATGCGATACACCATTGAGGTATACAAACCAAGTGGATTCTCTTTTTATATCTGATCAAACCATTATATTAGAGATAGTCCCTTTCATTGCAATTCAATAACGTTGCTTAGCCATTTTATTATTTATCCTTTACACTTTAACATAGTGCTTTAAAAAACAAGTTTATAGCAACATTGGTTAGCTTTAAACACATACGCAATCAGCGATATGTTAGATCTTCCAAGTAATAATCAATTTAGATTAACAATTCCTTACTGGAAACTAATGGTGTTTAAGCTTAAAGGATATTATTTCATATATTATAATCGTTAATACTATTAATGAATTAGGATGCATCCAACATTGCTTTAGGCTTTGTTATCCTTACGAATTAATTTGCCACCTTTCAATATCACTTAGCCTTTTTCAATTTAAATCCTTGATTGCCTCTTAAATTCACTTTTGTACTTTCTTCAATATCCTAAAATATCACGAAGTAAGTTGACATATAAATTTTGATTTACATGATTTCCATATTGATAGAAAAAAGGACTGTTTAGTTATTCATATTTTTAAATGCAATTGTCATGATCAATGGCAATTGGAAAGCTACTACCACATTGACTGGAGCATTGAAACTGCATTTCGAATGGTTGGACATCAGAAGTGGAACATTCAAACCTTGCGGTATGTAATTATATCTGCACAGGTATCCATTCTACAATTTTGGCCTTTCTATTTCGTAATGAGCTGCATTACACATTAGTGCCTCTTAAATCATCCATTCGATCTCATACATTATCTGTATAAACATAACAATCATTTTTACAATTTAAAACCATGGAATACGATATATGTAACAGCAAGCATCTTAAAAATGTAGATGCAATTGTAAATTTTAAAAAGGACTGAATTGTAACTAAATATTTAATTAACAATTCTAGAATCAGAATAAAACTCCTGTACCAGAGGTCATACATATGTTGGCACTCCATGCTACAATGCGAAGTGTTAATATTCTGAATCACACAGTTTGGAGTTCCTTATCCTTTAGGGGGAAGTCAAAGTCTGGATTGGTCCAGTAAAATGCAACGCGTAAACTTTTCATTCAGTCGTACTCTTGAGAGTATTAAAATCCCAAAATTCCAACCATTCAGGGACGCAATATTGACAACTTCAATTAATATCATTATTTCAAAGAGAAATATATGGACGTTGACAAATGACTTATTTTGCTCTTATTTTGATTAAACCTCATGATCTTCCTACTGCTATATTGGTTGAGCAACGTAGTAAACCATTATCAAGCGGGTATTAGAATCTTATTATAACTTGTATCATTCTTCCAGATCATACTTGCGTGCTTTCGTTCTCTTTAACTTCCATATCTAAACTAATTGTACATTTTTGAACTTTATGGCCAGAAACATTAATTTAAGCTACAACAATGTGGAATGGATATCATATTCTAGATCATTTTGCCACTCATGCAGTTCTAAGAAAATGTGTTAATCGACATTCTATTTAGTATTGGGCTTTTCATATTTTTATAGCAAAATTGTGAAATAATATACAAAAATCTTTGATACCACATTAGATTGTATTTGGAAACTGTTAATAGAAAAATATAAAATAAGAATAAGATAATATTTTCTAGAATAATCATCAGTGTATTCGAACTTTTTTAAATATATATCATACTATCTTTTTAGCGATTTAATCGATTTTAATGATAAAATCATATTACATCTGTATAAGTTGTAATTGAATAATATTTATACAATTAACTCGCAATTACCAACTGAGACTGGTATTAAGTATCATGATAGCACTTGACAATGCTCGCATATTATAATAGTATGAAATCCTCATCGGTAAAACTGGCAAATTGTATGGATAACAAACTTCAGAAGGAATTTCAAAAGGAGAGAACCTGTATGTAAATGGTTTAATGCATGGGGCTTCTAAGTTACTGAGCTAGTTTTTTACAATCAATCAAGCTAACTATAAGACTAAGAATCAAGTTGCTCAGAATCGGCCAAGTTTTTAAGGACGTATTAGACATCACCTAAGGACGGCATAATATGGTTTCTTATCACTAAAATAGCTGTTTTTTGTATCTATCGTATTGCCTTATTTTGATTTCCAAAACCAGTTATAGAATGTCACTATCAATTGATTTATTTGATGCCTAGTATATTTAGTCATTTTTATATACTTATACAATATTATATATGAACCCAAGTCCAACCCCATTCGGTACGATTAAAAAGTTACTTTGATTGAAATCATCACGCATTGAGTCTTTAGTAAAATGCAAATCATAAGTCCAACCAGAGGTCAAGGTGCATATATCTTATGCAAATGCGATTGATGTATTAGATTGAAATATACAATCACAAGGAATACACAGTCAAACAAATGAGAAACATATTGATTTTGTATTTCAATACTTCACTAAATGAGAATAAGGGCCCAAAATCGCAGCATTATCACATATATTGTAGCTATTAAAAGGGTAATTTCCAAATGGCAGGATAGAGGATGCCTTTCTAGTTAGCAATACGAAGTTGTAAAATATTTTCGATTATAATGAAATATTTATATTTGGAAAAATGTGTTGAAACGCTTCCGATTCCCTTGATTAATTCTGAGGCTTAACTCAATCACCAGTTTCAGTATGAAAAAATGCACTACTGTTACCATACAAAATCTAGGCATTACAAGCTACTTCAAAAACTCCATATTAAGAATTAGGTTACGAGGATGTATGGGAAGAAGATTTTTATATTCCCTAAATTGATATAGTATCAGAGCTCTGGGAACAATCACAAACCTTTTAAAATAATACTAAATCTAAAGATAGATTAATACAATTCATAAAGGCACAAAGCATTTACTAATTTCACCCAACCCAGAAAAATTTTTACTTACCTTCTCAAATTACTTACTTGGTTGTAGAGATAAAATTTTGAATTCTCAGGTTATTGATTTATTTTAAAATCAATTGAATGCTTAGGTTTAGTTGCATGGAATCCATAGGACTTGGCATAGAGAACATGATTCATATTAATAATTCTCCTCAATATACCTTCACCTGTAGCCATACTTGAGACATTCTCTCGACGACTATGGGATTCTCTCCTGCCCTCTAATAGGCAGGTATGACTAACTGAAAAAGGGCTTACTCAAGTGAATTAGTGGCAATTACTAAAATTCAAATTACGCATTTCACACCAAGACCGTTAAGAGTGTCATGTACTCTATGGAATTTCAACATATTCTATTTAAGTAAAATAAAAACCGAAATATGCTAAAGATACAGAAAGCATCCTAAATTCACTTAACTGCCATTGTTATGACATGTTGTAATAACCTTCTCGTATTTGCCTATGACTTTTGAGTCAAATGTCGACCGGAATCAATGTACGTGTATCGGTGGGATATCGACTAGAATGTTTAACAATTCTTATTGATTAAGAAAAGGCCACCAAATGTACTCGGTCTACATTTGCAGATAAGGATAAGGATACAAACTTGCTGAGTTCTAACAACTCTTACCGACTCTTAAATTCTAGCTAACAGATATATATATCTTACCGTCACGATTTTTATCCATTGCTGGTTATAGATATTAACACAATTTACTCGATGGTAATTTTACCCATCGAGCTTAATTATCAGCTCAATTATCAGCTAAGAAAAGGCATACGACGGCATCTTAAATAGTATTTTACAATGGCTTTTACATATGCCACCATGAACAGTTTGGAAACAAGTGACTCTAAAAGTTTAGTTGGACAGGTCTTTAGACATTCTTTTTTCGATCACATCCCTCTTTACCTTAATATTAACAATACCTTAATAACCGATGCAATATTCTTACTAAATAAGAATTTGATATCGAGAAACTAAAAATTACATATAGTATGGGTTCTTCAAATAAAAGAAAACTCTAAGTTTTTTACCGAGGATTTGGCATTTCATGGTGTTATGGCCGAATTTTAGATATATTTTCTATAAATGGTTAGGTCAAAAATTACGGTTTCATTAATGAAAAAGATTTAATAAAACAATTATAGTATTTCGAAGTTCATGAACTAGCGGATCTTGATTTGGTACTTGCCATTCATGTTATTGTGACAGTGACTTTAATCAAGATAATATATTCAACCTTGTATGAAATGTGACATATCAATAATGCATACTATAGTATTGCTCTTTAGATTGGTCATGACCATTCTGCATACTGCAAGTATCTGTATGACAAAATTTTTCAAGCATATTGATTACTAATAATCACTAAGATTTGACTGGTAAATGAATTATTAACATCAGTTGAGATAAGTTTTATTAGTCTACTTAATCTCATTTCACCATCCCATCTAAAATATGATAAGAAAATTATAGTATCTACCACCTGCTTAGTTGAAAATAAGATATAATCTCCCCTCTACCTTGAAGATCCTCAAACTCTCTTGTCAAATAGCTAATGATGGGTCACCATCAAGGGACTTCTCAAAAAATAAACAAAATACATGAATATTGGTTTACTAAGCTTCATTGATATGAATGGTGTTCGATCAAACTGGACTAGATTTACAGAAAATAAGAAGATATTGAAGATCTACACTTCACCATAATGGGAGAACTCTTACTTGACCTTCTTTAAAAGCTCCAGCCAAGATGAAGATTGATCTAGAAACTAGTCTTCAAAATGAAAGCTGTTCTATTGGAATCTTCTCTAAATCGATTATAGCAATGAATTCTAGTTTGATATCGAACAATAAATAAAAATATTGAAGAACCCAATATTGATGACATTAAGATATTACACTTTCCAAGATAAATATTCCATATTTCCAAAATTTTTTAAATTTGAAGAAACTTGGAAGGTTTTAGTTTAGAATCATCTTAGAAGTGATTCTAGACAAAATTTCTAAATGAAAATGATTGGAATGTCTGCCTTTAAATTCACAACCAAAAACTGGATGAATTTGTGGAATTATTGAGTTTGATGGAGATGCCTAATCAATCTATGCCAGACTTTTTTTAAATTGAAGAAAATATTAATTAGAGCTCACAATTTTTCTTGAGATATCTTTTTATCGATACCTCTAGTGAGAGAATTAATCGAAGGTCTTTTATGAAGTTAAACTATGAATGATGGGATATGAGGTAACCCTAACACTGTTCATGCTCAAGACCATTGAGGCTCGACTTTGATAAGAATAAGAATCGTATGGATATTCATTTAGAAACAGGTCCTAATTGGAAGAGTTATTCAAACTTCTTCATGAAGAATACAAGACCCATTTGTGGAGATTAATTAGATAAATATATTGGGCTGTAAGTTGTATGTTAGAACATACGCTGTCTAAACATGTCTCCTTCCTTTACTATGTACAATTAAACCATCATTCATAATGCAGGAATACTTTTGCTGAAAGTTTGAGCATTTACATTTATAAAATACAAATTTAGCTTCTTTTCTTTTGAAGACACATGACAAGCAATAATACCCTTCATCAATTGATTTCTGCATTATGCCACTTAACATGATCTTGCAATAGGACTAGAATCTTAAATACTCATCGAAAACCATTGATACATTCATCACTCATTTTAGACACTCAAAACATTTTGATTAATCAAGTGGGCCAACCATTTTTTCATAGATTGTAATCGGTAAGATATTTTAGTTATTACAAGTTTCCTACTGATCATATGGTTAGCGTCGAATCTTTGTTAGTTACATAAGTAACCATTTATTAATTAGACAAATTTCATGCCCTGAATATAGTTGTAATAGTTTTCCTTGAATACAAAATGCCAGAGCGGTCTGAAGTGGTAGAGTCGTGAATCGTTCATGGAAGCATAGTAAGATGTTTATAACAGTTTGA
Source organism: Brasenia schreberi (assembly GCA_036023115.1). Classification (NCBI taxonomy): domain Eukaryota; kingdom Viridiplantae; phylum Streptophyta; class Magnoliopsida; order Nymphaeales; family Cabombaceae; genus Brasenia; species Brasenia schreberi. The sequence goes on from JAYKKT010000040.1 coordinate 437,477, forward strand.
CGCAATTGGCTGTTTGGTGAGGTAACTAATTTTCATTTTTTATTTAATTAGTGTTAATAGTTCGGAAAGCGCGTGGAAAATAATTTAGGCTCCAATAATTCAATACTATTACATTTAATACTTAATATTATATATCTCTTCTATTGTCTAATTTATTTCTCGTTATATTTGGTTTTGTTATCTAATAATATTTACAAACCCTTCTATAATTTATTATTATTATGCTAATATTGGATTATATAAGATTTTTACAATGACAATAATTTTTTAATATTGAGCCCATTGTTTAAGTAGTGGCATAGAAAATTAGTCTAGAACTATGATTCAATTACATATATAACTTGTTGACATGGTAAATGAATTTCCATTGTCAGATTATATAAATCATCAACACGTGTTCAAACATGTGATGGATTCAAGTCACTTATAAAGTTTTTAATTAGTACCAAACAAAAATTAGTTTCCACCACATAAAAATATTAACCAAGTAAATTCATTTTTACTCTGCATCAAGTTTCTTTGATCTACTTTTTATTGTTGTGACAATTAATCGTGTCAAACCTTACAGTTAAAAATTTTAGTCTTCATTCAATTAGATCGACTTCTAACTCCCGAAGAAGATAAAACTTGGAAACATATCCACTTAATGCTTGTAACAAAATGACCCATGCATTAAGTTTGCTATAGGCAGCTCGTTAAGTGAGTTGATTTGAAGAACAATATCCATAGACACATATATACATTAATGTATATATATATTACATCATACATAAAGTTTCAGAATATTTATATATATTTATGTTTTACTTTAAGTTTTAGATCATTGTGTTTTCCAGTTATAGAAACATATTTAATGATACGGATGAGAATCTAACTCTTTTATACTTCATATCTCCCTCTATATATCTAAACTACACGAACTAATCTGTTCTTCAGATACTTATACCCACAAAAAAATTCAACTATATCATCCAATCTCTAGGGTTTTTTATAACGACCTTAATGTTTAAACGTTTCTGGGTCAGACTTTTATTCTTCCTTTGTATTTTATATTCATGCTCATTTTCTACCTATTTCATCATGTTGTTGATATTTCTCTTATCTACATGCATAGTCACAAATCAGATATCTCTTCAGTTGCATTTCTTCCTCTCTCTTTTTTCCCAAATGTTGATGGAATGTGTCTGATAAATACCATAAACTTTATATAAACACTAAAACTTTGACAAAAGTGATGGGCCAGAGGTAATGACTTGATTAGAATATATATCAACATTTTGTTTCATTTTTTTTCTGTGGCAACGCAAGTAGTTTTATTTGCAGTTTTATGTTTTATTAAAATAAAAAATTGCAATTTCATGTGATGTGGAACTTGTAAATAATCGTTGTGATGAATTGACCACTTGACATGAACAATTTCATACTATATTGGATGAAAAATTTTACTCATACAGATATATACGGGGAAACCGGTGTCCCCATTTTGCACAAAAGAGGCCTACCCTTTGGCTTAGTGGTAATCTTTTTTTTATATTTTATTTTTTATCTATTTTTTTGTTCCAAATTTTAAGATGTTATTATGCTCCTTGTTTGCATCATACTTGGCAATGTTAGACATCCATATAGCGCATTTTATGTGGTAATGATAATTACTTTGCAAAAATATTGGTTTTTTGTTATCGTTTATGATAAGGTAACATCTTTCTATATTGTCTAATTTCTATATCTCTTGTTTTACAGGTATATATCTAAAAGGGAAAGCGAAGAAATATGACGAGAAGAAAAAAGGAAAGAAGAAAAAAAAAGAAAGAAATTGAAGGATGAAAAAGAAAACAAAAGTGTAGAAGAAGAAGGAGAAAAGAAGTGAAAAACCTACATTAAAGGGAATAACATAAAGGTGAGTATAATTTTCTTCATTTTTTATTATATCTTATCTTTAAGTTTAGCTATATAATTAAACCATTTTTGTTGATTGCAGATTAAGGTTTAATTGTGACAAATTTAGCTTACTATAAGAGGAAGGTTTAGTCCTCATTTCACAGAAAAGAGGCATGCCGCGTGGCTTGTTAGTCTTTTTCATATCCCATGTTTTTATTTTTTTGTTTCTAAGGAAAACTATAACGATAGACTCTAACTTATGTATCTTCTTTTTACAGGTATATATGTAAAAAAGAGGAGTGCCCTTCGGCTAGGTTTAATTGTGACAAGTTTAGCTTGTTATAAGAAGAAAGTTTAGTTCCCATTTTGAAGAAAAGAGGAGTGCCCTTCGTCTAGTAGGTAATTTTTATGATTTGTATCTTTTTATATTTTTATTTTTAAGAAAAACTATCACGAGAGAGTCTAACTGGTGCATATCATTTTTGTAGGTGTATACTTAAAAGAAAAAGAGAAGAAATATGATGAAAAAAGAAAATGAAGAAAAAAGAAAAAGAAGAAGAAGAAAGAGAGAATTTGAAAAATGAAATTGAAAAAAAGAAGAAAAAAATATAGAAGACGAAGAAAAGAAAAGAGTCCTAAAATAAAAGGGAATGACAGAAAGGTGAGTATAATTGTTTATTGTTTTTGCCTTTTATATATCTAATCATTTAATTTAGTTTGATAGTGAAATATTTTCATTCATTGCAGATTAAGATTTAATTTTGACAAGCTTACAAGCTTACATAATAAGGGGAAACCGGTGTCCCCATTTTGCACAAAAGAGGCCTACCCTTTGGCTTAGTGGTAATCTTTTTTTTTTATATTTTATTTTTTATCTATTTTTTTGTTCCAAATTTTAAGATGTTATTATGCTCCTTGTTTGCATCATACTTGGCAATGTTAGACATCCATATAGCGCATTTTATGTGGTAATGATAATTACTTTGCAAAAATATTGGTTTTTTGTTATCGTTTATGATAAGGTAACGTCTTTCTATATTGTCTAATTTCTATATCTCTTGTTTTACAGGTATATAACTAAAAGGGAAAGCGAAGAAATAAGACGAGAAGAAAAAAGGAAAGAAGAAAAAAAAAAGAAAGAAATTGAAGGATGAAAAAGAAGACAAAAGTGTAGAAGAAGAAAGAGAAAAGAAGTGAAAAACCTACATTAAAGGGAATAACATAAAGGTGAGTATAATTTTCTTCATTTTTTATTATATCTTATCTTTAAGTTTAGGTATATGATTAAACCATTTTTGTTGATTGCATATTAAGGTTTAATTGTGACAAATTTAGCTTACTATAAGAGGAAGGTTTAGTCCCCATTTTGCAGAAAAGAGGCATTCCGTTTGGCTTGTTAGTATTTTTCATATCCCATGTTTTTATTTTTTTGTTTCTAAGGAAAACTATAACGATATACTCTAACTTATATATCTTCTTTTTACAGGTATATATGTAAAAAAGAGGAGTGCCCTTCGGCTAGGTTTAATTGTGACAAGTTTAGCTTGTTACAAGGAGAAAATTTAGTTTCCATTTTGAAGAATAGAGGAGTGCCCTTCGTCTAGTTAGTAACTTTTATGATCTGTATCTTTTTATATATTTTTTTTTAAGGAAAACTATCATGAGAGAGTCTAACTTGTGCATATCATTTTTGTAGGTGTATATGTAAAAGAAAAAGAGAAGAAATATGATGAAAAAAGAGAATGAAGAAAAAAGAAAAAGAAGAAGAAGAAAGAGAGAATATGAAAAATGAAATTGAAAAAAAGAAGAAAAAAATATAGAAGACGAAGAAAAGAAAAGAGTCCTAAAATAAAAGGGAATGACAGAAAGGTGAGTATAATTGTTTATTGTTTTTGCCTTTTTTATATCTAATCATTTAATTTAGTTTGATAGTGAAACTATTTTCATTCATTGCAGATTAAGATTTAATTTTGACAAGCTTACATAATATAAGGGGAAACCGGTGTCCCCTTTTTGCACAAAAGAGTTCTACCCTTTGGCTTACTGGTAATCTTTTTTTTATATTTTATTTTTTATCTACTTTTTTGTTCTAAATTTTAAGATGTTATTATGCTCCTTGTTTGCATCATACTTGGTAATGTTAGATATCCATATAGCGCATTTTATGTGGTAATGATAATTACTTTGCAAAAATATTGGTTTTTTGTTATCGTTTATGATAAGGTAACGTCTTTCTATATTGTCTAATTTCTATATCTCTTGTTTTACAGGTATATATGTAAAAGGAAAAGCGAAGAAATATGACGAGAAGAAAAAAGGAAAGAAGAAAAAAAAAGAAAGAAATTTAATACTGAAAAAGAAAACAAAAGTATAGACGAAGAAGGAGAAAAGAAGTGAAAAACCTACATTAAAGAGAATAACATAAAGGTGAGTATAATTTTCCTCATTTTTTATTATTTCTTATCTTTAAGTAATTAAACCATTTTTGTTGATTGCAGATTAAGGTTTAATTGTGACAAATTTAGCTTAGTATAAGAGGAAGGTTTAGTCCCCATTTTGCAGAAATGAGGCATGCCGTTTGGCTTGTTAGTATTTTTCATGTCCCATGTTTTTATTTTTTTGTTTCTAAGGAAAACTATAACGATAGACTCTAACTTATATATCTTCTTTTTAGAGGTGTATATGTATAAAAGAGGAGTGCCCTTCGGCTAGGTTTAATTGTGACAAGTTTAGCTTGTTATAAGAAGAAAGTTTAGTTTCCATTTTGAAGAATAGAGGAGTGCCCTTCGTCTAGTTGGTAACTTTTATGATCTGTATCTTTTTATATTTTTATTTTTAAGGAAAACTATCATGAGAGAGTCTAACTTGTGCATATCATTTTTGTAGGTGTATACGTAAAAGAAAAAGAGAAGAAATACGATAAAAAAAGAAAATGAAGAAAAAGAAGAAGAAGAAAGAGAGATTATGAAAAATGAAATTGAAAAAAAGAAGAAAAAAATATAGAAGACGAAGAAAAGAAAAGAGTCCTAAAATAAAAGGGAATGACAGAAAGGTGAGTATAATTGTTTATTGTTTTTGCCTTTTATATATCTAATCATTTAATTTAGTTTGTTAGTGAAACTATTTTCGTTCATTGCAACTTAAGATTTAATTTTGACAAGCTTACATAATATAATGGGAAACCGGTGTCCACCTATTTTCATTCATTGAAGATTAAGATTTAATTTTGACAAGATTTAATTTCTATATCTCCTATTTTATAGGTATATATCTAAAGGGAAAAGCGAAGAAATATGATAAACATAAAGTGAAAGCGAAGAAATATGACGAGAAGAAAAACTATAACGAGATTTTAAGATGTTATTATGCTCCTTGTTTGCATCATACCTGGCAATGTTAGACATCCATATAGTGCATTTTATGTGGTCATGATAAGGTAACATCTTTCTATATTGTCTAATTTCTATATCTCTTGTTTTATAGGTATATATCTAAAAGGGAAAGCGAAGAAATATCATGAGAAGAAAAAAGAAAAGAAGAAAAAAAAGAAAGAAATTGAAGGATGAAAAAGAGAACAAAAGTGTAGAAGAAGAGGGAGAAAAGAAATGAAAAACCTACATTAAAGGGAATAACATAAAGGTGAGCATAATTTTCTTCATTTTTGTATTATATCTTATCTTTAAATTTGGCTATATAATTAAACCATTTTTGTTGATTGCAAATTAAGGTTTAATTGTGACAAATTTAGCTTAAAGAGGAAGGTTTAGTTCCATTTTGCAGAAAAGAGGTGTGTGTTGTTTGGCTTGTTGGTAATTTTCATTACCCATGTTTTTATTTTTTTGTTTCTAAGGAAAACTATAACGATAGACTCTAACTTATGTATCTTCTTTTTACAGGTATATATGTAAAAGAAAAGGGAAAGAAATATGGCGAAAAAAGAAAATAGAGAAAAAAATGAAAGTGAAAATGAAAAAAGGAAGAAAAGAAGTACAGAAGAGGGAGAAAAGAGAAGAAACCTAAAATAAAGGGAATGTTAGAAAGGTGAGTATAATTGTTTATTGTTTTTGCTTTTTTATATCTTATCATTCAATTTAGTTTCATAATTAAACTATTTTGATTGATTGCAGATTAAGATTTAATTATAACAAGCTTACGATACCATAAGAGGAAACTGGTGTCCCCATTTTGCTAAAAAGAGTTCTACCCTTTCGCTTCATGATAATTTTTTTTCTATACTCTATTTTTTCTTTTTTGGTTTTTAAAGAAACTATATCTTGATTTTAAAATGTTATTATGCTCTTTGTTTCCATCACACTTGGCAATGTTACACATGCATATAAAAATAGTGCATTTTGTGTGGTCATGATAATTACTTTGCAAAATTAATGATTTTTTTGTTATGGTTTATGATAAGGTAACATCCTTCTATATTGTCTAATTTCTGTATCTCCTATTTTAAAGGTATATATATGAAAGGAAATGTGAAGAAATATGATGAGAAGAAAAAGAAAAAGACCAAAGAATGAAAAAGAAAAAAAGAAAACAAAAAGTTTTGAAGACGAGGGAGAAAATAAGTGAAAAACCTATAGACATAAAGGTGAGCATAATTTTTCTTTGTTTTTTTATTATATCTTATCTTTAAGTTTAGCTACATAATTAAACCATTTTTGTTGATTTCAGGTTAAGGTTTAATTGTTACAAGTTTAGCTTATTATAAGAAGAAAGTTTAGTTCCCATTTTGAAGAAAAGAGGAGTGCCATTCGTCTAGTTGGTAATTTTTATGATCTGTATCTTTTTATATTTTTATTTTTAAGTAAAACTATCACGAGAGAGTCTAACTTGTGCATATCGTTTTTGTAGGTGTATACATAAAAGAAAAAGAGAAGTGTAGACACCGAAAATTTTCACTTACGGGTTCTTAGGCCTGAAGTGAACCTTTTCGCAATCTACTTCGCTTTATGGGCGTGCCAGCTAGTTTACTTTAACTAGCAAAGTATGTTTTGAAAATAATCTAACTTTTGAAAGGCGATTGTAGGCAAGCGGGATTTTTACGTCGCACCTTTGGTCTTCTTGCACCGATGCGCAAGGGTCAGTCTGTACGCTTAGAGACTTCGTTTTGAAACAAGTTTAACTCAAAATATATTTTGAATGAAGAAGTGTTTTAAGACCTTTTGAAAACCATGCATTTGGGCGATTTTGATTTTGTAAGGGTTGGACGACCCTAAGTCTTTCAAATTTTAATCTACTTAGGCACGATGGGCGTGCATCGAAATAGCCTAAGTCTTGCACGATTTGATTCGGGTTTGTACGATTTTCATATTTTAGATCACGTGGATTTGCATGTGCCTAAGTCTTTCTTTTATCCCTTTATGGGCCACCTAGGTGTGTGTTATGAACACTCCACTACATGGGGCGAATTTGAGCGGGAGTACGGGGCTTGCTTTGATGCAATATGCGTCCTACCTCGTGGTATGGCGTAGATGCAATGCAAACTCACGCAACTCCAAAGGGAAAACCCGAATTTAAAAGACAATGCCGAAGGGAAATTGCCGAAGAGAAATGACTTGTAAAGTAAATAGCCGAAGGGAAATGACTTGTAAAGTAAATAGCCGAAAGAAATACTTTATATAGAGTATATGTAGGGGCCCTTACTTGGGTCTTGCAAATAAGAGCGAAGGCTCAATGTGTGTGCGTGCTTAAATTGAAAGACTTACACACACGACATGAAATAAAACCCAAATATAAATTGCAGTATGCCTTGACTAAGGTCTTGGGAGTAAGAGCGAAGGCTCAATGTGTGTGTGTGTGGGAATGTAAAGACAACTCACACGACATAAATGAAACCCAAATATAACTGCAATAAGGCCTTTACTAAGGTCTTGGGAGTAAGAGCGAAGGCTCAATGTGTGTGCGTGTGGAAAATGGAAAGACAACACACACGACTTAATTAAAAACTCTCTTGACTTAAAATATATAAATATAACTATATATTAAGGGCTTGTTAGGCCCGTGTGTGTGCGAGAAGTGTACGACTAAGAGCGAAAAGGCTCAAGTGCGTATGTGTGTGGGTGTGTCAAACCACGTTATTACAATCGGGGGGAGAAGAAGCTCCTTTACTACAACCCCGTATCAAAATTTAATAAAACACCAAATGTAAGGACTTACAACTCACCTAGCCCGCTATGTGGGGTGTGTCTAGGACGCGTACGCCTTGCGTGTGGAGCCCGGATCACATGGAAGTGGAACCGGCTAGCTTGGAGGTGTTTGAGTACCTTTGAGGACTTGGGAGAGGTGTTTGAGTAGGCTTTGTATGGGCCTGGTCTTGGGCTTGGTATGGGATGACTCGAGTTGGGTTCTAGGGGAGCTTGGGGCAACTCGGGCTGTCTTGGTGCAGCCCGGGGTTTCGCCTTGCAAGGGAGTGCCTTAGGATGACTCAAGCCAAGGTGGTTCGAGTTATGTTTTAGGGGAAACCCTAACTAGGTTAGGTTCAGTCAATCAAGGCCAAGGCAGGCCGGCCAGGGCTGAGCTGGGGCTCGGCCTGGATGGGTGCTGGTCGAATTTTGGTCGAGGTAGGTCTAGGGTGAAGCCAGGTTAAGTCGGCCAGGTGTGTTGTCTTGGGGGCGGGCTGGCTGAAGGGGTCACGGCCAGATGTGAGTGGCCCAAGGAAACGGCCTGCCTTGTGGCAGGCCGGGGCTTTAGTGGTGTGGATGATACACGGCCTGCACCAGCAGGCCGTGGGCTTGGGGGTGAAGGAAGGAATACGGCCTGCACTAGCAGGCCGTGGGGTTTCTAGTGAGAGGTGGCCCGCCGAGTGGCAGGCCCTACCCTTGGTAAAGGAGGGGAAGCCCGGCCTGCACTAGCAGGCCGTGGGCTTGTAGGGAGAGGGCCTGCCGAGTGGCAGGCCTTGGCTAGGCTTTGATGAGGCACGGCCTGCACCAGCAAGCCGTGGGTTTACTAAAGAGAATGGCCTGCCAAGGAGCAGGCCAAGGAGAAGTACTACGCACACAACATGAAATTAAACCCAAATATAAATTGCAATATGGCCTTAACTAAGGTCTTGGGAGTAAGAGCGAAAGCTCAATGTGTGTAAGTGCTAGAATTGAAGTACTACGCACACAACATGAAATTAAACCCAAATATAAATTGCAATATGGCCTTAACTAAGGTCTTGGGAGTAAGAGCGAAAGCTCAATGTGTGTGATTGCTAGAATTGAAGTACTACACACACAACATGAAATTAAACCCAAGGATAGTATAACACGGCCCTTACTTGGGTCTTGCAAATAAGAGCGGAAGCTCAATATGTGTGAGTGCGAGAATTTAAAGACAACACACCCAACTCAAGCAAAACCCTACACAACTTAAAGTATATAAATAAACTTATATCTTAAGGGCTGATTAGGCCCGTGTGTGTTCAAAATCGTGCACAACTAAGAGCGAGGTAGGCTCAAGTGCATGTGTGTGTGTGCCAAGCCACGTTATTACAAGCGGGGGGAGACAATGCTCTGTTATTACAACCTCGTATCAAATTTAATTTAACTTAAGCAAGTCTACAAATGAGGACCGAGTTAGGCAGTTACTTATAGCTGGTTCAGAGGTGACTTGCTTGAGCGTGGGCTTGGGCTTTGCCTTGGGCTGCAAGAGGGAGCTCCTCGGAATGACACGGTAAGGGTGTGTGGCTGGATGACAAGGAGGAGCGCGGATGTGGTGCTTTGGAGCTTGCCGGCTGCTAGGGGGATGCTGTCGTGGCACTTTGGGCTAAAGTGATTAAGGAAGGTCACTAAGGTAGGGAAGGCTCTATGGAAGGTGGCACTAAGGGGAGCCTAAAGGGAATATCTAAGGAAAAGGGTATGGCTGGCCGAATTAGTTTGGTGCAGTCGACTATGACTAGCCGACTAGGGGGTGTTTTGAGTGGTGGCCGGCTGGGATAGCTAGGAGTCTTTGGGAAGGGCGAGGGAGCTAACTAGGGTGCTGTAAAAGGTGGAGGTATAGGTTGGTTGAAAGTGAAAGGGGCAGGTCTTGGGGAGTAAGGTAGGGTGGCCGGGTATCACTAGGGGAAGAGGTAAAGGATCGGGTGGTATAAAGGGTTAGGTTTGGCCGAATGGGGAAGGGTGGCAGGAAGGCTGTGTTGGCGGGGTGTTGTGGTGATATGGGTGGTTGAGAGTGGAGGGGGAGTGAAGAGGAGGTGGAGCTTGGGTTGAGATACTAACCGAATGGATGAAGGAGGTGGGTGTGTGGACCGGGTGATGAAGGTGGCAGCGTGGAGTGGAGCAGGCCGGATGGAAGTGGTGGCGTGAGGTGGAGCTGGCCGGGGGTTGTGGTGGTGTAGGTGGAAGAAGGGAGCCAGGTGAGAGATGGTTCGGCTGGCCCAAGGGTAGGCTGGAAGAAGATGGGAGACGATGAAAAACCCGCCCACTAGGGGGGGTTTATATAGGTTTTCAAAGGGCGGTTGAGACTGGTTTTTGGAGGGTGGTAAGGTGGTTTAGGTGGTGGTGGTGTGGTGATAAGGTGGGCTGGTTTTGAGGAGGGGCCAGATATTTTGCTTTAAGGGGTTTTAGGGATATGGTGTGCTAGGTTTAGGTGGGGTGGTTTAGGGGTTTAGGGCTTAGCTAGGTGGGTTGGTTTTGGGGTGAGGTTTAGTGAGGTGGGTTAGGTGAATAGGCTAGGATTAGGTTAGGATTAAGGGAATTAGGCTAGGTTTAGGGAAGGATTAGGGAGGTGGGTTAGGTGATTAGGTTGGGATTAGGCCGAGATTAGGGAAGTGGGTTAGGTGATTAGGCTAGGTTTAGGGAAGGATTAGGGTAAAAGGCTAGGATTAGGGGTTTTGGATTAGGATTGGGTTAGGGAGCTCCCTTTGCATAACCCATAGACCTTATTGCATCATGTTGGTGCAGCCCTAGGTTAGGTTTTGGCTAATACAAGCTTAAACCCATACTAATTAGGCTAACCCACATGATTAACCCCAAACTTGACACACAAGTCAAGCTTAATTACAATTCCCCTCAAATCTTATCCTCCCCATTCTCTCTCATGCACATAATCCCACGTGAATTTTAAGTGAGCCCCACCTCCATTTATGAGAAGGTGATGTGGGCCATGGATGTGGATATTGGATTGGATCTCTGGATTCAAATCTAAATCCAAATCCACACATACGTTTGGATTGGGATCTGGATATATATGGTCCAGATCCAATCCAAACTGAATTCTGACTCCTTCAGGCTGTGTCTGAAACGAACGGTTTGTGCGGGGTCTGACAGCATCAGTACTCCGTCTGCGTTGGGTCTTCGCCAACATGGTCGTCCGCTTCTGTTTTCGCCTTCTGGAGATGATTTCAAAGGATTTGTTGATAACAGGGTCTTGGACGTTCGAGATCCTGAGGTGGATTCAATACGAGAGTTGCTGTGCCGGGCTCGACATGTGCTTCGGTTCTGGGCTCTCTTTTGCTCTTCGGGTCCTGCTTGCGTCAGGCCAAGCCGCTTCGTGGGGTTTCGAAACGTGTTTTAAAAGGTTTTAAAACATATTATACATATTTTAAAGCATATACAGTTTTAAACATATGTATAGGGTTGCCTGGAAGGCTCCTGGGTTTTCAGACTCAAAATAGCCTTTTGGGGCTGCTTTTATAAAACCAGGTTTATTTGAGAAGTTCGTGGGATTTCGGGGTGTTTATACCTTTGCAAAGGAATGTGTCGAGAGAGAGGTCATTCAGAGGAAAATAGCTGAGGTTATCGCTAAACATGAAGTAAAAGAGAAACAGAAGCTGGAAAGCACACTTAATTATGTGGAGCAACGATTTGAGAAGTTTGAATGGGAAGAGATAGTGTCTGCAACTTCAAATTTCTCTATTCACATGAAGTGTTTGATTCAATCCTAAGAGAGATATTTACCTATACATCAAGTGTTGGAGGAAATGTTAAGAGGACTGCAAATTTAGAAAAAAGATTGTAGAAGATATAAAGTAGATCACCTTCATTGGAAAAACAACAGAATTGAAATTAGAAGAAAAAATTGAATGCAGAAAATCAGTCTTTTTCACTACACATGCATAAAAAATCAAATCATAGAAGAGGCTAGAGAAATTTGTTGGTATAGAATGTGACAGTATCACCAAGAAGCATGAAAATTAAAACCTTGAGTTGTTGAAGTAAACAGACAAGAGGGTTGGAAAAGCGGCTGCAATCACCATGTGAAGGGGCGCATACCAACTAGTATGAGCAGAAGTGTGTATTCTGCTATTTGAGTTGTAGAGAGATGACACCCAAGCAACACATCGGCAACAACCACCATGTGAAGGGGCACCGAAAAAGACGTGTGAAGTGTGTATGGTGGAGTAGTACCTCCTACAACAAAAGATCAACTTTTTCAAGAAGTAAAAAAGTATGACTTTTGAAGTGTAGCTGCCGAATCACTTTATGGAGAAGAAGAAAGAGAGAGGGAGCAACGAACACCCATTAAAGGTTCGTTTACCCATTCAAGTTGTTTTACAGAAGCCTCAAAGAGATCGGTCGTGCATGTGTGGTGAAGAAAGAACAATTTTTTAGCAAGTTTGGAGTTCTAAGTATCTCACTCCCAACTTGAGTGGGGTGTTAAGAATATGATTTTAGAGTCAGTTTTAGTAAATTTGATGTTTTAGGTATTATTATAATTGCTTGTAGTACTAAGGGCATTTTGGTTATTTTGTTTATTTTTCTATCTCACTCCCCACTTTGATCTCTCATGTTTTCTCTTCACTCTATGTTATTATTTTTGTGATATTCAATCTCCGCTGTGCAACCACGTTTTCCAACATATAGAATGTAAGTTTGATCATTTGGTTACTTCAGAGGACATAGAAATTAAAATTGGCACACATTGCATCTCCAAAAAGGAAAGTTTTAAATACCTATGGTCAAATTTTTCAGAGATGGAAGAATTGATGGAGATATTACGCATAGAATTAATGTTGGTTGGTTAAAATGGAAAAGAGCATCAGGTATTCTTTGTGATAAGAAGATACCATTAAAGTTAAAAGGTAAATATTATAGAGCAGCAATTAGGCCTATCATGTTTTATGGTTATGAGTGTTGGGCAGTTAATCATCAACATGTACAAAAGATGCCTCTGACAAAAATGAAGATGTTTGAGATTGATTTGTGGTCATACAAGAAAAGACCGTATGCATAATGAGGTTATTAGAAACAAATTAGGAGTGACACCAATAGAGGATAAAATGAGAGAATATCGTTTAAGATGGATTGGATATATAGAAAGAAGATCAAAACAAGAACATATAAGAAGGTATGAAAAACTAAATTTGGAAAGTATTAAAAGAGATAGAGGAGACCATAAAAGTGTTGGAAAGAAACAATAAAGAATGATCTAGCTTATTGTGAGTTAACCGCTAACGTGACACACGATTATGGATATGTGGAAAAAAGAATCCATGTAGCCGACCCCGTCAAGTATGGGAAAAGGTTTAGTTGTTGTTGTTGTTTGTATAAAAATTAGTGTTTTGCACCTCTTACCTTTGATTGTTATATAATATTCTTTAGTGTTTTACTTTTGCGCTTCATTTTTTAGAGGTGTAGATCTTGTGAGTAAAGAAAAGAAGAGAAAATATGATTAAAAGAAAAAAGAACACATAAAAATAATTTGAGGAATGAAAAAGGCGGAAAAGAAAGAAGAGAAGGTTGAAAAGGAAAAGAAAACATAGGCTTAAAGGGAACAACATAAAAGTGAGAATAACTATTTTTTTGTGTTCTTCTTTATTTTCTTTTTTAAGGAAACTATTACGTGATCATGAGTGGTTATTATGCTCTTTGTTTTCATCACACTTTCCATGTTCACATCCATATAATGCATTTTTTTATGGTGATGAGTAGTGATTTTCACCGCTTACTTGATGAGGGTTAAATAATGAGTCCTATATTTTATTGTCTTTTTTGTCGAGACCATATTGTAGTAGTATAATTATTTGGTTCTTTCTTTTGGTATTTTGTGAGATTTGATAATTGTTTCTGTTTACCTTCTAATTTCTTATATTTTTTTTTACAGATATAGATTCTCATAGTAGAAGGATAAACGTGAAAAAGAAGGAAATATTATATGCAAAGGAGAAAAAGAGAAAAAAAGTAAAAAGAGGAAATTTGAGGAATGAAAAAGAAAAGAAGAGAAGAAAAGAAAAGCATAAAAGAGAATGGAGAAAAGAAAAAAATTAGAAAGAGGACATCAAAGTAAGCTTAATTATTCTTTGTTTTTATCTTTGTTATATTTTGCCTTTAACTTTAGTTTCATAATTAAAAGTATTTTTGTTCATTATAGATTCCTGTTTAATTTTGAAAAAGATTACCTTGCTATAAGAGGAAAGTGGAGTGTCCACTTTTGTAGAAACGAGATGTACGAGTTGGCTTATCGGTAATTTTCATCTCTATCTTCTATTTTTTTTTTAGTAAGAAAATTATAAGTTGATTATAAGAGGTTATTGTTCTCTTTGTTTGCATCACACTGGCCATATGACATCGAGATAATGCATTTTCTATGGTGATAAGAATTTGTGATGGTTAACTAGTGAGTCCTATTGTGTTGTGTTTTATTTTGTGCCATTTGCATGAAGAGCATATTATATAAGTAGTTGGTTCTTTCTCTTTGTGTTTGATGAGACAAGATAAGAGTTTCCTTTACATTCTAATTTATGCACCTCTTATTCCTTTTTATACAGCTGTAGATGTTAGAAGTGAGGAAAAAAGAAATATTATGAAAATAAAGTTTGAAGAAGGAGCACACAGAAAAGAAAAAAAGCAAAAGGAAAGAGAAGCGTATAATAGAGGATGGAGAAAAGAGAAAACAAAGACTGAAGGAAAGATCATAAAAGTGAGCATAATTAATCTTTGTTTTTGTCCTTTTCATATTTTTCATTAACTCTGGTTTCATAATTTAAGATATTTTTGTTTATTGCGAATTCAGGTTTTATTATGGAAATGTTACCTTACCATGAGGAAAGAGTAGTTGTTGTTTTGGAGAAAAGAGGCATCGATAATTTTCTTTTATATGTTCTATTTTTTTGTTTCTTAAGGAAACAATAATAAGAGGTTATCATGCTCTTTGTGTTTGCATCACACTTAACATGTTACACATCCCACATAATCCATTCTTTGTGGCGATAAGAATTAGTGTTTTTCACCTCTCATCTTATGATTATTACATAATATTCTTTAGTGTTTTACTTTGCGCTTCCTTTTTAGAGGTGTAGATGTGAGTTTAATAGAAATCTGTTCTTGTTTACTTGCATCCAGTGTGAGGATGTACGATGGTGAAAGTATGCATGTGCGTGAGTTCATTTCTGATCCCAGCTGCACTGGGTTGTTAAAAACAGGTATGCTCAAAGGGTGTATGCCAATCATGTTTGTACTAGTTGAAGTGAAAATTGTATCTAGATACTGAATTTGCTAGTTGTTCTGCAGTGACTTTTCAACTGTTAATAACATGCTCTTTTCTGGTAGGTTCATCAACTCGTGGGTATGCCTCGCTCGCTGCATCAGAAATACAGCAAGGCATTACAAACTCTTTTTTCCTAGTGAAAAGGAAGGAAGACTCAGAGAGAATGTAAGTACAATTAATTGTCTGTTAGTGAATTTATCACATTTTATTTTGAACTTCAGTTTTATAAATGAATCTTTGCTTGCCAAGGGATGATGTTGATGAAGAAAAAAAGAGAGAAGAAGATAACATAAAAAAGAGTGAAGAAATGAGATGAAAAGATAAATAGAAAAAAGGTTGAAAAAGAGAAAAAGAAGAAAAAGAAAAATGAAAAACAGATGGAAGAAATGAAATGGAGTAAAAAAGAGAAATAATGGAGAAAATAGAAAAGCAAAGTATAAAACAAGGGGAAGCAAAAATGAAATGGGAGAGTCAAATGCAAAGCGCGAATGTAAGTTCTGTCACTCTTCTGTTGTTCAGTTTGTGATATTCTATTTTGGTTGTCGTTTTATGAATAGGAATCCGTTCTTGTTTACTTGCAGTTTGACGACCATACAATGTCAAGCAGCAGAACTGCTTGCCAGTGTGAGGATATACGATGGTGGAAGTATGCATGTGCATGAGTTCATTTCTGATCCCAGGCCATTGGTGCACTAGGTTGTTTAAAATAGGTATGCTCAAAGTGTGTACGCCAATCATATGCTGAAAGGCCATATGAAATTAAAATTGTATCTAGATAATGAATTCACTAGTTGTTTTGAAGTGGCTTTTCAGTGACTCTTTTAGGTGTTAATGACATGCTCAAAGGGTGAACGCCAATCATGTCTATAGATGCAAGGAAACTACTTTTCTTTACAACTTTAAGTTATTTCTTAGACATTTAAATATTACTTTTATGTCTTAATTTGTAGGTTGCAGTTGCACACCTGAATGGAACTTTTGAGGCCAAATGGCTAAGCCAGTGAATCTGTTTTAAAGCTTCTGCGTGATCATGTTGATGTGCAACCATGTTTCACTGACAAGTGTAAACTACGAGTGTCTGTATTATCCCAATGTGACCGAGTGTAGAGCTTTTAGCATGTAAACTATTCTGGCTTCTGTGGCTTGGAAATCCATTGTTTCTTCTGCAGGCTTTTCCTCTGCTTACCTTCGAGAACCAGCACAGGCTTGACATGTTAGAAAGTACACATGGTCTGCAAGAGATAGTACTTGATAAAGTACTCGATGAAAAAGGAAGGCATTGTTTGGGAAGTCAAAAATCAACATAGGATGAGCCAAAACATGTAAAAGGAAAAAAATAAGAAAAGGAGGAAAGAAGAAAAGAAAAACAGAAGAAAAATGGCAAAGTGAAAAATAACCAAAAGAAAAGAAGGGAGAAAATGAAAAGAGAACAAAACGTACTCCATAAGCTCTTTTGAGTGTCAGGCTTGGTGTCATTGCTCGTATTTGCTCCTATTGATGAGACATATAAAATCCTTGCTCAGACAATGACCCTTGCAGTAAGCACCTTCATCCATGGTGTTGTTCTTTTATAACTAAGTGTGTGTTCTACAACGTGAGAAGTCATGTTACTCTAACATTGATGAATAGGCATTGTGTCACATCAGACAAGTGTATTGTCAGAGATTGAGTGGGGTCTTTCCATTCAAAAGATGAACCTTATTTTCTGTTTCCTTTGTAAGTTTGGCTTCGTTATGTCTTGTTTTCAATAAATTGTATGCAGGGGCTTCAATAATGCTTTAGGTGGGTTTGGTGGTGGTGGATGGTCTCATTGTGTAGCGTTTGCGTGGAGGACGTGGCCATTATTATGAATTCTTCTCCAAGCAAACTTCTCGGTGGTTCCCCAGCGTTATGTGCTCCTGGTCGTGGCATCCTCTGTGCTAAAGCATCTATGCAGCTTCAACTTTGATTTTGTCTATGATTTACACATGTTGCTAGTGCCCATAATTTACAATGGCATCTGAATCCTGTCATGGACATAGATTTTTTGTTTTGCTAACCATCTTCTCTTTCAACTATTTGAATATCGATGCTTATATGCTGCTTTAAAATGACTTTTTACCTATGTACCCTTGTGTTTTTTACTATTGTGGGTCTGTTTTACTTTGTGTAGGAAGTGCCCCATTATTGCTTGTTCTTTCTCGAAGAGCACCATTTGAGTGGGTCAATTGTGCCAAGGGATTTCTGCTTCAAGGATTGGAGTGTTTCCCGGTGGGCAGGTCACTTTACCTTTGGCTCTCATGGGGTCGATCAAGCAGAGGTACACATTCTTTTAGTTAGAGCTGGTATTACAAGTCTAACTTTTGGAAGCGTCCATCTTAGTTGTTGTCTCAGCGGATATCTATTTGCTACAAGTAAATTGGTGTGACAAGGGATATTGTTACATGTGCGTAGGTGCCTGCCATTATTATCGATCAAGCATTGCATAATGCTTTTTTGGGTAGTTGTAGATAATGGTTTTCTTGTGGTAAAGAATCAAGCTTCTTTCATGTGAACTTCATGCAGCTTTATGGTGGAGTTGATTCAAATGCATGGTCACAACTTGTATTTGCTCCTATTGACAAGTAATTTGCTGTTGAATTCCTTCTGGGTTTCGGGCTATTCCATTGAAGTCGAAAGCAGTTGAATGGATTTCTTTCCATTGATCTTTGCTTTTAGTTTCTCGACCTGATCTCCTTTGTGGTGACATTTTTTTCATGCTAGTTGTTCGAGATGCTTCATCGTTGTCTCAGAACCACTCTTGATTTGGCATCTGCCTTGAAGGGGGTTCAGGCAACCCGACCATGTAGTGACACCACTGCAAGTGAATATACTCTCAGATTGGTACTTATAATCTCATTCCCTTTTACATATGATAACCCACATAATCAGTCACAAGCTCTAAATCCAATCCTTTAGCAACTTTTAAATCCTTTCGGAACTTGGTCTGTTGAACTTTCTTTTGCCACCCTAAGAATATAGGGTTTGTGGATATATGTTTTGACACTGAGCTAATCTGTTTGGTAAGCTTCTGTTCCTTGCAGGGGAATGCAACAACTAAGCCTTTTTCCATACTAGTTGGGGTCCGCTACATGGAATTTTTTGTTTCTATAGGGTCCTATCATGTGTCATGCTAGGAGTTATAAACTAGATTCTTTTCAATACTTTTATGGTCTTCATGGTCCTCTTTTAACATTTTCACAATCTAGTTTTTCATACCTTCAACCTGGAGCTTTCTTTTGGTCACCGTATCCACATTTCAAACTATCTTAACGATTTTCTCCGTTTTATCATCTTGGTGTCACTCCCAATTTATTTCTAATAACCTCATTATGTATGTATTCTTTCCTTGCAATCTCAACATCTTTGTAGTGGAATGCACAGGATTAAAATTTGATTATATGTTGTTGGGCTGCTCCAACATAATGCATATTGAAGCCCATATACATATATCCCTTTGGTGTATGCATGAGAAGTCCAGTTGCGCCCCACCCAACTGGGGTAACATGCAATCTAAAGTAACAGAAGGCTCTCATGTATCCTCCCATTTACACAATGTTTTCATTTTGGTGGTGCTTCAGGGGTGCGTGCTAACTTGGGCTTCATTTGGCTTTGCTGCTTTGTATACTTGTATTCTCTTTCACATGTTACTTTTGACAAGTAGGGAGCGCACCAAGATGTAGCAGATCTACTTGGGTTTTCAGAGAGTGCATTAAGTGGGGCTTCTCAGTGTCTATGCGTTGTTTGTGATGACTTTTTTTATACTTCACCTGGTATTTCGATGTATATATGTAATTTGTGCACATGTCTGATTGGGCTAATGATTGTGTATGCACTTGCAGAGGATGCATCAGCACATGCCAAGAGGTGGGATGCGCTTGGTGAACAGGTATCCGTTACTGTTTGTACGTGCAGATGCATACTTGACCCATAATTTGTGAACAGTGGATTTGGGTCAGGTATGAATCTTTCACATAAACCGAGTGCAAGTGATTTGGGTTTGTTGGAATTAAATAGAATCGACCCAAAACACCAAGTGTTCTATTAATAGGTTCAGGTTGGGTTTGAAATATCAACCTAGATTTAGCCAATTCCAGCTTTAGTTTGTGCAGTTATAATTTTTCATGGGTTTACCAGCGTTTGTTTTACCCTTTTTCATTTGTGCAGGTTGGTTTTTGCATGGAGTGGGTTGCTTCATCGCCAAAACAGTAAACGTTTTGTCATTGCAGCCAAAAAAGGTTAACAGTTGTATTGTTTCTTTATCCTTTATCTCCATTTTATGTTGATCTTTCTCTCTATCCTTTTCATAGCTTCCGTGCAGTGATTTTTTAAGAAATCCGATCACAGTTCTGTTCGGGGTTGTCACCATAGCTTCATCTTGAAGTATATTGTTAAGGTAATCACTCTGAGATGCTTATTCACTTTACCATACATACATGTGTATTTCTCGTAGTTTCACGTCAAAGATGATGCATGCAATCTATTGTTATATAAGAATGAACCATTATGAATGGCAATATTGACTCGACCCTTGCAACCCCAACCTGATCGGGAGTTATTTTTTATTTGTTTGACGTCTAGTTTTTGACTTGATATGCAATAGTAATCTCTGAGGGATATGTTTAGTTTTTGACTTGATATGCAATAGTACATCTCTGAGGGATATGTTGCTAGTTTTTATTGGTAAGGGACAGAGTTAAATGGTGGGTCTCCTACTTGAGAGACACATGCTGGTGGATAGTTCGGCTCCTTTGTGTGTTAGGTTTTGCGTGGATCTGACATTCTGAGTGCTTTCCTCTGCTGGTTTTATGAGACTTGTTGAGTCCTTGGTTGATATCATGCTTGCGCTGCAGTTTGATCTACGTAATCTGGGGTTAAAGTAGAGGAAATAATTGTGCAACAGTGATTTTAAACCCTACGCCGTTCGAATCCCACGATACTTTCACCAGCGGTAGCTAGGTTTATTTATTAGCACACCCCCCTGGGCATTCAACGCAACGGCTACTATTTTTTCCCTATTCAACTAGGGGCTATTTGAACAAAGGCGTCGAATGCCTCACTTGTCTAGGTGATCCACTTCAAAGCCTTACGAATTGCAATCTGTAGCGTGCCCACTGTCTAGGAAAATAGTTCATCTCCTTATTTCAGGTTGGTCATGGTTCATTACTACCCATGAAATAAAAGGAAGATTTTTTATCTTCTTGGTTTTGGTTGAGAACTAGTAGACAAACAAGGCCATCGAAGCTCGTACATGCCGAAGTTCAGACCCTATGATCGATCGGTCCAATGCTTTGTGCATTAGATGAATTTAGTTTTAGTGGTTCTCATGGTTTCACTGTTATGCTTCATTTTAAAATAGTACTTAAAAAGGTGTCATATAGAAAGTATGTACATATTATACATACAGACACGCATACATATCACATACATATAAAAAGCGTGTTTGTGTCCTCTCTCTCTCTCTATATATATATATATATATATATATATATATATATATATATATATATATATATATATATATATGTATAAAATGATCACCAACTTCGATGATGAAGTTTGTAATATGGATGGTTGATAGGTTATTTTATTTCTTCCTTGGGTTTTCTAGTTGGTTTTCTGAGTGGTGATTTTGCTCGTATGGGAACTTGAGACGGAAATTTGTGGTGTGGCTCTGCATGATCGGAGCCATCTTTGGCATCCCTCCTAGTTTGTATCTTGAAGGCCCCACCCAAGGTGGATGATCATAACGTTGAAAACAAAATCCAAAGATTCACTCTGATATGAATCAGTTCTCGTCGTAGACAACTATTTGAGTCACCATGTTTTGAACGAACTTGACCAACCCATCAACACTTTGTGAAATGATGTCGGACATTTGAATTCGTTCCCAACATTGAGTCTTTGGATTAGACTTTGTTTTCTTTTGGGATAAATAGCTTTAGATGCTCTCGGATAAGTTGATAAAACTCAATTAAGATGGTAGTTATGGTAAGAACACCGGACATTCATTGGCTTAATTGATAAAACTCAATTAAGATTATACACAGATTATCCAAAGATGTTAGCAAATAATCTTTAGCCGTGACCCCAGGAACAGAATTGGCGGGTCATTGTACGTCGATAATGATGTTATTGATGTGTCATATTTCAGCTTCATGTAGGCTTCTACGCAATTTCATCATTCTTCTCGTTCATGGAAACCCTGATATTGCCCACGCTTACTGTAGCGTAGCTACTTTGACTCGGGAATAAAGGCAGGCAGCTAAAGTCTTGTCAAGTAGTCTCTTCCTGGCTCCTATCGTTGGATCTGTGATAAGTAAGCTTCGAACGAATAATAAACCGAATGAACTCAAGGTGAATTGTGCTTCTTTTGGTGAAACTTGCGGATGATTCAAATTCGGATAATAGCCAGGCTTGAGCAGTTCAAAGCTCGCCCATTTATGAGTAAATTTTTTCGTAGAAATCCATTCCGGCACATCTTCTAGATAAACCGTCGAGTCAGCATCATATACAGTTGAGCTAGCCACCTTCGTATTGGACGAGCACTATAAACCTAAGAGACGAAGGATCACCATTCTCCATGATGGAGTAGAAAACCCTCTAATACAAGTACTAGTGAATTCATGAAGCTGGACTACTGGATCATATGATTGTGCTATCACAATATCCAGAACATCTTTCATCTGCAGCCTCGTCGCTTTTCGGAATTGATCGTGAGACAAAAAAGACCACGATCTCATCCAACCGGTTCAGTAACCGAGGCCTGAAATGCCTCCTGACCTGAAAATATAGGTTACGCATTAATAAACATAGCCAATTTTAGGAAGAGACACAAGACGTTGTCTGTTGTCCAGCTTGGGTCTTCAAGGCTTGCTCATGGCTTGTCGAGTCTGCAGCTGGGTCTTCAATTCATGGCGTTCTCGTTTGTGGGTTGGTTTGAGGAGGGCCGGTAGGTGCTGCATTTGAAGGTGAGTTGCATGGCACCTTCCAAGTTCTTCAAGTTCATCCATCAATCAGGGATGAGTTTTGCTACTTTATACAGGTCATAGTTATCGCGCATCCGGTCTTCTTTGTGCATACCGAGGTGTTTTGCAAGTTACATAATTGCACTGAGGACATCTGTTCATTATCTGTTTGGATATTTTTTTTATAAATTGCTTGCCAAGAATCGGCTTATCTGGCATTGTAACTTCTTCCAAGGTTAAATGTTCTTGCCTATTTCGAGCAAATCCCACTACCATGTGTGGTATATTGCCTGCAGTAAACTGATTCGATTTCTTCAAGTACTTTGTGCTCTATTTTAAGTTATTTTTGGAGGGTGTTATCTTATGCGATACTACAGTAGACAAGAAGAAAGGCCTACCTAGCAATCCCATTGTTCGGGCGTTTCTATATGCAACCCATGAGAATCACCAAGTATCTGTGGCATAATGTGACTTTTAAATTCTGGCTGAAAACGAATTAGACTGCATAGTTGGTCTTGGAGTTATCAAGAGCAGAACAAAATTCCATGATGTAGGGATCAGATCAGGCATGTTGATGATTTGTTCACTGAGTTTTTTTGCCCTTTGTTTTTCATGGGCAGCTTCTCGGTGATACGGCAGCAGCAACAGATTCTCCCCGAGTGATCTTGGTAGCCCATATGCAAAGCAGGGAACTGTCGCCAACTTGAATGAACTCATCATCAAAGAGAAAGCAGTTACAACGAAGATATGGCAGGAAGCAGGCCATAACTTGATGACTTGAGATCGTACGTAGGATCGACGGTTGGCAGATCTTATCACACACTTGCTAATCACATAGCACAACGTGGCTCACTGTGACTGAATGATCATTCGATAGTTCGAATCAGATGGTCCCACCATCGTCGTGGTGGAAGGTCCATGGAGAGAGACTGATAACTAGGGAGGAGGAGCATTTATGAGTTAGTGAAGATGTCTATTTGGCCGATCAACCACGGAATTAAAGTGTTTAGATGCCAACCAAAACCTGGCCTTATACCATCATGAATGGAATTGGCTACAGGATTACCTTCTATCATATTAGCATTTAACTCAACATATTAAGATCATGTTTTCGTGTTTCGTTCCAACTGATTCGAGGAGAAACATAGGCACACATTTAACTCCAAAAAATCAAGATCATGTACTTTTCTTGTTTAAAACAAAAGAAATACTTGATTGCTGACCTTAAGGCGTGGATTTCTCCGAGAACGACATTAGCCAAATTTTGAAAGGAATAAAGCCGATGACAAAAGAGCAATAGAGCGATCACCCTTTTTGATATAATTCCACGCGCTCTACAAGTGTTACACAATAAACGAATAAAATAATATCAACACAATCTACCTAAGCTTTCCCAGTATCCAGTTAAGAAACTTCAAACAGGTTTTTGTTAAAAAAGATGTTCAGAGTTGCCAAAGTGAGAGAATCATAGGCATAGGATAAATCTGATGGAGTTTAAATAACTAATAAAGAAAATAATAATAAGTTTCAGGCATGTACGGAATGTATATACAAAGTATTCCTTCTTTTACACTTCTAGTTGCCACCGTAACCATAAAGTACTATATAAATCGATCCCTTTCTGCCCTTAAGCCCCAACTTTATCGTAAGAACTACAAAAATAGGGTTCTTTCCCTTTCCTATACTTATAGTTATTATGACATTTTGGAAAGGGTTGCAGACAAATACCTTATGATTCTCCATCGTTAATACATAGAGTCCCATAAGCATATCTTGGGTTGGTATGAAAATGAGATAAGCTTCCAACTGAGCTTCCAAAGATAAAGGTACATGAACAACCATTTGATCTCCATCGAAGGCTTAATACTTGCATTTTTGTAGCGAGGTTTCATAAAACAAACAGTTCATCCTTGAGATCTCTTAGCTTTGCAGTTCTTAATTTCTGAATACGTGATGTTGTGTCCGTATCATGTGTTATGGATTTGTAGGTCTAGTCGTTGTATTTATGCAGATCTATGTGTCCTATTATATGTTTTCAAAGTTATATTCGAAAAAGAACATGAAAGTCGAGAAATTCAAATAATAAAATTTGAGTAGCATTCCTTAAAAATAGTTTTAAGGCATGGATCTGCGCAATACTTGTTGTATTGTATACCTATGGTTTGATTACTTCTTCAATTGTTGCCTTGATATTCGAGAACTCTACTCTTGGAGTTTAGCTTTTGTATTTCGTAGGATGTGTGGTTTCTTTAAAAATGGTTCAATTATATCGCTTTTTGCATGTTTCAACGTTGTGTACCTATGATGGGGTTTTCCTTGAATCATTGCTTTCGACTCCGGTAATCCCATCCGTATCTATATATGTATTTGTTTATTTATTTATACGCTTTTGTGTTTGTTTTTTGTGTAAATTTACAGTTCTTTTTCTTGATATTTTTTATGTTTGGGATCTTGTTGATCAATCTCTAGCTTTTTGGATTCATATTGATGCATACTTAAAAATAAACATTAATAGCATCTATTGAAGAGAAAAGCGAAATATATTTTTTAGTTATCATGTACATTTTGGGGTACTAGTTTGGTGTGGTGAGTTTCGAAGTTAGAGCTAAGCAAGGGCATTCTAGCTAGTGGAGAATATTTGGGGTGGTCTATGATATATGAGGGTTTTTGCTTTGTGGCATTCAGTATGAGTTGCAATACCTGAAAGTGTAAAGTGTGGATGATCCCATTCTCTGGACCTTGGTCTATTAATACTTTGTTGGATATGAATGTTATGCAATTCTCTCCTTGCAATGTTTGTCAGGGTAATAGTTGCTCTGTTGCTGAAGTGAAACGATACACAAATTTGTGGAAGTGAATTGGACTAACCCATTCGATTCATTAAATTTCGTGTTCTTGCATGTGGAATCAAATAATAAGCTTGAAAAGGTGGATGAGATCTTAAATCTTGGGGTTGCTTGGTTAGTTGCCAGATAATGGGGAAATCTTGCTTATATTTTTCTAGGAATAAGAAGAAACTCTAGCACGTGCAAACTCAGTATCTCTATTCTCTGAATCCCTATTTGTTGATATGTTCTTCTTAATTCATTGATTCTTTAGTTCTATTATGGTTCTTGTGCATGTATTATCTGTTCCTTAGAGATGATTTGTTCTCCTCTCTCCTTCTCCATGTAGTATTGCATGTATCTCTTATGAGTTACGGTTATCCTACAAAGAAATTGATAGAAGACTCATTGCCTTTTCGATGCTTCGTAGTAGTTCTCGCTGCTAACGAAGTGGGTGAGGGAATAGATCAGCGAACAATTTATCCTCTAAGGGCATATGGGCGGTGGAGAACATCTCCCAAAGGTTTGCTCGAGAAAAGGCCAAGTTGTTAAGGTAGAATTTTTTTTTCTTCTATAGTGTTTGTCTCCCTTCTATATGTAAAAGGTGTTCAATTCAAAAACAATGGACAAGCTTGTACTATCTCATAAATCACTAGATTCGTTATCCAGAAAAAATGGTTATGGGCCTTTTGTGATTGTTGCACATGAAGAGAAGAGAATACAAAAAGAAAAGAAGAAAAGGAAAAACAAAAAGAAAAGGTAGAATTAAGGGATGGATATAAAGTGAGCATAATTATTTTTTTATTTTTGTTATATTTTATCTTTAACTATAGTTTTATTATTGAAGATGTTTTTGTTGATTGCAAATTCAATTTTCATTGTGGAAAAGTCTACCTTTGAAAGAGTTTTCATTTTGCAAAACAAAAGCCTACCATAAGCTTGCTGGTAATTTTATTTTTTATTTCTTAATGAAACTACGACTTGATTATAAGAGGTTATTACGCTCTTTGTTTGCATCAAACTTGCCATGTTACACATCAATACTTACCATGCTACGATTCATTTTCTATGGTGATGAGAATTGGTGCTTTTCACCTCTTACTTGGTGATGGTTAAATAAATGAGTTATATTTTATTTTATCTTCTGCATTGAGGACATATTATAGTAGTATAAATGGTTGGATCTTTTTTTTGCTCTTTGATGAGATATGATAACAATTTCTCTTCACATTCTAATTTCTCCACTTCATTGAAAAAAGAAAAAAATAAAAAGTAAAAAGAGATAAAATATGAAGAATGAAAAATTGAAAAAAGAGAGCATAATTATTCTTTCTTTTTGCCTTTGTAATATTTTATCTTCAACTATAGTTTCATACTTAAAGATATTTTTCTTCATTGGGGATTCCAGTTATCTTATGAAAAAGGTTATCTTACTATAAGAGGAAAGAGTAGTTAGCCTATCGGTTGGCTTGTTAGTAATTTTCATTTATACGTTCTATTTTCCTTTTTTTGTTTGCTAAAGAAATTATAACGTGATTATAAGAGGTTATATTGCTCTTTGTTTGCATCACACTACGTGTCGAGATAATTTATTTTCAATGGTGATGAGAATTACTGCTTTTCACTTCTTATCTTCTTATCTTATATCACATTCTTTTTGTTTGATACAGATTCTGATTTAATTGTTAAAAATGTTATAGAAAATAGTAGTTAACCTACAAGTTGGTTTGTTGGTAATTTTCATTTGTATGTTCTATTTTTTTCTTTTTTTGTTTGTTAAGCAAACTATAACCTTGCCTTTTCTATGGTGATGAGAATTACTACTTTTCATTGCTTATCTTATGATGGTTAAATAATATTCTTTGATATTTTTTATGCATATTCTTATTTCTATATCTTTTTTATAGGTATAGATGAGGACAGTAGAAGGAAGGACATGAAAATAAAAGAAGAAGAAATATGATAAAAAGAAAACAAGAGAAAACAAAAAAGAAAATGAGAAAATAAGAAAAGAGAAGATTTAAAAATGACAATAGAAAAAAGAGAAGAAAAGGGAAACAAAAAGAAAAGGTAGAATCAAGGGATGGATATAAAGTGAGCATAATCATTCTTTGTTTTTGTTATATTTTATCTTTAACTATAGTTTTATTATTAAAGATGTTTTACTCATTGCTTATTTTCATTGTGAAAAAGGCTTGAAAGAAGAGTTAGTATTTTACATAACAAAGGCCTACCATGAGCTTGTTGGTAATTTTCTTTTTTGTTTCTTAATGAAACTATAACCTTATTATAAGAAGTTATTATACTCTTTCTTTGCATCATAGTTGCCATGTTATACATCAAAGCTTGTCATGTTATGATTCATTTTTTACACTGATGAGAATTGGTGTTTTTCATCTCTTACTTGGAGATGGTTAATTTCTATGGTGAGGAGAATTGGTGCTTTTCACCTCTTACTTGGTGATGGTTAAATAAATGAGTTATATTTTATTTTGTCTTTTGCAGCGAGGACATATTATAGTAGCATAAATGGTTGGTTCTTTCTTTGTCTTTGATGAGATACAATAACATTTTCTCTTCACATTCTAATTTCTGCCCCTCAATGAGAAAAGAGAAAAAAAAGTAAAAAGAGAGAAAAATTGAATAATGAAAAATTGAAAAAGAAAAATGAGCATAATTATTTTGTTTTTTTTTGTTATATTTTATCTTTAACTATAGTTTCATACTTAAAGATATTTTTGTTCATTGGAGATGCCAACTTAATTGTGAAAAAGGTTGTCTTATTACAAGAGGAAAGAGTAGTTAGCCTACGATTTGGTTTGTTTCTAATTTTCATTTGTATGTTCTTTTTTTTTTTTGTTAAGCAAACTATAACTTGATTGTAGGAGGTTATTTTGCTCTTTGTTTGTATGAGACTTGCTATTTTATACATCAAGATAATGTATTTTCTATGGTGATGAGAATTATTGCTTTTCATTGCTTACCTTGCGATGGTTAAATAATATTCTTTGGTATTTTATTTATGTATATTCTTATTTTTGTACTATTTTTTTATAGGTATAGATGATTGCAGTAGAAGGAAGGATATGAAAATAAAAGAAGAAGAAATATGATAAAAGGAAGAAAAAAGAGAATACAAAAAAGGAAAAAGGGAAAATAAGAAAAGAGAAGATTTGAAAAATGACAATAGAAAAAAAGAAGAGAAGAAAAAGAAAAACAAAAAGAAAGGTATAATCCAGGGACGAACATAAAAATGAGTAAAATTATTTTTGTTTTTTGTTATATTTTATCATTAATTATAGCTTTGTTATTGAAGATATTTTTGTTGATTGCAAATTCAATTTTCATTGTGAAAAAGGCTACCTTTCAAAGAGGAGTTTCCATTTTGTAGAAGAAAGGCCTACCATGAGTTTTCCCGTAATTTTCTTTTTTGTTTCTTTATGAAACTATGATATGGTTATAAGAGGATATTATGCTCTTTGTTTGCATCACAATTGCTTTGTTACACATCCAAACCTGCCATGTTACGTTTATTTTTCTACTGTGACGAGAATTAGTATTTTTCACCTCTTACTTGGTGATGGTTAAATAAATTATTCTTATATTTTATTTTGTCTTTTGATAGTTGGTTCTTTCTTTTGATCTTTGATGAGATAGGATAACAGTTTCTCTTCACATTCTAATTTCTATACCTCATTTTAAAAAGAGAAAAATAAAAAGATAAAAAATTTGAAGAATGAAAAACTAAAAGAGAAAAATGAGCATAACCAAGTAAGCCTCGGCTGCACTGCTGCTCCCGATTGCCTTCTGCTGGTGAAACGCTGAAGGAACGGATGAGAGTTCCGTGAAAGACAGGCTGAGAGTTCCGTGAAAGGCTGGTGAAACGCTGAAGACTTGAAGCGGTTGGAGTTCCCGTGTGGGCTGGAGTTGCAGGAACGGATGAAGGAGGCCTCCGTTGAAGGCTGAAGAGAGGCTGTGAAGTCTGGCGGCAACCGGATGCTGTGAAGCGTCAAGGTGAGTGCAGCAGCCGGCTGTTCTCTCTTGCAGTAGGTGGAGGCCGATTCTCCTCTGTAGTCGAACCTCCTCTCCAACAGTGTGGTCGCGAGTTCTTCATGCAGCAGAAGGCAACCGGGAGCAGCTGTGCAGCTGAGGGTTACTTGGCGTGAAGTGCCGCAGAAGGGAACTCTGCGGACAGCACAGCAGGTTGCAGTTTTCGTGAGGCATTGGACGTTGTAGTCTTGGACGGTGTAGAAAATGCTTTTGTTATATTTTATCTTCAACTATAGTTTCATACTTAAAGATATTTTTGTTCATTGGAGATTCCAGTTTAATTGAGAAAAGGGTTGTCTTACTACAAAAGGAAAGAATAGTTAACCTACGAGTTGGTATGTTGGTAATTTTCATTTGTATGTTCTATTTTTTTCTTTTTTTGTTTGTTAATTAAACTATAACCTTATTATAGGAGGTTATTGTGCTCTTTTTTTTACATGAAACTTGTCATTTTACATATCGAGATAATGCATTTTCTATGGTGATGAGAATTATTGCTTTTCATTGCTTACCTTGTGATGGTTAAGTAATATTCTTTGGTATTTTATTTATGCATATTCTTATTTTTATACTATTTTTTATAGGTATAGGTGATAGTAGTAGAAGGAAGGATACGAAAAGAAAAGAAGAAGAAATATGATTAAAAAAAGAGAATACATAAAAGAAGAAAGTGAAAATAAAAAAAGAGAAGATTTAAAGAATGACAATGAAAATGAAAAAAAGAAGTAAAGGGAAAAACAAAATGAAAAGGTAGAATCAAGGAATGAACATAAAGTGAGCATAATTATTCTTTGTTTTTATTATATTTTATCTTTAACTAGAGTTTTGTTATTGAAGATTTTTTTTGGTTGAAGATTCAATTTTTATTGTGAAAAAGGCTACCCTTAAAGATGAGTTGTTATTTTACAGAATAAAGGTCTACCATGAGCTTGCTGGTAATCTTCTTTTATAAGAGGTTATTATGCTCTTTATCTGTATCAATTTTAGCATGTTACGCATCCAAACTTGCCATGTTAGGAATCATTTTCTGTAGTGATAAGAATTAGTGCTTTTCATCTCTTACTTGGGGATGGTTAAAAAAATGTGATATTTTATTTTGTCTTTTGCATAGCGATCATATTTTACTAGTATAAATAGTTGGTTCTTTCATTTGGTTGTTGATGAGGTAAGGTAACAGTTTCTCTTCATATTCTAATTTCTACACCTTTCTAAAAAAGTTTCAAAAAAGATTTCTTACGTTGAAAAAATTTTGACGTCTTCTCTCTTTTCTCGTTATATTTGTATATTGACTGTGTACTATTTTCTTCTTATAACTAGTAAATCGGGTTTAAAAGGTAGACGTAACGGTGCAAGTGAGTTGAGTTGCTCAAGATTGACTTGTCTTGTCTCGTTCTAGTCGAGTGGGAGCCAAGCTTGAGCTCCAGCCTAGAAGCACTGGGAGTACGTGCATCTCACTTTATGGTTTGCTAAAGGAGGAAGGAGTTATCGTCCAGTCCATCAATGGTTGGTGACCAACTCTACATGTGAACGAGTGGTAAGCTCCAACAAACTGGGAGTGCATCTCCTTGCTAAGGGAGGAAGTCCATCAAGATCGTGGGTTAAGCTGATACACCGTTGAGTTGCAAGGGAGAGTGAAAGGCTTTTTTTCTTTCTCTCTCTTTTCTTCCGTAGAGTTTTCATATATATTGTTTGCCTGGACCGCATTGCGGTATATACCGAGTTTCTATGTTGTTTTGTACTGATGGTCGTGCTTTCTCTGAGATTGTATGTGCTGCTGGTTTTAACCTCGGAGCTATCGGTATATGATTCGCTAAAAATCTGATGGAGAACAAAGGAGCCATTCTCACCATAAATGTAGATACATACAAAGAACTCAAAAAGCCACTCCATGGGTATTACATTTTGAGAAGCCAATGAACCATCCGTAGAAGTGAAGAACAGTAATTAAAGCCGCCTGTCACTGCTCATCGTGACCTATCGTTCATTTTATTTTATTTTATTTTGTTCTTTTTTTTCTTTAGTCAATAAGAAATCCTTTCTCCTCTTTTTTTCTCTGGTGGGAAAATGTACCTCACATTATAAAGTTCTTTAAAAATCCATCTTTAAGTGAATTTTCTCTAATATTTAGACTTGGAGTTTATTTTGTCCACTTTTCAAAGAATTAAGTATCACTCAAATATAAGTTCGGACGACTAAGATATAAAGAAAGTAATCTAAGACGTAATTGACTAAGTATAAATTTTTGAAGAAGGAATATAATTCATTCGATTCTAGTCAAAATCAACTATTTTTTAATTTGAAAAGGTGCTCAAGTCTTCATTTTGAGAAATTAAGAATCATATAAGACAAAGCTGAAATAAGAAAGTTATAATAAAAATAAGTAGACCCTATTAAGAGATGACTCAATATTGATAAGATTGAAGTTTACCAAAAACTTAATTATTATAAGAATCAATCGATTTTTGGTTTTTCACATAGCTTTATGTCTTTCTGACACATCAAGCAACGTATCAATACAAGTTGTATGAACGGAGATACCACCAAAATATTATGATCCTATCAAGCTCTTCGTGGATCATCAACCTGAGGTGACCCAAAACGAGGAGGCTGTTGAGTTTTTGACCCGATTCTAATTCAAAGTGTTGGGAAAAACAGTAGACATATATGCATAATAACATAATATACAAGTATAAATATGCCTCAATTATAAACAATAGTAGTAGATCCAAAATAAGCTATAATCAAGTCGTATGAAAAACAAAACAGAAGCAAAATAAAAAAAACTGATATGTGTGAATCGCTCTTGTGGACTTGCCTTAGAGAAATCAATGTCCTGCTATTAGTACGTACGGGTACCTACGCCTTCCTCCTAAGATAAAACGCACACACAACTCAAAAATCACATACTTAGTTACGAGTCGACCTTAAACACAACTCAGTCGCCTATGGCTGGAGTAGAAAGAGGGATCACCTACAAGCACAGGGACAATAGCAACACCACGAGAAGAAAGGCATAACCACAGGGAGAGAGAGAGAGAGGAAAAAGTGTATGAACTACGTGGTTAGGGAGGACCCCTAATCACCTATTTATAGGTGGATGCATGGATCACGGATCCTGGATCCAATCCAAACGATGCACGCTTTATCCTTAACCCTCCCGTCTTATCTGTAACTGCCCACCTTATCTGGAACCGCCCTATCTAATCCCTATTTGTAATCGTGCAACTTTTGTCATTATATCAAAAGTTTTTTATGCAAAAAGATAGATCAATACCCAATCCCAAACCCAAGCCACAAGCCCAAGGCCAAGCCCAGTCCGATGCATGTGCGCATGCTTATGTGATATAACATGTCCTCCCCAAGCTCTTTTAAGTAACGTTCATGAGCTACTAACTATATAAAATGATATGTGTTTTACATCTATCAATATAGGGACTAAACTTTGTAACCTCTTGATCATCTTTTGCAAAAGTCTCTCATATTTTACTTTTTTATATTTTAGGATTTTACATATATTAATTAAATATATAGAGATACTAACATGCATTAAATGCATATTAAATATGCATTAAATCCAACAATCCCCCACAAAGTCTTTAAGTGTAAAAATGTCCTAATTCAACCATCATATTATGCTTTCAGTAATACATTCTGGTTTTAACCGTTACCTTAGTTATCCAATATTACCCTTGTAGGAACTAGGCAAACATACGTCTTGAACTTTAACCTTGGGTGTAAAGGTGTCTATTGTTAACAACATAACAAAAGGCTACGATATGATCTATTGGGGTGATGCATTAATGGTCATGCATCTATATCATGTATCATGATTGACTTCAAGGATTAACCCAATTCTTCTATTGCAGTCATGCATTAATGAGCATCTCAAAGGATGTACTGTTAGCATCCTATCCTAAGATTCAATCTCATTAAGAGAATAATCTCTTACTAAACTTACAATCATGATACTTTAGGTTTATAGGGGACAAACACATAGATGCTAAAAGTTTCACATAATGCAAAGTGTCATCTTATTCATCCAACAACTTATTACTACCACATTTAACCTACTTTGTGGGATCTCTGTTTAGTTAGGTTGGTGTAGACACGAAAAATCTTCGACTCCGGGTTTCTTAGGCCTGGAGTGAATCTTTTCGCAATCTACATTCGCTTTTAGGGTGTGCCAGCTAGCTTACTCAAACTAGCGAAGTAAATTTTGAAAATATCTAACTTTTGGGGAGACTGTGGACAAGTGGGCTCTTTTCGTCGCAGACCTTCTTGCACCGATGCGCAAGGGTCAGTCTGTATGCTTAGGAAAACTCGATTTTGAATAAATACGACCTTTTTGAAAAGTATGAAAGTGTTTGATCAATTGGCTTTTGTCTCATGGGGTCTACACGTTCCTGTGTCTTTGGGTTTTAGCCAATTTTAGGCGTGTAGGTGTGTGCATCAAGTGCTCGATTTTGGCAAGTTCTACACGATTTTGCTAAGGATGGTTTGATGCAAATATGCTCCCTATCTCGAGTGTGGCGTATATGCAATGCAAACTCACACAACTTGAAGGAAAAACCCAGAATTTAAAGACATAGCAGAAGGGAAATTGCAGAAGGAAAAATATGGCTATATCTTAGATGCGGAAAGAAAATATATAGCTATATCTTAAGAGCGGGAAGGCTCAATGTGAGTGAGTGCTTTGAGTGTATAAATTGAAAGGCAACTCATGCAACTTGAATTTAAAACCCAGCTGAAAGGGAAATACGTATATATGTAAGAGCGGAAAGGCTCGATGTGAGTGAGTGCTTTGAGTGTGAAAAATGAAAGACAACTCACACAACTTGAATGTAAACCCACACAGTTGAATTTATAAAAATAGAGCTATATCTTAGGGGCTGTCAAGGCTCGTTTGTGTGCAAAAGTGTGCAGCTAAGAGCGGAAAGGCTCAAGTGCACGTGTGTGTTCGTGTATCAAGCACATGTGTTACATCCGGAGGGAGACAAGCTCCGTTATTACAACCTCATACGAATTTAATTGAATTTGGAGCAATGTAAAAAGACCAAAGTTAAAACTTACAGGTGGTCTCTCGTCACTTGGATCCGTCTTCCTTGGTGTAGCTGCGGGATGACCTTGGACTTAGCTTGGGCTGGGTGTTGCCAAAGGGATAGGTTTAGGTTGGTCCTAGTTTAGATCTAGGTTAGGTTAAAAAGCTGGGAGGTGGTTGGCCAAGCGACTTGGCTGATTTTGGTTTAGGTCTATGGTGGGCTCGGTTTGAGGTATTGGGGGTTTTGGATATGGCTCGAGCTAAGGGTGGCTCGAGTGTTTAAGTTTAGTCCTTGGCTGGGCTCGGCCAGCAAGGAGGGTAAAGGGCTGGTGTCTTGTGGGTGATTTAGGCGAGATCCTAAAGGGATGTTCTAAGGGAATGCTCGGCCAAAGGGTGGCCGAGCTGGATAGGTTTTAGGGGATTTGTTTTAGGTAAGGTTCGAGTGGGATCCTAAGGGAAAGGCTCGGCCAGCACTTTGGCTGAGCTCTTGTGGTTCTTAGGGGATCGAGTTTAGGTAGAATTCAAATGGGATCCTAAGGGAATGGCTCGGCCAGATTGTGGCCAAGCTGGGTAGTTTTAGGAATGGTTTTAGATAGGTTTCTAAGCTAAAGTCTTAGGCAATGCTCGGCCAGCACTTTGGCCGAGTTAGGTGGTCCTTAGTGGGTTAAGGTTTTAGGTAGTTTAGGGTTGTTCTAAGCAAGGCTCGGCCAACACTTGGCCGAGCTAGGTGGGTTTAAATGAGTGCGGTTTAATGGGTTAAGGGGACTAGGCTCAAGGTGCAGCCCACACTAAGCCCTTGGCCACAAGGCTCAAGCCCACACTCAAAAAGCAAAGTCAAGCCTACAATTTTTGACTTGCTTCCCTCTCTCTCTCTCTTTCTCTCTCCACCCACCAAAATTTTCACGTGAAAAGGATCTGGAGACCCCCCCCCCCCTCATGTCCTTTTATAGGCAAGGGGATTGGATATAGATCCTGGATTGGTTCTGAAATCCGGATCCAATCCAAATCTTATTTGTATCTGGATCTTGGATCTGGATATTTGGATCCGAATTTGATCCAAAATTTTCTCTTCTTCAGTCCTTCTTGGCGTTTCGAGCCGGACATTTTGTGCGGGGCCTGACTTCATCAACGCTCCGTCTTATGTTGGGTTTTTCCCAATTTCGTCGTTCGAGCTCCTTTTCACCTTTCTGGACTCCGTTTTAACTGATTTTCACTGCTTTAGATTTGGATTGCTTGTGATTTCAGGGGTGCTTTTGGCTTGGCCTTCGATGCTTCGGACTTGAAGTCCACTTGTGGCCTGGGCTCCTCTTTTGTCTTTAAAATTTGCTTTTCATCGGGCTAGGCTGACTTTTGAGCTTTTGAACCTCTTTTTAAGCTGCTTTGGGCCAGGCTTCACCTGTTCGTCTGGGCTTTTGCAAAAATGAGACTTTCATTCGTCTTTGAGAAATTCATGTTTTAAACGGGGTTGGAAAACAGAGGTTTGAAGTATTTTGAGCTCTTGAGTTTTCGAAAATTCCAGA
Source organism: Brasenia schreberi (assembly GCA_036023115.1). Classification (NCBI taxonomy): domain Eukaryota; kingdom Viridiplantae; phylum Streptophyta; class Magnoliopsida; order Nymphaeales; family Cabombaceae; genus Brasenia; species Brasenia schreberi. Next base: position 473,193 of record JAYKKT010000040.1, read on the forward strand.
CTTGGCTTTTTGATCTGATTTTCGAACCAGGTGTTGGTTTTTGCAAAATCTTTGGGTTTCGGGGTGTTTACAGTTGGGTTGTCACTATTTGTGAATAAATCATTGGTTTAGTTGGGTTGTCACTATTTGTGAATAAATCATGGGTTTCAATCCCATCTCCAACCTAGATTTCTCAACTAAGGCTATTAATAAACCTTTAGTCAAAGAATCAAATGTATTATCTTTGGATTCAATAAAATCTACAACAATAACTCCAACAGACACAAGAGCCCTTATAGACTTTAGTCTGACTTAGATGTGTCTCCATTGCTTTTTGTTGTACTTGAAACTACTAACCTTAGCAATTATAGTTATGGTATCACAATGTACTAAAATTATAGGAAGTGACTTCTTTATGGTAGGTAAATTGGATATAAGTCCCTTAAGTCATTCAACTTTCAATCCAGTCTTATCTAAAGCACATAATTTTGCCTCAAAGTTAGAACGAGGTAAAATAGTCTATTTCTTAGATTTTTAGGTGATATCGCCACCACCCACAAGAAACACATACCAAGTGACTACATTACTCTCAGAATTCTTTGTTATCCAACTAGCATCACTAAATCTTTCAAGAACTAAAGGATGTTTACTGTAATATAGTCCAAGGAAAATTGTTTCCTTTACATAGTGAAGCACTCTTTCTAGAACTTCTCAATGGGTTTTATCTAACAACTGGTGTATCTACTCAACTTACATAGCAAATGCAATATATGGCCATGTACAGTTAGTTAGGAGATTTAAAGGTTTCTTTAAATTGCTTTTCATTAATGTCAGTTGTGTAATATAGAATAAAGTAGACTGTTATAAAAAGGAGAAACCCTATCAAGACTCAATGTAATGTGTTTGTTAAGAAGAGAGAGGCAGCCGCTCAAGGAGAGACATCTTCTACTTCAAACTACGGATTTCTGGTCCACTCATTCATGCCCATTTATTGTTAAAATTTAACATATAATTTTGGATGTAAGCTTCATGCATGACAGTTTAAGCACCCAATGTGATATACCCACTAAGAGCTTCACCTTCTTAGGTTTACTTTGCTTAGTGTGCCTCGTTGACTTATAGTTAAGCACTCTAAAGGACTTATAGGAAGTGCTTCACCTTCTTAGGTTTACTTAAGGGACTTATAGTTATGATATCACAATGTACTAAAATTATAGGAAGTGACTTCTTTATAGTAGGTAAATTGGATATAAGTCCCTTAAGTCATTCAATTTTCAATCCAGTCTTATCCAAAGCACATAGTTTTGCCTCAAAGTTAGAACGAGGTAAAATAGTCTATTTCTTAGATTTTCAGGTGATATTACCACCACCCACAAGAAACACATACCAAGTGACCACATTACTCTCAGAATTCTTTGTTATCCAACTACCATCACTAAATCTTTCAAGAACTAAAGGATGTTTACTGTAATATAGTCCAAGAAAAATTGTTTCCTTTACATAGTGAAGCACTCTGTCTAGAGCTTCTCAATAGGTTTTATCCGACAACTGGTATATCTACTCAACTTACATAGCAAATGTAATATATGGCCATGTACAATTAGTTAGGAGATTTAAAGGTTTCTTTATATTGCTTTTCATTAATGTCAGTTGTGTAATATAGAATAAAGTAGACTGTTATAAAAAGGAGAAACCCTATCAAGACTCAATGTAATGTGTTCGTTAAGAAGAGAGAGGCAGCCGCTCAAGGAGAGACATCTTCTACTTCAAACTGCAGATTTCTGGTCCACTCATTCATGCCCATTTCATGTTAAAATTTAACATATAATTTTGGATGGAAGCTTCATGCATGACAGTTTAAGCACCCAATGTGATATACCCACTAAGAGCTTCACCTTCTTAGGTTTACTTTGCTTATGTGCCTCGCTGACTCCAGTTTCACTCTTAGAGTTGAGCCTTTGTTTCTACTTCAGTTTCATTATGCCAACTGCCCGTTGGTCTTCAATTCACCGAGGCTCCAGTATATGTCCTCATACATGCTTCAACTTACCTTGTGATGGTCATGTTGGGTCTAATAGAAAATTTCGTAATAGAAAATTTTAACTTCTAGTCAACTAGTTATGCAGTGTCTGTCATTGAAGATTGTCTGGCACAATGATGATCCTTTTGCCGTTTCTGTTGCATCTTCGAAGCTAATGATACCCCGATTGATTTTTCATTAGTAATAAATGAAACGCTGCAATTTTCAGTTAAGAGGACGGTTAACAAACTTATCTTTGGAACAGGATAGTAGAAACCCAGGTCTTTTGAGTTCTTCCAGTAGCATGCACACTCAACCCATTATCTACAATGTTTCTATTAGTTTTTTCTGTTGATGCGTTATTCTAATAGTTTCTTTATCTGGTTAATTTCAAGATTTTACTGATGATGCTTAATCATATAGCTTATTGAAAGTGGACCTTTAAGGATCAAAATGGGCATCCTCTAGTCACTGTGGCCAACGAATTAAATCCCTGGTGGGTAATGTTCAAAAAAGCAGTGACTGCATCAGGTGGGAAGCTCTCAAAGCCTGAGAATTTAGCATCTACCACCGATGCCCGTTATATGAGGGAAATGGATTACCCACCCTTGGTTTCTCACCCATGAGAAACACTCCCATCTTACTCCATGAGCATAATGAGGTTAGTTGATCTCTCTCATGGTTTCTGGATAAATTGTAACTCATTTTTGTTTTAACCCTACTCTTTCACTTTGTCCTTTTCAGTTTCTGAACGAATCTGTCTACCTTAATGGCATCAAAGTATATGAATCCATTATCAGGTCGTTGAGTTTGTGCTCAACATGCTCAGAACAAGTTTGAAACATTGCCAAGGGAATGGAGAAGTCACTTAAGGGACCTTATAAAGTGGCGAAATCTTGATGCCCTTCCACAGTGACTGGGGCCCAGTTTTTGCCCTTTTTCCTTTTCTGTTGTCAAACTTGTAGAGTACATTCCGCTGACAATTTCTGTTCTCCAAATAAATGCTTCTATTGGACGACTCAATTATAATTTTATCATCTCCCATATCATGTCAGATACCATGCATACCTCTTTACACGAACTATCTTTCTTCTCAAATTGTGCAAGACAAAATGTCATCCAAGGGTGCTGGTATGAATGCAGTTGTATCTAAAAGAGTTCCTCTTTACTCATTGATGTGCTCTTAAACAAATACCACTGACTTGTTTGGCTTCATCAAGCTGCCACATCCCCTTCCTGCTAGTGATGTCTGCTTGAATACTATTCCTGCTGTATTCTAGATATACTATATTGGAAGCTGCTGCACTTTTATTCTTATATACTCGCTTACATACTAAGTTGCATTCTTTGTATTTGTCTTTATTCTGCTTACCCTTCTTTGATGAGTTGCTTTATGGTTAGGAACTATGCAATGTGCAAAAATGCATGATGGACGAGTGCTGCCAGGTGGCTTCAAGACTCCATCCTTGGTCCTCAAGAACCTCGTACCTCCCCATGGCCTCCTATGTGTGCATTTGGTTAATGAAATCGAGATGGTTCGTAGCTGTTTATCCGAAATGCAAGCCTTAGCAGCACACTTTGGCTCCAGAAAGGGGTGGGGTTACAAAGTGAGAAGCTTCAACAAGCTCGGCGAGCTGTTTAGAGAGGAAAGGTTGACATGGCTGTACCTTTTATTTCTCTGAAAAGAAAGTAGAGTGTGTGCCAAATTCTTCTTTGATCTTATATATCATGATTCTGAACAATTCTTCTTTGACGACGCTTTGAGGATATTTAGATTCGTACTACTTTTGCAACTCTTTCCCCAAATTCCTCAACACTCAAAAGTTTATTTTTCGTTTTCTTAAGGAAAGAACCTTCAAAGGATATAATTACAAATAAATTGCTCACAGAGTTGACAGTATGACTAGCATGTTGTGTGTAGTCTCAAATCTGATGGCCATGGGGTATTGATGCTCAATGTCACCATTTGCATGGGCAGAATTCAGGGGGGACGAGACTAGGATGCACGATTCCATTCATAGACCCTGGCTCCTAGGGGCGTGCCCCAAACAGATCGAAGGCCAAGAACTCGTGCATGTGGTTCAATTTCTTCATATGATATCGTTGACTAGTCAAATGAACCTCTTTCAACAAAGCCTGGTCTTCTATCAAACATAGGAACTTCAAGATACAAAAGTGCCCCGAAGAGCAACATAAAAATAGTAAACAAAAAAAGGGATCCCCGAAAAAGATTAGATTATGAAATGTCAATAAAGAAGATAACAGTAATGATCATCTTGTCGTGGCACTGTCGTGGCCTTCTGCTGAGATATTTGAAATGGCCCCTGTATGATATCACTTCATTCGATGCAAGAACAACTTAGCTTGAACCCTCGACAAGCCAAAAGGAACCTTTTATAAAAAGGCTCAGCCTTTTTTATATCCTCACTCTTTTTATCAAATTACTCTTAAACATTTATGATAATTACAAAATTACTCTCCCAACACAAAAGATGAGTTTTTCTCTCTTACCCCGTGAATCAGATTCCTGCTTTCTCTCATCAGTCTTCACTTCCTGTTCTACTGTACGGATGTAAGAGGAGATCTACATCGTTTTCTACAGAAAAAAATGGATTGAATTTTTTTATTGATTTTGGAAGAACTAAAAAAACAAAAAGAGCGAGCGTGCCAAAGGCTTTTATGATTCCTAGAGCCGATTAGAAGCAGTTTTATCGATATATTGAGATATGTTATTGATTTTGTATTGTTTTATTGATTTTTATTTGTTTCTATATATTTTTAGTTATTTTTGGGCATAAAAAATGAATAAATTATGGCATTTCGTGTTTGGAAAACACGCCAGTGCCTCCTCTCTCTCAAAGAATGACATGCTTGGGCTATACCTCCCTCGAAATGGAGATGCACTATGGGTGTGTCTAGCGGCCCATGCATGTCTCCCTCTTTAGGGAGGCACTACGGGCGCATCTCCCTTTAGGTATGCAACTTTACTAATTAACAATTTTTAATATATAAATATGATTGATGGGACACGAGTACAAGGGTGTAATTAGGAAACATAATACGATGGTGTATGAAATATGATCACATAGACGACAACGAGGAGAAAATGAAGCTAGCCCTTCAAAATACGTGATGGATACGTCATCCTCACATGCTTAAATCAATATTGCATAGTATGAGGGATGTTCTAATCTGCCAAAATTACATCCGAGTTTTGAAGGTCATATTGTATATAAGATTTGAGATGAACATATATTTTAAACATATTAATTGAAATTGTTTAGAAATACTCTATTTTAATATATTATGTAAATATATAATCATCGGCAATATGAAAAATAATAACCACTCATACACATTACATGGTGGGTAGAGCATGATCAGTTAAGAGCACACATGTTAGGCCCAGAAATTGGGTTGAACTCACAAAGAGGAGTGGGTTTATTGGACAAGCGAATTTACTCTACGAGGTGATAGATCATACATTGTTAACTACTTTTGTCAAGCATTAGCAACCAGACACAAACAACTTTCATATGCCATGGAGTGAGATGACTATCACACTTCATGAGTTACTCGACCTTTCAATGGGGGCAACTAGTTGCCTTAATAAAGGAGATAATGATTAGAAACAGTAAAGAAATTTAGGTGATATGTTGGAAATGGTTATCGATGAAGTTGTCTTTAAGATTAAATCCAAGGCTATTAACTTTGAAGTGATCCAAACTAATTTTGCTAGGAGGAGAGTGAGTAATGAAAATAAAACCCTATGTTATATGTTGTAGCAACTAGAGTACATATTATATTAAGATAAGTCTAGAGATATGGTGCTCATAATACTTATGAATCCGGTGGCACACGAATGTAGGAGGGTTGATAGTTATGCCTAGAGTGCAACTACATTGGTGAGAACACATCACAAATAGAAGCACACCAACTTAATGAACATATTTCTTTGCTTTACGAAAAAATTTTATATTATTATTATTTTTGTTAGTTAAATTTCTAGCTTCTTCCAAAATTAACAAGTATATGTTTTAATTTCAAGCATGCATTTATGAGTATTTCTGAGCCTTAAGAGTAGCTATGTAACCTGAATGATAGGATGAAGAATCATAAGTAAATCGATGGATGGATAGTGTGTGCCACACATAATATCTTATTGATTCACTAACTCAATATCTTATGCAGTTAGACTTGATGAGTGCACGTAAGGTATTTTGAATGTTCTATATTCAGATATTATATATACTTACTTACTATATTGTGTAATGTAGATTGATTGACAATCATATAATTTTATAAAATACATAGATGGTAATTCATACAAGCTAATGAGATATCACGGATGCATTCGTTGTATAGATGTTGTAGAACCTTATATGTTAGATCACGTGGTTTATCAGTTTGGTCAGCATCAAGGCATCTTGGTAGCAACAAAAAGACCTTTCATTACAAAGAGGCCTACAAAGTCACACACATATAAGGTATAATATGAGCCACATGATGTTACATGGGAAACTTGACACTCATATTGTTTTGAGCTTGAGCATTTTGGAGTCCCAACATTATACTTGTACGAGTGTGAGGAGTTATACATGGAATGGTACACCCATTTATTTATGTGCGAGATTCTAGTGCTTAGCTATATCTTGTTCAATCTATTCCAGTTAGACAATGTGATACATTATTCCATGTACAAGTAAATGAAGGATTGTAATTCTACTAGAAGTTTTGTTAAAACTAACTTTCTTGTGCTTAATTTCTGATATTAACATATGATTGCGATATGGGAGATAGTAACAATAGCTTTAGTACATGCCGAGCATGTAAAGGAAAGACAATTTTATTTTTTACTACATGCATATTTGCTACATTTAGTCATCGTCCTCGACATCATATACACCATCGTTTTGTAATCATCTCAATTATAATGGTAGTTGACAAACTTTCAATGCTTTCATCTTGATAACCTTGCTATTATAGAAAGATAGGAGACATCGGTGAGTCATCAACCATGTCTATCTACAAGAAAATATGAACAAAATAAATATAAAAATCTATGAATTGTCATAATAACGTAATATATCACGAAAGTTACTATGCTCACTGCTAGAAAATATTGTGATGCATGATGATAACACATATACCATACATCCCTAACCATAGGTTTTCGAATGTGTGTCACTAATAGCAAAAATATCGTTGTTCCTATCATAAAAAGAAGTATCAACTCCACGTTCGATTGAGTAGCGATAATTAAACCTATATTTAGCATTGTCTTCTAATGTTGACTAGGACATGTATCATCTCTCATGTAAACAATGCATTGAATAGCAACACCAACACCTAATCTTTTATAAAAATATATGCATATATGTGATGCCTATATGCCCACTTCTTTTAAGTACTATCTATGAGCTTCATGTCACCACTTTTCTCATTGTTTTGCAAGTACACTAACGATTTTATACCTTTAATTTTCATCTCCAATCACAATTTGCAAAGATGCCTATAAATTGTGGTATTATAGTCCTATATGTGGGTTTAAAGTTAAGTTGCTTTGAAATATCTTTCTCAATAATAGAGAGAGGATTACGACTGCCTGAAGAGGATCGCCCCATCTCCAGAGAAGCATTACGTCCTCAACCATGTGTCCACCCATGTCTTCCTGTATGCGAGAAGGCCCTGCTTGCATGCTCGTAAACCAACAAGTCCTGCTTCATAGGCTGGTTAGATGGTCTCTCTTCGGGACGAAGAATTGGTGGTTCATGTAAGTTACTCTACTTAAAGCTCAATTGTTCATCTAACATTTTAACAAGTTTCTTGCATTTTGGATGATTATATAACTTCCTCCAAATAGTCTCCATTGATGCCACTTGATTCTCTTGTGACCTACAATAACTATGGTATCATCCTCTATGTATAACCTCTTTCAAAATGGATCAAAACTTAATAATTCTATAGAAGAACCACGTTTATGTAAGAGGATAAGCTCGTGATAGACTATATAAATATCACAAATTACACCAATACGTGCCTATATTTGAACCTACCAACTCCCGTACAATTCTAATCTTTTAGAATAAGTTCAAGAGCACGTTGTGATAATCTTTTGTCATGTCAACGTAATGCATATTTAGAGTTCTTGATTGCTCGAATGACTTCTTCAATTCTGTAATCTATAATTCTATCAACGAATATAACTATTTCTAAATTAAGTCAAATATGCCATTTGAGGTACCAATAAACCCCTTCAACCTTGCATGAGTACTTTTTACTCTAAAAAATATGAATATATAGTTATTATGTATTTGAAGAATAGTAAATAATATAAATACATTGGAAGAGAGAAATTCTCATACCTATTAGTTGTATGAGTAATATAATGAATGATTTCATCTTTCCATGATAAGATAATTCTCTCTTTTTATGGGTCTAACTACTATTCTTTAACGTATGAGAGTAAATCAAATTTTTTTCACTTTAATTCCATTACCTCCACTGTATCTTGATAATTGCTTTCATTTAGTGAGTTGACTATCTTCCTTCAACTTACGGCAAATGTATTCATAATCCTTTTATTTCTTGTCAACTTTACAATAAAAACCTCAATATTTTTGTATATATTATTTACACAAGAAGTGTTTTGTATATGATGTTTTTTTAATGGCATTAACCAAAAGTAAATCACAATCACAATCACTGTAGATAATACACAACATTTTATCTAGAGTACATAACTTTCTCACACACCTCAACACCAAAACATAATTCCCTTCCTTTTCTTTACTTATAAAAGTAAAAGCTATGGAAAATTTCTTAGAGGTTGATATGAACCCAATAATCTTAAGAAAATATATATTATACATATAGAAAACATTAAAAACATGTGTATATTAACGACCATAATATTGGATAATCATTATGCCAAAATAGTATGACACTTACATGTTTATCTTATATATACTGTCAAATTTCAATACTCACAGAAACGCATGAAGCATGTACACAGAATGAGCATGGGCAAATACAATGTCAGTGACAATATTCGTATCAAGAATCTTATGATGCCATATAGGATAATGGTTAATGTCTAAATCATGTAGTAGTTGTAAAACACTTCGACGACCATAATTTTTATCATTATGCTATAAATATGCCTTGTTGTACTCATATTATTCACATCCACCTGCTTCAAATGCATGGGAATATTCTTTGGTTTACAATGGCTTTGTTTGAGGTATTTTATTATTCTATATTTAGAGCTAATCAATCTTCTTACAAAAGTATGTATCTCAAAATATAATCTTAAAAGATGGTTATACACCCCATTCAATACAAACAACTTTCAATATCTACTCTACTGTCTTTTTAACAAGGGGCACCCAACCTTCTTAGTGCCCATCCATCTAGTACTTTCAACTAGCAATATTTTTATTTTTTCTCTACTTATTATTCCTTACACAAAAGTCATACCTTGCTTATTATACAACCAAGTCATACCTTATTTATTATACCTTTACTCTTCGAACAGATAATAAGTGTAAAATTGTTATACTTCCTCTCTACTAATCTTACATAGTCAATAAGTTTATTACGACTCCTCAACATATCATTCAGTTGTAAACACAAGTGAATAATCTAGAGCATCACTCTTGCGGTTAACAAGTTCACTCTCGTAGTTAACAAGTTCATTCTCTAATGCTTGTGTCAACCATTCATAGATACAACATCTTGTGCAATGAAAACACTATCATTATGTGCAATAAAACGACTGTCACAATCCTCAATTATCTTAGTAAGGGTCTTCTCAAATCGCTTTCCACGGAGGATGAGTCCTCTAAGAGGCTGTTTGGTTCTCCCCCTCCTTACAGGTGGACACATCACCTCTCCCTTCATCATAAAGATTCTCTTTGCTCTATCTTCCGGGGGCGAGATCAGCTGCATTGTCCGCCTCACCTCTCCCTTAGTTTTTCCTCCATCCTTTTCTACGAAAGAACCCAAACCACCAAAAGACCCCACACTACTTTTTCAATACAACTGCCATCTGACAATTAGAGACATTCATCCGTGTGAATTCTCGTGCTAGGGTTTTCCGTGAATCTTCAAGCATCTTGGCCTACCCAAACCACCATCGCAACCCAAAATCCAACCACAACAACCAAACCCAAACCAAAAACACAATCCAGCCCAAGATCCAAACCATGTGGCAGTGACACACGCAGAGGATAGGCCGTTGCTTTCACTCCGCCATCGGGTATCGTCCCAAACCCTTAATGGTGGGAAAAGTGCAAAATGCCGTGGTAATTGGATGCCGCCCATTACCAAAAAAAAAGTGAGCGGTGATGCTTTTGGATTTTGCTTCTCTTTCTTCTTTTATAGGGAAGGAAGATGGACAATGGCAGACCCCTGCGAGACCATGTAACCATGAGAAAAGAAGCCACAGAACCGATCCCACCTAGTGTGAGATAAGCTTGGTTTTAATTTTGGGTTATCAAAAACTAGAACTTAAAGTTCAAGCTGTTGAAGACCACAGTAAAAAAGATTTAAGGTAAGTTGAATTTTCTTTGGTCAATTCACTTTTTATGCAAACACATGCCAATTATTAGATGAGCGATTGTACGAAGGTACTCATTTCAACATCTTGTGAAGTCGGTGATAAAGTTGGCAAAGGTGATAAATCACCAGATTAAGCTTTTGAAGCTTGAGGTTGATTTCCACCGGAATGTGAATGAAGAGGAGGCATCTCATGGTCCGCAACAGACAAAATAACTAAAGTGGAGGTCCGCTTCCCTATCGATTTTGAGACTTGCATCAGAAGATTATAAATAACATAGCAGACCACCATTATGGTTAGATGATAAACAATTGGCTGTGGTGTGGTCTAATGAAGTTCCCAACAACGTTGCCCCAATTGAGATCGGAAGTGCATATTTGCTTTTCATTGCACTGTAAACACCAAAATTTTCAAGATTTTTGAAGATATAGGAAAGATGCGGTGAAAGCCTTCAAATTAGATTTGTTTCGATGAAATTTGGATCTGTGTTCTCTATAACTAAATGTGGTTTCGGTATCATATTAGACAGAAAACATAAGAAGAGAGATTATAAATTGGATAATCTTGTCCAGGCACAAATCTTAGGTCCGTAAATAAGTGATCAGATAAAAAGAAAATGAGTCCCTCACAGAGAGGTCTGGATCAGGACCCTTTAGAATCAATCGAACTGCAGGGCAGCAGCAAGTTTCTTCTTGATCATATCCACTCCAAGGCGAAGCGATAATCGAGGAAGGTTTTCCTGCAACTCATCCATTGAAAATCAGAAAAAAGAAACATCATACAAAAAACTGGAACCCTATCCCAAAACACGCCCATCCACTCGTCTAATCCAAAGTACAAAATACTCCTAGTAGAATGAACTCGTAGACTAACAAAAAGATGGTATTTTGTTCAAGAGCTGATTTCTAAATTCCAGCAACATACTAACACCAGCAACAAACTGTCTCACCTCCGTACCGTCAGAAAGGATCCTCGCCAATACAGGGATCTCAAATCCATAACGTCTCTCCCAATCTGAATTGCTGGTAATGTCTCTAACCTACTAAACCATGAAACAATGAGATCTATCACTGGCCAGTTTCTCGATGAATCAATCAAAGGGTACAGGAAAAGAATGGAAGAACCCAACCTGGAGGTCAACGTGTTGCAAAGAATCAGGGTCGTCCAACTTGAAGACCAAATCCAACTTTTCTTTCAGTCCGTCGCATAGACAACATCCTGGTTTGGTGTAGAGGATCAGTTTCCGCTGAGGCTTCGAGTTGGTGTTGGTGCCAGAGAAGGATGCAGTCAGCCTTAACTTAAGGCTAGAAGCTTCACGCCACCGGTGGTTTTCAAAATAGGGGAACGGGCGGGGCGTAATGTTAATGGCTCTCACTGTCTGGCTCAACCCCATCGCTGCTGCCATCTCTCTCTCTCTCTCTCTCTCTCTCTCTCTCTCTCTCTCTCTCTCTCTCTCTCTCTCTCTCTAAGGGATAGGGTTTATATTTGGGTTTCGATCTATATTTGGATCTAACTCGTCGGATTTGAATGTATCCGACGTGGACCTGTAACCAGATTTAATTCAAATTTGGGATATAGGTTCAGCTCTGCACAATGATTTTAGGGTTGTTCTCAATTAACCATTCAAAATCGACTTTTAGTTATTGATTTATAAATAAAAAAATAGACAAAGAAGAAAAGAGTGCATCGAGCTATTCTGACTAAATGGTGGAACCTCAAAAGCGAGAAATAAGATATATTTATAGAGGAAGTCCTTCAAAGAGATGTTTCGAATTATGTTGATACACCCTGTGATATGTGAAATAATATGGCTATACATATTAGGAAAGTGGCGAAAGATGTGCTAAGGGTATCTAAGGTTGGTGTACCGGCACAAAAAGAAGCTTCGTGGTGGAGTGAAGTAGTATAAAATAAAATCAAGGCAAAGAGGGCATGTTACAAATTAGCTAAGAAAAATAGTGAAATTTTAGAGGCTTATAAGAAAGCAAAGAAGGAAGCGAAGCTAAAATTTGAGAAGACTTATATAAAAAAACTCAGCTCAAAAGAGTGAAAAAGATATTTTTAGGATAGCTAGGGCTAGAGATAAGAAAACTAAAGATCTTAATTATGTTAGATGCATCAAAGTCAAGGATGAAAAAATTCTAGTGGCAAATGATGATATAAGAAATAGATGAAAAAACTATTTTTATAATCTTTTTAATAAAAATAAAGATGTTAGTATTAGCTTTGGAGAGTTAGCCAAATTAGAAAAGTATATAAACCACAATTTCTACCGACGTATTCAAAAGAATGAAGTCAAAGAGGCTCTTAAATATATGAAGGATGTAAATGTGTAGGAAAAATAGGAATCACTTGGCTTACAAGACTATTTAATGAAATATAGAAAAACCAAAAGAGGGTCGAGGAATGGAAAGTAAGTACACTTATACCCATATATAAGAACAAGGGAGACATTCAAAATTGTGTGAATTATCGATGTATCAAGTTAATGAGCCATACTATGAAATTATGGGAAAGAATTATCGAACATAGGTTAAGACAAGTATCAAGTACAACATAGAACCAATTTGGATTCATGCCAGGTAGATCTATTATTGAAGTGATTCACCGTTTAAGACGTTTTATGAAACATTTTAGAGCAAAAAAGAAAGACTTTCATATGATATTTATTGATCTAGAAAAATCTTATGATAGAGTATCGATGGAGGCTTTTTGGAGAACTTTGGAAAAAAGAGGTATCCCATTGACATATATTAACCTTATAAGAGACATGTATTATGGTACAAAAACATGTGTGAAGACTCATGAAGGAACGACAAACTTCTTTGAAGTTAATATTGGGTTACATCAAGGATCAACTTTAAGTCCATACGTATTTATAATGGTGATGGATGAGTTAACAAAACATATTCAAGATGAAGTACCTTGGTGTATGTTATTTGGAGATGACATTGTATTAATGGAGGAGTCTAAGGAAAAAGTTAATAGAAAATTAGAACTATGGAGAGAAACATTAAAAAGCAAAGGCCTCCGACTTAGTAAAACAAAGACAAAATATATGAAATGTAAATTTGATCATTTGGTTACCTCAAAGGATATAGAAATTAAAATTGACACACATTGCATCCCTCAAAAAGAAAGTTTTAAATACCTAGGTTCAATTTTTCAGAGTGATGGAAGAATTGATGGAGATGTTACGCATAGAATTAATGTTGGTTGGTTAAAATGAAGAGGAGCATCAGGTATTCTTTGTGATAAGAAAATACCATTAAAGTTAAAAGGTAAATATTATAGAGCAACAATTAAGCCTGTCATGTTGTATGGTTATGAGTGTTGGGCAATTAATCATCAACATGTACAAAAGATGTTTGTGACAGAAATGAAGATGTTGAGATGAATGAGTGGTCATATAAGAAAAGACCGTATATATAATGAGGTTATTAGAAACAAATTAGGAGTGACACCACTAGAGGATAAAATGAAAGAATATCGTTTAAGATGGTTTGGACATATAGAAAGAAGATCAAAAGAAGAACGTGTAAAAAGGTTAGAAAAACTAAATTTGGAAAGTATTAAAAGAGATAGAAGAAGACCACAAAAGTGTTGGAAATAAACAATAAAGAATGATCTAGCTTATTGTGAGTTAACTGCTAACATGGCACACAATAGGGATTTGTGGAAACAAAGAATCCATGTAGCCGACCCCGTCTAGTATGAGAAAAGGCTTAGTTGTTGTTGTTGTTTGTTGTTCTCGATTAAGATTTGATTAAATGGTTCTGATACTAGGATTAGAGGCAAGGGTCTTAACATACTTGGGTAAGTTCTTTTGGGGACTCAAGCTTGGGTGTCAAGTCTGCTTTCAAATCTACCGAGTTCAAACGCAAATTGTTTTGTTCAAGCTCGACTGAACTTAGATCCTTGAGCCATACTCAATCAACTCGAGCTTGACTCAATTAAGCTTGAACTAATTGAACGTGACACAGTTAATATTTGTGTGAAAACCAATGAGGACGTTTTAGCTTTTATCAAACTTGCGGAATAATAGGCAAGCAAGACTGATGGTCTCCTATATTTGAGAGACGGGTTAATCGATCAAACATCAAGAAAGGGGAGAAAAATGAGGCAGGATGCTAAAGAAAGACAAGTTCAAGCTTTTCTCAAGTAGAGTTGGAGTAGCTCGCGAGGGCTCGGCCAACTTGCATCCCCATATTTTGAGACCTGGTCATGTGGGTCTAATGATTTTCGATGAATTCGAACTTCATACTAAGATTAGATTTTATTAAATGGTTCCATGGGTTAGGGTTAGACTTAGTGTGTGTTTGGTTAAGTGAACCATGGTTCACATCACTTTGGGGAACTTGCATAATGTTGTCGCAGAAACAGGAATAAGGAGAAAAGGAGGTGACTGACATATGGGTGGGACTGTCGTAACTAGTGACTTCAGCGGTGACTTATGAAAGGGCCATGCCCCACGACGCATATGGTGGCTTCTCCACAACAAGGGCTTCTCGCAACGACTGGTACAAGGTGGAGAGAGAACCAATAGGTCGCAGGTGGTTAAGGATTTAACCTTTTCTTGAAAATCTCTCTCCAAGTCATACATCTCCCAGTAGTCTGAGGGAGATGATACATATACCGCATGATTGCAACAAGATACATAGAATACCTTCGGGCTGAAGCCAAAACAGCTCAACAATGTTTTTAGATGAAACTTACAGGAATAGTTGTTTAACCTCGAGCTTCGTCTTCGTCTTAGTAATGAAGCGGGCTGAGAAACAATTTTTGACATTACATGGTTATTGAGACGGTGTCACAATAAGGCAATGTTTGATGAAGGATATATACGGAAGGTTGCCCAAGGAAAGCTGATTGTGGAGGCGAATTAGAGGCGGCTTTGAACGATCTCCCTCAAATGCTATAGAGTATCCTATTAGGAATTGAACTAGTGTGGAATATAGGCCACAAGGAGAGTGATTCTCTGGAAGCAGCGAATCTCATCAGTGAAGGTTAGAGATGAGCAGATGGCAGCACAAATCTGATTAACAGAATTTGTTGGTGACTGAAAAGAAAATGGCAATAGTAAGAGAAGGGAAGGGAACTATCGTGCTTTCTAATTTGGCTATGCAGAGTCTACATGATCCAAATATTTGTTTAGAGAATGGTGCACTACCAGATAAATTAACCGCACCGTTAACAAAGATTGCCCAGGGATGAATTGTTCTAAGGAGTTTTCTTGGGCATGTGCCCCCATATTAACAACCAGAAAAAGAACATGAGTTGGATATGGAGGCAACAGGATGAGCCATAAACATCACTATGGGAACCGTCTTGATGGTGAGTTCAACTGCTGGGGCGTGCATGCCTGTATTTGTGTTTCTAGGCTTCAGCCTCTCCTTGTAACCAAAAAAAGCACAAGGGAATCATAAATACAAAGAAAAAGTAATTCTTTCACCTCCTTGATCACACTCCCCCAACTTACACACAAGGATTTACAACTAGCAACAGACTTGCTCTTATTGCCACTGGAAACAATGCTTCAAATACTGAACGCTTGATGAAACTCACACCATGCTTGATGAAACATATACTAGCTTACAACTTGACAAACGGGAGCAGAAGCTACAATAGGAACAACACTCCAGAAACCTAACGGAAACTAGAAGCAACCACAAGACTGTTATAAGTCATCCATCCCGATCAACTGGATCCCTCCGACTCAAAGTACCCTTATTACTAGCCTTCGTACGATCACCAGTGGACTTCTGTACGTTGGATTTCCAGTTGACTGCCACCTTGCTAGTCGGAATTGTGGGTGTTCGGACTCCATCTACTAACAAGAAACATTCAAAGAAAAGAGTTATTATCCCAAAAAGAAGAAAAGGTAAGGAGATTGTGTTCTAAAAAATGAAATGAAAACATTAAATCGATCGTATAAATGTTCATAACTTCATATTCCACAACCAATTATTTGCAATAAGTTTCTTTTATCTTTGATTTCCTTCACGTTTTATTAACATACACCTACTTCAGTGATGGAATCTTATGCCATTTTTAATCTTTCAAAGTAATGAGGCTTATGTCTCCTACATATTTTAAGACCACGTGGAATACAAAAAAATGCCACCAAAGAGCTTAACAGTAATATCAGCAACGCACCAGAGCCGGGAATGGATAACCGCTTCTTTATATTGACATCTGCTGGTCTAGGTCGTTCTTTGGGGTTGCTCATGGAACGGACACCAACTTTCTGAGCACAATCGACTGCTTCACTCAGCTCCTCCAGGGGCGGATTAGACTTTGGCTTTGTTTTCACCATGGCAACAGACTTGACATATGAAGATCCACTTTCATCTGTTTGAGGAGGTTGTGTTTTTAGGTAGGAGTTGGTGGATTGGAGGCCAAGTTTCTTGCCAGCAATCTTTGATGAAGACTTAGCATTGCTAGAGAAATCAACTGGTCCACTTTCGCCGTTCACTGCACCATCTCCAAGACTCATTTCCACAAAGCGGTTTTCCCAAGGATGGACAGCCATCCAGCATTCTAACTAGTTCCATCCCCAATTATTTTTGTCTGGCTCAAAACTTGCAGGCATTGCAGCTTGCCTCGATCCTGCTTGCCACTGTAGAAGAAAAAGCATAATGTGTGGAGGCCTTCAGGTATAGAAAGCACGAATGCTTTGTGATAGAGCATCACAGAATGGTGCTTCTAAGAAAAGTTCATCCTCACGTCCAAGTTAAGGAAGAGGTGGCAAAAACAAATATATCATCAGATAATGTTGATACGCAAATGAAGCCAAAACTAAAAGTCCAAGCTTTATCTGGCCATAGAAAATGAAGCAAGTTTGATCTGGCTATAGAAAACGAAGCAGGAAGAAAAACCATCTAGCGTGGATAAGCACAAAGAAGGCAGCCAATTACATAGAAGAAACCAAGAAGGGGCTAGCTGAACAATGTTCAGTCAAGCTAGCATTTAACTCTAGAAAAGCAAGATTGTTTTTTTGCTTGATCCAACACTTTTGGGGTCTCACATTTTAAACGGTTATCATCCAGTTTCTCCCACCTTATCACCAGAGACATCGTTGATATGGCAAAGGTAAAGGAGGAGATTTTGCCAGGGCCACGCCAAAACAGTTTGACCCAGTTCCTAAACAGTAGTGCGTATTAAACATCAAGCACTATTACATACAACTAATTGCCTACAATCACTTGCTTGATGAGTCAAAGCATAGGCCATGGCTCTCTCTCTTTTGGCAGCAGCTTCCTGTCTCTTCAATAACTTGGCTTGAATTTCTTCAACAGAGCCAAGACTATCACACCAACCTTCCTGCTTCCATCCATTACAAACATTATTTTATAACAAAAACATTGCAAAGGGTTGAAAAAGTTAGGATATGAACAAATACATACATTGGAAGTTCAATGACAAACAGAACTTGTCATTCCCACCTATCATAAACAAAGGAAACAACACAGAAGTGCTCTAGCTGTGCAAGTTATAGAAGGTTGTCGGTGTTTTAAACCGTTTTAGCAAGATGTCGTTGATGAGAAGTATGCAGGATTTTTTTCATGACTTGGAACATCAGGAGGAGCTGCCCTAATTGAAAACCTTCAGAACTTTGAAGCATGCATCAAATTTTAAATGTTTCCATTTAAGTACGATGAACTTTCTTTTTTCCATCTTGGGATGAACAAATCACCAAAGAGAGATTCTCAACATCGACATAGCATGTGATTCAAATAGATATTTAGTCAACCAGAAAATCATTATTTCATTACCTCTACTTCCCGAACTCGAGCATCTTGTGCAATTTGTTCCTGATATTTTTGTTGCACCAACTGATTCTCAAGTGCCATGCGAACACGTCTTGCCCTGACACAAGCTTGTACTTTGACTAAAGCTTGCATAGCTCGAAGCGTTATTGCAGCTTGCTTTCTTACAACTAGGGCTTGAAACCAGCACCAGTCCCTTTAATGCTCAAGTGCCATGCGAACACGTCTTGCCCTGACACCAACTGATATTTAGTCAGAACTTTGAAGCGTGCATTATTTCATTACCTCTACTTCCCGAACACGTCTTGCAATTTGTTCCTGACATAGCATGTGATTCAAATGCTCGAAGTGTACGCCTCGCCTGTAATAAACTCAAGATATGTTATCAAGGAAAATCTGCAAAGCCAATCTACATAGAAACTCACATTTCATAAGCAGACGACCTTTGAAACTCTCTGACCTTATCTCTCATGCAAAGTGAGATAAAGATGCAACGATCCTATTTCCCTTTAAGAAAATTTAACAAGTTCAAGTGATTACAGTATTATATAGACAAACAGAGCAAAATTTGCAACCCACAAATAACCCGACCTTTTGAGACAGTTATAAGTCCGAAGAGCCTAATCAGATGATTTTAACTTACAAAACACTTAGGATCAGTGTTCTAAAGAGTAGAAGATCCATGAAGATATCATACTTCTTCTGAGAGGTCCATCAGGAACATGTTCTGTGTCTGAAGAAGAAAAGCTCAAATTTAAAGGTATATTCTGTAAGAGGAAAGACCAGCAATGCATTCTGGTATCAAGTGTTGCACGAATCACCCACTCATATGTGCATGAGATGGATTAGAAATAAGGATGTAGAGTGGATGCGTGACACTGTGGCCACAAAAAGATGGTTCACTAAGGAAAAAGTTGGTCTGGTATCACCACTTCGGGTGGTTTAAAAATTTGGATGGGAAGAAAGATGAAGCTCCAATGAGATATAAGAGAAATTAGATAACCAGTAGTTCAAAAGACGCAGAGAAATGCCTCTAAAGTGTTGGAATAAAATGACTTGTTCTTTTGGAGTTAAATGCTAATAGGATACAAGATGGAGCACAATGGTGACTGAAATTTACTTAGCAAACCCTGCTACATGCACAAGAAAGCTTGGTCTGGGTATACACGAGTCTACACATCTGTGCTAGATGCAATGTAGTATTGTTCAATTTTAATTTGGAAAAGATTTTTTTGCATAAAAGTAAAAACCTGTTGGATACATACATAAATATAGGGTATGATGCCAATTGAGGATATTTTGATTAGGAAAAGTTTCTTAAATTAACCATAATAACTGCCAGAATATACATACATAAATACAGTAGTTATTTGTTGGTTTCTCACATTACCAGGAATAAGTAGATTTCTCACAGAATTTGTGTTTATTTGGAATCACTATTAGTCCAAAATCAATGTAGAAAGTACTATTTTGTTTTGCAATGGCAATTGAAATGATATTAACTCCTATTTATTCATTTTACGTGTGTGTATATAAATACATACATGGTCACTTGGGACAGCCACTATGAGACAAACCCCGGTTGCAGACACGCAATCACCCTGTCTTATGTTGCTCCACCTTGATAGAGCTATAGAGGTGTGTGTGTGTGTGTGTATATATATATATATATATATATATATACATGGTCACTTGGGATGGCCTCTATGAGACAAATCCGGTTGCAGACATGCAATCACCCTGTCTTATGTTGCTCCACCTTCATAGAGCTATAGAGGTGGCTATGCCATGGAGACTAGAAAACTGGGGTTCACAGTGTAACGAAATATCAAGAGATTCTCCGAGTTTCAGTCAGATGAAATCTTCTAATCTCAAACAAACATAAACAGCCAAGACTTGGTTGTCCCTACTAAAATTACATAAAACAGAAAAAAAGATTAAAAACAAAATATTTGTTACATATCAATATTATATTAACACTCACAAGGTATCAGACCCTCTTGTCCACAAGGAATGAGAACACTAACAACACACACACACAAGAGAGAGATAAGTCCATATTTAGATACATTATGAATGTTTTAATGATGGCCTTCAACACTATTTCAGATGAAACACTTGATACTTACCAATTCTTTCATTAGTTTAACTTGGATTGCAAGTATTACCAGCTTCATTGTGTGTGCATTAGTATCATATGGAGGTGGAATATGTAATAGGAGGAACTATTTAAACGTTATAAAAGAGAACTCAAGTCATTAAATATGTGCACCCAGGTGCACCACCAAGCTCCTCCTATTTTATGATGTTTCTGATAGGCACAATCAAGGACCGCCTCAGTACCAAATACAAAGTCCATAAAACACCAATTTCATTTTCTGCCAACAAAATATGGTTAGGCAATAATACAAAACTGGGATTTATTAAAATAGCCCATATCAGGAACTTAAACTCTAAAGAGTTCAAATTGTAGAAACATCAGGCAGTGGCAATAGTAATTGCTATGCTTGAAAGCAAGAATTGTGTTCATTGACAAAGTTCAGCTTATTATCCATTTCCTAGACACATGAGGATTTAATTTTAAACCTACCAGAAACGCTCGAAAAGCCGTCTGAATGCAAATAGCAGCCTGCTCTTCTGTAGCATACTGTTTTGGTTGATTATCAGAAGACTCGCTATGTGATCCAGTAAAGACATCTGAGCTGCATTGAACACTGGATTCAGTTTCTTGCAGAACAATATCATTAGGGTTTTCTTCCTTCATACTTGTCTTGTCAATGTCATCAGCATGCTTTTTACGGTGCCCAAAGAGCAAGCGAGATGACGCCTGCACCATTCTGATAACACATTAAGAAGGAAAAACAAATCAAGAATATCATGACTGACCATACAGGTGGTGAGGATAGCTTTTCCTTAGAAAAAGGACTGGATTCAACATGGCAAAGTTGATAGACATACAGTGCCAAAAACTGAAGCCGACATTTCAGCATGAGTTGAAAGTATTTCGTAACAAGGATAGAAAACACTAAGCGTGTAACCAAGAAAGGTGTATGCCTAGGAGGCATGACATGACTAGCAACATGTGGTGGAACAGGAACAGTGACAAATAAGATTATCACCAAGGATATTTCACTAACATAATTGCGCTGGACAATAATTAATCCGCGTATGTCTTTGGGTGTCACAAGTGAGCAGCAATGGTAATTGGAGAAATCAAATTCTTATAAAGCAAAGTGTTCTGGCCCACCACTAACCACTGTACCGATGGTTACCACATGTTCTATTTGGAAGGTGACCATTGGCGCATGCATAGAATCACCATAATTGGTACTTTTTTTAGCAGTCGTCAGCCAGGTTCTTCTGCTAACAGTAGCTAGCCAGGTATCTTGTGCCGGATGGGTTTCACCTATTCTATTTTTCCATTTACAAAAGAACAGCAGAGACATAAATGCAAATTGAAAAGTGTTAAATATAATAAAAAAATTCCTATGACAGCAATAGTTAAGAATGAACCCATTGCCAATTGCTGACATATAAAATCTATCCAATTTCACAGTCAACTATTATGAATGAGTTTTTGGGAAGCTATAGCAAGAAAATATGAGAGAAAAAGTGAGTGCCAGGAAAATTTTACTCGTGTTAGCAAAATAAAGTGAACTATTTTAAATATCAGATGGTAGACCAAGACAATAACTTAATAAGCATTCAAAACATTAAACAAAAGGAGCACTCTCTCAAGTGGTGGAAGCAACCACACCCACATTCTTCTCTGCATGTTGCGACCTCTCTGTCTTCTTCAAGCCAACCAGCACCCTGAACCACTTGCCAGAAACACCCATAATGATACGTTTTTTTATCAATACCGCTTTAGTGCGTGCAGTAAGAGACAATTTTTATCAGAATTTTGTAGCACAACTAATACTTTGTTAGAGTGAAACAAAGCAAACTTTTTTTAGAAGGGGACTTATTACTACAAAATAATTTAAATTTGGAAAAATACAATACTTAAAATGGAAAAGGAAAGCAATATCCAACTGAGCAACAATTGGGAAAAAAAGTAATATCCATTTGACCAACAAATCGCCCATTCTGACAACACCACTTAATGACATCGACATTGTGGCACTCTTTTGACATGAACTAGGTTTTCCCGCAATTAGTTGATGCTGATAACAAGAATTCTGGATATTGGATCTCAAACTGAATCATTAGCATGAAATGCATCCAAGCTAAGGAACACATGGAAGTTAGAACATTTCATGATCCCAGGCATGAAACAATCATGTACCGCATGACAAGATCAAACGTAACCAAGCAATAAAATTATCAATTATCCTGCAATCAGTAAGACTAGCAACCACAAACATACATCCCCTTGTTAGCAAATTTCAGACAATTATATCTCACATAACTCCAATGGGTGCGAACAACTGGTTTCTTATTACTCAATCTTATTGGATTTTTGGCTCCATATTGTATGCCTTTATACAAAATAATCTCTGTCACAAAACACATGTAAAGACCAGGAACATTGCGAGATCAATAGAACAGAAGAGTATGACATCACTAGTGGATCCTAGCACAAATACTAGTATATGTTATATCCTACAAAAGATTGAAACTCTTTGCATACTTGGATATTTTGCAGCTCGTAAAATCGTAAGTTTCATATCATTATGAGGGAACTTGCTAATTGATACCTACATGCACCCAAAATTAGCAAATACTAGTTGTATTATGATTGATTTATGTAGCTTGAATATTATATATAATATATAATATTTATACCCTAGCCGTGTTGCCGCACCCAAAAATTTTGAAATTTGGTATAGAAGGTTGGGGGGCCGCACCCATGTGACAACTCCAAAACTGAGAAAGAAAACCATTAATTGAAAACCTTGAAAGAGTTGGAGAATAATCCTCGTTGAAAATTCCTAAAGAGCAGAGGGTAGGGCAGATCTTGCAAAAGACCCACTATGAACCTCATTCTCATCGTCTCTGGATGTAAATAATAAGCTCCATATTGTGAAACCCCCTCCCCCATGGTTATTCACTTCCCTAGTCCCTCTCCCTATGTCACACCCAACAATCGCTCTCAACCATGCTCCAGTTGTCTTTCTCCATTAACCAAGGTGAGATCAACTAATCTTTGGTTGAGCAAGCTAGTTGGCATGTTCACCGCTGAGAACAAGTTGTCTAGTATATCCCTCTCTACATCGTACTGAAGGTATAAAATATCTCTCTCTCAGTTGCTTGTCTATCCGTATTTGTTGAACTTGTGATTTAGGAATGTATGACTCCTTGTTATGTTGAATTCCACGCAAATGACACCTTTAAATCTCTTGGTGAAATGGTTGTATTGTACCTTATAATTTGTTCTAAAATATAGAGAAGGTGAACTTGGGAAGTCAGCCATACTTAGCATAAGCAATCTCTAAGTGTGAAAGTATAAGCAATCTCTAAGTAGTATTGAAATGGCAACAACTTTTTGAAATGCCTCTCAAGGGTTCCTTCATCAAACTGAATCTAGTGTCTCCTGAAAAAGAATGAAAGTATGAGCATCAAGATGGGCCAACTTCTATGATCTATTTGTTGCTCTTATTTTTATTTACTCTGCCTCCAGAAGGTTGTCTATGACTATTTGTTACTAAAATAAAACATACAACACTCACAACTCCTATAGTTAAGATGCTAAGGCTCTATTTTCCTAAGTTACACAGACACTTCTAAGGGATGGAGTGTCGACCTCGACACTGGTGTGACACCGACACCATGTTGGTATGGCATGGCAAGAAAAACGTAAAAAAAATTGTAACTCACGGATAAATGGTCCAGATAATGAAGATTGAATTATGTATTATGATGAAATTAGTAGTTGTTTACCATTTATGTGTTTTGCTTTAATATAAAGTTGTGTACTTGCTATTGTAGCTGTATACAATATTAGCTTGAATGATTTTGGGTGCGGACAATTGGTTTCTTATTTCTCAATCTCATTGGATCCTTGACTCCATACTTTATGCCTTTGCACAAAATAATCTCTGTCACCAAACACATTTGAAGACCAGGAACATTGCCAAATCAATAGAACAGAAGAGTATGACATCACTAGTAGTGGATCCTAGCACAAATACTAGTATATGCTATATCCTACAAAAGATCTTGAAACTCTTTGAATCCATAACTTGGATATTTTGTAGCTCGTAAAATCATTCTAAGTTTTAGATCATTATGAGGGAACTTGCTAATTGATACCTACGTGCACCCAAAATTAGCAAATACTAGTTGTATTATGATTGATTTATATAGCTTGAATATTATATACCCTAGCCGTGTCGCCGCACCCAAAATTTCGTGTACAGGCATATAAACCATGTTAAAACATTAGAACCTTGAGAAGCATACATGCAAACAACTGTTGACTGTATCACAAGCAGAGAACCGTTGGTCATATCACTGACGTGTAGAGAACCACTGACTCCACTAATATCAAAGTCTCCTTAAAGCTTTCAACGACTCCTTAGTAGGTATGCCGACTCTAAAAAAAGAGAGAAAAGTGTTAAAATAGTGCTAGAATTTTTTTCAACCCAAGTTTCTTATAATAAGAAAAAGGAGATGGAAAATATAAAAGGGGAAGTTTTTCAATCTATGGAGTTGAGGCATACGACAATCAGAACCCACCCGCTAAAGCGGCCTTAGGTAGGTTGCAAACCTAAAACTGTATAGACGACATGAAAGTAGTTGAGGTTAGACAAGAGGAAGAAAAAGAAAAGAAAGAGAGCCCAGACCGATGGCTACTGAACCCTTGCGACCTTCTCTCCCTTTCTCTTTATTTCTCTTCATCTGTGTAATAACCGAAGAAGAAAAAGAGGAGGAAGAAAAGAGAAGAAAGAAGGAAAAAGATGAGGAGTGGGGTTCATGCCAGTCATGACAAAATCATGGGCGACCTCTCGCTCCTTCACTCCATGGGTAACTCTCTCAGCCTCCTTTCCTTTCTAGAAGAATCGAAGAAGGAAGAAGATGAGGAGTGGAGGCCAGGCCAACGACGATAGAACTGTCAACGACCTCTCGTTCCCTCTCTCTCATTCTCTCTCTCTCCACAGGTCTCCCTCTCTCCTCCATTTAAACACCACGTTCCTGCATCACCTAGGGTAGTTGTTTTTGAAGCAAAATTATTATTTTGCTCCTATAGGTAAACCAAAATTATGAAATATCATGAGATAAAATTATCAAAATGTCTAGATATTTTGATATGAAAAGACTGATTTACTTTTGTATAAGTGAAAAGTCTTTTCTTCCCTCTAATAGTCTATAAAATTATGAAAAACCATGATGTAGTTTTACAATTTTTTCCTTGGTTAATTTTCGGATTTACAGAATCTGATATTTAGGTGATTTTACGAAAATGATCCTCACTGTGACATTATCCATCATGCTACCTGAAAAATATATGTTTTTCCTTGTACCTTATGAGAAATAACGTAACCAACCTTTTATTATTTTGTCATTGGTTTTATCATATTTTCAGAAATGTACCTCTGTGTTAAATAAACTGCAATACGGTACTTGAAAATATTTATAGTTTAGTATTTAGAATTTGTGGACATTGCATTTAGGTGCTTGACTATTTTTATTATTGATTCTTTATGAAATGTCTTATATCAATTCATCTTATGTGTGTTTTATATTTTCTTATTTAAAAAATATACAGACTCCCTACTTGTTGTCTTTGCTAAATTATTAAAAATGACTTCTAAAATTTGTGTGTCTGAATTGTCAAAGACAAAAAAGTTAAATGACATAAATTTCTAAACATTAAAAAGAAGAATCTCACTGACCTTAACTTTAGAGGGAGTTGATTATGTACTTAGGAAAATAGTTTTACTACCTACTCAAGTTGTAATAGATGAAAAAAAGACAAGGATAAAATATTTATAAGAGATGATACTATAACAAAGACCATAATGTTAACATACATAAAAGATTACTTAATTAGGATCTTTGAAGAGTATGAGACTGATAAAAAATTATTTATTATTTGACCACAAAATATGATATTACAGCTAATCTGCATGTATAACTACTCATTGAAAAATATAATTCTTATAAAATGAAATAAGGTGATTGTAAACACCCCGAAATCCCACGAATTTCTTAAACAAACCTGGTTTTGTAAAAACAGCCCCAAAGGGCCATTTTGAGTCTGGAAACCCAGGAGCCTTCCAGACAACCCTGTATATATGTTTTAAACTTCATATTTCAAAAATATATAATATAGCTTTTAAAACCTTGTTAAAACACGTTTTTGAAACTCCGAAGCGGCTTGGCCTGATCAAGACAGGACCAGGAGAGCTAAGAAGAGCCCGAAACCGGAGCACATGTCGAGCCCGGTACAGCAACTCTTGTATCTGATTCACACCCTCAGAATCTCGAACGTCCAAGACCCTGTTCTTATCAAAATATCATTTGAAATCATCTCCGGAAGGCAGAAATGGAGGCGGACGACCATGTTGGCGAAGACCCAACGCTACGGTTACTGATGCTGTATCGTCCGTTTCGACCCAGCTCGAAGGAGTCAGAGTTTAGTTTGGATAAGAATAAACCAAATAAATTTCCCAATCCAAACCCATATGTGGACTTGGATTTGGATTTGGATCCAGAGATCCAATCCAATATCCATATCCATGGCCCACATCACCTTCTCATAAATGGAACTTGAAATTCACGTGGGATATTGGGCATGAGAGGAGTGGGGATTAGAAAATATCAAAGAGTGTTGTAATTAAGCTTGAAGTGTATCAAGTTTCTTTAATCATGTGGGTTTAATTGAGTGGGTTTCTTTAATTAGCCAAAACCTAACCTAGGGCTGCACCAACATGAGGTGGTTAAGGTCTATGGGCCATGCACAAATAGCTCCTTCACCTAAACCTAAAAAGGACCAATCCAATATTCCCCTAATCCACTCTAATAGCCTAATGACCTAAATCCCTAATGCTATATCCAACCTAATCACCTAACCCACTTCCCTAATCCTTCCCTAAACCTGATTAATTTCCCTAATATAGCATAAACCTAGCCTAATCACCTAACCTAGCTCACTAAACCTCAAATTAAAACCCAACCACCTAACCTAGCCCTAAACCCCTAAACCACCCCTAGCCCACAATCTACCCAAACCCCTAGTTTTCAAAATATCTGGCCCAACCCTTTCCAGCCCACCTTATCTACATACCACCCTACCTAAACCACCTAACCACTACCCCAAGCCCAGGGTAACCGACCTACCCATCCCTATTTAAATTTACTGATTTATGTAGAGGCCCTCCCCAAGCCAGCCAGGTCATATCATGCAAACAACTGTTTCCCCCAAGCAGCCGACCCTCCATATCACCCACCTGCTCCAGAGAACCACCTGCACTGCCACTAATTCCCTCTTCCATTCAACCTTCTCCCAGTAGGTATGCCAACCATCTCCCAGCTGGACGCCACACTTGCTCTCCAAAATAGGCTTCTTTTTCCTTCCACCAAGCCTCTCCCCATAAGAAAAAGGACCCCACACTTAAAACCTAGCTCCTTCTCTAATCCCTCTCCACTCCCAGCCACGACAACCATACCCCCACCTTACCCAAATCAGCCCTTCGCCGCCACCACTTACACTCGGCTAAAACTGTTAGCCGCCCCAACCATTTGCCACTACCTAACTCCCCTTAACTACACCCGTTCACCCTATTAGATTTCCTAAGAAAAGAAAGAGACACCCATTATCCCCACTAGCACCTAGCCCCATCACCTAACTAGCTACCTTCCCATACTCCAACCTTAGTCATCCGAAGAAGCCAAAACCACATCTCCCTAGTCGGCCACTCTAACCGACTGTCCCTTTCATTCGGCCAGTCATCTCCATTCCCCTAGGTTTCCCATTCGACCTTCCCTTAAGCTCCTCTTAGGTCCATATTCCCTAACACACTCGACTCTCCTAGTGACCTTAAACACTCACTTGGCCCACCCCTTTAATCGCCCACATCAAGGAAGAGATGAGACTTGCAGGCCAGGCCAACCTTCGAAGCGCCTATCAGCGCGCCCCACTTGCAGTCCGGCCAGCACCCTTGGTCACCCATCCTCGCGGAGCTCCCGTTTGCAGCCCAAGGCGAAGGCCAAACCCATGCTCAAGCAAGGCCTCTACGGACCAGCTACTCGTAAGTGCCTAAACTCGGTCTTTAGTTGTATACTTGCTTGAGATTCAATTTGATACGGGTTGTAATAACGGAGCATAGTCTCCCCCCGCTTGTAATAACGTGGCTTGGCACACCCACAAAGTCGTGCACGATTTTGAACACACTACGGGCCTAAAGCCCCTAATACAAATATATATATATATATATTTTCAAAATGTTAGAAGGGTTTTGATTGAAAAGTTGGGTGCGTTTTTTAATTCAAGCACTTCACACACATTGAGCTTTCGCTCTTATTTGAAAGACCCATAATGCCGAGTTTATACAATTTGGGTTTCCTTGTGTGAGTAAGTCTTTTTCAAGCACTTTACACAATTGAGCTTTCGCTCTTATTTTAAGACCCAAATGATCCTATGACCATATACTATTTGGGTTATCATTTCATGTCTTGTGAGTAAGTCTTTCAATTTAAGCACTTTCACACACATTGAGCCTTCGCTCTTACTCCCAAGACCTTAGTCAAGGCCATACTGCAATTTATATTTGGGTTTCATTTATGTCGTGTGTGTAGTCTTTCAATTCAAGCACTCTCACACACATTGAGCCTTCGCTTTACTCCCAAGACCTTTCAAGGCCATACTGCAATTTATATTTGGGTTTCATTCATTCGTGTGTGTAAGTATTTTCCAGCACGCACCCACATTGAGCCTTCGCTCTTATTTGCAAGGCCTGAGTAAAGGCTCAATCTACATAATCTATATACATATCTTCCTTATTTTATTTCCCTTCAAATTTCCCTTCAGTATTGTCTTTACATTTTGGGTTTTCCCTTTGGAATGCTGAGTAAAATTGCATCTGTGCCATACCACGATAGGACGCATATTGCATCGAAGCAAGACTCGAATTTCTAGTGGAGTGTTCATAACACACAAACTAGGTGGCCCGAAAAGGGATAAAAGAAAAGACTTAGGCACGTGCAAATCCACGTGATCTAAAACATGCAATCGAATTCTAAAGACCCAAATAGACACCTCGAACCGCTTCGTAGACTTTCTCTCCAAAAACTCGATTTTTGCAAAGCGTACAGACTGACCCTTGCGCGTTGGTGAAGAAGGTCTGCGACGACAAGAGCTTACTTGCTACAAAAATTAGAAGTCAGTGACCACAAAATATCGCTAGCTTAGGTAAGCTGCATGGCATATACATAGGCCTTAACAAAGGATCCGCTTAAAAGGCGAAGAAGAAGGTGATAATGTAGTTAAACATGTTAACCAAATATTGGTAATGGATAGGAATTTAGTTGTAGCGAAGTAAGTCATTCTTAAACCAATGCAGATACCCACGATTTTAAATAATCTACCTCCTTACTAAAATATGATAATCACAACACTTAGCCTTGAATCATATTTTATCCTTTTAGAACTCTCATTAAAACTAGCAATTGAAGAAGAACATATGAATAAAAACAAAAGGGAGAAATTGCTAGTTGCTCAAGATGACTTATGATCTAGCTCCAAAAACAACTAAGATAAGAATAAATCAAATAAGAAATTTGATAAGAATAAAAGACAGGACAATCAAAACTTTAAGAAATCATAAGAATCTTCTTCTCGATAAAGTACTTCAACTGTGACAAGATGGGACACTATGAAAGGGACTACCGCAATAAGAGAAATGTTAGAAACAATCAATAGAGAAACAAGATATAATCTTTATCATTTTTTAGTGTCTTTAAATGAACTGTCTAGTGACTGGTTGGTGGATCGATTCTGACATATTTCAAAGGGAAAAGAGGGAGCAATGGATTATTCAAACTCAATATAAATAAAAATGAATGTTCTTTTACTTATATTGATAGCGTCTATGTGATTGATATGAATATATGGCATAAAAGCTTGGGTCATATAAGTTTAAAAAATTTAAAAAATTAACCAACTTTAACTTATTGCCTAGTTTTTATGAAAACACTTTTAGTAAGTATGAGGCTTGTATATAAGGAAAAATGATTAGAAAATCATTTTCAAAAGAAATAATTAGGGTAACAGCCTTACTAGAGATTATTCATACTGATTTATGTGGATATTTTAGAGTAAGATCACATCGAGGAAAGATTTATTTATAATCTTTATCGATGATTACTCGATATACATAAATTTGAGAAACTTGAAATGTTCAAATAATATAAGTAGAAAGTTAAGAACCAAGTGGGGCATACAATCAAAGTTTTGAGATCGAATAGAAGTGAAATCCATTGAAAAAACCAAGTCTTAAAACTAACTGATTTATCAAGAGGAAGAAAAGCTATAGTATGTAAATGAGTTCTCGAAATGAAATGTAAGGTCGATGAAATAATTAAAAAGTTTAAAGTGAGGTTGGTTGAAAAGATTTTTTCGTAAAAAAGAGAATAGATTGTGTTAAGACATATTCTCTTTTTGTGAAATTTGTGTCCATAAGAATAATTTTGACAATATCAACATATTATGATTTGGACTTAAGATGTAAAAATTAATTTTCTAAATGAAGATTTAGATGAAATCATATATATGCTACAACCCGAATGATACAAAGTTAAAGGCCAATAAGATAAAGTATATATGGATTGCTTCCAGTATGCCTTGGATTCCTGCCTTTAACCCAAGCTAAGCCCTACCCATCCCTGCCAAGCCCTGCCCTGCCAAGCCACTTGGACTCGCACAATATGAATAAAAAGAGTGGCCTAGGTTGAAAAATCCTTATATAGCCTTAAACAGTTACCTCATTAATGATATTTGACTTTTCAAAACGTCATTATTGAACTTGGGTTTATGGCTAATAAACTTGACTACCGTGTATATGACTGGAACACTAGGAGCCACTTTATCATCTTATCATTATATGTAAATGACATATTCTTGACTGGGAATGATAATAAAATGATTATCAAAACTAAGTCATGGTTAAACTCAACGTTTGAAATAAAAGATATGGGAGAAGCATCCTATATCCTCGGTATAAAGATTTCTCGAGATAGTGTTGAGAGAAAAAATTATAGTAAATCCACTTCTAGTCAAATATTTTTATTTGAAGGTGGTGTAGTTTCTTTGGCTTGCAAGAAATAAGGTTATGTAGCATTGTATATATAAGAAACTAAGTATGTTGCTTGCAATATGGCTATTACGAGTGCCGTTTGGATAAGCTACTTCATAAGATTTAAAGCTGGACACAACTAATGAGTCATTTGTCTTTTATTGTGACAATAATGTAGCAATTACTATTATTAAGAGTGGAGTTGATAGCTCAGGAAGCAAGCATATAATGGTTAAATGTCACTATGTTCATGATATGATCAAAAGAAATTAATTAACTATATGTTGTATGTCAACTCATGATATGTTGGCTGACTTCTTAACAAAAGACATATCAAAAGATCTTTTTACTAAACACGTAACTCACATGAGTTTGAGATACCTAGTGTATAAGTTGAGAAAATACACTTTGTTATATGTTATGCAGAAAAATATATTAATTGTGAAAAAATTACATAACAAATAAAAGTTGTAATTTACTAACAACTAGATAAATGATACAACTTAGAGAACTCCAAAATAGTGGGAGACACAACCAGTGTATGAAAGGTTGATCATAATAAAATGGGAGATGTAAGTAGTTGGTAGTCACTATTAACCTATGAGAAAGCGACAATGAACCATCATGCAATGTCATACTATGAGTGTGTCACATTGGTATAGTTGCACATAGACCAACATTTCTCTAGCCGATGCATGAATGAACCATCATCTAGGACATGTTGACTCTAGTGACAAAGTGGGAGATGTTAGTTGGTCTTGTATTTTGATGCTTGTTGATCCTTTTGATGTTTTTAAGTTGAATCCATTTATAAAGAGTTGGAAGAGAGTAGTACTGAACACACCTACAAAGCCTAGGATAGGCTTTGTTTTAGTTTTATGCTTGTGTCTAGTTTAATACTTATATATATGTGTTGATTCCTTCGCCTGATTCTAACTACTTCTGAGCTTTCAGTTGTCTACCTTCAGGTTCTCTCAAGTACGCCTGCAGTGAAACAAAAGGTGAGTGATTCTGATTTTTTTTAGGTTTCCTTGTAGTGGAGTTTTCTAGGAAAAGATGTTTTTCACTTTTCATAGGATATTGATCTCTTGATCTATCTATTCGTTATGCGTTGCTTTTTATTTATAGAGCAGTGCATGCTCCTTTTTTCTCGAGTCACCATATCTTCAACCCAAGATACAAGTAACTAATATGTGTTGGGTTGCCGATAATGGCTACAACCTAACATCTCCCACTTGGTTATTCGAGCAAAGTGTATTGATATATTGGTTTTCCTTTCACTTTTGCAGGGTTTACCTAGTAATGGCCTTTCATAATTGCTACTGCAATTAATACCCGTTGTGTGGTTATTTCTCTACACAACAATCAAACATACCTCAAACCCATGTTTGTAACATGTTTTGAGAAAAGTTCCTCTGTTATGCCTTTAGTCAAGGGATCTGTCAACATATCATTTGTTGGCATGTATGAGATGAATATTTCCTTTCTCATAACCATATCATGAACATAATGGTATTTAACCATTATATGCTTGCTTTTTTCTCTTAATAAGAGTAATTATTGCAGTGTTATTTAACCATTATATACTTGCTTTTGGAGCAATCAGCTCCACTCTTAATAAGAGTAATTGTTGCGTTATCACAGTAATGACAATTGGCTCGTCGGTTATTTTCAACTTCAAATCACGTATGAAGCGGCTTATCTATACAACATTCATTGCAGTCATACAACAAACCACATACTCACCTTCCTATGTATACAATGCTACACAACCCTGTTTCTTACATGCCCAAGAAATAACATCACCTCCAAATAAGAATATTTGACCCGAGGTTGGTTTGTTGTCTTGTTCCTTTCATATATCTTAAAATCCTTTTTACAACTATCCAATGTTGTTATCTAGAATTACTTTCCTTTCTTTTGGCAAATTAGTCAATTTCCAGACTTGGTTTTTCTCAATAGATTCAATTTTCTCATCCATTGCTTTGCCCCAGTCTGTTGCTTCCAATGAGTTCATATCTTGCTAATAAGTCAAGTTATCAGTCAACTCATCTAAATCCACTGAATTACACACTTCTTCTACAAGATAAGTATGATAATCCTTTAAGTAAGACAAAGTGGCCCTAGGCCTTTTATGTCTACTTAAGGTTTCGGTTGTTTAAGGAAGATCTTCTATGGGTTTAAATGATGATTGATCTAGGTCTACTAGATCGTCAATGCATTCATCATTACTTTCTAGTATGTCATTCTTAGTATCTTATAAGAATTCAACATCTCTGCTTTCAATTAGTCTGTGGTCCTTATGATAAAACCGATATCCCTTTGAACTTTTTGGATATCCAATAAATATACATCTTAAGGACCTACTGTCTAGCTTATCTATAGACTAATCAAGGATCTCTATATGTGCAACAGATCCCTACCTGTTGAGATGATCTAGGTTGAGTTTTCTTGCAAACCATATCTCATATGGTGTAGTAAATAAAACTTTACATGGTACTCGATTGAGTATATAAACCGTTGTACTTACTGCTTCTCCTCAAAATATCCTTGAAAGAGACATCAATCATCATTGACCTTGTCATATTAAAAAATGTTTTGTTATATCTTTCAGCTACACCATTTTGTTGAGGTGTTCTAAGCATTATATTTTCCTTTGTAATACCAAAGTCTTTATATTTGAAGAAATTCTGCAGAGGTATATTTACCACATCTATCTGATCTTAAGACTTTGATTGAATGCCTTAATTGATTTTCGACTTCTTGCTTATATTCTTTAAAAGCTTCTAGTGCCTCAAATTTATATGCCAAAAGATATAAATACGTATATCTAGAGTAATCATCGATAAAGGTTATAAAGTAAACCTTTTCACGATGTGACCTTACTTTAAATGATTTACATAAATTCGTGTGAATGATCTCCAACAGGGTTGTTGCCCTTGTTGATTCCTTGGAAAAAACTTTTCTTATCATTTTTCCTTATATATAAGCTTTACACTTATTGAAAGTATTTTCCTCAAATCTGAGCAATAAGTCAAAGTTGGATAATTTCCTCAACTTTTTCAGACTTATATGTCGAAGGCATTTATGTCACACATTCACATCAACATTATAGGTACAATCAATATAAGCAGAAGAACTTTCAATTTCATTATCATTTAACTTAAACAGTCCATTCTCTACATCAAACTCCCAAGAGAATAATATTCTCCCATGTTTTCCCACAGTCACCTTACCAAGGATAAACCTAACCTCAAAACCATTCTTTACTAAGATAGGGACTGAGACCATATTGTACCTTATAGATGACACAATTAATATATCAGTCGATATAATCAGTTTGCCTTATATAAAGATTCAAAAGGACCCAGTACCCAATACATCTTAAAAGGTGTTGGTTTCTAAGTACACTCTATGTTCGCCTGACTTGTATTCCTTTAGATCCATTGCCCCTTCCTTGGTCTTTGAGATGTGTTTAGTAGTTCTAGAGTCTATCCACCAACCTGTCATCGGGCAGTCCATGTGCAAACATTCTAATATTACACAGATTATATCCTGCTTTTCTGATTGTCCGTGTTGTGCATTGTTTCCTCCACCTTTCTTGTTGCGGAAATCCTTCTTTTAGTGTCTCATCTTTCCATAGTTGAAACACTTAACTCGAGAAATAGTTTCTTAAAATTTTGACCGTTGTTGTTGTTATTCTTATCAAACCTTTTGTTTGGTTTATTTTTCTTCTGATTGAATTTGGAGTTAGACTCTATTTGATCTTGTACCACCAGTATTTTTTTTCTCTTGTTTTTGTTCATATGTTCTTGATCTATTACTAGTTTCAGGAGCAATTCTCAAAGGTTAATCTCTAGCCCTAACCTCAGGGTAGTGGTGATCATGTTCCATGACGGGGGTAGACTGTTTAGGATTGTTAATATTTGCATTAGTTCTGTGATGACTAACTTTGCCACGGCTAGGTCCTTAGCCATTATTAATATGTGGTTTACATGTTCTACAACATTATCTCCTTCTCTCATTTTAAAGGAGTTGTACTTCTATAGTAACAACTGCACCTGTATTTTAGCAGTTGTATCATACTTAGCTGCTATTAAATCAAACAACTCTATTGCGGTTTCATATTCTTTGAAGACCTTTCAAGTTATTCTTCATGTATGTCAACATGATTGTCCTTGCAATTGTGTCATCTTTGAGAAATGTATATTGTTGCTCAGTTGCATATGGTGGTAGCGGACGCATAGTTTCCTTCATAAACTCTTTGAAGTGTTAGAGTAAGTGAAATTCTTTTCTTTCATGTTTAGAAGTTTAGACCGTTTAGTTTTTCGGTTTTTGCCAATTCCGACAAATATATTATATAATTCATTTTTATGTGTTTGATAATTATAACAATTAGACGGCAATAAATACACATATTAGGAATCTTGTTAGAACAATACATAATATGATAAAAATGAGCTAAAAATAACTCATAAGTAACTAGGCATAAACTTGTAATTTTCTCAAAATTTTTTGTCTTTAACATTTTTCAAAAAATACCAGGGGTAAAACTATATTTTTAACTATCTATCCACTTTTGTAATTTTCTAAAATACCCAAGGACAGACCCGTAAAATTACACTTGGTATTTTTGTAAAATTCATAATTGATCGGGGTTAAATCTATAATTTTAACCCCTAGATCGAATCTATAATTTCCTTAAAAGTCTAAGGACAAATCTGTCTTTTAACACTATGGCAGAAATATAATAATTTAAACTACAAAGGGTAATAATGTAAAACAACAACCCAGTATTTCGTAATTTTCACAAACTATTGGAGGGTAAAACCGACGTTTCGCTAAATAAGGGCAAAACAGTCTTTTTAACTAAAAATATCTAAATATTTTCATAATTTTGTCTAAAAATAGGTTTGTAATAACTGGAAATAAGGGCAATCAATTCACCGATAGACAAGACCCTCAGTAAATATCAAAGATCTCCTCTTATCGTTCATGAGTATCGGTGGTGCAGCTCATGCCTCTCAAGCCTTGGATCAAACCCAAGTTATCACCCTTGCATATGTTATATTTATTAATAATAACAATGAAAATTTACTGTGATATCATATGAGTTGTATAGTTTGAATGCATATACACTAATGTCTACTACAAAACAATTCTATTAATGGAACCGGTAGAAGAGTATGGGAGCGTGGGAGAAGGTGAATTAAGTATTGTGTGGAAGGGGAAAGAGATCTTTGATATTCTAAGGTGTTGGCAAATTTCAAAGTATCTCCTTTAAGAGTCTCAATTGATGACTTACGAGAGAACATTTGTTGTGGTTTTGGTTCCAACATAAACCACTCCTATTCTCCTCCTTTATTGTGACGTTTTCGGGAGGGTGGCGGATCCTCTTCAAGCAAGTCGGTGGGGCCCATGTGAATAAAAGGTGACATCAGTGTCACTCTTAAAGAACGAGGTCTAATGAAGACAAGAAAGAGAAAATCACGTTTTAAAACGGGCATTGGGGATTCGACTCATATACCTGGATGCGTAATTACAAAATAAAATTACGAAATCGGTTTGTGTGATGAATTGTTTTTCATCGACTTCCCCCGCTTCCCTGTCACTGCCCCCCCCCCCCCCCCCCTTCTCTGTCTCTCTCTCCCTCTAATTGGGGGTAACGGCAGGCAATTCTCTCCCGCAATCTTAGAAAACCCTTGCTGAGTAAGGAAGTCTTCTAATCAAGAAAAATCGATCAATTTTGGGTCGTCGTTCTCCGCATCAGATCGGGGGCAGCAATGGCGTGGAACGTCACTCAGAGGGCTTGGCTCGATTCACGATCCTTTTGGTTCTTGGCATCGTGGGCGACAAGGACTGTGCGGTCGTGATCACCGATTACGACCCTGCATTGCACCTTGGTGGCCTTGAATCCCTTGGTGCGTTCCTGATCCTTCACGGCTTCCCTGTCTCATTAATTGTTTTTCATCGACTTCCCCCGCTTCCCTGTCTCTGTCTCTAAATGGAACAGGAACACATGGGGCAGCTACCTCACGGTGCACGTTCTACTGCTTTTAGTGATGGTGTACATTGCTATGTGTTCTTGCCATCTACATGAACCCGAATCCTCTATCCTTCAATTGGGACGCAGTTAACTCGTTCGAGTATGTGCACTGATTTAGGGTGAAACAAGGACCGCCACTTAATTTGCCTGCTAAGTTGTTTCGAATGGCGAAGGAACTTTATCTATACTCATGGTTATTGCAAGGGGCATGTGACATGATTTGGTCTTGGAGCCATCTGTTAGGAAGCACCATATGGAGCTATCCATTAGAAAAATCAACTTGTACTGTTGAACATGTTCAATTTGATATCCACCATGTTGCATTCCTTTTTTCTTTTTTTTTCGTTCTGTATTATTCTGGTGCTTTGGATTTTATCATTTTAATTAGTTGCGGTGTGCAACGGCTGCTTTCTTAAAGTGCTGCAGTTGCGACTAACTATACGATTTTTGCTCTTCACAGGTGGGAGATGTGTTCTGACGATGGACCATCATTGTGTATGGGTCGCCAACTTTTGTTGGTGTATTGAATTACAATTTTCTTCTGTGCTGCTTTAAGTGTTCGGCCACATTTCTGTTTCCTATGTGCCAAATCATGATAACCTGGCCAATAGACATGCCCTGATAGTTTAAAACTTTTAAGGCAAGACTGCAATCAGATTTCCTAGTTTTGGCTTCCGTTCTTTTCTGAGATGGCTACACACATATATCACAGTCTGAAAACTGCTAACGTTTTGTGCACTGACGTCATATCTTTTGTTGGTGTGATTTGAGAACCTACGAATTTGGAAAATGGTAGGCTGAGATTTGAGAACCTGTGCAAGATTGTTACATATTTTCTTTTCTTGGGCTTGGTTTCTATGTCCACTGAACATATGGACTAAATTGCATCTCGTAATATGCTTTTAGCTTTTGAATTTATAATCTGAAAAACATCAGCATGTTCCGACAAAATACATGGGATTAAGGTGGTTTGGATGGAGGATGGGGAGATGTTCAAATATGATCTCCATTACAAAAGGTATAAGAAGTTGGAGGAGAGTAGTACAACAAAGTCCTGAAAATATGTCAAGGGAGAAACTTTCTCCAGAGTTGAATGCCGCTATATTCCATAAACGATCGTTCAGCCCATCGACAATTAATAACCGTGTAGCTGACCCGAATCATTTTGGGGAAGGTCTAGATTTAGTTTTATGTCTTATTGATGGTATTCCATAAACTTAAATAGTTGCTTTATTCATTTAGTCTCGCACATACATACACTAAGATCTAAGATCTGCATTTAATAATGACCACACTGTTCTTACCCATCCGTTGCTGTGTGCGTGTGTATATGTGTGCTCGTTCGTACATACATAAGTACATGTATAAACAGTTGGTTGGACTCGAACTTTTGTTTAATTTGAGAATCCTTGTGTTTCGGAAAACCTTGTGGTATCAGTTCATATGCCTAATGTGGACATAAGTTATTCGGTGATCTGTTTCTTCACCAGTGCCTCAGTAGTGTGAACAGTTGAATCAGTAAACTGCGTTCCCTTGACTGACTGCACCAGCTTGTCTATCGACAATGGCCGATCCCAATCCCTCCCTCAGTAGTTAGTTTCGCCATTCCCTCCAATACATGATAAGTACGTCTTCAAATTTGGTTCTATTATGTAGAGTAGCCGTGCACGTTTGTGATGAAACTGTCAGCGTCATCAAAACCATGAAGCACCAACCGATCGAGGATTAGTTTTTCAATTAGTGTCCATTTGGGACGAAAATAAAATAAGCAGTCAATATTTAAGTTTGCATGAAAATTGAGATAGCAAACGCTGCGTTTTCTTTTTCTTTTGAGTTCGACAAGCTGGTCTTAGTGGTCACATTTGGGTTGGTCGGCTAACTTATAAATGTGGTGCTCTTTGTTTGTAATCGTGATCTATTTGCTCTATTAGGTGAAATACAAAATAACTTTGAGTGTTGTATTTTGCAGTTGTAACTCTGATGTGATGAGCAAGCGGATGGCGATTGCTGATCGACTGAAGAGTACGTAATATTGGGGTTGAGGTAATGTTAAAGTTGGGGCAAATAAAAGGTTGAAAATGAAACGTGAGAAGTCATAAAGTTCTTCGAATCATAATCAGCTTTAATTGATGTCTAAGAGGAGAAGCGCGACAAATTTTTGGCCGTGCAAGGAACCGGGAAGTGGCAGAGTTCGGGGAATCCATTCACTGACGGACAAGACCCTCAGTGAATTCGCTAAACAGCGACGGTTGTTAATTTTGACGGACGTATCCGCCAGTGAAGCGTGATTTTGCGCATCAACCGTCGTCTAAAATATTTTCGGTGACGGACACGTCTAACGCCAGTATATCCTGTAATTACTGGCGTGTTTGACCGCCACTACAGCATGTACTTCACTTGCAAATTTTCCTTTTATCGTTCATGAGTATTGGTGGTGCAGCTCATGCCTCTCAAGCCTTGGATCAAACCCAAGTTATCACCCTTGCATATGTTATATTTATTAATAATAACAATGAAAATTTACTGTGATATCATATGAGTTGTATAGTTTGAATGCATATACACTGATGTCTACTACAAAACAATTCTATTAACGGAACCGGTAGAAGAGTATGGGAGCGTGGGAGGAGGTGAATTAAGTATTGTGTGGAAGGGAAAAGAGATCTTTGATATTCTAAGGTGTTGGCGAATTTCAAAGTATCTCCTTTAAGAGTCTCAATTGATGACTTACGAGAGAACATTTGTTGTGGTTTTGGTTCCAACATAAACCACTCCTATTCTCCTCCTTTATTGTGACGTTTTCGGGAGGGTCGTGGATCCTCTTCAAGCAAGTCGGTGGGGCCCATATAAAAGGTGACATCAGTATCACTCTTAAAGAATGAGGTGTAATATGTCTTATGTTGGTCTTGCATTTTGCTGCTTGTTGATCCTTTTGATGTTCTTAAGTTGAATCCATTTATAAAGAGTTGAAAGAGAGTAGTATCGAATACAGCTGCAAAGCCTAGGAAAGGCTTTGTTTTAGTTTTATGCCTGTGTGTGTATCTAGTTTAATACTTATATATATATATATATATGTGCGTGGAAAACATTTTTTTGAAAAGGTAACTAGCAAAATAGAGGGGCTTTATCCAACAATAGACCACTTCACTCCTAGTCAAGAACCTCACACCTTCTCAGAGAAAAACCTTTAGTCTAGAAGCCTTTACACGAAAGTGGGGTCCTATAGTTACACAAATTAAGCACAGTAACTGCTCTACTCAATCTCAAGTCCAAGTAATGGCGACAGAATCACACCTTGCAAAGTGCACCTAATTGTATGGATCAATTGGATGCGTGTGACTCAATTCTAAGAGGGGCGTTCAAAACTGCAATAAAGTTAGCCAACAAGCAAGGGCAAATTGTTGAATATGGTTCACAGAGGATCCCAAGTCGTATTGAAGGAAGTAAGCTTAACGGGGAATGATAAGCGAAGAATTATCAGCGATAGAAAGGTAAAAGAATCAACTGGACCCAAGTCCGGAAGAAAAACTCTTGAAGAGCGAAATTGACCTACTCAAGTCGATCAAGGAAGATAAGCATCATTCCTTGAAAAGCGAGGAAAGTAGAAAGTAGCAAACAAAGAAAGCAGAAGTAATGCTCCTCCGGATGTATGTTCCCCATTTAGCTAAGGGTCCTAAGGAATTTGATTTCAAAAGGCAAAGCGTGTGGGTCAGTAATCTAGAAGTACGTTAAAAGCAGCAAAGTTAGTTGCGTTTCAAATCGTTCCTTAAACTAAATTTCCTCCCAAATAGAAAAAAAATAAAAAGAAAAGAAAAGGGAAAAAGAGAAAAAAGAGAAAAAAAAACAAGAAAGAAAGCTTAAAGAACTATGAGACCGCTTGCTTGACGAAAGAATGCAGTGCTATAATCCAAAATAGCTTCTCCTAAGCTTACCGATCCGCATTTTTCAATTTTATGCTCAATCGAAGCACGATATTAATAAGGTTGAAGTGATTCACAGTGTAAGCTTTGATGCCTCTTTCTCTTGGTAAGAAACTTGATTATTCGCTAGGCTCCAACCTATCACCATTCAATTGAAGGATAGGTCAATCGTACATCCAAGTTGGCATACTGGAGAACGATCCTTTCAAGGTTGGAGCTTCATATTCTAGTCGATTTTGTTGTGCATCAAAATTGACAACATTACTCATCCATCCGTATAATACATTTTGTTTGGTCGTGAGAATTTGCTTTTAAATTACTCATTCCTTTGATATAGTGTTTGATGAGATAACATTTTTTGGAGAAACTAATTTTTGTATCTTATTTTCATAGGTGTATATGTAAAAGGAAAAGAGAAAAAATATGATAAAAAAAAGAGAATTTGAAAAAGGAAAAAAGGAAAAAAGAAAAAATAAGAAAAGGAGGAGAAAAAGAAGTAGAAAACATAGAATAAGGAGAAAAAAATAAAGGTGAGCATAATTGTTCTTTATTTTCTTTTTTGTTATATTTTATCTTTAGCTTCATGATGAAATCATTTTCGTTTATTGCATATTAAGTTTAATTGTGTGAAGTTTACCTTACTATAGGATGAAAGTGGAGTCCCCATTTTGCAAAAAAGAGGACCGAACATTCACTTGATGGTAATTTTCATTTTCTATGTGTTTTATTTTTTTGTTCTCAAGGAAATTGCGACCAAGTTAGCTGCACGGACAAGGTCACGCAAATGCGAAGTTTAAGCTTCGAGATAAAATTTCAGGACAACTCAATTTCTACGCTTCGTCTTCAAATTAAGTTAAGGTCAAAGTTTTTCTAGACCACATGAGAGTATTCGACAAGAACTTAGCTTGCAGTGCTTTGACGGTGAAGAAAGAAGTGCCATAAGATAGGTCAGATAGACGCCGTACGAATCACTTATGCTCAAAAGAAGGACTGGTGATGAAGTGATCTGAGATATTTTGAGATCGGCCACCACTCCATCGATCAATGACATAAGCATAACCAACCCATTTGGTTAAGCTTATGGCTAGAACTCAGCTCTAAAATATAAGGCAACCCAAAGACTTCTCTCTATTTTCTGTAACTTTTCTCCCTTTCGCCTTTTGTTCTTCCATTTTGTTATTATCAATTATTTGTTATCATTTTTCTAATTTTGTTTTGTAGTATAGCTAATGTTTAGTTGGATTAAGTGATTCCCGACATGAATTAACGTCGAGACACAATTTTACTTAAAGGGAAACAGGATGTATATAGTAAGCTGGTCATCAACAAAGACTTTCTATTTGCATTAAACACTCACAGTTTCAACTTTGTTTTTCTTAGTCCACATTTTTGGGATTAACACCGCTTAGCAAATGACTCAAGAACTATGAAGCAGGAATAAGGACTACGACGCCTTCCTTCGGTACAACTCTGCAATAGAAAGAACAGACATAGAATCATCGTAACCCAAAGGAAAATTACATCATGTAGGGAAGTTTGTTAATCCTCCAAAATTGCTTATTTTTCTAATTGGAATAAAAATATCCAAATGGATCATAGCTCCTATTTGCTGGGGAATGAGTAATTTCACCGTGTAGAATTTTTTGTGAAATCAATGAACACTTCAATGCACATATCGACTCAAGGTCTTCTCTATTGAAAATTGATCTCCTCCTGATTCATTTCCGAGCCGATGTCAATTGGTTTCGAGAGTGGAAATCCATCTACCGTGAGCTGTCTTCTAAAGCTCCCCAACTCGACTTCAACAAAATCTTTGCCAAAGATTTAGCATCATATTATTGCGATTACATCAATGCTTTGCATTTGTTCTGCATTGATACATTAGCCAGTGCTCAGTTTTGAGTTTTCCTTGATTGATTTTTCATAAACAAAATCTTATTCTGGTAACTAGAGTCTATCGCAGATCATATGGTCTTGATTGATGTGCGGATAATAAATTATTTTGATATCTTGTTGAAAGCTTTAATGATTCACATTCAATACTTGGAACACGACAAGGTAATAACTAATAAGTTTAAGTCTTTTTTGACTTCCGTAGTTGCAAATTATTAAGATAATCCAAAATTCAGTCACCCTTTGAGCCCGACAAAACATCGTACTTCTTTGAGATACCTTATTGAGTATGATCAAGTTCAATTCTTTGAAGTAATTGCACATGTTAATCAGTAATATATAAGAAAGCGTTTTAGGCTGTGACCTTGTCCAACAAATTATATAACAGAAAATAGTGATGAAAGTAATTTGAATAATTTTGTCCCAAAGAAATCGATATACAGATTTTGCTACTAGCAAAAGACTGCATTCCGTAGTTGTCCTATTAAGGACATTTCAAAAAGAACCATCACCTGAAAGACAATACAATACCAAAATTAAATTGAACGCACCATTCACAATTGAAACACCAATTCTCATCTTTCATTTTCTTCAAAATCCAAAATTAATGGTAACTGAATTCATTCAACCACATACATCTGTTTGAAGTTTACCTTACTATAAGACGAAATTAGATTCCCCATTTTGCAGGCTTGAACATTAGGTTAATGGTAATTTTCATTTTCCATGTTTTTTATTTTTTTGTTTTTCAAGAAAACTGTAACGAGATTTTAAGATGTTATTGTGATATTTGTTTGGCTACGTTACTCATCCATCCATATAATGCATTTTGTTTGGTCGTGAGAATTTGTTTTCAAATTAGTGATTCTTTGGATATAGTGTGTTATGAGATAACATTTTTTAGAGAATCTAATTTGTGTATCTTCTTTTCACAGGTGTATATCTAAAAGAAAAGAGAAGAAATATAATGAGGAAAAAAATTAAAAAGTCACATGAAAAATAAAAAG
Organism: Brasenia schreberi; assembly: GCA_036023115.1. NCBI lineage: Eukaryota > Viridiplantae > Streptophyta > Magnoliopsida > Nymphaeales > Cabombaceae > Brasenia > Brasenia schreberi. The sequence goes on from JAYKKT010000040.1 coordinate 517,625, forward strand.
GAAGGAAGCAAAAAGTATAAAAGAGGAGAGAAAAAAGAAGTAGAAAACCTAGAATAAAGGTAAGCATAATTATTTTTTTTTGTTATATATCATTTTTGTTCATTGCAATTTAGGGTTTAATTGTGGGAAATTTACCTTATTATAAGACGAAAGTGGAGTTTCCATTTTGCAGAAAAGAGGCTTGAACATTAGCTTGATGGTAATTTTTATTTTCTATGTTTTTTATTTTTTTGTTTCTCATGGAAACTAACGAGATTTTAAGATGTTTTTACTATATTTGTTTGCATCATAATTGGCAACGTTACTCATCCATCTATATAATGCATTTTCTTGGTCGTGAGAATTAGTTTTCAAATTACTGTTTCTTTGGATCTAGTGTGTGATGAGATAACATTGTCTGGAGAATCTAATTTCTGATTCTTTTTTCACAGACGTATATCTAAAGGAAAAGGCAAGAAATACAATGAGGAAAAAAATGAAAAAATCGGAAAAAAAAAGAATTTGAGAAATGGAAAAGGAAAAAGGAAGTAAGTAAAAGTGTAAAAAGGATTAAAGGTAAGCATAATTGTTTTCTTTTTCGTTATATTTTATTTTTAATTTTAGCTTCACAATGAAATCATTTTTTCTTATTGCAGATCAAGATTTAATTGTGAGAAGTTTACCTTACTATAGGACGAAAGTGGAGTACCCATTTTGTAAAAAAGAGGACCAAACATTCGCTTGATGGTAATTTTCATTTTCTATGTTTTTTATTTTTTCGTTTCTCAAGTAAACTGCAATGAGATTTTAAGATGTTATTATGATATTTGTTTGCATCATAATTGGAATGATACTCATCCATCCATATAATGCATTTTGTTTGGTCGTGAGAATTTGTTTTCAAATTAGTGATTCTTTTGATATAGTGTCTGATTAGATAACATTTTTTTGGATAACCTAATTTCTGTATCTTTTTTTTGATAGGTGTATATCTAAAAGAAAGAGAAGAAATATGATGAGGAAAAAAATGAAAATATCAAATGAAAAAGAAAAAAGGAAGGTAGCGAAAGTGTAAAAAAGGAGGGAAAAAAGAAGTAGAAAACCTAGAATAAAGTGAAGGAAATAAAGGTAAGCATAATTGTTTTCTTTTTTGTTATATTTAATCTTTAATTTTAGCTTAATAATGAAACCATTTTTGTTCATTACAGTTTAAGGTTTAATTGTGGGAAGTTTACATTACTATAAGACAAAAGTGGAGTCCCCATTTTGGAGAAAAGAGGCTTGAACATTAGCTTGATGGTAATTTTCATTTTCTATGTTTTATATTTTTTGTTTCTCATGGAAAGTATAATGAGATTTTAAGATGTTTCTATTATATTTGTTAGCATCATAATTGGCAATGTTACTCATCCATCTAAATCATGCATTTTGTTTGGTCGTGAGAATTTGTTTACAAATTACTGATTCTTTGGATATAGTGTGTGATGAGATAACATTGTTTGGAGAATCTAATTTCTATTTCTTTTTTTCATAGGCGTATATCTAAAGGAAAAGGGAAGAAATACAATGACGAAAAAAATGGAAAAATTGAAGAAAAAAGAGAATTTGAAAAATGAAAAAGGAAAAGGGAAGCAAGTAAAAGTATAAAAAGTAGTAAAGGTAAGCATTGTTGTTTTCTTTTTTGTTATATTTATATTTAATTTTAGCTTCATAATAAATCATTTTTGTTTATTGTAGATCAAGGTTTAATTGTGAGAAGTTTACCTTACAATAGGACGAAAGTGGAGTCCCCATTTTGCAAAAAAGAAAACCGAACATTCTCTTGATGGTAATTTTCATTTTCTATGTTTTTTATTTATTTGTTTCTCAAGTAAACTGTAACGAGATTTTAAGATGTTATTATGATATTTGTTTGCATCATAATTGGCAACGATATGCATCTATTCATATAATGCATGTTGTTTGGTCGTGAGAATTTGTTTTCAAATTAGTGATTCTTTTGATAGTGTGTGATGAGATAACATTTTTTTGGAAAATCTAATTTATGTATATTTTTTTTGACAAGTGTATATCTAAAAGAAAAGAGAAGAAATATGATGAGGAAAAAAATGAAAAAATCAAATGAAAAAGAAAAAGGAAGGTAGCGAAAGCATAAAAAAGAGGGAAAAAAGAAGTAGAAAACCTAGAATAAAGGAAAGAAAATAAAGGTAAGCATGATTTTTTTCTTTTCTGTTATATTTTTTCTTTGATTTTAACTTTAAAGTGGAGTTTTCCTCACTTATGTATATATTTATTTCAATTTAAGGTTTAATTGTGGGAAGTTTCCTTACTATAAGGCGAAAGTGGAGTGCCCATTTTGCAGAAAAGAGGCTTGAACATTAAATTGATGGTAATTTTCATTTTTTATGTTTTTTATTTTTTTGTTTCTCATGGAAACTATAACAATATTTTAAGATGTTATTAGTATATTTGTTTGCATCATAATTGGCAATGTTACCCATCCATCTATATAATGCATTTTGTTTGGTAGTAAGAGTTTGTTTTCAAATTACTGATTCCTTTGATATGGTATTTAATGAGATAACATTTTTTGGAAAATCTAATTTCTGTTTCTTGTTTTCACAGACATATATCTAATGGAAAAGGGAGTAAATATGATGAAGAAAAAATGAAAAAATTGAAGAAAAAAGAGAATTTAAAAAATGAAAAAGGAAAAAGGAAGCAAGTGAAAGTGTAAAAAGGGAGTAAATGTAAGCATAATTGTTTTCTTTCTTGTTATATTTTATCTTTAATTTTACTTCATAATGAAATCATTTTTGTTTATTGCAGATTAAAGTTTAATTGTGAGAAGTTTACCTTACTATAGGATGAAAGTGGAGTCTCCATTTTGCAAAAAAGAGGACCGAACATTCGCTTGATGGTAATTTTCATTTTCTATGTTTTTATTTTTTTGTTTCTCAAGGAAACTATAACGAGATTTTAAGATATTATTATGATATTTGTTTGCATCATAATTTGCAATGATACTCATCCATCCATATAATGCATTTTGTTTGGTCGTAAGAATTTGTTTTCAAATTAGTGATTCTTTCGATATAGTGTGTGATGAGATAACATTTTTTGGATAATCTAATTTCTGTATCTTTTTTTCACAGGTGTATATCTAAAAGAAAAGAGAAGAAATATGATGAAGAAAAAATGGAAAAAAAAGAAAAAAAAGGAAGCTAGCGAAAGTGTAAAAACCTAAAATAAAGGGAAGGAAAGAAAGGTAAGCATAATTGTTTTCTTTTTTGTTATATTTTATCTTTAATTTTATCTTAATAATGAAACCATTTTTGTTCATTCCAGTTTAAGGTTTAATTGTGGGAAGTTTACCTTACTATAAGACGAAAATGGAGTCCCCATTTTGCAGAAAAGAGGCTTGAACATTAGCTTGATGGCAATTTTTATTTTTATGTTTTTTTATGTTTTTTGTTTCTCATTTAAACTATAACGAGATTTTAAGATATTATTATATTTGTTTGCATCATAATTGGCAACGTTACTCATCCATCCATATAATGCATTTTTTTTGGTCGTGAGAATTTGTTTTCAAATTACTGATTCTTTGGATATAGTGTGTGATGAGACAACATTGTGTGGAGAATCTAATTTCTAGATTTACCCTTCAATTTAAGGTTACATCATGGAAAGGCTTTTTTTATAACCTTTATCGATAATTACTCAAGATATACGTATTTATATCTCCTAGCACATAAATTTGAGGCACTTAAGATTTTAAAGAATATAAGCAGGAACTTGAAAATCAACTAGGGCATTCAATCAAAGTCTTAAGATCAGATAAAAGTGATGATTATACCTCTATAAAAATTCTGAAATTCTGTAAAGACTTTGGTATTGCAAAGCAAAATACAATACCCACGACACTCCAACACAATGGTGTTGCTGAAAGATATAACGGGACCTTACTAAATATAACAAGGTCAATGTTAATTGATGCCTCTCTACCAAGAATATTTTGGGGAGAAGTAGTAAGTACAACGGTATACATACTCAATACAATACCATATAAAATTGTATTCACTAAACCATATGAGATGTGGTTTGGAAGAAAATCCAACCTAGGTCATCTCAGGAGGTGGGAATCTATTGCACATATAAAGATCCATGATCAGTCTAGAGATAAGCTAGACAATAGGTCCTTGAAATGTATATTCATTGGATATCCTAAAGGTTAAAAGGGATATTCGTTTTATTATAAGGACGATTGACTGATAGAGAGGAGAGATGTTGAATTCTTAGAAGATACTAATAATGACATCCTGGAACATAATGATGAATATACTCACGATCTAGTAGACCTAGATCATTAATCTTTTGAACCCTTAGAAGACCTTCTTCAAACAACCAAAACTTTCTGTGGACATAAAAGGCCAAGGGTCATATCGTCCTACTTAAAGGATTATCTCACTTATCTTGTAGGAGAACTGTATAATTCAGTGGATTTAGATGAGTTAACTAATAACTTGACTTATCAGAAAGCTATGAACTCATCAAAAGCAATAGACTGAGGGAAAGGTAGCGAAAGTGTAAAAAAGGAGGGAAAAAAGAAATAGAAAACCTAGAATAAGGGGAAGAAAATAAAGGTAAGCGTAATTGTTTTCCTTTTTGTTATATTTTATCTTTACTTTTAGCCTTATAATGAAACCATTTTTGTTCATCGCAATTTAAGGTTTAATTGTGGGAAGTTTACCTTACTTTAAGACGAAAGTGGAGTCCCCATTTTGCAGAAAAGAGGCTTTTAGCTTGATGGTAATTTTCATTTTCTATGTTTTTTATTTTTTTGTTTTTCATTGAAACTATAACGACATTTTAAGATGTTATTATTATATTTGTTTGGATCATAATTGACAATGTTACTCATACATCCATATAATGCATTTTTTTTGGTCGTGATGATTTGTTTTCAAATCACTGATTCTTTGGATATAGTGTGTGATGAGATAACATTGTCTGGAGAATCTAATTTCTGTTTCTTTTTTCACAGGCATATATCTAAAGGAAAAGGGAAGAAATATGATGAGGAAAAAATGGAGAAATTAAAGAAAAAAAAGAATTTGAAAAATGAAAAAGGAAAAAGTAAGCAAGTAAAAGTGTAAAAAAGGAGTAAAGGTAAGCCTAATTATTTTCTTTTTTGTTATATTTTATCTTTAATTTTAGCTTAATAATGAAATCATTTTTGTTTATTGCAGATTAAGGTTCAATTGTGAGAAGTTTATCTTACTATAGGATGAAAGTGGAGTCCCCATTTTGCAAAAAAGAGGACCAAACATTCTCTTGATGGTAATTTTCATTTTGTATGTTTTTTATTTTTTTGTTTCTCAAGGAAACCGTAACGAGATTTTAAGATGTTATTATGATATTTGTTTGCATCATAATTGGCAACGATACTAGAAGTAGAAGGAAAGACGTGAAAAGGAAAGAAGAAATATTATGAAAATGAAGTGGGAAGAAAGAGAAGCGTATAATAAAGGATGGAGAAAAGAGAAAGCGAATACTAAAGAGAAGATTATAAAAGTGAGTATAATTATTCTTTGTTTTAATCTTTTTTATATTTTATAATTAACTTTGGTTTCATAATTAAAGATATGTTTGTTTATTGCGAATTCTGGTTTAATTGTGGAATACATTACTATAAGAGGAAAGAGTAGTTGCCATTTTGCATAAAATAGACCGGTAATTTTCTTTTGTATTTACTTTTTTTTCTTTTTTGTTTCTTTAGGAAACAATAACCTGGTTGTAAGAGGTTATCATGCTCCTTGTATTTGCATCATACTTGCCATCTTACACCTCTCAGATGATTCATTTTCTATGGTGATGGTTACATAATATTCATTAGTGTTTTATTTCTTTACCTCCTCTTTATGGGTGTAGATGTTGGGAGTAAAGGAAAGAAAAGAGCAAGAAATATAATGAAAAAATAAAACTAGAGTAAACAAAAAAATATTAAAAAAATAAAGAAAAGAAGAGAGAAAAAGAAAATAAAACATAGGCTTGAGGAAATGGTATAAAAGTGAACATAATTATTTTTTGTTTTTATTTTTTTATGTTTCTGTTGATTTTAATTAAAGATATTTATGTTGATTGCTGATTGAATTTTAGTTGTGAAAAGTGTTGCCTTCGAAAAATGGAGTTTTCATTTTGTAGAAAAAAGTTCTACTTGTGAGCTTGTTGGTAATTTTCTTCGCATGTTTTATTTATTTCTTTTTTTCTAAGGAAACTATAAAGGTTAACATGCTCTTTATTTTTATTTTCATCACACTTGCCATGTGGCACATCCAAACTTGCCATGCTAAGATGCATTTTTCATGGTGATGAGAATTAGTTCTTTTCACCTCTTGGTGATGGTTAAATAATGAGTTGTATTCTTGTGTCATTTGCATCACCGTGGAAAATGAGTTGGTTGTTTCCTTTTCCGATTCTTGTGAGGCTTCATCGGAGTTGGCTCATTCCATATGGGGTTTTCTGATTTTTCCAGCAGGATGTGAGAAATGAAGGGATCAAGTTATACGGAATGCCATGATATAAGATCCCATTCTAATTTCTGCTCCTCTTTATATGTGTAGACTTCTAGCAGTAGAAGGCAAGACGTATGGATTGGAGCGGTGTTCGTGATTTAGTAACATGCTCTTTTCGGGCAGGTTCATCATCTCGTGGGTATGCCTCACTTGCTGCATCAGAAATACAAGGCATTGTTACAATATCTCTCTTTTATTAGTTAAAGGAAGACTAAGGGGGAATGTAAGTACTCTTAATTGTCTGTTAGTGAGTTTATCACATTTTATTTTGAGCTTTAAGTTTATAAATGAATCTTTTCCTATTTAGGTGTAGCTGCTTGCCAAGGGATGATGTTGATGAAGAGAAAAAGAGAGAAGAAAGGTGATGAACAGAGATAAGAAATGAAATGGAGAAAAAAAGAGAAACAATGGAAAAAATGGAAAAGCAATGTATAAAAGAAGGAACAAAATGGAAGGGAGACTCAAATGGAAGGGCTGAGTGTAAGTTCTGTCACACTTCTGCTATTTAGTTTGTGACATTCTATTTTTTTTTTCCGTTTGATGAATAGAAATCTATTCTTGTTTACCTGCAGTCTTACGACCATACAATGTCAAGCAACAAAACAACTGTTGGTATGTCATACACTTTAAATGGTTTTCCAGTGTGAGGATGTACAATGGTGAAAGTATGCATGTGCGTGAGTTCATTTCTAATTCCAGGACATTGCTGCACTCGGTTGTTAAAAATAGGTATGCTCAAAGGGTGTACGCCAATCATGTTTGTACTAGTTGAAGTGAAAATTGTATCTAGATACTGAATTTGCTAGTTGTTCTGCAGTGACTTTTCAACTGTTAATAACATGCTCTTTTCTGGTAGGTTCATCAACTCGTGGGTATGCCTTGCTCGCTGCATCAGAAATACAGCAAGGCATTACAAACTCTTTTTTCTTAGTGAAAAGGAAGGAAGACTCAGAGAGAATGTAAGTACAACTAATTGTCTCTTAGTGAGTTTATCACATTTTTTTTGAACTTCAGTTTTATAAATAAATCTTTGCTTACCAAGGGATGATGCTGATGAAGAAAAAAAGAGAGAAGAAGATAACATAAAAAGAGTGAAGAAATGAGATGAAAACATAAATAGAAAAAAGGTTGAAAAAGAAGAAAATGAAAAACAGATGTAAGAAATGAAATGGAGAAAAAAGCAAAGTATAAAACAAGGAAAAGCAAAAATGAAATGGAAGGTAGAATCAAATGGAAAGCACGAATGTGAGTTCTGTCACTCTTCTGTTGTTCAGTTTGTGATATTCTATTTTGGTTGCCGTTTTATGAATAGGAATCCGTTCTTGTTTACTTGCAGTTTGACGACCATACAATGTCAAGCAGCAGAACTGCTTGTATGCAGTACACTTTAAATAGTTTTCCAGTGTGAGGATATACGATGGTGGAAGTATGCATGTGCATGAGTTCATTTCTGATCCTAGGCCATTGGTGCACTAGGGTGTTTAAAATAGGTATGCTCAAAGTGTGTACGCCAATCATATACTGAAAGGCCATATGAAATTAAAATTGTATCTAGATAATGAATTCACTAGTTGTTTTGAAGTGGCTTTTCAGTGACTCTTTTAGGTGTTAATGACATGCTCAAAGGGTGAACGCCAATCATGTCTATAGGTGCAAGGAAACTGCTTTCCTTTACTACTTCAAGTTATTTCTTAGACATATTTAAATATTACTTTTATGTCTTAATTTGTAGGTTGCAGTTGCACACCTGAATGGAACTTTTGAGGCCAAATGGCCAAACCAGTGAATCTGTTTTAAAGCTTCTGCGTGATCATGCTGATGTGCAACCATGTTTATCATTGGCAAATGTAAAGTACGAGTGTCTGTATTTTCCCAGCGTGATCAAGTGTAAAGCTTTTAGCATGTAAACTATGCTGGTTTCTGTGGCTTGTAAATCCATTGTTTCCTCTGCAAGCTTTTCCTCTGCTTACCTTCGAGAACCAGCACAGGCTTGACATGTTATAAAGTACACATGGTCTGCAAGAGATAGTACTTGATAAAGTACTCGATGAAAAAGGAAGGCATTGTTTGGGAAGTCCTGAATATGCTTTTCAAAAGTAGAAACAGGTAAAAGGAAAAAAATAAGAAAAGGAGGAAAGAAGAAAAGGAAAACGGAAGAAAAATGGCAAAGTGAAAAAGAACCAAAAGAAAAGAAGGGAGAAAATGAAAAGAGAACAAAACGTACTCCATAAGCTCTTTTGAGTGTCAGGCTTGTGACCATGGGAAATGGGAAAGCAAAAAAGAACCAAAAAAGAAGAAGACAAAAAATGAAGAAAATGGAAAGAGAACAAAACGTACTCCATAAGCTCTTTTGAGTGTCAGGTTTGGTGACCATGGATCCTATCCAGAGAAGGTGGTGTGCCAAGGGATATGTACTTGTTACAGGTACGTTCCTAGTGCTTGCTGTTGTTATTGACCAAACATTGCATAATGGTTTTTCGGTGGTAAAAGATTTTGTTTGTAAACTTCATTCGACTTTGTAGTGCAGTTGATGAGTTGCTGGGGCATGCCATTGCTCGTATTTGCCCCTATTGATGAGTCATATAAAATCCTTGCTCAGACAATGACCCTTGCGGTAAGCACCTTCATCCATGGTGTTGTTCTTTTATAACTAAGTGTATGTTCTGCAACGTGAGAAGTCATGTTACCCTAACATTGATGAATAGGCATTGTGTCACATCAGACAGGTGTATGTTCTTCTCAGGACTTCCAGAGATTGAGCAGGGTTGTTCGAAGATGAACCTTATTTTCTGTTTTCTTAGTAAGTTTGGCTTTGTTATGTCTTGTTTTCAATAAATTGTATGCAGGGGCTTCAATAATGCTTTAGGTGGGTTTGATGGTGGTGGATGGTCTCATTGTGTAGCGTTTGCATGGAGGATGTGGCCATCATTATGAATTCTTCTCCAAGCAAACTTCTCGGTGGTTCCCTAGTGTTATGTGCTCCTGGTGGTGGCATCCTCTGTGCTAAAGCATCTATGCAGCTTCAACTTTGGTTTTGTATATGATTTACACATGTTGCTAGTGCCCATAATTTACAATGGCATCTGAATCCTATCATAGGCATAGAGTTTTTGGTTTTGCTGACCATCTTCTCTTTCAACTATTTAAATATCAGTGCTTAATGCTGCTTTAAAATGACTTTTACCTATGTACCCTTGTGTTTTTTACTATTGTGGGTCTGTTTTACGCTGTGTAGGAAATGCTCTCATCATTGCTTGTTCTTTCTCGGAGAGCACCATTTGAGTGGGTCAATTGTGCCAAGGGATTTCTACTTCAAGGATTGGAGTGTTTCCCGGTGGACAGGTCACTTTACCTTTGGCTCTCATAGGGTCGATCAAGAAGAGGTACACATTCTTTTAGTTAGAGCTGGTATTACAAGTCTAAATTTTGGAAGCGTCCATCTTAGTTGTTGTCTAAGGGGATATCTATTTGCTACAAGTAAATTGGTGTGACAAGGGATATTGTTACAGGTGCGTAGGTGCTTGCCATTATTATCGATCAAGCATTGCATAATGTTTTTTTGGGTAGTTGTGGATAATGGTTTTCTTGTGGTAAAGAATCAGGCTTCTTTCATGTGAACTTCATGCAGCTTTATGGTGGAGTTTATTCAAATGCATGGTCACAGCTTGTATTTGCTCCTATTCACAAGTAATTTGTTGTTGAATTCCTTATGAGTTTCAGGCTATTCCATTGGAGTCGAAAGCAGTTGAATGGATTTCTTTCCATTGATCTTTGCTTTTAGTTTCTCGACCTAATCTCCTTTGTGGTGACATTTTTTTCATGCTAGTTGTTTGAGATGCTTCATCGTCGTCTCATAACCACTCTTGATTTGGCATCTGCACTTGAAGTGGGCTCTGCTGCAACCCGACCATGTAGTGACACCACTACAAGTGAATATACTCTCAGATTGGTACGTATAATCTCATTCCCGTTCACATATGATAACACACATAATCAGTCACAAGCTCTAAATCCAATGCTTTAGTAACTTTTAAATCCTTTCAGAACTTGGTCTGTTGGACTTTCTTTTGCCACCCTAAGAATATAGGGTCCATGGATATATGTTTTGACACTGAGCTAATCTGTTTGGTAAGCTTCTGTTCCTTGCAGGGGAGTGCAACAACTAAGCCTTTTTCCATAATAGTTGGGGTCGACTACATGTATTTTTTTGTTTCTATAGGGTCCTATCATGTGTCATGCTTGGAGTTAACATAAACTAGATTCTTTTCAATACTTTTATGGTTTTCATCGTCCTCTTTTAACATTTTAACAATCTAGTTTTTCGTACCTTGTATCTAGAGCTTTCTTTTGGTCACCGTATCCAAATTTCAAACTATCTTAAATGATTTTCTCTCATTTTATCATCTTGGTGTCACTCCTAATTTATTTCTAATAACCTCATTATGTGTGTAGTCTTTCCTTGTATGACTATTTAAAGCATCTCAACATCTTTGCAGTGGAATGCACAAGGTTAAAATTTAATTATTTGTTGTTGGGCTGCTCCAACACACACACTAATGCATATTGAAGCCCATATACATATATCCCATTGGTGTATGCATGAGAAGTCCAGTTGCGCCCCACCCAACTAAGGTAGCATGCAATCTAAAGTAACAGAAGGCTCTCATGTATCCTCCCATTTATGCAATCATTTTGGTGGTGCTTCAATGGTGCTTGCTAACTTGGGCATTTGGCTTTGTTGCCTTGTATAATTGTATTCTCTTTCACATGGTTACTTTTGACAAGTAGGGAGTGCACCAAGATGTAGCAGATCTACTTGGGTTTTCAGAGAGTGCATTAAGTGGGGCTTCTCAGTGTCTATGCGTTGTTTGTGATGACTTTTTTTGGTACTTCACCTGGTATTTCGATGTATAAGTAAGCAACTATGTAATTTGTGTACGTCGGATTGGGCTAATGATTGTCTATGCACTTGCAGAGGATGCTTCCGCACATGCTAAGAGGTGGGGTGTGCTTGGTGAATAGGTATCTGTTGCTGCTTGTACATGCAGATGCATACTTAACCCATAATTTGTGAACAGTGGATTTGGGTCAGGTATGTAACTTTCACATAAATCGAGTGCAGCACCAAAAGCTTAAATGATCCCACCCCAGTTTAGTTGAGTCATGGATTGGCGGAAGTGATTTGTGGTTGCTGGAATTAGATAGAATCGATCAACTCAAGTGTTCTATTATTAGGTTTGGGTTGGGTTTGAAATATCAACCTAGATTTAACCAATTCCAGCTTTAGTTTGTGCAGTTATAATTTTTCATGGGTTTAACATCGTTTGTTTTACCCTTTTTCATTTGTGCAAGTTGGTTTTTGCATGGAGTGGGATGCTTCATCGCCAAAACAGTAAACGTTTTATTATTGTAGCCAAAAAAGGTTGAAGTAGTGGGATGAACACACTGCCAATCCTGACATCGTGTCCTTGTGGTCGGTGCTAATGCTCCCGCACTGGTCGGTGTTGACACTCGTTGGTGTTGACACTCCAACTTCAGGTCGGTGTTGACACTCTAGTGTCGGTACTGACACTCTAACTTGAGGTGTGTGTATTGGTGCTAGCTCTCCTAATAATATTTGTGGTGTGCGCAAGTGCTCTTCTTAGGATCGTGACAAATCTGTCTTAGCTAAGTTAGGAGTCGTCTTCGAGGCCTCGTGGTATGCGGATCAGTTGTTCATACTGCCACAACTGTGCACTAGGGACTCAGGTGTCATCGTCGGGACCTTTCCTTGTCTACTTCACCAGATACTTAAGTCGCCGTCTTAGACCTATGCCCTTTGTTCGGTGTGCTAACATAGCATAGTTGCTACTTCTCTACGTACTAATAGTGCTCAATGATCTATCCTCAGTGGATCCTCATAGTATTGTTTTAGCTGGATGAATCTTCAATCTGTTCGAAAGTTCTATCTTATAAGCGACTTGTCCTACTCGTTGTGTCACCCTAAATGGTTTGTCATACTTTGGGATAAGTCCCAAGTAACTCCCTTGGTAATCCTGTCAATAGATATATTCTAGAATTCGAGGTAATACGTGTTCTCCTATTTCGAATATACTTTAGAATTCGAGGTAATACCTATTCTCCTACTTCGAATTCGATGGGTGGAGTGTTTATCTACGTACTTTATTATCCTCACATAGCTCTCTCGAGTGATGCCTTTGCCTTTGCCTTGGAGTATAGGGTTCTTCTTTCTCACCCAACTCCCAGTACAACTGAACTCTCCATCCCCTTGTACCAACTCTTATGGTTCTAAGGGTTGCCATCCTAGTGTCAGTTCAAAGGGAAAACAGGTAGGTTGTAAGGCATATGGTGTGAATATAGGTAACGAATAAAGAGAGACGAGTATGAACCGTGGTGGTTGTCACACGCCAGTGCCAAAGCTGAATTGTAAGAGGTCTTTTTTGTTACAAAAGCCTTCAAGTGAAAGAAGCTCACATAGAGTGGAGAGTCATCCAAGGATTTGCACAATCGCCCAAAGGCCTCCATGAGGAGTTGAAAGACGAACAAGCATAACTTGGGAACTTTACCCAAAGAGGGTAGGTGTAAGAATACACTTCATCCAAGGAGAGTGCCGAGGAGAAGACGGAGTTGCCGATGGTGCAAGTAGAGCATGCATCAGAACACCGAGGGCTCCAAGCTAGAGTTCGTGCGAAGACGAAGGTCCCTCAAGAAGATCAAAATCCTCAAGGTGGCACATGAGCGAAGAGGAGGTGTGCCACGGGTAGGACAAGTCTAGTGCATGGAGTACAATTTCCAAGAGGTGCATGGGAGCACATGGAGCATTGCCACGAGACGGGTGCGCTCATGATGCATACACCAAGTACTGATCGAGGAGACATTCAAGGAGGAAACTAACAAAGGACAAGATATTCGAGGAGCTAGCAAAACAGATGTACAACCGAAGAGTGTTCAAGAACCTATGAGACCTCGAGTTCGAGGTCATGTTTAGCAGAGGGAGTATTGTTATAAAGTAGGAGTGTTAGCAACAAGGGAGAGTGCATGCACACATGCTGTTGCCTTGGGTGCCGATGAGCAAGTCACTTATAGAGACCGTGTGAATGTTGTAGAGCCTCATATGGTGAACCTAGCACACCTGTAATAGGTTCGCGACCCAGGATTCTATTTGATCATCAATCCAATAACAACCTAGCGAAGATGAACGAGTTGGGTTAGCTAGGGTGGACTAAGGGTGTGTCAAGTGTTACAAGATGGATTTTGGAGCACTAGCATAAGGAGGGTGCATGTGCATGTACACTGCTTCTCTTGCATGCCAACCAAGTTTGAGGTGTGCATGCACACACCACACACATTGCTTGGAGAGTTAGCACTGACACATGTAGTTGGTAGCTTGAGTGTCAACATCGACCCGCGCTACAGTGTAGCACTAACCATTGGAACGTGGTGCCAAGACGTAATGTGCAAGTGCCACCTCTCCCTAGCCTTATCCTACTTGTAATTAGGTGCTCCTAGGCTAGCTAGGTTGGTTGGGATGGGTTGTAACCTAGCTTAAGGTGGGGTGAAACAAAAATGTTCTAGAGGGGCGCCAGCTAGTGCCAGTTGTGGCTATAAAAAGGGGTCTTCTTTGGGCATCTTGGTCAGCTTGTCTAGAGTGTGTGAGAGAGTGTGCTACAAAGAGAAAGTGTGGGGCGGGTCTTGTAAGTTCTCGGGAGGTGTCAAAATGCTAGAATTATACTCTTGTGGTTTAAATGATAATTCCTTTCCTTATGTGTGAGTATGCATATCTTGTCCCCTAAAACCGTAGACGGAGTTAAGAAAGAAGAGTGATCTTTTGCCTTGGCCATATATACCAAGAAGATAGGATCCATGCGCATGGTTTCTTGCACATGGGAATTTAAAGTTGGGTTGAAAGTAAAATGATTCTACTTGCCATTACAAGGTAAGCAGACTCACTTTAGTTGGAGTTTCTTTTAGATTTGTGACACTTTTAAGTAGGTGCACCTAGGTCAGCTAGGTAGGTTGGTAACCCAGCCTAAGGTTGGAACAAACGAGAGGTCTCTAGAAGGCTTCAATTGGTACCAGCTAGGGGCCAACGCTAGGCATGCCCCTCTCAGCCTTGGCTTATAAAAAGGTCACTTATTGGTGATCTTTGTCATCCTGGCCAGTTTGCCTTGAGCATGTGAGAGAGTGTGCTAGAGAGAGAAAGTGTGGGGTAACTCTTATAAGTTCCGTGAAGGTGCTGGGTCTTTGAAATTGTACTCTTGTGCTTTGAATGGTAATTTTTTTATTTCTCTTATTTTTCTAATGGTGTGGGCTTGTATGAGTGTGTATACACGGTCCCTAGAAGCATAGACGGAGTTAAGGAAGAGGAATGAGCTTCCGCCTTAACAATCCATGCCAAGAAGAGAGGATCCATTTGCAGATTTGCACGTGCACGAGAGTTTCAAGTTTGAAAGTTGAACGGTTCCATGGTAAGCAAACTCACTTTAGCTAGGGTTTGACTTAAATTTATAACAAGCATAGTGTACTACAGTCTAATTAAGCACAATAAAGTTTATTGCACAACAAACTTTCTAGTTAAGCACAAGATCTAGCATAGGTGATCAGATCTCATTGGAATTTGGTGAAAAATTCTAGCGAAAACTGAAAATCTATTAAAATCGAATTGGATTGAATTGACGGAGGGAACTAACACGATGAAGGACTACAATGACATGCAACCTAGAGCTGGTGAGACATGGAGGCGTTTGGTTAGTGAAGGACATAACTCAGTCGGGGGAGAAACATACTGAGTTCAATCACTGCGAGACCTTGAGGGTGAGGTCATGTTCAGTCGGGGAATATTGTCACAAGACGGATTGTAGAGTGTTAGCATTGGGAAGGTGCATGCTCACGTATATTGCTTTCCTTACGCATCGACCTTGAGAAGAGCGCCCACGTACACCACACACACTGCCTGGAGAGCTAGCACCAACACACTTGAGATTTGAAGCTAGTGAAGCTAGAGTGTCAGCACCGACTTGAGGTTGGAGTAGCCATTCCTTAGTCTCAACATTGATTGCCAAGACGGTGGGTCTACGAGTTACGTCAATCACATAAAAACTAAAGTTAGTAAACGAGTCATGAGCTCATTGTAGGAAGTTGCAAGGGGCTGCAAGCTAAGAGTTGGGACATAGGTAGGGATACTAGATCTAGCTTGACAACCATGGATGAGTATATGTAATGCTAACGTGTGACTTCATACGAATTGCACAAGTAATGCCTGCACCACATCTTTGGGGACTTGTGATCACGCGCGAGGGACATTCAAGGTTCGTGTCATGCATGGATTTGAGCAAAGCACCAGCCATTATGAGGTGTGTTGCCCTATACCTCACTCCAAGATGACCCGAGGGAGGGTCGAAAATCAAGCATCAAGTGCCTCAATGGAAGGGAGCTAGATACCGGGGCAAAACAAGGTCCAGGGTGAAACATACACAAGAAAAGGCCAGTGACATACATCCATGAAGCAGGTGGGACACGGAGGCGTTAGGTCAGTAAGAGACAGAACTCAGTCGGAGGAGAGACAACCCAAGTTTAGGCACCAACAAGACCTCTAGGGCTAGGTCATGTTCAGTAGGAGGAGTATTGTCACAACCCAAATTCCGAGGTCCTAGTACGGGGAGGGCGCACGTGCATGCACATCGCCAACATTAGGCCCCGACCATGGCTGGGATGCGCATGCATGCAACACACTATGGAGCACTAGCACCAAAGGGAGAGTGCACAAATGCACGTCGTTGCTGTGGATGCCAAGGAGTGGGAGTCACTCAGATTGTCCATATTTGGATTCGTATAAGCCTTATCCCATGAATCTAGCATACTTGTAATAGGTCAACCTAGCTAGGGGTCAACTAGGGTGGACTAAGGGAGTGTTAGGCCAGCTAAAGGGTCAAAACTAGGTCAAGCTAGAGAAGACCTAATTGGTCAATGCAAGCTTTAAGTCATTGGTAGAACTGACCAGGAGTTAGGCCAACTAGCACCAACTGGTGCTAGCCCGCAGTCAGCCAGGCTAGAAATATCCAAGGGATATTCCCTTGGATGTCTAGCCACCCACCTTAGCTATAAAGAAGGACAAGGGGGTAGATGCGATGCAATTCTGGTTTGGAAAAGATCTTGGTCATCCTAAGCAAAGTGACTAGACTTATGAGATTATGCTAGAGAGAGAAGAAAGGGTGTGAGACTTGTAAACGTTTGAATGGTACCGGAATATCAGGTTTTGTAAACTTGTGTCAGGGTAAATACTCTTCTTCTTGCAATTGTCTAATCATGTGTGCTTGTGTGAGAGTGCATATACAAATCCTAAGGGTGTAGACGGATTAGGGAAGGAAGAGAAGGCTTCCGCATTGCCATTCAAGCCAAAGAGAGGATCGATGTGCACTTCCACTAGCACATGAGAATTTGAAGAAGGGTTGAAACAGTTCCACTTGCCATCACAAAGTAAGTCGTCTCAATTAAGCCTGAGTTTGACTTAAGTTTATGATAGAGCCATCATGGCACCAGCCAGAGGCACTGGCTAGCTAGAGCGAGCCTGGCGCCAGTGCCCCACTTGAATATTCCTTGGAATATCCAAGGTGGCCCAACCCAACCCTTACATATAAAAGGGTGCCTAGAGTGGGTGAGAGTGTGTTAGAGAGAAGGAAGGGTGCAAGACTTATAAACATCCGAGAGGTATTGGAATATTGGGTTTGTAAGTTTGTGCCAAATCAATAGGAAATACTCTTTTTCTTGCAATTGTCTAATCGTGTGTGCTTGCATGAGTGTACATACATGAATATTAAGAGTGTAGACGGATTAGGAAAGGAAAAGAAGACTTCCTCATTTGTCATTCAAGCCAAAGAGAGAGGATTCACGCGAACATCAGCTTGCACACGAGAATTTGAAGAAAGGCTGAAAGTGAAACAGTTCTACTTGCCATCACAAGGTAAGTCGACTCAATTAAGCCTTGGTTTGACTTAAGTTTGTGACATAGCTAGCCTGGCACCAGCTAGGGGTGCTGACCAACTACCGCTAGCTTATGGCAGTGCGTTAGGCGCACCACCCAAATATTCCTTAGAATATCCGAGGTGACACAACTCAAACTTTGGCCTATAAAAGGGCCACTTGCTAGTAGTCTTAATCAAAGGGCCTAGAGAGTGTGTGTGTGCTAGGTGTAAACACCCCAAAATCCCACGATTTTAAGAAAACAAATCCCTAGTTTGCAAATCAACCCAAAAGGCCATTTTGCATTTTCGAAAACCCAGGAGCTTCCCAAAAAGCTTGTAAATACTGTTTTAAACCCCCGTATCCAGTATGGATTTCTTAAACTCGGGCCAAGTCCCATTTTACCAAAAAGCCCAAGACAAACAGGTGAAGCATGGAAGACAACACCTGATCGAGAAGCAGTTGAGAAACCAGCCCACGAAGACCAAATCAAAGGCAGCCTCAGAAACAAGTGCAGAAGCCTGAAAGCAGCACCATGGCCTGATAAAAGTCAGGGTCAAAAGGCGAAAGAAAGGCCCAGGCCTGATGTAGAAAGCAAGCCCAGAGCACCTAAAAGCCAAATCAAGCATTCCCATCCAAGCGGCGGAGATCTGAATCAGAAAAGGCCAAGATGAATAGAAACAAAGTCCAGAATAGCGAGATTGAGTCCGGATGACAAAGTTGGGGAAAACCCAGCACTAGACGGAGCACTGATGAAGCTAGTGCCCGCTGTAGACGCACGAAAATATCCCTGCTTCTCACCCTTTCAGGGCTTGGAGCGGATCCTCTCGTGTGTCTAAGGCCTATTTATGCAAACAGGGCGTGCTAGCTAGCTTACCTAAGCTAGCGAAGATATATTTAAAACTGACTTCTAATCGTGGCGACTATGAGCAAGTGAGCTCTTGTCGTCGTAGACCTTCTTGCACCGATGCGCAAGGGTCAGTCTGTACGCTTTGCAAAAATCGAGTTTTGGGAGAGAAAGTCCACGAAGCAGTTCGAGGTGTCTAATTCGGGTCTTTTAGATGCGGTTGCATTTTTTAGATCACGTGGATTTGCACGTGCCTAAGTCTTTTCTTTTATCCCTTTTCGGGCCACCTAGTTTGTGTGTTATGAACACTCCACTACATGGGCGAATTCGAGCAGGGCTTGCTTTGATGCAATATGCGTCCTACCTCGTGGTATGGCGTAGATGCAATGCAAACCCACGCTACTCCAAAGGGAAAACCCGAATGTAAAGACAATACTGAAGGGAAATAACCGAAGGGAAATAACCGAAGGGAAATGACCGAAGGGAAATAACCGAAGGGAAATGACTTGAAATATAAATGCCGAAGGGAGATATGTATATAGAGTATGTATATGAGCCCTTACTCGGGTCTTGCAAATAAGAGCGAAGGCTCAATGTGGGTGCGTGCTTGAATGGAAAGACTTACACACACGACATGAATTTAAACCCAAATATAACTGCAATAGGCCTTGACTAAGGTCTTGGGAATAAGAGCGAAAGCTCAATGTGTGTGAGTGCTTGAATTGAAGTACTACGCACACGACATGAAATTAAACCCAAATATAACTGCAATAAGCCTTGACTAAGGTCTTGGGAGTAAGAGCGAAAGCTCAATGTGTGTGAGAGTGCTTGAATTGAAAGACTTACACACACGACATGAAATGAAACCCAAATAGTATAGGTCGGTCCTTACTTGGGTCTTTCAAATAAGAGCGAAGGCTCAATGTGTGTGAGAGTGCTTGAATTGAAAGACTTACACACACGACATGAAATGAAACCCAAATAGTATAGGTCGGCCCTTACTTGGGTCTTTCAAATAAGAGCGAAGGCTCAATGTGTGTGAGAGTGCTTGAATTGAAAGACTTACACACACGACATGAAATGAAACCCAAATAGTATAGGTCGGCCCTTACTTGGGTCTTTCAAATAAGAGCGAAGGCTCAATGTGTGTGAGTGTTTGAATTGAAAGACAACACACCCAACTTAAGCAAAACCCTACAAAAATGAAAGTATATGTATATACTTATGTATTAAGGGCTGATTAGGCCCGTGTGTGTTCAAAATCGTGCACAACTAGGAGAGTGCACGTGTGTGGGTGTGCCAAGCCACGTTATTACAAGCGGGGGGAGACTATGCTCCGTTATTACAACCCCGTATCGAATTGAATCTCAAGCAAGTATACAACTAAAGACCGAGTTAGGCACTTACTAGTAGCTGGTTCGTAGATGCCTTGCTTGAGCATGGGCTTGGCCTTCGCCTTGGGCTGCAAAAGGGAGCTCCGCGAGGTTGAGCGACAAGGGGTGCTGGCCGGGTGTCTTGAAGGTGGCCGACTGCTAGCAAGGGTGTCGCCTTGACGTGTGGGATTGAAGGGGCTAGGTAAGGTCACTAGGGGGAGTGTAGTGTTGGGGAATATGACACTAAGGGAAGGGAACTAGATAGGGGAAGGATACGGCTGGCGGGTGGCTGGCCAAACGACAAGGTGACAGTCGGTTGGAGTGACCGACTAGGAGCTTGGTGGTGGCGGGTATTTAGGGAGTTTGGTTTCGGCTGAGTGGGAAGGGTGGCAGCGAGTGTAAGGGCTGATGTTAGAGTGGTAGGGGAGTGGATTAGGAGGCTGAGAGTGGAGAGGGAGTGAAGAAGTAGCAGGGTATGGTGTAGGGGACTTACCGGGTGAAGAAGAGGGTGGCGCTCGGCTGGAAGGGAGTTGGGCAGGCGGTGATGTTCGGTTGGGAGGTGGTGGTGTAGGTGGCAGTGCAGGTGGTGGTGGGATGGAGAGCAGGTGGAGCAGGTGGGAGCCTGGGGAAGTGGAGGACCCGGCTGGGATGGGTGAGACGGTTAGATGATGGAACCCGCCCCCAAGGGGGGGGGGTTTATATAGGGATGGGTAGGTCGGTTAGGGCTGGGTTTGGGGTAGTGGTTAGGTGGTTTAGGTAGGGTGGTATGATGATAAGGTGGGCTGGAAAGGGTAGGGCCAGATATTTTAGATACTAGTGGTTTGGGTAGGTTGTGGGCTAGGGGTGGTTTAGGGGTTTAGGGTTTGGTTAGGTGGGTTGGTTCTAGGGTGAGGTTTAGTGAGCTAGGTTAGGTGATTAGGCTAGGATTAGGCTAGGTTTAGGGAAATTAACCTAGGTTTAGGGAAGGATTAGGGAAGTGGGTTAGGTGATTAGGTTGGGATTAGGCCGGGATTAGGGAAGTAGGTTGGGTGATTAGGTTCAGATTAGGGGCGGATTAGGGTGGAAGGCTAGGATTAGGTATTTTGGGTTAGGTTTAGGTGAAGGAGCTCCCTTTTCATGGCCCATAGACCTTAACCACATCATGTTGGTGCAGCCCTAGGTTAGGTTTTGGCCAATTACAAGCTTAAACCCACTTAACTAGGCTAACCCACATGATTAACCCCAAACTTGACACACAAGTCAAGCTTAATTACAACACACTTGATCTTATCCATCCCCACTCTCTCTCATGCCCATAATCCCACGTGAAATTCAAGTGGGCCCCACCTCCATTTATGAGAAGGTGATGTGGGTCATGGATATGGATATTGGATTGGATTTTTGAATCCAAATCCAAATCCAAGTCCATACAAGGGTTTGGATTGGGATTTGGATATATATGGTCCAGATCCAATCCAAACTGAACTCTGACTCCTTCGAGCTGTATTCGAAACGAACGGTTTGTGCGGGGTCTGACAGCATCAGCACTCCGTCTGCGTTGGGTCTTCGCCAACATGATCGTCTGCCTCCGTTTCTGCCTTCCGGAGATGATTTCAAATGACATTTTGATAATAACAGGGTCTTGGACGTTCGAGATCCTAGGGGTATGGATTTGATATGAGAGTTGCTGTACCGGGCTCGACATGTGCTTCGGTTCCGGGCTCTCTTTGACTTCGCTGGTCCTGTCTTGATTAGGCCAAGCTGCTTTGGGGTTTCAAAACGTGTTTTAAAAGGTTTTCAAAAGCCATATTATATATTTTTGAAATATGAAGTTTAAAACATATATACAGGGTTGTCTGGAAGGCTCCTGGGTTTCCAGACTCAAAATAGCCCTTTGGGGCTGCTTTTACAAAACCAGATGAATTTGAGAAATTCGTGGGATTTCGGGGTGTTTACACCCGCACAAAACGTCCGCCTAAAAAATCCAAGAAGGATCATCCAGAGAAAATTTGGATTGGATCTGAACCATAAATATCCAAATCCATATCCAAATAGTGTTTGGATTTGGGTCGATATAAATAGTGTTTGGATTTGGGTTGATCCAAATAGTGTTTGGATTTGGATTGAATCCAAATAGTGTTTGGATTGGATCAGATCTGGACCAAAATATCCAGATCCATATCCATAAAAATGTTGGATTTGGATCAGATATGGATCTCAAAATATCTAAGATCCAAGATCTAGATCCAAATAGTGTTTGGATCGAACATGGATTCCACGATCCAAACCCAAGACCCATATCCAAGACCCACCTCAATTGCCTATAAATAGGAGTGAGGGGGTCCCCAAGAGTTCACGTGAAATCCACTTGGAGGAGCTTGGAGGAGAGAGAGAGGGTATTAAGGTGAGTGCTTAGTGCTTTCTTAATTTTGTTGAGTGGGTTAATTGTGGGCTTAAAGAAGGATTAGTGTGGGTTGCACCACCTTGATTAAGGGCTGGATTTGCTTGAACAAGAAGGCTTTAGAGTGGTGATTTGGAGCTTGAGCACACCCCAAGACCACGCCCTAAGGTAAGCCTAACAAACTCACCTAGCCCACCTCTCTCAAATCCCTCTAAACCACCTAAATCACCTCCACCTAGACCTAGCCCACCTTTCCAACCGACCCCACCTAAACCCACACCACCTAGACCTACCCGAACCCCCCTACATAAGCCGCGCATCTTGCGCGCTGCCCGTGCCCCCCGCACCCACTCCCTGAAGCCGCGCGCCTCCCACGTCGTGTGCCTCCCTGACGCCGCACGCCTCCCGCGCCACGCGCCTCCTTAGCTGACCCACTGTCCCTACCTTCACCCGACGACCATCCACTAACTCTCTGCCACCCTACCCTATCCTAACCGACCTAGCACCGACCCCAACTCCCTTCATCACATCCATTGCCTTCCACCCCACCGCCTTACACTCCCATACCCCACATCACACCCTCGCCGTGACCTCTTGCCTAGCATCCCGACTCTATCCCACACCCCACCTAGCACACCCGTGAGCCTTACCTCTCAAGGCCCAAAGCTCCACCAAGCTCAACCTCCGGCCAGCCACTTCACGCCTCAAGCTTCAAGGGGAGCACGTCCTTGGTTGCCCGAAGTGAACCACAAGCTCAAGTGCAAGCAAGTGACGACAGACCAGCTATTTGTAAGTGTCTAAACTTGGTCCCTTACGCTAACTTGCTTTATACTTAATTCAATTCGGATACGGGGTTGTATTAATAGAGCATTGTCTCCCCCCGAGATGTAATATTGTTGCTTGACACACAAGACACACACGTGCACTTGAGCCTTAGCTCTTATCTCGTACATGAGACACACAAGTGCACTTGAGCCTTAGCTCTTATCTCGTACACCAAGCACCCACATACACAATTGAGCCTTCGCTCTTACTCCAAAGACTCTAGTAAGAGCTGCGTGAGTTGTCTTTAAATTTACACACTACACCCAGGCGTGCATTGAGCTTTCGCTCTTATCATATATATGTATTTCCATTTAGCTGGGTTGTTACTTTAAGTCGTGTGAGTTGTCATTTAAAATTCCACACACGTTGTGTATGTCTTCCTGCGTGAGTTTTCCTGGTTCAGTTGTGTATGTCTTTCAATTCTGGGTTGTTAATTTTCAGTCATGTGAGTTGTCTTTACATTTATACACAACACACACGCACACGTTGACGACTTTCGGGCTCATATATATAAGTATTTCTCCGTTCCGCAAGTTAAATTTCAGTCGTGTGTGTGAGTTATCTTTCAATTTATACACTACCCACACACGAACACGTTGGCGACCTTCAGGCCCATATATATATACATATTTCCCATTTCCGCACTTTACATTTAAGTCGGGTGGCTTTACATTCAAGTCGTGTGAGTTGTCTTTCAATATATACACAACACACATGCACACATTGAGCCTTTCCGCTCTTATATCTATATCTCCCTTTCACAATTTCCCTTCAGCTATGTCTTTCAATTTCGGGTTTTAAGGTTCAGTTGTGTGAGTTGCATTGCATATCTGCCATACTCGAGATAGTGTGCATACTTGCATCAAACAAATCCCAAACAACCTATGCAAACATGCCAAGACTTGGGCACTTGATGCACACACATCTCGCCTAAAAAGATAAAATCAAAGACATATATACATGCAAAAACCCACGTACATAAAATCTGCACATAGGCACACAAATCACTCAAATACTTTCATACTCTTTTCAAAAGTCTATGCTTGTTTAAAATCGATATTTTCTAAAGCGTACAAACTGACCTTTGAGCATTGGTTCAAGAAGGTTTGCGACGAAAAAAGCCTACTTGTCCACAGTCACCCCATAAAGTCAGGTATTTTAAAACTTACATCGCTAGTTTGAGTAAGCTAGCTGGCACACCCTTTTAAAGCAACTTAGACACGAAAAATGTTCACTTCAGGCCTAAGAACCCAGAGTGAAAATTTTCGCATGTCTACAGAGATTGGCATGCCCGGTGGGAGCTGGGTCTTAAAGAAAATCGATAAAAACAAGCAAAACTCTTGAAAATTTTTCCAAAAAAGTATTTAACTCTTTGCCTTTTGTGCATTTCATTTTTGGTTTTCGGAAAGCATTGGAGTCATTGTA
The DNA here is from genome assembly GCA_036023115.1 of Brasenia schreberi. NCBI lineage: Eukaryota > Viridiplantae > Streptophyta > Magnoliopsida > Nymphaeales > Cabombaceae > Brasenia > Brasenia schreberi. The sequence goes on from JAYKKT010000040.1 coordinate 541,991, forward strand.
GACATGAAGATTCTCATTTTAAAGTTTTTATGAGACAAACTTGAAATGAAACTTTCCACACCTATGCTTGTGCGAGCGTGCCAGCTAGTTCAAAACTAGCAAATGTTTGAAAAATGTAAGACTTCTAGGCGATTGTGTGCAAGCGGGCTCTTTTCACTCAAACCTTCTTGAGCCGATTCTCAAGGGTCGGTGTTGAGCACTTAGGAATTTCATTTATACCGCAAATACAACTCCCTTTCACGTGAACTAGTGTTTTTGAAAGAATTGTTGAACTTGTGCACTCAGATTCAATACTTGGAAAAACACAAGCTGCTGAAAACAGAGAATTCTGTTTTTAGAGCTGTTTTTAAGGAGATTTGAAGGTGTCATATACCTCCAAAAATTATCAAAATTTTATCAGACAAAGCTGGTAGTATGGAGAGACTGTAGCCTTTTTCAAATCTGCATTTGAAGTAGTATTAAATCAGAAACAAATGATTGACTCAGACCAACTCACTCACTCGGAACAGTTCTGTTTCAGAAATACAGAAACTCAAAGATAAGTCTGTATCTCTCTGCTCAGAACTCCGATTTTAATGGTTTTCATGTTGCTGGAAAGCTATAGATGTTAAATTTCTAATGCATCAAAAATCAATTAAATTGGACTCCTGTGGACAGAGATATGGGACTTTTACCCAACCTCTATTTCAGGAAATCCGACTGTGCAGACAATGGTACAGAAATTTGGTCGTTCTTAATCCGCTTTTATTACATGGTTGAGTGACCCTAAAATCTTGCCACTTTTGTACAGAGTGTCCAAATGTGTGTGGAACCAGTGTGCCAAATTTTAAGACAATCGGAGCAAGCATCACAAAATTAAAATTACAGAAACAGACATATGTAGAGATACAGAAATCTGGTTTTCTGTTTTATGAATGTAATGATGTGTAACCCACACGAAATTAAAGTGCAACAACCCTTAAAGCAAATTTGCTAGAATGTAAATGAATGGAAAGTACTTTATAGCTTAGACATAGAGGGGGTTAGAAGTATAGAGGGTATATAGCATATAGGAAGGAAGAAGCATTAAAGCAAACACTTGGCGTGCATGTGGGTCTATAGTGTTTCATCCATGAAATTGAAATTGTAGCAAAGCTAGATTATTACAACTCGGGGGGAGATGAACTCCATTAATACAACCTCATTTCATGAATTGAATGGAAGAGAAATGAAACTTAGATTGAGTAGGAAAGGTCTTACACGAGTTTTGGAGTATGAAGGATCGGGTTTCAACGATGAAGCCGGCCTTCCTTCTCAACTTCCACAAGTTCTCACCTAGCTTCTCCTTCTTCCCACACTAGAGGACGTCCCTCCTTGCTAGAAATTCCTACAACTAGTCTAGCACACACCACCCAAGGTCTAGAGCTTTTCTCTCCTCTCTTTCCAATGTTCCAAGCCTCCTTTTTCAACCCCCCCTTGGCCCCTTTTATAGGCCAAGGGGGGCTGGTTCTAGCTCCTTCTATGGGGTGGGTTGACCTGCCCCTTGGGTCCAATTTGGATCCATTTGATCCAACCACTTAGCGGTGCCCTTGTTGACCTTGGTCCACCCCATGTGGGCTGGGCCTAGGTGTAGCTGATTGAGCTTGATCCACACGGCTTGGTGTTTGGTGTACCCGGCCCAAGCTTGCTTCAATTTTGCTAGTTTGTCCTAGCCGTGTAGACGTAGCTAGGTTCTTCTCTTTGATGCTTTGGCTGCTCCTTACACATAATACAAGCCATTTTTAACCGTGTACATTTAGCTAAGTCCTTTTGATTCATAAGTTTAGCCATGCCTTGATTCTTGCTTGGTTCGGCTTCCACCCTTTGCTCTTGAGTTCAACTTGAAATCTTCTCGAATTGGATGAGCTTATTACCATGGCCTCGAGTCTTGGTTCCATGTTGGCCCCATCTTGATTGGACAAACTTGGATTTGATCGGTCTTGACCTTCCATTTGGATAAGTTGTTGAATTTGAACTTGATATGCTTCGACCTTATCTTCTCTGCTTTTGAATCAATCTGAATCTAGGCTTGGATTGGATCTTATCTGCTTCAAAATTCAGAGACTATTTTAACGAATTTAAAACCATAAAGTATTTCCCCAAATATTTAAACTTTAAAATTTGAGGTGTTTTTGAATTTAAAGGTTCATAAAGGTTTTAAACTGGTTTTTGGAAATTCATGACTTTTTTAAACATTCGAAAATTTTTGGGTGTTTACAGATGCCCCTCTTTGGCATTAATCCAAATTGATTTGGATAATGGCAAAGAAGAAACACCCTTTTATGGATTTGCTTCCCAAAATTTCCTTGAGAATATAAATCAATCCTTCATTTCGTAAACTCCTTTTCATGGATCTCAAGAGAGGGATTTCCAACCAAAAGGGACTTTTTCCTATATGGGGCATGATCATGCATGAATGACTTTTGAATGCATGTATGGTATGAGTGAGGTGAGCTTTTTGAAAAGTCAATTTTTTGAGGTTTTTGAGCTTGGAGAGAGCCTTTGAAGGTCGGCTGCCCCAAGCAGAATTGTCCCATGTCTCTTGACATTTTGGGTTTTCAAAAACTTTTCAAAAGGAACTCCTTTTATCTTTCATCAAAAGGACTTCCAATTTTTCATACTTCCCTTCATTTGGGTTTTCGATACCTACTACTTGGTAGAGGGTTTTGGTAGGAAATTTTGGAAAACATTTCAAAATTCTATTTCCCACATAACAAAGTCTAATTCTCAAACAAAATGAAATCCAAATGAGTAGATTCTATTCCTACTCTAGGATTTTCATGGTTAAACCTTTTTCTATTGGGATAAAGTGTGGGGACATGGGAAAGAGTTACCACGGTCCCTTTTGAAGCGTCCCGTGGTTTAAGGCAAAGAGTCAGAAAATTGCTCTTTTTGAGCTTTGGCTTTTTCCTTTTTTTTCATTTTTTTCTCATTTTTCAAGAGAAGACCTCTTTTGAAGAAGTTTTTGTATTCCCTCTGTCTATTCGGGGAAGACTTTCTTGAAGGAGTTTTTTGCATTCTCTTTTCTTTTCTTTTTTTTTTCTTTCAAAGAGAAGACTCCTTTTTTAAGAAGTTTTTGTATTCCCTTTTCTTTTCGGGAACTTCTTTTTCGAAGAGTTTTTGTATTCTCTTTGTCTTTTCTTTTTCTTTTGAATATTGCCAATTTTCCTTTTTAGAGAGAGAAATAAAATGGGGAAGGCTTATCCCTTTGGTTACTCGATTCAACCAAGATCATCCCATTTCTTAATAGCATCTACCATTTGAAAATATTTTGCTATTTTGAACAAGGCTTCATTTTGTAAGCCAAGGATTTTTGAAATGTCACCAATTTGATTTTGAAAACTCTAATTTCCGTAAAGCATCAATTCCCTCATTCGGGGGTCATACAATCAATCTTGATCCTTCTTTCAAGAAGTTTCAAAGGAGCTCGATTTTTAAAAGTCTTTTCGAAAGAATTTATCATAGACCCTTTCAGTGATTGGGTATTTTCGGGGTCTACTAAATTTCTACCCACAATATCAATCAATCAACATGTATCATCAATTTTTTGTTGCCCTTTTATGACATGGGGACATTCCTACTTGGGCTGCCACCTTTTCGGGCCTCTTTGGGTGTGTGATGCATGACATGTAAAAATGCACTCCATGTGATACAATGGAAATACATGCTTTATGCAATGATGATAATATGAGATGTATTTCACATGATATGATGGACATACATGTTTTTATGAACTTGAATCTCCATGAAAGTGTCTAGGGGATGCATTTGCAATGCCCTAGTTTGGTGGAGACGAGTAATATCATACGGCCTCAAGGTGAATGGGCTATGGAATTTCTTTATGGCATATAAGATGGACGATGGGATATGAATGGCTCATGCATTTGACATTTATGACATTTCTAACATGATCATAACGAATTTTGCTTAAGGGTGGACTAACAATAACCAACTCTAAGTATTTCATGGCCATCATATGGTATTGACATGAACTCCACATTTTCCATCATGGAATTTATGTATTGATTCTAACCTTACCAAGGTTTTCATATCAACAAGATGCTGTTTAAAATTTTTCCAATCAAAACTTGATCTTTTTAAGGAAGCAAATTCGGGAAATCCTCCCTTTCTAAATTTTTTCAATGTCTTGAAACCAATGCTTTTTAATACAATTTTGGTCATTTTGGCAAGCATTCCAAATCGTGAGTGCCAATGGTGCATATTTTGACAAAACCGACCACTCCAATGGCCAATTCTTGATGAGCTTTTGTCTTGCCAAATTTTCAAAACTTGGTTTATAAAAGGCATAGAATCTCCAAAGATTTTAATGCATGAGACCCTAGATTTTCGAAAGTTTTAGGCCTTGTATGAGTGTTTCATACTTGGCAACATCATTTGATTATGCAAAATCTAGTTGAATGTCACTTGGTATTTCTTTTTCGGGAGATATGAAGATGATTTCTATACCTTTCCCTTGATGATTCTTTGCCTTATCGAAATACATTTCTCATGCTTGATTTTTCTTAAAACAATTTGTCCAAACATGGTTTTTGAAGTTCATTTGCAAAATATGCCTTCATCGGGCATTTCATCAAGTATGGGGAATGTGTCTCAAAGAGGCAATTCGGCCACACGATATAGGGCTTGTCCCTTAATGGAGTCTTGAGGAGGAACTCATACTCCATTAAAAGGGGCTGCCATTTATCTTGCCTACCCATTAGGTAGGTTTTTTCAAACAAGTGCTTGAATCAATCTCCATTGTCCCTATTTCATGTCATGGAAATAATGTCTCAATTTTGGTAGTCTATACCAAGCACGTTTTTCTCTATGGCTTGATAATTCTTTTCATATGTCAATAGAGTTTTCGAGATGTAGTAAATGGCACACATTCTATGGATATCATCTTCACATTGATCAAGTAAAACACCCAATGCATTCACACGAATTGGAATGTAAAGCTTTACTTTGGAGGTTTTGAAACTTGGAGGATTTACCATAAACTTTTCGAAAGCCTTTTTGAAAATCATCATGCAAATTCTTAACCCATTTTCTCAAAAAAAATCTTATTGAGAGGTTTAGCATCTTTTTGGCTTGGAATTAACCTTGAAGGTTTCAGATTTGATTTTTATGAGGACATGCCTATGATGGCTCGATACTTAGGGGGTCAACTCTCATGCCCCTTTGGCTTAACATGAATTCTTTCACCAACTTTGGCTCTAAGGGTAGACGATCTCATGATGTCTAGACTCGGTATGGTTCATGCAAAATATAAGGTTTCATGATGCAATGCATGATACTCATGTAAACAAGCACACACTATGGGTTAGACTAAAATCCCCTTCTATGAAATTTCCAAGTCAAGGATTATACGAATTTCGGGAAGCTTGGAGGCATGGTCTTTCCTCCTTGCTTTGATGATTCTCAAGCATTAAACTCTAGGAAAGTGCTAGGTAAGAGAGAGCTATGACCAGCTTGGATGATTTTGACTTGGGATTATATACATTCTTCGAAAGGATTTTGAAATTGGTTTTGTATATGGCCATTGTTTTTGGAGTTTTTGAATTTTTTTTGTTTTTTATCAAAACACAATTTCAAGGATCCTTATAAGAGACTTTCTTTTTGAAACTTTTTCTCAAATGAAGAGTGGGGGAATGAAAACAATTTTCTTTTTGAAATTTTCAGATTTTTCAAATGTTTTTGGATTTTGAATGTTTTCTAATTTTTTTGGTTTTTGAGAATATCTATTTTTTTTTATTTTTGAAAAGGAGGGATCTTCCATTGAACCTACAAAGAAAACTTTCATGAATTAGACTCAAAGAAAGGGTCTAAGCCATAGGTCTCGGTTTTAGTGGGTTCTAGGGGCACCCTTGACCCAAGTGGTCTTAGGTGATGGTTCAGAGGGTATGGATGGGATGTATCCCAATCCATATCGATTTGGGTTTGGTGTAGGTATGATTGGATCTAGCCTACCTTGGTTATGGGCTCCTAATCCTTGATATGGTGTATATCCCATGTTTAAAATCATATTCCAAGGCTTTTTGATTTTTGAAAAAGTTTTATAAAGTGCATGATCTTGGAATATGGAATCGTCCATATCATGGATGTATACACGTTTTATTTTGGGTAGGATATGGGATGGATGGGTGGTGGAAGACTTGTGCTTCCACACGACCCTAAGTTGGGATGGTTTAGGCTCTAAATGGGGGATGGTTTTGACATGCTCCCTAGACACAACCCGAGGTGCCCCTAGGGATGGGTTAGTTGGGTTTATGGCTGTAGGCTTGGGTTCATGGCACAAGACTAGGCTCGAGGAAGTTTGCATGGTAGAGTTGGGTGTTCCTAGGATGTCGATGCATGCCTTAGTAACCACGTCTACCATATTTTGATCTTTATTTGGCTTTTGATTTTGAAATTCCTTTTGGTGCGGGACATTCGGCGTACCTTGAAAATCCTCATTTTTGGGTACGTTTGGTGGGTTTGTGGGTGCATGAGTGTGATTCAATGCATCCGATGACCCTACATCTAGAAGAGGAGGAGTGAGAGGGGAGTTGGACGTACCTCTTTCCGGCTTGACTACCTTTTCATGGTGAGAGCAAGCCTTTTCTTCTGCTTCATGCGAGGCTTTGAGCTCCCGTTTCCTGTTCATGTCCAATCCTAGGTATATACGACTCTCTCGTGAGATGTGTTGAGTGTGGATCTCATGCCCCACTCTGTGTGTGTGCCCAGGGATGTGGACTTCATTCCCACCTTTCGGAATTTCAACTTTTTTTGGTTTTTGAAGCTTTTCCAGCTTTTTTTGGTTTTTCAAACTATAAAAATCTTTTTTTGGTTTTTGCTTGGAACTTGGGGTTCTTGGGTGCTTGGAAAGGTTGGATGACTTGATCCGCACTCTGGCTTCATCTCCAGCCTCATATCCTTCATCGAATTTTGGATTTGATTTGGTTTTCCTTTCATGATTTTTCTCTCCATGTGCCCGAGATGAGTTTTCATGTGATCGATGCGCCTTAGCCTCATGGCTTAGAGCATCGATCTTTCTAAAGATTTCCTTTATAGCAACCATCTCTTCTTGGGCTTTAGACGATTTGGAAAACCACTTTGAAGCATTCGATGAGGATTTTCTTGGCTTGCTTTCATCCATTGTTTTCAAATTTGTTCACAAGTTTTAAAAAGCACTAAGTTTTTGTAAAGTTTTTGGAGTTCACTTTTTGAAAGAAAGTTCCTCAAGACCCGAGTCCCACCGGGCGTGCCATTTCTGTAGACATGAAAATTCTCATTTTGAAGTTTTTATGAGACAAACTTGAAATGAAACTTTCCACACCTACGCTTGCCCGAGCATGCCAACTAGTTCAAAACTAGTAAATGTTTGAAAAATGTAAGACTTCTAGGCGATTGTGTGCAAGCGGGCTCTTTTCACTCAAACCTTCTTGAGCCGATGCTCAAGGGTCGGTGTTGAGCGCTTAGGAATTTCGTTTATACCGCAAATACAACTCCTTTTCATGTGAACTAGTGTTTTTGAAAGAATTGTTGAACTTGTGCACTCAGATTCAATACTTGGAAAAACACAAGCTGCTGAAAACAGAGAATTCTGTTTTTAGAGATGTTTTTAAGGAGATTTGAAGGTGTCATAGACCTCCAAAAATTATCAAAATTTTACCAGACAAAGCTGATAGTATGGACTGTAGCCTTTTTCAAATATGCATTTGAAGTAGTATTAAATCAGAAACAAATGATTGACTCAGACCAACTCACTCACTCGGAACAGTTCTGTTTCAGAAATACAGAAACTCAAAGATAAGTCTGTATCTCTCTGCTCAGAACTCCGATTTTAATGGTTTTCATGTTGCTGGAAAGCTATAGATGTTAAATTTCTAATGCATCAAAAATCAATTAAATTGGACTCCTGTGGACAGAGATATGGGACTTTTACCCAACCTCTATTTCAGGAAATCCGACTGTGCAGATAATGGTGCAAAAATTTGGTCGTTCCTAATCCGCTTTTATTACATGGCGGAGTGTCCCTAAAATCTTGCAAATTTTGTACAGAGTGTCCAAATGTGTGTGGAACCAGTGTGCCAAATTTTGAGACAATCGGAGTAAGCATCACAAAATTAAAATTACAGAAACAAACATATACAGAGATGCAGAAATCTGGCTTTCTGTTTTATGAATGTAATGATGCGTAACCCACACGAAATTAAAGTGCAACAACCCTTAAAGCAAATTTGCTGGAATGTAAATGAATGGAAAGTACTTTATAGCTTAGACATAGAGGGGGTTAGAAGTATAGAGGGTATATAGCATATAGGAAGGAAGAAGCATTAAAGCAAACACTTGGCGTGCATATGGGTCTATAGTGTTTCATCCATGAAATTGAAATTGTAGCAAAGCTAGATTATTACAACTCGGGGGGAGATGAACTCCATTAATACAACCTCATTTCATGAATTGAATGGAAGAGAAATGAAACTTAGATTGAGTAGGAAAGGTCTTACACGAGTTTTGGAGTATGAAGGATCGGGTTTCAACGATGAAGCCGGCCTTCCTCTTGATGGCCTTCCTTCTCAACTTCCACAAGTTCTCACCTAGCTTCCCCTTCTTCCCACACTAGAGGACGTCCCTCCTTGCTGGAAATTCCTACAACTAGTCTAGCACACACCACCCAAGGTCTAGAGCTTTTCTCTCCTCTCTTTCCAATGTTCCAAGCCTCCTTTTTCAGCCCCCCCTTGGCCCCTTTTATAGGCCAAGGGGGGCTGGTTCTAGCTCCTTCTGTGGGGCAGGTTGGCCTGCCCCTTGGGTCCAATTTGGATCCATTTGATCCAACCACTTAGCGGTGCCCTTGTTGACCTTGGTCCACCCCATGTGGGCTGGGCCTAGGTGTAGCTGATTGAGCTTGATCCACACGGCTTGGTGTTTGGTGTACCCGGCCCAAGCTTGCTTCAATTTTGCTAGTTTGTCCTAGCCGTGTAGACGTAGCTAGGTTCTTCTCTTTGATGCTTTGGCTGCTCCTTACACTTAATACAAGCCATTCTTAACCGTGTACATTTAGCTAAGTCCTTTTGATTCATAAGTTCAGCAATGCCTTGATTCTTGCTTGGTTCGGCTTCCACCCTTTGCTCTTGAGTTCAACTTAAAATCTTCTCGAATTGGATGAGCTTATTACCATGGCCTCGAGTCTTGGTTCCATGTTGGCCCCATCTTGATCAGACAAACTTGGATTTGATCGGTCTTGACCTTCCATTTGGATAAGTTGTTGAATTCGAACTTGATATGCTTCAACCTTATCTTCTCTGCTTTTGAATCAATCTGAATCTGGGCTTAGATTGGATCTTATCTGCTTCAAAATTCAGAGGCTATTTTAACTTGAATTTAAAACCATAAAGTATTTCCCCAAATGTTTAAACTTTAAAATTTGGGGTGTTTTTGAATTTAAAGGTTCATAAAGGTTTTAAACTAGTTTTTGGAAATTCATGACTTTTTGAAAACATTCAAAAAATTTTGGGTGTTTACAGTCATGTCTAGTTTAGACTCCAATGAGGTGACCAGCCAAGTCTCACGCACATCAAGTTCTCACTCTAAGAGATTTTCGAAAAATCAAAAAAGGAGAGATGACATTGAGGATTTACGAAAAGACTTCGAAGCCAAGATCTCTGCACTTAGCTAAGAGGCCGAGGCAACTGATTTGTGTTCGTCTCACGGCGAACCAGCAAAGGTTAAGAAGAAATTTGAAAAAACTCGCAAATTCAAGGAAACCTCCACCATGGAGGGAAACCAATACCATGAGTCCTTCACTCACAAGGACCGTAAAGCCCTACAGCAGCTGTTGAAAAGGCAAAATAAAGAGAAAAGAACCTACGCCCTGTCTGATTTCCTTCCCTTGGATTATGAAACAGACAGTGATGACGAAATACCGAATTTCCATCGGTATGATGGCACGGGAGATCCTAGATCTCACTTGCAACTTTTTTCTTGTCGAGCCCACAAGAAAAAGGACTCGATGAAGTGGATTTATTGGTTTCCCCTTTCCCTCAAAGGAACTGCTTCAAAATGACTCGCTTCTTAGGATTTGAGTCAGTTCGCAACTTTTGAAGAGTTAGCGAACTGCTTTATGCAAAGATTTTCGCATAACGTAGAAGTCACGCCCTGTTTAAATACTTTGAGGGATACTAAACAAGGATCGAATGAGGATGTACATGCATTCATCGTTCGATGGAGGTCCGTCCTAGGAAAAGTAAGAGCTAAGGTTAGCTCAAACATAACCCCTGAGTCCTTGTCAACTCAAGTGTCGTCTATAGGTGCAAAAACGCCCATCGTGTTCTCAGAAGAGGATATCGAAAGACCCTATGAATCCCACAACCAAGCCCTGCATATCGAGGTGGTATTGAATCACCATTCTCTGGACAGGTGCCTAGTTGATGGGGGAGGAGGTCTCAACATCCTTCTGCTCCACGTGGTGTATCAAATCGGAGTCACCTTGACCTCCGTGAACCCAAGCCCCATCGTAATCACTAGATACGATGGGAATGCGTCTAGACCCTTAGGATCTATAGAATTACCCATGGAAATAGGAGGGATAGCCCACATGGGGGTGTTCCATGTTTTGGACATCCACCCCACTACAACCTATTGCTGGGAAGGCCTTGGATACACAGCTTGCGAGCTGTGCCATCCACCTTCTACAGGTGTGTCAAAATCCCTTTTAAAAATCAAGTCATGGTAATTCTAGGTGAGAGCCACCCTCAGCTTCAGGGAATACAAAATTTCCCATGCTTGTCGAGTTCTCAAGCCTTGGAGGCCAACCTGGGGCAAGTCTTGGTCGAGCCACCCAAGACTCGCCCACTCAAAACCCTAACCATCCTAGGTAAGGCCAAGGGTCGCCTATTCCAAAAACCCCTAGACAAAAGGCCATATGAGCATAACATGAACAATAGCAAGTTCCAGAATCATGAATTATACCAAAACTTTTCAAAAAACAAAAAATCATGGAACATGTTATTGAACATGGGATATATGCCATATAAAAGTCTAGGGGCACAAAACCAGGGTCTCCTAGAGCCCATAGTTTCTAAAGCCAACCCAAGACGATATGGGATCGACTATACTCCCAAAATACCCCTAGAGCCCCCACCTGTGACCACCTGGGTCAAGGGTGCCCTGGAACCTAGTGAAGCAAAAACCTACGATTTAGACCTCCTATTTAGAGTCTAACTTGTGGCATTTTCCTTTGTAGGTATGATGGAAGATCCCTTCTTAAGCCAAAAATAAAAAAATAAAAAAAACTCGAAATTCAAAAACAATTTGGAAAACCCCAAAAACCAAAAACATTAGTGTAGACATGCGAAATTTTTTACTCTGGATTCTTATGCCTGATGTGAACCTTTTTTGTGTCTAAGTCACTTTAAAAGGGCGTGCCAGCTAGCTTACTCAAACTAGCAAAGTAAGTTTTGAAATATCTGACTTAGGGGGCGACTATGGACAAGTGGGCTCTTTTCGTCGCAAATCTTCTTGAACCGATGCTTAAGGGTCAGTTTGTACGCTGAGAAATCTCGATTTTAAACAAGCATGATCTTTTTGAAAAGGTATGAAAGTATTTGATCGATTTGTTTGTCTAATTGCAGATTTTATTTATGTGGGGTTTGCACGTATCTATGTCTTTGAGTTTTATTTACTTAGGCGTGAGGTGTATGCATCAAGTGCCTAAGTCTTGGCGTGTTTGCACGGGTTTGTTCGGGGTTGTGTTGATGCAAGTATACACACTATCTTGAGTATGGCGGATATGCAATGCAAACTCACACAACTGAACCATAAAACCCGAAATTGAAAGACATAGCTGAAGAGAAATTGCGGAAAGGAAATATAGCTATATCTTAAGAGCGGAAAGGCTCAATGTGTGTATGTGTGTTGTGTATATATTGAAAGACAACTCACTCGACTTGAAATGTAAAACCCCGCTCGACTTAAATGTAAAGTGTGGAAGGGAAATACGTATATATATATGAGCCCAAAGGTCGCCAATGTGTGCATGTGTGTTGTGTGTAAATGTAAAGACAACTCACACGACTGAAATTAACAACCCAAAATTGAAAGACATACACAACTGAACTGGAAAAACTCACGCAGCTGAAAATATATAGATATGGCTATATCTTAGTGGCTGCCGAGGCCAAAAGGTGCGTGAAGGTGCTTGAGCAAGAGCTCGGGTGTCTTTGGGTGCGAGTTTGGAATTTTAAATAACAACTCACACGACTTAAAGTAACAACCCAGCTGAATGGAAATACATATATATGATAAGAGTGAAGGCTCAATGCACGCGTGGGTGTAGTGTGTAAATTTAAAGACAACTCACGCAGCTCTTACTAGAGTCTTTGGAGTAAGAGCGAAGGCTCAATTGTGTATGTGGGTGCTTGGTGTACGAGATAAGAGCTAAGGCTCAAGTGCATTTGTGTGTCTCATGTACGAGATAAGAGCTAAGGCTCAAGTGCATTTGTGTGTCTCATGTATGAGATAAGAGCTAAGGCTCAAGTGCATGTATGTGTCTCGTGTGTCAAGCACCAATATTACATCCCGGGGGGAGACAATGCTCTGTTAATACAATCCCGTATCCGAATTAAATTAAGTATAAAGCAAGTTAGCGTAAGGGACCAAGTTTAGACACTTACAAATAGCTGGTCCGTCGTCACTAGCTCGCACTTGGGCTTGTGATTCACTTTGGGCAACCAAGGACGTGCTCCCCTTGAAGCTTGAGGTGTGAAGTGGATGGCCGGAGGTTAAGCTTGATGGGTTTAAGGCCTTGAGAGGTAGAGGCTCACAGCCGGGTGTTGCGGGCTTGTGTGGGATAGGCAAGGCAAGGGAGCTGCGGGTCTTAGGGCTTGTGGGGGGTTTATGACAAGGGGTAGGTTGTGAGATGGGGTGTGTGGTGAGGTGGCTGGGATGTTAGGCTAGAGGTCACGGCTGGGGTGTGATGTGGGATATGGGAGCATAAGGCGGTGGATGTAGGGTGTGGAGTGTAAGGTGATGGGATGGAAGGTTAGGAGGTGGTGTAGGCTAGGCTGTGGCATGGTAGGGTGGCAGGGAGTCGGTGGTAGTGGTAGGGGCAGTAGGTCGGCTAAGGGTGGTGTGGGATGATAGAGGTAGGTCGGCTAGGCTAGAAGACGGCATGGGGGTTGCAGGCGCTGAGGAGGCGCGCGGCGTCAGGGAGCGGGCGCGGGGCACATGTAGGGTGCGCGGGGCGTGTGCGGTTGTAAACACCCCAAAATTCCAAAGATTTTGCAAAAAAACAAATGCCTGGTTCGAAAATAAGCTCAGAAAGCCAAAATTGGAATTTTCAAAAACCCAAGAACTCAAATACTTCAAACCTCCATTTTCCAACCCTGTCGGAACATAAATTCTTGAAAATTGATGAAAGTCCTATTTTTGCAAAAGCCCAGACGAACAGGTAAAGCCTGGCCCAAAGCAGTTGCAACAAATGTTCAAAAAATTCAAAGAGCAAGCCCAGTCCGATGAAAAGCCAAATTCAAAGACAAAAGAGGAGCCCAGGCCGCAAATGAACTTCAAGACGGAAGCATCGGAGGACAAGCCAACAGTGTCCCTGAAATCATGAACAATCCAAGTCAAAAAGAACAAAAATCAGTTGAAATAGAGTCCGAAAAGGTGAAAAGGAGCTTGGACGACGAAATTGGGAAAAACCCAGCATAAGACGGAGCGTTAATGAACTCAAGGCCCGCACAAGACGTCCGGCTCGAAACGCCAGGAAGGACCGAAGAAGAGAAAAATTTGGATCAAATTTGGATCCAAATATCCAGATCCAGACCCAAGATCCAGATCCAAACAAGACTTGGATTGGATCCGGATTTCAGAATCAATCCAGGATCCATATCCACATAAGAAATCTATAAAAGGACGTGAAGGGCTGATTCACGAAGGTTGCAAAAAAATTTTCACACCTCTTTGCTTGGGTAAGAGAGAGAGAGAGAGAGGAAAGCAAGTCAAGGAAAGTGGCTTGACTTGGCCTTTCCATTGTGGGCTGAACATGTGGGTGTATGTTGTGGGCTGCTCTTTTCATTTCACGCAAGGAAGGTGCTGCAACAAGGTGGAATCCGGCAGCTTGGATGGCTCTCTCAATGCGTGAAGGATGGATGCGTGGGAGTCAATAGGATCTGGCCGGTTTTCCCTAACTAAGGTTAGTTCCTAAAACACTAAACTAAGCCCCTCTTTCCCAAATCCCCTAAACTACCCAAACTATACTCCCTAGAACCCACCCAAGCTCGGCCAAAGTGCTGGCCGAGCCTTGTTAAAACCCATCCTACTCTACCCAAAACCGATCCCAAACAAAACCACCCAAGCTCGGCCAATATCTGGCCGAGCTTTCCCTAGATCTACCCCACTAATCACCCTAAGTGTTGGTCTTAAACCCTCCCTTAGATCCGAGTGCCTAATGCACTCGATTCCCCTAGCCACCCACGCTCACCTAGCTTGGCCACTAGCTGGCCGAGTATTGGCTTGAACCTACTTAAACCACCCACTAAATCCTACCCAGCTCGGCCACCATTTGGCCGAGCATTCACTTAGGACTTGGTTTCCAAAACCTACCTAAAACCATCTACTAAATCCCACCCAGCTCGGCCACCATTTGGCCGAGCATTACCTTAGCAACATTTCCTTAGAGTCGCACCTTAAACCCTATCTAAGACCATCCCAAGTTCGGCCATTAGTTGGCCGAGCTCACCCTAGACCCGTCCCATTAAACTCCTAAACCTTAACCTCCTACCTTAGCTTAAACTCTACCTAAGACAATCCTAAAAACTACCAAGCTCGGCCACCATTGGCCGAGCTCTTTCCTTAGGATCCCCTCTTAGCTCCTACCTAAGACGAATCTTCAAAAATCTGCCCAGCTCGGCCACCATTTGGTCGAGCCATTTCCTTAGGGCCTCGCCTTCAACCTTACCTAAAATCACTTCCTAAACCTACCCAGCTCGGCCCCCCTTTTGCCGAGCATTCCCTTAGACCATTTCCTTAGAACCTCGCCTAAGATCCTTCCCAACACACCAACCAAGCTCGGCCATTAGCTGGCCGAGTATCCCCTTAGGACCTCGGCTTAACTCTTACCCAAGACCACCCATTTAGACCTAGCCTAGGCCAAAGATTAGGATCAACACCCCACGCACCTGATCAATTCGCAGAGATAGGTCCATCCAACTGCTGTACCCAAGGTCGGATTCCATTGATAAAGAAAGCCTAAGCAGACGACGTGTAAGTGTTCGAATCTGATCTTTTACATTGTTTTAAGTTCAATTAAATTCGATACGGGGTTGTAATAATGGAGCGTAGTCTCCCCCCGAAATGTAATATTATGGTTTGAAACATGAATCACACATGTACACTCGAGCCTTTCCGCTCTTATCTGTACACCTTTGCACACAAACGGGCCTCAACAACCCATAGGATATAGCTCTATTTATATACATTCAGCTGGGTTTTAAGGTTCAAGTCGTGTGAGTTGTCTTTCATTTTATACACTCAAAGCACTCACTCACATTGAGCCTTTTCGCTCTTACATATATATACGTATTTCCCCTTCAGCTGGGTTTTTAAGGTTCAAGTCGTGTGAGTTGCCTTTCAATTTTTACACTCAAAGCACTCACTCACATTGAGCCTTCTCGCTCTTAAGATATAGCTATATACTTTCTTTCCACATCTAAGATATAGCCATATTTTCCCTTCCGCAATTTTCCTTCTGCTATGTCTTTAAATTCTGGGTTTTTCCTTCAAGTTGTGTGAGTTTGCATTGCATATCCGCCACACTCGAGATAGGGAGCATATTTGCATCGAACCAGATTGATCAAATCGTGTAGAAATTGCCCGAAATCGAGCACTAGATGCACACGACTACACGCCAAAATTGGCTAAAACTCGAGAGACATAGGAACACATAGATCCCATGTATAAAAGTTGCAATTTTGACAAAACCAATCGATAAAACACTTTCAAGTTTTCAAAAGAGTCGTGTTTTGTTTAAAATCGAGTTTTCCTAAGCGTACAAACTGACCCTTGCGAGCCGGTGCAAGAAAGTCTGCGACAAAAAGAACCCACTTGTCCACAGTCGCCCCAAAAGTCAGATATATTTTCAAAACTTACTTCACTAGTTTGAGAAAGCTAGCTGGCACGCCCTTTTTAAGCGACGTAAGCACGAAAAGATTCGCTTCAGGCCTAAGAACCTGGAGTCGAGGATTTTCCATGTCTACAGATTTGGCACGCCCGGTGGGACGTGGGTCTTAAGGAAAAATCGATACAAATAAACCAGTCTCTAAAAAATTCGTTTTTTAAAGAAAAGTGTTTTAACTCTTTGTCTTCTTGCATTTCATAGTTGGATTTAAAAGCGTCGGAGTCATGTCGAGTTCAGACTCCAATGAAGTGTCTAGCCGGTTCTCATGCTCTTCAAGTTCTCATTCTAGGAGATCTTTGAAAAATCGAAAACAAAAAGAGGAAGAGTTAAGAAGAGAATACGAGGCCAAGATCGCTGCTCTCAGCCAAGAGGCTGAAGCAGCTGATTCATGTTCGTCACATGGCGAACCAATAAAAGCCAAAAAGAAGTTTGGAAAAACTCGCAAACACAAGAAGACCTCCGAGATGGAAGGCAACCAATACCTCGATTCCTTCACTCACAAGGATCATAAAGCCCTACAGCAGTTGTTGAAAGGGCAAAATAAAGAGAAAACAACGTACGTCCTGTCTGATTTTCTCCCTTTAGATTATGAAACAGACAGTGATGACGAAATACCAAATTTCTATCGGTATGATGGCATGGGAGACCCTAGGTCTCACCTGCAGCTTTTCTCTCGTCGAGCCCACAAGAAAAAGAAGGACTCGATGAAATGGGTGTATTGGTTCCCCTTATCCCTCAAAGGCACAGCTTCTAAATGGCTGGCTTCCTACGATTTGAGCCAATTCACAACTTTTGAAGAGTTGGCGAACTGCTTCATGCAAAGATTTTCACACAACGTAGAAGTCACGCCTACATTAAACACTTTGAGGGATACAAAGCAAGGTATGAATGAAGATGTGCATACATTTATCGTTCGATGGAGGTCGCTCCTTGGGCAGGTGCGAGAACCCATATCCGAAGGATGCGCAGTAATGCTCATCCTGGATAATTTCAAAACTGAATTGAAAACTCTTCTTTCTTTACATGAAATCTCTATTTTCCACAAACTGATTAAAAAAGTATCTCTTTTTGAGACAAATTTAAAAAAAGGGGTTTACGACCACTTGTGGAAAGGGAGTGTAAATTCAAAGACTCGCTTGGAAAAGCCCGGCAATTACGGGCTACCCACCATGGACAAAGGGGAAAAATCCCACAAGGTCACCAATGTCCGGGTAGATCCAAGGCTGGCGAGCACTTCAAAGAATTCTGAAAATTTTGAAAACAGAAAAGACAAAAAAATACAAAAACCATTTGAAAAACGAGAGTACACTCCGCTGGGGCAACCTGTGTCGGAGGTCCTAGACCTCCTACTCGCCCAAGGCATGATCGAACTCCCTGAAATCCTCGAGGGAATCACTTCCAAAGGGAGGTTTTTAAATCGATTCTGCAAGTATCATCGGCTTAAAGGCCATGATACGAAGCAGTGTTTTTTCCTCCTAAACCAAATCGAGAACTTGATAGCAGAGGGCCGACTTCAGGTCACTGAGGAACCGGAGACTGCCCAAGCTATTTTCAAAGAACCCTTCCCCAATCACGCAAGTACCAGTGAGAAGGGCAAAGAGGTATGTGCTCTCACAATTTTAAAGAGTCTAGTGCGTACACATAAGTCTGGTTTTTCCACTTGTGCATATACACTCATCCTTCGTAGGAAACCTGCCCAAGTAGTGATTCGGGGACCACCAAGAGTTCCGTCTCCGATTAAACCAGTTTTGAAAATTCAAGGTGCCCCCAAATATTCGATTAGAGCCATCTTAAGTACGAACCCTAGGTTGATCGTGGGGGAAGTGACAAGATCCGGGAGGATCTATCAACCCCCACATCTGCAAAATGCTAAAAAAGTGGTCAGTGTGCCTGGCCCTTCAAAAGCGTGTATTCCTGGAGTTCTCCCCAAAACGGACAAAGGAAAAGTCATTTTGAACTTGTATGATTTCGAAAACCATCTTTCAAAGATTCCCATTAACATGTTCATCCTAGAGCTGATACAAACCTCGCCTAGGCATAGACTCGTGTTAGAGAAATTCTAGAAAGAGCAAAGGTTAGTTCGGACATAACCCCAGAATCCTTGTCCAATCAAGTGGCGTCCATAGGTACAAAAACACCTATCATGTTTTCGGAAGAGGATCTCGAAAGACCCTACGAATCCCATAATCAGGCCCTACACATCGAGGTGGTATTGAATCACCACTCTCTAGATAGGTGCCTAGTTGACAGAGGAGGAGGGCTCAACATCCTCCCACTTTACATAGCATATCAGATTGGAGTCACCTTGACTTCCATGAATCCAAGCCCCATCGTAATCACTGGATACGATGGAAATGCCTCTAGACCTTTAGGATCCGTTGAACTCCCCATGGAAACGGGAGGAATAGCTCACGTGGGGGTGTTCCATGTTTTGAACATCCACCCCCACTACAACCTACTACTGGGAAGGCCTTGGATACACAACCTGCATGCTGTGTTGTCCACCTTCCATAGGTGTGTCAAAATCCCTTTTGAAAATCAAGTCATTGTGATCCTAAGTGAGAGTCATCCACAGCTTCAGGGGATTCAAAATTCCCCATATTTTTCAAGTTCCTAAGCCTACGAGGCCAACTCAGGGCAAACCATGGTCAAGCCACCAAAGCTCACCCTTCAGATACCTAGGAAGGTCATATACATTCAAGGGCCGCCCAAGGCTGGCCCACTCAAAACATTAACCATCCCAGGAAAATCCAAGCATCAACTGTTTCCAAAACCCCTGGACAGAAAGCCTTATGTGCATAACATGGACGATAGCAAGTTCTAGGATCACGAATTATATGAAAACTTTTCCAAAAACGAAAAATTGTGGAACATGTTATTGAACATGGGGTATATGCCATACAAAAGTCTAGGGGCACAAAACCAGGGTCTCATAGAACCCATCTTGCCCAAAGCCAACCAAGGCCGACACGGGATCGACTATACTCCTAGAATATCACTAGAACCACCCCCTGTGACCACCTGGGTCAAGGGTGCCCTGGAGCCTACCCAAGCAGAAACCTACAATTTAGACCTCTTGTTCGGAGTCTAACTAGTGGCGTTTTTCTTTGTAGGTATGATGGAAGATCCCTCAATCAAAAACCCAAAAACATTTGAAAAACTCAAAATTCAAAAAATTGAAAAATCCCAAAAACCAAAAACATTTGAAAAAGATCAAAAATTCAAAAAAAGAGTTGTTTGTATAGTTCCCAAAGTTCTTTCCTTACAAAAATCCAAAAAAATCGAAAATTCGCAAAATACCCAAAACAAAATCCTGTATTTAGCAGCTCCTGGTAAGGTTTTGAAAAAGCAAAGAATTGCGAAAAGAAAGTCCTCTTCATAAGAGGACCAAAATCTTCAAAACCTGCAGAAAATCCAAAACAAAAACCAGGCGTTTGCGAAAATTGTGCGTCAAGTACAAATTCCCTAGGGTTTAGAAGTCTTGAAAATGATCAAAGCCCAGAAATGGATTCCCTCGAGGAAGATCCTACTTCTGAGCTCCCTGAATTTCATAAAATTCTCGATTTTGAAAAACCTTCAAAATCAGTAGGAGGGGATTTCATAGAGATAAACTTAGGGAGTGATTTAAAGCCCAGACTCATTAAGGTAGGCGCATGTTTGCATGAGCATGAAAGAGCATCATTCATTACATTTTTTAAAACCTACGTTGATGTGTTTGCATGGACATATGAAGACATGCCGGGTATAGACCCGAATGTTGTAGAACATCGTCTTCCCTTAGATTCAGATACAAAACTCGTAAAACAAAAGCTTAGGAAGATACATCCGAACGTGCATTCACAAGTTAAAGAGGGTTTAGAAGATCTGTTAAAAGCCGGATTTATAAAACCCATTATGTATTCTGATTGGTTATCCAATATAGTGGTTGTTCGAAAAACCAGTGGGAAAATTCGGATATACATCGATTTCAGAAACCTGAATAAAGCCACGCCGAAAGATAATTTCCCTTTACCAAACATTGATTTGATAGTCGATAGTACTCCAAATCATGAAATGTTTTCATTCATGGATGGCTATTCAGGATATAACCAAATCAAACTAAGCCCATGAGATCAGGCTAAGACCGCTTTCACGACCCCATGGGGCACGTACTGCTATACAGTCATGCCCTTTGGTTTGAAAAATGCTGGCGCCACGTACCAGAGAGCTATGACCTCGATCTTTCATGATCAGATTCATGAGCTCGTAGAGGTATACGTGGATGATCTCCTGGCTAAGTCAAAAACTCGATGCACTCATCTTGAATGTTTGCAAAAGATTTTTGAAAGGCTTAGACTTTACAACATAAAGCTAAACCCTCAAAAGTGCATATTCGGTGTAGAATCCGGTAAGCTTTTAGGATTTATGGTAAGCTAGAGGGGCATAGAGGTCGACCCCTCTAAGTGTCGAGCCATCATAGACATGGCTCCACCCTCCAATCTCACGCAGATTCGTAGCCTCCAGGGTCGCCTACAGTCCATTCGCAGGTTTATCTCAAACCTGGCAACTAGATGCGAACCCTTCAACAAGTTGTTGAGAAAGGGTACAAAATTTTCATGGGATGATGAGTGCCAAAATCATTTGAAAGGTTAAAGGCGTACTTAGTTAATCCCCCTGTTTTAAACCCTCCAAAGCCAGGAAAACCTCTTCTACTTTACATTTCTATGCATGCGAATGCCTTGGGAGCTCTGTTAGCTCAATACGAGGATGACACTCACAAGGAATGTGCCATATACTATCTTTCGAAAACTCTCCTGGCTTACGAAAGAAATTATCAGGCCATGGAGAAGACGTGCTTGGCCCTAGTTTGGGCCTGCCAGAAATTTCGACACTATTTCCTAGATCATGAGATATGGATAGTGTCCAAGCTTGACCCAATCAAGCACTTATTCGAAAAACCCATTCTCATGGGTAGATTGGGCAAATGGCAACTCCTTCTAATGGAGTATGATTTGAAATACCATCACCAGGTCTCCATTAAGGGGCAAGCCCTAGCAGACTACGTGGCTGAGTTCCCCCTAGGAGATGTGTATCCCACACTCAATGAAATGCCTGTTGAAGGCATATTGCAAAACCATTTTCAAAACCACATTTTGGCAAACTCTTTCGAAAACCAAGTGTGGAAGATGCACTTCGACGGGGCACGAAACCAACGAGGGGCTGGTGCCGAGATCATCCTCGTATCCCCTGAAAAGGGAGAGATCCCCATAGCAATTCGCCTAGATTTTGAATGTTCTAGCAATATAGTTGAGTATGAAGCACTCATACAAGGTTTAAAAGTTTTGAAAACACTAGGGGCATCATGCATCGAGGTCTTTGGAGATTCACTCCTTGTTATAAACCAAGTTTCAAAAATTTGGCAAGTTCGAAATGAAAAACTGCTTCCATACCACGAGTTGGCCACTCGACTGGTCGAGTCGTTCCAATCGTGTACTCTCACACACGTAGGAAGAGAGGATAATGGCGTCGCTGATGCCCTCTCATCCTTGGATTCAACCCTAAGAGTCGATCCCACTTTGGGAACCAGACCCCTTGAAATATGGCACTCACCCACTCCTTCCATACACGATTTGCAAATTTGCCAAAATAACCCTGATTTTGACGAAAAACCTTGGTTTTATGACATAAAGAATTTTCTAAAAAATGGGGGATTCACTGAGGATGCCACATCTAAAGATAAGGCATTCATCCGAAAAATTTCTACCCGATACACGATCTTGGGTGGGGTTCTATACAAAAAGAGTTTTACTGACATCTTACTAAGATGCGTCGACCTAGAGGAGGCTAGGACTGTTATGCATGAATTCCACGATGGAGAATGTGGAGGTCATGTCAATGCCAACATGATGGCGATGAAAATACTTAGAGCAGGTTATTTTTGGTCTACCCTGAGAAAGGATTGCCACGATCATGTTAGGAAGTGTCACCCATGTCAAGTGCATGGCACGCCATTCATATCCCCTCATCATCACTGCATTCCGTGGTCAACCCTTGGCCATTCACCATGTGGGCGTTTGATATCGTAGGACCAATTTTTCCAAAGGCCTCGAATGGACACAGGTTCATTTTAGCAGCCACTAAGTATTTTTCCAAATGGGTCGAAGCCACCTCCCTGACCAATGTCCAGGGGAAACATGTGGTGGCTTTCATTAGGAAAAACATCTTGGCTCGATTTGGAGTTCCAAAAGATATTGTGTCCGATAATGGCACCCCATTTAAAAACGAGCGGATGGTCAAGCTGTGCAACAAGTATGGCATAAATCATCACTTTTCATCGCCTTACTACTCTCAAGGCAATGGCCAAGCTGAAGCCACCAACAAGACTCTCATCAGCATTGTTGACAAAACCTTAGAGAAGGGTAGAACATGGCACGAGAAGCTGGATGAAGCCTTATGGGCTTATAGGACTTCCATCCGCACTCCCACAAATGCCACGCCTTTTGAGTTGGTTTACGGCACAAACGTTGTTCTCCCCATCCACACACGTCTGCATTCATTTCATACATCCATTGCACTCGACCTCCCCCTAGAGACACTTCAGCATGCTAGGATGGCCGAACTAGATCTATTAGATGAGAGGCGACTCCTTGCTATGGATCATGCTCACGCATACCGGTAAAGGATTGCCCGACATTATGAGAAACATATGAAACCTTGCCACTTTGAAGTGGGAGAGCTCGTTTTGAAAATCATCCACCATTGTGGCCCACATCCACTTGAAAAGTGGCGGCCCAAGTGGGATGGCCCTTACGTCGTGCGTGGAACCACCACAAACAATTCTTATTGGTTAACTGATGTCGAGGGTAGGAATTTAGCAGATCCTATCAATATTCAATATTTGAAAAAATATCATGTATAGGGTCTGAGTTAAATTCCCATTTTGTGAAAATGTTTTAGGGAGACCTACCTTGAAACTTCGAAACCAAGGATCAAAGGTGAGTTGTGTGACCCTGAATGAAAGAATCGACATTTTTGTCAAAAAGCGGAGCTTTCCAAATGCATGGTTACATTTCAAAATCCTTCTTCTTACAAAGAAAGGCCTAATTCAATATATCAAGATACTTGCAAGTTGTACGTGCATATTAACCCTGTGTTGCTATATTTTGGTGGTTTTCGGCGAAAACGGATGATTACAGACCTTTAAAATTTCATTATTAATGACAAACTTGCCCCGAATGAGTTGAAACATGATCGGTTAGTAAAATTGCCAAATAAACAAGGCTCACATATGTGAGGTCACCTACAGTTTAGCAAAAAATTCCATCCATTTAGACTACTTTTTAAATTTTTAATAATTTTTATTGCATTTTTATAGTTTTGTTTTTGTGCGGTTTTTCATCTTTGTGTGGTCCCGTAATTTTTAAAAATATTCAAATATAGGTTTTGTTAAGTTTTGAAAAGTGAAAAGAAACACCAAAAAAGAAATGTTTTTGTGTTTTCGATCAGCTTAGTAAGTCCTTATTATGATTCTACCAAATGAAGATGCAAAGAAATATCCTCAAGAATGTAAGAAGGAAGAATAGTTCAAGAAAAGGATGTGATTTGCTTGTTGATGATATCGTATCAATATGCCAAATGAATTCTGAAATTATGGGATTTGTGAAGCGTACATATGATTTTCCTAGACGGATGTGATCGAGTACTAAAAGTGAAATTTGAGGGATGTTCTGAAATTTAACGGCAGTTGCTAATCATACGGTTCCTCTGGAGATGCTCACGTCCAAGTGCAGGAGGGGGGACCTTTCTTACTTCTCTCTGACATTGTTCCTTCATTACTACCTTTGGAGAAACCCATTACAACCTTAAATAACACATCTCTGATTTCGTACTGTGATTACATCACGACAAGAATTAATTTCTTCAAGATAAGCAAGCTTATAGTAAATACCTTCATACAGCATAAACATACCCTTAAAGGACTTATCACTTAGGAGAAGGCAGAGAAGTGCACCGGAAGGAGACAGTGTCACTCTTGTGCCGAGGATTATAACATTCACTTCAACCGATCCACTTATGCTTTCCAGCATTTGTAAGTTTTCTTGCTTTTTACGGTTGAGATACGGTGACAGAAATTGCATTCATAGTGGTGAAACCCTAGAATGGCTCTGGAAGGCAAAGCTAGGAGAACCTTTTGAAAACTCTCATCTTGCTTGAGCCCGCATATTGCATGAGTTATCGGTCTAAGCAACTTGTCTTAACTTCAAGCAATGGGACCACGGTGGAAATTCTCTCCAACCTTATTTGAGTCATCCATCTCCCTTTTACCTTACCTAATTTCGAATCTTAATACCTGGAAGAATTTTAACAAGTTTTACCACATTTCAACCACCCTTAGATGTTATAGTTCATTAAAGAGCTCAATGTCCTTCATTGAAGGAGCAAGACATCAGATTTTAGATTGTTGGGGCTATCAGATGTTTTAGGCTTAATTCAATAGTCAAACATTGTTGCTGTTGGCAATTTTACCACTTCTATTACGTTTTATTCTTGATCATATTTTGGGTTCATAAATCATGTTATAATTGGTTCATTTCATTTCTCCACAAAGCGAGAGTCGAGAGCTCTCAACAAAGAAAAAATGAAAGAAATGAGAATCCCCTCAGCCGATTTTTGAACTCAAAAGTAGAACAAGGTTTGATTGGTCTATACCTTTAAGTAATTTTCCAACGAGTTTAGTCGACCTCTTGTTAGCTCATATCGCTTTTATCAATAACCTGACCGTTGGAAACTCATCAATTTGACTTCGTTTGGGTCATCCAATCTATAAAGAGGACCGTTGAACTTCTACCAACACCAAGCACCATCATTTTCAATCATGTGTTTCACTAAGAAAAGAAAAATGCCGTTTGGTAATTTGCTTTCCCATGATGTCCTTGACCGATTCCTCATCAAGGCCAAGAAGTTTATGCCTCTTGAACTACAACTGAAATTCAGGTTCTTCTGCACTAGAACTACAGTCCATTCACTCCTTCTCTCTAGAATTTGACATGCTTCATCCACCGCCGACCGCATGTTTGATTGTTGGATTGAGTTCTGATAGCATCATACCTTGTGAGGTCCTTTGAGCCTATCCGATGGAGATTTAGCATCTTGATGCCTTCCTGATTAACTGTAATTGTTACCCTCATCATCATCAATTAATCACCGCCGAGAACTTTTCTTTGATTCTTTTTAGACATTCTTCACTTGATGCATAATCCCCACCATGATGAGGACTTCTTTTTTTAATTAGCTACTTTGGAAATCACCCGTTAGTCAACCTTCATCTTTTCCCTTTAATTAACCCAACCTTGAGCCAAGACATTATGCCTATTCTTTGTCTTACTTCACTGATATGTATGTGAAAAATCATATTTTTATGTACATAGGAATGTTCGACCGCCGAACATGTTTGGTTGACAATCTTGGCTCATTAAGTTAATTTCTGGTTGCTGGATAGAGTGCTTAAGTTCAAGTGTCTAACCCATCCAAACCTTAATTTGTGTGTATCATATCCTACAAATGTTCAACCCCAAAAAGTAACCATGAAAATCATTCACCTCAAATCAAAAAGAAAAAAAGAGAAAATCTCACTCATCTAAAGTTAGAACTTAATTGATAATTCAATCACACCTTTTCATAACCACAAGGATATAATTAAACCTAGCTTCTGGATTATTATTAATTCTCCATCGATAAGTGGTTAGCTTTGGATTGATACTACCTAAAAAAGTAATCACTACTTGGGCTTAATACTACGATGCCGAGACACCTTAGTTTACGAATTTTTTACCTTGTGCATAATACTAACGCCCTAATCGTACTTTAGTGCAATTTTTTTTTTCTACAAGTGAGTTAGCTTTTCAAGGTCTTGTATTTTCAAGAGTAACGTAAAATCCTTATAGAATGATTCTGGGATTTGAGTTAATAAATAATATTATTTCATTTAATATCTAAATAAAAATTATTATTATTTTGTATTGAGTTTATGCGCTAGTTATCAAATTCATTTCGAAAGAAGTGATTGGTTAATATATATTTATCATAGGTTTATTTATAGCCATATGCTTAATTCAAAGTAACCCGTGCAATTAACCTGACTGTTTTGTGTTAAACTTGTGAACTTGTTTTAGAATCATCTAGTTGTGACAATGATGATTGCAGTCACTTATTTTATAAATTTCGTAAACTAACTTTGACGAATTTAGTTCAGACCCGATTTTATGAATATGCAACTTAAATTTAATCAATAATAATAAATTTTCAAGAATGATTTTTAGCTGAAAACTTGATCATTATCAAATGGGCGATGTCTCTAGAATGCATCAAATTAA
The DNA here is from genome assembly GCA_036023115.1 of Brasenia schreberi. Classification (NCBI taxonomy): domain Eukaryota; kingdom Viridiplantae; phylum Streptophyta; class Magnoliopsida; order Nymphaeales; family Cabombaceae; genus Brasenia; species Brasenia schreberi. The sequence goes on from JAYKKT010000040.1 coordinate 568,520, forward strand.
TTCAAACACTTTTTCAATTTGATTAAAGATTTTAAAAATGACGACTATAGTTCGATTTTTTGTGTAGATTATTAAAATTTTTGAAAATCTATGTTTAAAATGCGTAATTTTTCTTAGGATGTGTAATGGTTTAATAGATTGCTAATTTTGACGCTTAGATTGACGCCGTAATCTAATGACCAAACTAATCATTATAATATAATTTTAATCCTTTGGATAATTAAACTGCTAATACTTCCTTAATTAAGTTGGTTTTTCAACATTCGTTCGATGATTTTAGGCCGAAGGATCAATCCATTGATACAATTATCTTTTTAAAAGAACTATCTGGCTTTGATTTAGTAAAGTGGATAATTTGTATTGATACGAATTTATGATTTTTGGTTATGTAGGCCAAATACGAATGTTCCCTAAACTTTCATTTGAACACTTTTCGAGAATCTATGTTCTTCCTAATGTCATTTGGTTTGAGTTTAATGAAAAGGGTAATTTTTTTATATTGAATTTATCATCTACCATTATGGCTTGAATTCTCAGTTTTTGACATGATTATTCGACTTGATAACTCAAAGCCATTCGCATTTTGACGCAATCTATATGAAATCAAGCCTCATTGACTTGCGATTAAGTTTGCCCTTCAATCTTATCCTCAAACAATGAAAAAATAGGCTTGTTACGGGTATGTTTTATTCATATTTTCAGTTTTTAATGCTTCCTAAAGAAAAATAAAATGAGATAAAGTCATTATGATTTAATTTAGGAATTTAAATAAAATTATTGCGTGCTTTGCCTGAATAATCCATTTTCATCGAAACCTAAAATAGTATGGTAAGGCATCATGGATCGCACAAGGTTTCATCCTTGAACATTACAATCGAAAGACATAGTCATTACATAATTCGGGATTGAAAAAGAGAGAACTTACAAGAATTATCTAATTGAAAGCAAACTTAACGGGTTTTTATTTATTTTACTCTACTTCTTTTTTCTTTTTTTTGTTTTTTCATTTTGGATCTCACCTGTATGCTAGATCAGCTTCTTGAAGTTAAAGTATGGAAAGAAGATAAATATAGCTCAAGCATAGATTTATTCCTACTTGTCTTTAATGATTTATGTGAGTATAATCTTTATGCGACATCAATGTGGCCATTGATTTTTATCGATCATTTACAAAAACGGAGGCTGGAATTCAGCATTCCGTAAAGTCAGCTGAGTTCTTAGTGGTTTGTAGACAAGATTTTTGCAGGTGAATGCCCTTTTACATTTGGTCTGCTATGCTGTAGGATTATCAAGTAAATTGAAAATTATGACAGCTCAATGAACAAATTGTAAAGTATAAAGCTTGTAGTAGCATGTTAGCCAATGAGTTAATTAACGAAAGAAAATTTTCCGCTGTTATTACTAAATAGAAAAATCACATCGTCATTTATGCAATAAGCTAATTTTATGCTTCTAACCTCTAACTTAAGGAAGATATACATCAACAGGAGAGGGGCATAAAGCCTTATGAAATAGCAGGAGACTTTATGCTATTAAAGCAACAATCAAATGAATGTATGATGTCCAAGTTTTCATTATTCTTCAACGGCAATATAAGTTCTTTTTACTTGTTTTGAAGATAAATAAATCAAATACAAGTTTAAATATAACCATATAGATGCCACGCTTATGAGCGTAACATTTAAATGAAGAAAAAACACCCATCAGCAATGCATCTCGTAGTCAGAAAATGGAATCAGTATATGAATACATTTTATCGAGCTAGAAAAAATAAAAAATTTTCTAGTGGTTCAGAAACCTAAAAGTGTATTCATTATGTAGTTCCATTTTAGTATGATAAGAAGATATTAAGATAAAAACATAGTAAAGCAATGTTAAAAAAGGTCCTACGAAAATTCCTAAAATGGACAAATAATCATATGCATTTTAAATCTCATAATTGTATTTAATAGGAAATAATAATGATAAATTGATGTGTGCTCTGAACTGGAAAGAATCCATATGATTAAATGGGATAAATATGAAATTTTGAAAAATAAAAACGGAAAAGGTTAATTGCATAAAATGACCTATTCAAATTCAACAAAATCTATAAATTTGAAAAACGGAATGATGAAATATTTCATTAATTTAAATTTCAAAAATGATGAAATTTACCTTAAATTAATCTCAAGCTTAATTCAATATAATCAGAATTTACCATTAATTACATTTATTGCCGAATGATGTTGTCCGTTTCAGCATACCATTTCTACGCTATGTAGAAGATAGTCGATATAGGTTTATTGCAATCAGCATCCCGCTATATTACTAGTGATACATTTGTCGCCATATATGTAACTCTCTCGAGGACATTTTTTAATATCGATACTAAGCTCAAAAGGGAAAACAGAAATATTATTGTAATGTACATTATGAATGACTAATGGAACGGCAAAGCTCTTATTATATTTATCTTAAAATGTATATCTTAAGCTCATTAGTTCCAAATTACCTTTAATTTTAGGATAAAAAGCATAAAGATTGATTAGACATTGCTGCCTTTTCCTTTTTTATTCATTACGTTTTATTTTTTATTTTATTTTAATAGACAATCGTATTTGAAAGTTGATTCATTGAGTATACATAGTTGTCCAAAAGGGATCTGAATTAATGATCCAGGATCGAAATTAGAAAACGCTTATGGATTGGTTTAAAGTTGAATCATGCCGATCCAAAGACATCAGAACCTTGTTAAGAAAAGTCAGATATCAACTATTGCCTATCAATTACATTAATATTTCAAGAAATTTTATAATTCCATACATCACTGCACCCAATTGCATGCCCGGGTAACTTCAAGAAAGTAACAAAAATAAGATGTGTGGATGATTTGACAGACAATAAGTTGCAAGGATATGATGCACTCTCTTTCTGAAGATTTAGGTTTTGCATGAAAAATCACGTTAAGATGGACTAACTTGCCCATCCTTATGGAAAACCTCCTTCAGATTTGAAATTATCAAGCTATACTTGAAAAGTTGAGCATTACAGGAATTCTTAGTCCCTTTAATTTACCTTATTAGATCAAGGTGTTTCAAAGAGAAGCCTCTCCAAATTTAACATTTAGTTGTCTATTTGAATATCAGGATTTTATGAATTACCCGTTCCAATATAAAAATAGCACACATTTATTCTTAAATCAAGGTTTATGTTGACCTGACATATTTTGTAGCTCCATTTCCGGCTATGTCAATTCTTTGTGCAATTTGTGATAAAGCATGGTACCTCAAATTGTTCATATGCCCGAGAATTGCAAATAAAAGTCAATTAGATGTACATTCAAAAGTATTTTTATATAAATTAAAATGTCAGAATCTCCAAAATCTAATAATGAATAAGAAATCTAAAGAAAAATTTACATCAAAAGTACCGGTTATCCACGCTTTCTATGTTGTCTGTCATAGTAAAGTGACTTAGTGTTGAAAAGATGCATGATTTTGTCTCAAATGCTTTTTTCATTTTATTGTCTTTCATTCATTTGGCTTCCTTTGCTCTTAATCATGAATTAACCTTGGTTCTACTCACGCCAACTTGACCTAATCTTGATCCACTTTCAGCAGATTAAGTTATAATGGAAAGATTCATCTAGTTGTATGGACCGATGAAAAATTGAACCCTTTGAATGCTTTGATTTAGCTTGCTATCTATCTTTGCTAGGTGGATAGGACTTATTTGGGCTTAAATATGCAACATTGAGATTAAGTCTGTAAATTCTAATGCCTTCACCGGGATGGAATATATTGTTAACTATGATTTGCATTAAAAATTGTATCTTTAAGAGGCAATTTATGGTGGATTCTCTAGATGGAGTATGTATGCTCACATGAGAATTATTTTCAAAGATAGAATCCGCTAGTGGAAGTATTCCCGAGGTGCTACAACGAGCATCTTTAATGAAATTGTGCATTGCCCTCATGTCAAGTTTAGTTGTTCAAATTTTTATCTTGTGATTTCGAGGCGCTTCAATGCAAGAATGTATGTCTCCCCTAATTTCAGATGGATGAAATTTCATTTAACCATTTTCATTCAAAATTTGGTTTTGACGTTTATAACTCAAGCATACGTAATCTGCTCGAATTGCAGTTATATTCTCAAGTCTTTTCATTATTTTTTTACAAAACAATTTAATTGTAAATACAATGCCTTTAATGTGAAATATTTTCCTTGTGACTTCTGTTGATAATTACAGATGGTGAAAGCCCAATGCTTTTCTGAGAAATTGGAGTCATGGCAAATGCGGTTGCAAGTGCCACTTAACAGAAATCAAACAATAGCATCTTAATTGAAAGAACGAATTAATGTAAAAATAACAAGTTGAAGCGATCTTGAAGCTTAATGATTAGATCTTTTTAAATGAAACTCTAGTGCTTCGGCTACCTCGAGTGAGGTTTTCTAATTTGAAAAAAATATCAAGATTTGATAACGAATCATTATTTCTTTAGAATGAAATTCACATGTAAATTCAATGACATCTTAACGGCAATACGATTAATTGTTGTTGCTAATTTGAGCTTGTGAAACATTGCATGATTGAAATAACGCTAGGAATGTTGAAAATACAAGCCTAAAAAATGGAGATAAGAAATGCTTTGTAATATGTTTAATCATATGATGAATGGATTTTAAGTTAATAATATTAAGAGACATGAAATAAAGATACTTTGAAAAAAAGTAAAAAATTAGGAAAATAAGAAATTTGAAGAAAGAGCGTGAGGAAATGTAAATGATTTTGTGTTTAACAAATAAGTGAATTGTCGAGGAAGATGAGTGTTGAATGCAATGTTATATTTTGTCCTTGATAATAGGTTCTTGACAAATTTCTTTGGGAACAGTGATTTTGGTCCCATTGTAATTCAGTAATTTTGAATACTTACACTTATTTATTCTAAATATCTAGCCAGCTTCCATTTTGGGATAAACCTGGACTTTTTGTTACAATAAGTGACTGAATCTCCATAGTGACCGATTCTAATTGGAAAGAAAAACTTAATTTTGAGATTCAGGCGTAAAGTTTATGTACTACATATAACTTCTTCTTGGTTCTTGTTATTCTTTTAAAAGAAGAAATTTACCACTGAATATTGTCCCAAACGTCAGGTGGGACATAGGGCATTTTTAGGAAGGATTTGATTTTAGAATTAAAAGATGAAGCTGGCCATCATAACATTTCTTAATTCGGCTTAAACTCGGGAGAAATCTTGTTTACTGGTTCAATTAGATTCTTAACTAATCCGTAAGTTTCTAAACAATTGTTAGAGCCTATCTTACTATGGGGCATAAATTCAACTTCTGATCTACTGATTAGAGACAAGGTTAAATTTAACGAATTTTAAAGTTCAAGACAAAAAAAAATCTTAAATTGGACAGTAAATAAATCCTTCAAGTCTAATTGCATCTTTAACTGTACATAAAAAAATGGATTCAATTTATTACAGATAGGCAAATTTTTTTGAATAACGGCCTTTAAATTTTGTTTCGCAATTTTATTCGTAAATGAGTTATATTTGAGTTTACATTTATTGATTTCTTTTCGTTTAGTGTTTAATTGTAGATATCGAAGGCTTTAATCGAAAAACTTTAGTTCAATTATTGTTAAATTAAGTGTAGATTTCGTATGTCTTCTATATCCTTTGTAAACAGGTTGCAATAAGTTTTCTATGACCAAACTTCCAACCTGATATTTGAACCGATCAAGAATATCAGTTCGATTGCATGATATTAAACTATTTCTTTGTACTTTTTTACTGGTAAAAATTTAAGCACATCTTGTATAATGCTTTTAGTATGAAAATTTTTATTCCCACATATTTGACCATAAGAATTTTGTTATAAGCTGTAAAGATTCAGCTTTTCAACTTGGAATTCTAATTAATATTATTTGCTCTTGTCAAGATTTCTCTTAGTATCTGACAATGCGTTTGAGGAAGTCTCGATTTACAAATCTGCTTTCATTTACAAATGTTGGGTACCAAATGGCTAAATTGGAGTGAGGTCCTGCCGAACTAATAGCTTTGCACTTATCAAAAGAAAAGGGACTCTTCCTATTGAAAAAATTGAATTAAATAGTTTAAATTTGAAAAAAGAAACTTATAGAATATCATAGCACGTATCTAAAACTCGAATAGAAAAGCAATGGCGTTGCTAATCAAATCAAAGTTTGGCGTCATAATCAAACGCCTTGCCATTCAAATATCTGGACGCTATATGGTGAACACCAACTTGGAAATTTTTAAATTGGCCAAACATCAACTTTATATGGCGTAATTAACATTCGGTGGTCAATTCATTCAAAGTATTTTGAAGGAAATTTTGAATAATTATTTTGAACTAAAGCCCCAAGTAGCAATGAGTTAATTACACATTGGGAAATATTGCTTATCAAGAATTGACAAATTTATCCAGGTCTAAAATGTTACACGATTAAGAAAAAAGTTATCACCTAGCTGGAGCAAATTTTTTCTCAAGAATATCCAAGTTCAACTTCTCAGACCCTTCAAAGGTATAAAACTTAGAGAAATTCAAAGAAAAGAAAGGACATTATTGAGTCTACAGGATTTCAAGGTCAGGGCCTTGAACGCATTCTAGCAAAAATGAACTAAGGCATTTGAAGGAAAGAAGGTCATAAAACTTTTCAAATCGAGCTTATTGATCAAAGGACTTTTAATTAATAATTGCATAAGAGAAAGAAGCAAAATTCAGTTTGATAACGAAAATGGAAGTGCTTATGGAAAATGTTCTCTATAAAGAGTTGGCCAAAGAAGAAAATGGAAAATATGAAAAAGAAAAAAGAAAGATAAAAAAAAAGAAAAATTTGTGAAAGACTTTGCTTATAGATTGATGAGTTTTTAAAAATTATCATCATTTATGTGCAAAGAGATTTTTATCAATATATCTTAAAGTTACCAAATTTGTAAATCTCTTGAATTTAGAAATTTTAGGTCAAAATACGAGGAGCTCAAGCTTACGTGATTTTAAATTGATTTATGAAACAGGAGAAAGTTATTGAGGAAATTTTATCTCATGTATTTTGGCACCAAAACGTTCGAACATAATTTAGGCCCTTGAAAGATTAGGTTGCATTTTACGAGTTGAATGGATAATGAACAGCCGGTCTTGATTGATTAAAGTGTTCAAGATGTTTAGACTGCACATTGTATGACCATTATTAGGGAGCACGAGCTCATTTCTCAAAGTGTGACACCTAGAGACAGTTGTCTTTTAAATTTTAGGGGAGCAGAGTTTGAGTCAAATCACTTTTTTAAAGTCAAAGTGGCGATTCACAACTATCGATAAAGATTAGCACTATGCACAATTACTTTTAAGTCGATTGTTGTGATGCTTTGAACATGAAGCAGCTTGTCTTTGGAAGTATTGAGTGTAGAATGAAGAATGCTATTAGTCTTTTAGAATGGAACCAAAATTGAAAGTCTTTTAATAGCTTATAGGAACATTATTTTAAGTTTGCCGCCTCATGTTTGAAGAACTCAAAATTTTTGTTGACCATCAATGCCAATGAACATTTTAAAGGTGAATAAATGGACATTAATATTGTTCTGATCATTTCTTTATATTTTGACTGTAAATTGTCCTCTTAAGTTCGGGGATTTTTAATAAATGAATTTTTTCTTCATTGAAAAGTTTAAGAGGTAACTTCGAAAAGTGCATTTACCATATCTAAGGACAATGTCATTTTAGAAATTTCTCATGATAGCATGATGTTTAAATATACGGATTTTGGCCAAAGGCATCGAGAAAGCATTATGAGGTACGCATTCTAGTATCCATTTTTTATGTTTCATGATGACAAGATGCCATCTAAATAATTTTTCCAATATAAGCTTCCTAATGTGACTTAAGGCAAAATTCATTTTATACTTCCTTAGATCAGCATTGTCTGTTTATTTGGTATTTGAGATATCAAATTATGTCTGAATAATTAAGGAACGATATTGAATACGTTGTCAATTTTTTAACTTTTGAATAGTATTTTAAAAATGTATGGCGATTGAAGTGAGTTAAATCATCAATAATAAAAAAGATTAATCAATCGCGTGCTCGTAAGAATATAAATAGTGGAGAATTTGCTTTGAAGCAAAAGTTTTTGACCCAAGTTCTATTAAAAAAAAGTAAAAAAAGCGTGTTCTTCAAAATCAGTTAAGACCTACCATAAAATAGTTAGGTCAGCATTATACGCATACATCTCGAAGTGTGTCTCTGCAATATATGTTTTATAATTTACTTGATGAACATTCTCTATTGTATGCAACAAGATTCGCTGCTTCCAGTGCTTTTGATGTTTGTATATAACTTTTGCTAAATCGTATGAAGCCGCTTTTTTGTTTTGTAGCTATCTGCTAACTGACAGATCTTTGCTACTAATGTCATTTATAATACTAACATAATCTACATGCCGTTGTAATTTCTCGTTTTATACAGAATTATTGTGTTTGTTTCCTTAAGGATGCCAAATCTCTTGATGAATCTTATATCTCTACAAAGAAGAGACCTCAAGAACTTATGGCATGAGTGCAAATCAACCATAAGAGCTTGCTCGAATTGAGTTCTACAATACTTTGCAGTTTAAATCTCACTGCTCATTGTTTTTCCGTAGTAGATTTAAAGGTGAACAGTCATTACCCATAGATTATGAGTTGTTCATTGTTACTAGTTTATGAATCTGCAGCTATGACATTGATGAAGAAAGACAGGTCGTACCCATTATTTCAAATGAGGTGTTTTAATTCATTTGAAAGATTGTAGCTTTAAGTTACACAGCAAGTTTCGCGGATAACACGAGCTCCATAGGTAGTATACTCAGTTCACATAAAACTTTTAATGTTAGCTTCATGGATAAGATTAATGACTATAACTTGATTTTCTGAGATTTAGGTAACCTCGTAAATTTTTTGAGAAGATCTTCTAAGTGCCATTACTTTTATTTTTATTTTTTTAGCTTATAATTATTTAAGAGTAATTAGACATTCTTCCGTTTTTGTTTTGAAATTTAGTTGTGAAATCTTTTCAAAGTGCCTCCCTGAGTCTCGCAAGCTTTATAAAGGGGGACACTTTCCTATAGTCCCTCGTCACGCCGGGTAGATTTTGGGTCCCGTTGCTATTACGCTCATTTATGTTTGTTAAAATTTCCATAGATTCTTATAGTGAGCCTTTACCGCTTTTGTCTTTGTTTAAACTTGTTCTCGATCGTGACTCCTAGAAGCACCGTCACCTGACCAATACCTGTTCGAGTTCATGGCTTGATACAAAGAGTCCGTCCCAATCTCTTTACCACCTTCACGTTAGGTCAGAGTTTCTAAGGGATGCCACGTACTGTTTGCACTCTTACGGTTGAGTAGTTTCTTAAAAGCCGTGCAAGTAATATTGACCGACAATGTTTTTTACCTTTTAAGGGGAATTATCGTTATTGTTTATTGTATCAATCGTGCCTAATTGTTTTAATTTCTGATTAATTATAAGTGCGAATAGTAAAAATTTGTGTTTTGTAAGTAACGTATTATAACCTTGAATTAAATATTTTTTGAACTATTTTGTGTAAGTGCAATTGTTTTCAATCCGTAATATGCTTTACCTTTAGCAGTTTTAGTACATTCATTAAATTAGCATTTTGATGGTTTGCACTTTAGGTGGGACGCCCTATATTTTCGATTAACTTAAGTGATTGTGATGTTTCGACATTTTATGATAATTTAGTATTTTTCATACTCAAAATCTAATTACCATTTATTTATTTTTTTTTGTGGTTTCATTTTTTATCAATTGATGAGTAGCAATGTTCAACAATGGATCCGTTGAACAAATGCAAAATATGAATTTAGAAATGATGCCGGCATTATGTACTAAGAGCTTGAGCAAGATAGATCATGGACCTGCGCCGATTTACCTATTTTTGGGCCGTTGCCGCATTACCGCTCTGATTAAAGTTATAATTCTTCAGCACAAGTGTCTGTCGTAAGCAAAGAAGTGGTAAGCCAAGGATTGGCAATGCCTTCAGGTGGTATAGTTGGCTCAAAAAAAAAAAAAAAGAGAAAAAAATGAAAAAAAAATGAAAAAAAAAAACTTTTTGCAACACAGGTCCTCGTACCTTTCTTGTTTTTTAATGAAACTATTTTTGTTGATTGCAGATTAAGGTTTAATTATGAGAAGTTTACCTTAAAATAAGTGGAAAGTGGAGTCCCGATTTTGCAAAAAAGGGGCCTGAAGTTTTACTTGATGGTAATTTTAATTTTCTACGTTTTTTATTTTTTGTTTATCAAGGAAACTATAACCAGATTTTAAGATGTTATTAATTGTTTGTTTGGATCACACTTAGCAATGTTACACATCCATCCATATAATGCATTTTGTTTGGTGGTGAGAAATTGTTTGTAAATTACTCGCTCCTTAGTTATGGCGTGTGGCGAGATAACATTTTTATGGAGAATCTAATTTTTATGTCTCATTTTTACAGGTTTCATCATGAGAAGTTTACCTTAATATAAGTGGAAAGTGGAGTCCCGATTTTGCATAAAAGAGCCCTGAAGTTTGGCTTCATGATAATTTTCATGTTCTATGTTTTTTATTTTATTTTATCAAAGAAACTATAACCAGATTTTAAGATGTTATTATATTGTTTGTTTTGATCACACTTAGCAACATTACACATCCATCCATATAATGCATTTTGTTTGGTGGTGAGAAATAGTTTGCAAATTACTCATTCCTTAGTTATGGCCTATGATGAGATAACATTTTTATTGAGAATCTAATTTTTATGTCTCGTTTTTACAGGTATATATCTAAAAGGAGAAGAGAAGAAATACGATAAAAAAAAGGAGAAAAAAGAAAAACCATAGAAAGGGAATGTTAAGAATGAAAAAAAGGAAGAAAAAAAAAGTGGAAAATGAGAGAAAATAAGTGGAAAACCTATAATAAAGGGAAGGACATAAAGGTGAGCATAATTATTCTTTGTTTTCTTCTTTGTTACGTTTTTTCTTTAAGTTTAGATTCATAATTAAACTCTTTTTCTTCATTACAGATTAAGGTTTAATTGTAAAAAGTTTAGCCTAGCATAAGAGGAAAGTGTAGTTCCTATTTTGCAGAAAAGAGGCTTACCCTTTGACTTGCTGGTAATTTTCATGTTCTATATTTTTATTTTTTTGTTTTTGAAGGAGACTAGAGCCACATTTTAAGATGTTATTATGATCTTTGTTTGCATCACAATTGGCAACCTTACTCATCGATCCATATAATACATTTTGTTTCGTCGTGAGAATTTGTTTCGTCGTGAGAATTTGTTTCCTACTTACTCGTTCCTTGGATATAGTGTGTGATGAGATAACATTTCTTGGAGAATCTAAATTATGTATCTTTTTTCACAGGTATATATGTAAAAGGAAAAGGGAAGAGATAGGATGAAAAAAGAGAAAAAAAAGAGAATTTGAAAAATGAAAAAGAAAAAAGAAAAAAAGAAAAAGTGAGAAAATGAGGGAAAAAAGAAGTAGAAAACCTAGAATAAGGAGAAGGAAATAAAGGTGAGCATAATTGTTCTTTGTTTTCTTTTTTGTTATATTTTATCTTTAATTTTAGCTTCATAATGAAACCATTTTTGTTCATTGCAGATTAAGGTTTAATTATGAGAAGTTTACCTTAATATAAGTGGAAAGTGGAGTCCCGATTTTGCACAAAAGAGGCTTGAAGTTTGTTTTGATGGTAATTTTTATTTTCTATGTTTTTTTTTTATCAAGGAAACTATAACAAGATTTTAAGATGTTATTGTAGACACCCAAAATTTTCTTTTAAAATTCTTACCTTTTTAGGAAAGTGACAATTTTTAGCAATTTTGGGATTTTTGAAGGAAAAAGGCACTAAACGAGTTTGTTTCGGTACCAAAATTTTATGGAAGCTTTAAAATGATGAAATAATACTTTCCTTTCTGAAAATTTCGAATTTTGATTAGATTGGATGAAAATGACGATTTTGCCCCCGGCATGGAAAAGCTGGATTTTGTTTTCTTAAAAGATTTATGAAAAAAGGTATGTTGAAAGCTTGCCTTTTGAAAAGATACAGGTATCAAAAAGACAAGTTGACACCTGAAAAGAACGGTGGATGCCCATAAAGGGAAAACGAGCATTAAAAAGGGAAAGTGAGCTTCCTAGAAAGAAAAGCTCACATTTGGATAGTATTGATATACATCAATTTGCATTGTCATTTGTTACTGGTATGCTATTGATATGTTATGATAAGAGCATGTAGTGACATTTGTTTCATGCTAGTTGTTTGAGATGCTTCATCGTTGTCTCACAACCACTCTTGATTTGGCATCTGCACTTGAAGTGGGCTCTACTGCAACCCGATCATATAGTGACACCACTGCAAGTGAATATACTCTCAGATTGGTACTTATAATCTCATTCCCGTTTACATATTATAACCCACATAATCAGTCACAAGCTCTAAATCCAATGCTTTAGCAACTTTTAAATCCTTTCGGAACTTGGTCTGTTGGACTTTCTTTTGCCACCCTAAGAATATAGGGCCTGTGGATATATGTTTTGACACTAAGCTAATCTGTTTGGTAAGCTTCTGTTCCTTGCAGGGGAATGCAACAACTAAGCCTTTTTGTTTCCATAGGTCCTATCATGTATCATGCTAGCAGTCAACTCAACATAAACTAGATTCTTTTCAATACTTTTATGGTCTTCATCGTTCTCTTTTAACATTTTCACAATCTAGTTTTTTATACCTTCTTACTGGAGCTTTCTCTTGGTCACTGTATCCAAATTCCAAACTATCTTAAACAATTTTCTCTTGTTTTGTAATCTTGTTGTGACTCTCAATTTGTTTCTAATAACCTCATTATATATGTAGTCTTTCCTTGTATGACCATTCATCCATCTCAACATCTTCGCAGAGAAATTCACAGGTTAAAATTTAATTATATGTTGTTGGGCTGCTCCAACACACACTAATGCATATTGAAGCCTATATACATATATCCCGTTGGTGTATGCATGAGAAGTCCAGTTGCGCACCACCCAGCTGGGGCAGTGTGCAATCTAAAGTAACAGAAGTCTCTCATGTATCCTCCCATTTACGCAATGTTTTCATTTTGGTGGTGCTTCAGGGATGCGTGCTAACTTGGGCTTCATTTGGCTTTGCTGCCTTGTATACTTGTATTCTCTTTCACATGGTTACTTTTGACAAGTAGGGAGCGCACCAAGATGTAGCAAATCTACTTGGGTTTCCAGAGAGTGCATTAAGTGGGCCTCCTCAGTGTCTATGCATTGTTTGTGATGACTATTTTTGTACTTCACCTGGTATTTCGATGTATAAGTAAGCAGCTATGTAATTTGTGCACGTGTCTGATTGGGCTAATGATTGTCTATGCACTTGCAGAGGATGCATCCGCACATGCTAAGAGGTGGGGTGTGTTTGGTGAACAGGTTGTTGTTTGTACATGCAGATGCATACTTAACCCATAATTTGTGAACAGTGGATTTGGGTCAGGTATGAATCTTTCACATAAACCAAGTGCAGCACCAAAAGCTTAAATGACCCCATCCCAGTTTAGTTGAGTCATGGATTGGCGGAAGTGATTTGAGTTTGTTGGAATTAAATAGAATCGATCCAGAACTCAAGTGTTCTATTAATAGGTTCGGGTTGGGTTTGAAATATCAACCTAGATTTAGCCAATTCCAGCTTTAGTTTGTGCAGTTATAATTTTTCATGGGTTTAACAGCGTTTGTTTTAATCTTCTTCATTTGTGGAGGTTGGTTTTTGCATGGAGTGGGTTGCTTCATCGCCTAAACAGTAAACGTTTTGTCTTCGCAGCCAGAAAAAGGTTAAAGTAGTGGGATGAACACACTGCCCAATCCTGGCCCCGTCCCAGTGCTTTCCCTTTTGAGTTGTTTTGGAAGTGCAAGTAAAATGTTCCAGTGTTGTACGGTTGTGGTTGTTTGAGGAATTGTGGGCTTCTCATGTTTGGGAAAGTGTTATAATATGGTGTGCCGTTCTCATAGAGAGAATTCAGTTAGACAACACCCAAGCCAGCCAATGAAACATGTTTAAAATAGTATGGGGTTACATTGAAAAGCAGAAGCCTAGCGTTGGTGTAAGTTGTATTGTTTCTTTATCCTTTATCTCTGTCCTTTTCATAGCTTCTGTGCAGTGTTTTTTGAAGAAATCCGACCACAGTTCTGTTCGGGGTTGTCACCATAGCTTCATCTCAGAGTATATTGATAAGGTAATCACTCTGAGATGCTTATTCACTTTACCATACATACGTGTGTATGTCTCTCGTAGTTTCACATCAAAGATGACGCATGCAATCAATTTTTATATAAGAATGAATCATTAGGAATGGCAATATTGACTCGACCCTTGCAACCCCAACCCCACCGAGGAATACTCGGCCATGTTTTTTATTTTTTGTTTATCAAGGAAACTATAACTAGATTTTAAGATATTATTCTCTTTGTTTGGATCACACTTACCAACATTACACATCGATCCATTGTAGGACACGGATAAGGTGTCCCAATCATACACACACACACACACACACACACACACACACACACACACACACACACACACACACACACACACACACACACACATATATATATATATATATATATATATATATATATATATATATATATATATAGAGAGAGAGAGAGAGAGAGAGAGAGAGAGAGAGGTAGTTGTAAATTTTGAAGCCCCATATGTGCTCAATTCTATTCAAACATCTTTCTTGATTTTATTCAACAATGAAGATTTGATTCAATGTATATATATATATATATACCCCATGTTCTTTGGGAAAAAAACCCAAACCTATACTCACCGCATTAAGGTTTGGGTTAGGGCCGAGTATCGGTATAACCGCAATCATAGATCTCATATTCTAATGATTGTGCAGTATTACTTTGGAAACATAGTACTTGATGCTCTAGAACTAAAGATCGAACTGTTTCATTTAATATGCATGTGATAACCTTCTCCTGATGCCGGACATGCAATGTAAATGTTGTAAAACAGTAAAATATCTCATGAGTTGGACTTGCTCAAATAGGAACTCAGTTAAGTAGAACCAACCTTAAAACAAACATTGGACCTGTGATTCTTTTGCCATTGTAACAAGATCTGGTTTGTGGAGTTTTATTGAGATGGGGTTGATTGACTATGCTTCTATCTTTTACATGTAGGTGATAGTACTGATTCTACTCTTACCTCTGGAGAATTTACCAGGTAAGCTTCTTTCTTTTACATTTAGATGATACTGATTCTACTCTTACCTCAGGAGAATTTACGAGGTAAGTTTTATTTGCTTTTAAACTTTATTATATTATGATTACAGATGTCCAAGAAAACTAAACACTAACCAGAAATTTCTGGCCCATATATATATATAGATCTATATGGATCTGGCACGAACGATAGGTATGAGCTCTCATACCATGAAAACTAAAGACATTCAAGAATTCTAAAAATGACAACTCACACAAGGATCTTCCGATGATGAAAATGTTGGCGATGGTGAGATTCTTCTGTTTAAATGAGACGATTACGTGCTTACCACTTTTTCTCTTAAAAAGAGACCACTTGGTTCATGCGAATTTTATGTTGGCTATAACAGAATTGAGGCGTGGTTGTATCACATCTCTTAATGTTTAGGATGATGCTTTGACATCATTGAGAATTAAAAAATAGCAACCCACACAAGGATCTCATTTACTCGATGTAAATCTTTGCGATTGTGAAACTCTCACAGTGGCTAAAACCCTTGAACTGAATGATCACGACAATGAAATGGCTAGATCTGGCGATGGTGAGACTGTCTCATGTATCTTAAAAAACAATATTTGTTTACCATCACATAACTAGTCGAACATTGGAGGAACATAAAGATATCTCTATGTGAAAAAGAGAAATGTGAGTTTGGAAAGAATACCATAACATTCTTACTAGGACATATCATTGGTGGGAGACAAATTAGAATGGATCCTAAGAAGGTGAGTGCGATTAAGAGTTGGGAAATGCCTCAAATGTGGGGAGTTAAGGAGTTTCTTTACACTAGTCACCTATTAGGAAATTTATGAAGAATTTCTCTAAGATGGTTGCACCCCTTACTGAGCAAGAAAGGCACCCAACCCTTTAAAGTGCACATAGATGCAAGTAATCGAGCACTTAAGGTGTTCTCACCCAAAACAAGCATCTTATTGCATTTGAGAGAAGGATACAAAGACTTGATTCCCATACACGAAAAAGAACTACTAGCGGTTGTGCATTGTTTATTGGTTTGGAGAGTATATCTCATAGGGTCATCATTTACATTGGTAACTCATAACGTGGCCATCACATTCTTAAGACACAAAAGAAACTAACACTTAGACAAGCAATGTGGCTTGAAACTCTTTAAGAATACGACTTTGAATGGGTCTATCATCTAGGAAGAGATAACTTGGTAGCAGTAGGTTCTTCAGGCCATGATTAGAATAAGGCAGAAGCTTTCTCTTCCTCCCTCAATCCATCTACACTCCTTAGAGGCGTGTATGCACACTCACACAAGCACACACGGTTAGACACAAGGAAAATATTTACCATTGATTGGTGCAAGCGTATAAATCCTGGCGTTGTTGTTCAGGCACCTGCACCGTGTGCCTGGCGCTATGCGTGGTGTCTTGTTGTCGCATCCCAGTGGTTGGTGCTAACACTCCACCTCCAAGTGTGTCAGTGCTAGCTCTCCTGCTAGTGTGTGTGGCATGTGTATGCGCTCTTCTTAGGGTCGTGACAACTCTCTTCCATGGATGCTTGTTCTGGGTGAGAACACCTCTAAGTGCTCGGTACTTTAAAGTGTTGGAAATAGTCTAAAAGGTGTAATACTAGCAGATTACTACCTTGAGGGCTTCTAGTTCCAACACACACTCTGAAGTCCAAGTCTTACCTTTCTTCAATAGCTCGGTAAGGGGTGCATCCAACTTAGAGAAATTCTTGATAAATTTCCTATAATAGTTGGTTAGTCCAATGAAGATATCCTTAACACCCCACCGTTTGAGGCGTTTCTCAACTCTTAATCACACTAACCTTCTTAGGATCATCCTGTTCAAGTGGCATACCAGGCGCTAAGCGTGGTGTCTTGGCGTCACGTCCCAGTGGTCAGTGCTGACAGTTCTAGCTCTCCCGCTAGTGTGTGTGGTGCATGTATGCGCTCTTCTTAATGTCGTGACAACTCTCTTTCATCTCGTCCTCAACTCTCAAATACAATTGGATGCATGTTCTGGGTGAGAACACCTCTAAGTGCTCGGTACTTTAAAGTGTTAGAAAAAGTCTAAAAGGTGTAACACTAGCATATTACTACCTTGAGGGCTTCTAGTGCCAACATACACCAATTGTAGGTCTTGTCTTTCTTCAATAGCTCGGTAAGGGGTGCATCCATCTTAGAGAAATTTTTGATAAATTTCCTATAATAGTTGGTTAGTCCAATGAAGATCCTTAACACCCCACCATTTGAGGCGTTTCTCAACTCTTAATCACACTAACCTTCTTAGGATCATCTGGTTCATGTGGCACCTCTACACAGTGTGCCTGGTGCTACGCGTGGTGTCTTGGCATTGCGTCCTAGTGGTCGGTGACACTTGTAAACAACGAAAATTCTCACTCCCAGTTTATAAGACCAAAAATGAACCTTTTCGTGTCTATGTCGTTTCTATGGGCGTGCCAGCTAGCTTGCTTAAACTAGCAAAGTTTTTTGAAAATATCTGACTTTTGGGTGATTGTGAGAAAGCGGGATCTTTTCACTTTAAACCTTCTTGAACCGATGCTCAAGGGTCAGTTTAAGCGCTTATAAACTTCGATAAAAACAATTTTAACTCTGAAAATATAAGTGTTTGAAATATGGATTCGATTCGTGCCTACATTGCAAATTTTATGTACGGGGGCTGTACGATTCCAAGTCTTTGAGTTTTAGCTATTTAGGCCGGATATGTGTGTGCACAAGTGGCCTAATTTCAGCGTGTTTGAGCGTAGATTTGGGGTTTCTTTGAAAACGCGCGAATGCAAGGACGCACAAATATTTTTCGGGTTTGATATGATGATGTGAGGTAGGCTCGAATGGAAAGCAACTCACACACACAACTTAATGTAAATACCCGAATGGAAGTGCAACTCACGCAACTTGAGGGAAATACCCGAACTTGAAAGCAACTCACACGACTTGAATGTAAATTGTAGAGTTGAAATATACTTATAAGAGCGGAAAGGCTTAATGCACGCGTGTGTGTAGTGTGGAATTTAAATGACAAACTCACACGACTTGAATTGAACTTGCCGAAATCGAAATATAAGTATATAATAAGAGCGGAAAGGCTCAATGCACACGTGTGTGTAGTGTGAAATTCAAATGACAAATTCACACGACTTGAATTGAACTTTTCCAAAATTAAAATATAGATATAGTAAGAGCGGAAAGGCTTAATCGTGAGTGAGTGCTCTTGGTGTATAAATGGAAAGACAACTCACACAACTGGAATTGAACCACCCAGAAATGTAAGTGCGTACACGACTTAATGTAAAACTCACGCAGCTGAAAAGTATATAGATATGTTATATCTTATGAGCAACAAAGGCTCAAAATGTGCGTGAGGGTGTAGAGCAAGTGATCGAGTACTTTTGTGTGTGAGTGTGTAAACTTAAATGACAAACTCACACAACTTGAACGTAACAACCCGAATTGAATTGCAACTCACACGGCTTTCACTAAAGTCTTTAGCTTAAGAGCGAAGGCTCAATGTGTGTGCAATAGTGTGCAATTAAGAGCGGAAAGGCTCAAATGCACGTAGGTGTCTTGTGTACTTTTAAGAGCAATATAACTAAGTGTACATGTGTGCTTTGTGTATTAAGCACCAATATTATATTTTAGGGGGAGATTACGCTCCGTTATTATAACCCCGTATCAAATTGAATTTACTTTGAATAGGAAAAGCAACTTGATATATATTTTGAAAGACTTACACTTTTGAAGTCGGGATTTTGGCTAGGTCGTGTCAACCTTCTTTGTGTTGAGCTCGTGTCAAGGCGTCTTCGTGTTGCAGCAAGGGGTATGTCCCTTCAAGTGGCGAGCCTTGGTGACGTGCAGCCAAGAGGTAAGCCGGTTGAGAGTGGGGTGACGTGAGAGTTGCTTGGGTTCGGCCAAGGAGTGAGTTAGTTCGGTCCTAGCTAGTTCAGGTAGGGCTGGGTCGTGGGGTGTTGGTTGGTCAAATGAGATGGGAGCTAGGTGGGTATGGTTGGTGAAGTGGGGTGATGTGGAAAGGGGTGCTGGTGATGCGGGACAGGGCGCGCGGCAGGGTGGCGCGTAGGGTGCTGCGCAGCAGGGTGGCGCGCAGGGCATTGCGCAGTAGGGTGGCGCACAGGGCACTGCGCGGCTAGGGTTGTGGCGCACAGGAGGGCGCGCGGTTGGCTGGGGGGTGGTGTTGGGTGCAGTAAAGAGGTGTAGTCGGGTGCAGCACGGGGTGTGCTTGGGCTGGGCTTAGGGGGCAGGTTTGGGTTAGGTTGGGTCGAGCCTAGGCTAGGTCATGGCTAGGTTAGAGTTAGGTTTTGAAGGACCTACCTCTTAGAGCCGGTCCACCACGCGCCGTCCATGCCGAGCCCACTTGGTGCAGCCTCTTCCTCGGTCCAAGCCCACTTGGTGCAACCCTTGGTTAGGTCTAGGTTCATACAAGGCTTGAACCCACACCCTTTATCAAGCCCACATGGCTAAGACCCATGGCTAACCCTCTCTCTCACTCTCTCTCCTCCCAAAATATTTCACGTGAGTTTTTTATCCACTCCTCACCTCTATTTATAGGCAAGAGAATGGGTCTTGGGTTTGGATCTTGGAATCCAGATCTGATCCAAACACTATTTGGGTTTGGATCTCGGATATTTAGGATCCAGATCCGACTCAAATATCATTTAGGTCTGGATCTCGGATCTCAAATATTTGGGATCCATATCCAATTCAAATATTATTTGGGTTTGGATCTGGATATTTTGGTCCAGATTCAATCCAAAATTTTCTGCTCCTTTCTTTCAGTCCTTTCTGGTGCTTTCCACAGTCGGTTTTGAGCGGGCTCCGATTCCTCAGCGACCCAATTTCGGCCTGGGTTTTTCCCAAGTTCTTTTTCAGACTGATGTTCTGCTTCTCAGGACATTTTGGCGTCTGTTTTGATCTGCCTTTTTCTGTTTTTGGCCGGTTTCTGGTGCTATCGATCTCAGATTTCCCCACGGATTCCGTTCTTCATTCTGACGGGCCGTGTCTTGGACTTCTGTCGACTTTATCAGGTTCTTGGCCTCTTTATGCACTTTGGAGCTGCTTTTGCTTTTTGACCCAAATTACGATTTTGGCCTTCTGTCGGGCTTCAATTTTTCTTTTCTTTCTTGCTTTGGCCTTGAGATGGTTTTTGAAGTTCGGGAGTTTCAAAAATTGGAATTTTTGGGGTGTTTACAACACTCCACCTCTAAGTGCTAGCTCTCCTGCTAGTATGTGTGGTGCGTATATGCACTCTTCTTAGGGTCGTGACAACTCTCTTCCATCTGGTCCTCGACTCTCAAATACAATTGGATGCTTGTTTTGGGTGAGTGCTCGGTACTTTAAAGTGTTGGAAAAAGTCTAAAAGGTATAACTAACAAATTACTACCTTGTGCCAACACACACTCTGAAGTCCAACTGTAGGGTCTTGCCTTTCTTCAATAGCTCGGTAAGGGGTGCATCATCTTAGAGAATTCTTGATAAATTTTCTATAATAGGTGGTTAGTCTAATGAGGCTCCTTAAGACCCCACCGTTTGAGGCGTTTCCCAACTCTTAATCGCGCCTAACCTTCTTAGGATCCATTCTAATTTGTCTCCCACCAATGATATGTCCTAAGAATGTTATGGTATTCTTCCCAAACTCACATTTCTCTTTTTTCATATAGAGAAATCTTTCCTTTAATCTTTAAATGACTAAAGTCAAATGTCGAACAAGTTCCTCCAATGTTCGACTAATTATGTGATGGTCTCTTTTCACATGGAGAGTACTCTCCTTTAATCTCTTAAAAACAAAAGTGAGATGTCAAACATGCTCCCGAGAGTACACATTTCTTACCAATGATCTTGATCTTAAATCCAACTCAGAGAACCACTTACATCTCGTAGTCGAAAGGAATCAGATATCAATGTTTTACCATGCACGATAATCTATGCACATCCTAAGTGATCCATATGTCTTCTTTTGAAAACACTGGTGAGGTGATTTTGAGGGTTAGATCATACTTGCATCTAGAAGCTTCCCCAGCTGTCTCCTAAGCTCCTCTAGCTCAGAAGGACTCATCTTATATAGGTCTTTAGATGATACCCACTCTTAAAGATCCAATACTATCTCATGATCAATTTTCCTTTCTGGTGATAACTCAGGTGACATCACATCATAATTTTTTTTTACCTCTTTAACTTCTAAAGGTTCCTCTCCCACAGACTCTTCCTTGGGTTCCTTTAGAAAGACGAGGATAGTTGGATGTCCTTTCTTTAACCCCGACTTTAGTTGCATAGCCAATAGGATCATTGCTCCACATGTAGTCTATGTGGGAGCCTTTCTCGGGTTGCATTGATGAACAAATCCTAGTTGACGTGTATCTACGCACACTAATCCTCCTAAGTGTGGTACTGCCATCATCTTGGCCTCTTGAAAGAAGTCACATCTTAACACAACTCCAAAA
Source organism: Brasenia schreberi (assembly GCA_036023115.1). Classification (NCBI taxonomy): domain Eukaryota; kingdom Viridiplantae; phylum Streptophyta; class Magnoliopsida; order Nymphaeales; family Cabombaceae; genus Brasenia; species Brasenia schreberi. The sequence continues at coordinate 590,294 of JAYKKT010000040.1, forward strand.
GTCGTCTATGTTGCATTCACAGTTTTTGAGCTTTTGATCAGAGGGTGATAGCTTGAGGCCCATTGTTTTTACTATGGTTGTGGAAATAATTGAGTGTGAAGCATATGCAAGGGTATGCACCACCGTGTGCCCATTGTGTGTTTCCATAAATATGAGACTCCTCTTGGGCTCTTCACTTACCTTCGCATTCCATAGAAGTAGGAAACTTGAGGCTTGAGCATCACTCATGCCGGAGTCATCCGAGTTGTCTTCACTAAGAAGGGTGACCAATTGTCTTTATTTTGATTTTTATCTCTCGAAGTCTTCTCCTTAGAGTCTTCACTCGGTTTTTCCTGATTTTTCTTTCTTGGATTTTTCTTTTCCCTCCTTTTTCTTGGTATCGTTCTTATCCAATTTTGAACCTCTTAGGTCAATGAAGGATTTTGCCTTCGTAGCTCTATTTGGGCCCACGTTTGTAAGCCCTCTTTGAAGTAGAAAATCTTATCTACCTCACTCATATCATGTATGTCAAGCATTAACGTGCTAAATTTACGCACATACTCATGCAAAGATCTGTCTTGTTTGAGTTGCTTAAGTTCTCATGTTCGCCTTAAATAGTTTATGGGTGTGAATTGTAGTTTAAGTTCATGTTTAAATTTATCCCATGTAGATGGTAGAGGAACACCACTACTAATGGGACATTTGCTAGATTCTCCACCACAACTTAGCATCTTCTTTCAAATAAAGAGTCGCCACCATTACCTTATCCGGTTCGGGAACATGAGCTACACTCAAATAACGATCCATATCCCACACGAAATTGTTCAAGGCCTTTTTATCCCGTTTTCCATCGTAGTAAAGGGCATTACCTCTGCTACCTGAATTATGGACTTGGTCTGTAATACTCGGGTCAGTTTGGGCTGGTCCTATAGCCTCTCGAATTGGGGCTAGCTGCTATTGCATGGTGTCAGGGCACCCCATCTGTTGTTGTATGGAGTCAAGGCACCCCATTTGTTACTACACGATGTCAAAGCGCAATATCGTCTACGCTAGGACCTCTCGAGTGCCGTCATCTACGATGATCTCACGACTTCCTCAACATCAACGCTAGGGTGTTTACAGATGCTCCTCTTTGGCATTAATCTAAATTTATTTGGATAATGGCAAAGGAGAAAACACCCCTTTGATTTTTTTCTCAAATTTATCTTGAGTATAAATTTTTCTTTTGTTTCGTAGCATCCTTTTCCTTGGATTGTTTTTTGCAAAGGAGGGGATCTTAGCCAATGGGGACTTGACAAGAAATGCCCAGTAAGCTCATAAGGTAGCTTTTCATGCCATGTCCTACCCTTCTCTAATGTTTTCTTAATGATGCTTATGAGGGTTTTATTCGTGGCTTTGGCTTGGCCGTTGTCTTGAGGGTAGTAGCATGATAAAAAGTGTTGAGTAATGCCATAGGTCTTACATAGCTTCTCCACTTTTTCCTTTTTGAATGGGACACTAGGTCTCTTGGAACTTGAAATCGAGCAAAGATATTTTTTTTAATGAATGCCACTACATGTTGTCCTTGGACATTAATCGAGGAAGTAGCTTCAACCCATTTTGAAAAATATTCAATGGCTCCTAAAATAAACCTATGTCCATTTGATGCAGTGGGTGAGATTGATCCAATGATATCAAATGTCCTCATGGTGAAGGGCAATGGGCTCACGATGGAATGCAATGCAGATGATGGAATGTGAATGACATTTCCATGCACTTGACACTGATAACACTTTCTAACATGTTTTAAAGTGGACCAAAACTAACCTACTCTAAGTATTTTCATGGTCATCATATATGTGTTGACATGACCTCCACATTCCCCATATGGAACTCATGCATAATGGTCATAACCTCATCATGGTCAACACATCTCAACAAGATGCCGGTAAAACTCTTTTTATAAAGAACCCCTCTCAAAATCACATATTGGATTGAAATTTTATGAAAAAGCCTTATCTTTAAAGGGAGCAAATTCAGGAAATTCTAAAAATTTCAAAAAACTTTTTAATGTCCATTTGGATTTTGGTCATTTTGGCAAATCCCCATGGAGTGGGAAAATGTAGGATTTCTAGAGATCGAGTGCCTATAGTGGGGTTGATTTGAAAGAATCAACCAACTGGGTGGCAAATTCATGATATAGAATGAGTTTTTTATTTTTGACTTGCCAAATTTTTGAAACTTGGTTTACAACAAGCATAGAATTTCCAAAGACTTCAATGCATGATGCCCCTAGATTTTTCAAAATGTTTAGGTCTTGTATGAGTGTCTCATATTCAACCACAATATTTGAAGAAGAAAAATCTAGTCGGAATGACATTGGGATTTTTCCTTTCTCGGGGGATATGAGGATGATTCCCATGCTTGCCCCTTATTGATTCTTTGCTATATCAAAGTACATTTTCTTCATTACTACAATTTGATAAAACATGGTTTTCTAATTCATTTATCAAGATGCCTTCATCGATATGTGATATGTATCTTCAAGGGGTAACTCAGCCACATGATCGGCTAGGGCTTGTCTCTTAATGGTGTTTTGGTGATGAAATTTCATATTATACTCCATTAAGAGGAACTATCATTTACCTAGTCTACCTACTAGAATAGGTTTTTCAAAGAGATGCTTGAAAGAGTCAAGTTTAGCCACTATCCAAATCTCATGATCTAGGAAATAATGTCTAAACTTTTGGCAAACACGTTTCCTCCATGGCTTAATAGTTTCTTTAATATGCCAATAGAGTTTTCAAAATATAGTAAGTAGCATACTCCTTAAGACTATCGTCCTAATAAATGTTTTCTTAGTTTTGGAGGTTTACCAAATAAATTTTCAATCTTTCAAAAGCTTTTTGCAATCAAAATCCCAATCAAATTTAACTCATTTTCTCAAAAGCCTATTGAAAGGTTCACATCTTATTACTAAGTTGGAGATAAATCTCCTACTCGCTTGGAGTGATCTTTGGAGGCTTTGGATTTGGATCAAGTTGGAGGGTGAAGACATGTTTATGATGGCTCGACACTTAGAGGGGTTGACCTTTATGCCCCTTTGGCTGACCATGAACCCTAAGAGTTTTTCCGATTCTACTCCAAAAATACATTTTTGAAGGTTTAGTTTAACTTTTTAAAACCTTAGTCTTTCGAAAACTTTTCACAAAGATTCTATGTGTGTGCATCGAGTTTTTTATTTTACCAAACAATCATCCACATATACTTTCAAAAGCTCATGGATTTGATCATGGAAAATAATAGTTATGACTCTTTGGTATGTGATACCAGTATTTTTCAAACCAAAAGGCATAATTATGTAACAATATGTACCCCAGGGTGTAGTAAAAGCAGTTTTAGCCTAATCTTTTGGTGCTAGCTTGATTTGATTATAACCCGAGTAGCCATCCATGAAAGAAAATATTTCATGATTTGGAGTGCTGTCAACTATCAAATTAAGTAGAAAATTATCTTTTGGAGTGGCTTTGTTCAAATTTCTAGAATAAATGTAAATACGAAATTTTTCATTGGATTTTCGAACTACAACAATAATATTTGAAAGCCATTTAGAATAAGCAATGGGTTTTATAAACCCGGCTTTTAAAAGATCTTCTAAACCCTCTTTTACTTAGGAGTAGACATCGGGGTGAATTTTCTTAAGCTTTCTTTCACACGTTTTGCATTTGGTTGTACAGGCAAATGATACTCTATAATTCTAGGGTCTAACATGGGCATGTCTTTATAGGTCCATGCAAACACATCTACATACGATTTTAAAAATGCAATGAATGATGCTTTTTCATGTTCATTTAAATAAGTATCTATTTTGACACACTTTGGATTAGACTCACTCTCTAAATTGACTTTTAGGAAATCCCCTCCTACGAAATTCGAAGGTTTTTTCAAGTCAAGCTTTTTATAAAAATCGGGAAGCTCTGAGGCTTGATCATCCTCATGAATCAGGGTTCTTCCTCCTTGCTTTGATCACTCTCAAGTGCCTTAGTTTCTAGGAAAGTATTATGCACAAGAGGATTGTTTAGAAGGGCATGAGATAATTTTAGTTTGAGAATATATATGGGCTTTGTCAAAACCAATTTTTGAGTTTGTACGCGGTTTTGAATACCAAAATTTTTGGGATTTTTCTTAACAAATGCTAGAAGGAAAAACATAAAAGACTTTCTTTTTAGAATTTTCAGATTTTTTAAATGTTTTTGGGTTTTGGGAGTTTTCTAAATTTTTTGGTTTTTCCAAATATATACTTTTTTGGATTTTTTTTCAAGAAAGGGATCTTCCATCAAGCCTACAAAAAAATACAATGAATTAGACTCCAAACAAGAGTTCTAGGACATGGGTTTTGGTTTTAGTTGGCTTTAGGACACCCTTGACCCAAGCGGTCTTAGGTGGTAGCTTAGGGGGTATGGATGGGATGTATCCTAGGTCATGTTGACCCAGGTTAGGTAGAGGTAAGATGGGTTGTAGTCTACCTTGGTTCTTGACTCCTAGACTCTGGTATGGTGTATACCTGATGTTCAATAACATATTCCAAAGCTTTTTAAGTTTTGAAATTTTTTGATAAATGATGGCCTTTGAATAATATATCGTTCATGGCATGGGTATACACTCGAGTTTTGTTGAGTGTGCCTAGGAGGTGTATGGCTTTAGAGATTGAAGGGTTTGACTCCCCTAGAATGCACATGACTCTGGGAGAGGAAAACTTGGGTAACTTAGGTGTTCCTAAGAGATGGACAACCTTGGAAAGTGTGACTTGGGTTCCCCTAGGATATCCATGATCCTAGATGGTTTGAGATGGGATGATTTTGGTTCTCCTAAGATGTGGATGACCTTGAGAATGGGGGATGAGAGGTGGACAACTTGGGTGAATTGGGTATCTCCATGGCCCTTTTCATACCACCAAATGGGTCACTTGATAGGCAAGGAAAATTTTGTATTCCTTTGAGATGTGGGTTGTCTTCTCCAAAGACTACTACAACCTGGTTATCCCATAGGATTTTAAGGCACTTATGAAAGGTTGAAGCGACAGCTCAAAAGAAATGTATCGAAGGCCTCTCTAACAACAAGTTGTAGTGGGGTTTATGTCTAAGAAATAAAACAACCCTAAATATGATATTTGGCTGACTTTCATGAGTAACTCTATGGAGCCTAAGGGATGGGATGAGTTGCCATCATATTCGGTGTGGACTCGATTCAAGCCTAGATATGGGTACTCCTATTTGGAAGGCTACATGAAGAGAGAGAATATTTAGACCTCATCTCCCATCAACCAAGCAGTTGTTGATAGTGTGGTGATTCAATACCACCTCTATGTGCAAAGCTTGGTTGTGGATTGTATCGAGTCTTTCTAATCATACTTGGTAAACACAATTGGGGCCTTGACAAAGATGGGAGAGACCAAGAAGGATAGGGATTCGTGAGTTATAATAGTGTTAACTAGTGTTGTCTGAGGCGTATTGTATCACGTATTACTAGGCTTCATGATACGGGCGTATCATATCGTATCGCTCGTATCGTACTTTAATATTAAAAAAAAAAATCAATAAAAATTAGTAAAAATCCGAAAAAAATCAAGAAAAAACTAGTAATTGCTTTAAATTCATATAATGCAAAGTTTAGTACAGATTGAGCATTCAACATTGAAAAATTACATCCAAATTTACATATTTTGAATCAAAAAAATGAAATACATTTACATTTTACAAATTATAATCAGGATCATCAACTAAATAATCTCCATCTTCTCCTTGCTGAAAACCCTCATCATCATCATCAGCAACACCTTCTGCTTGAAAATAAAATTCTTCATCTCCTTGATATTGTTATTGCGCTCCTTCCAAATTAATCAATGCAATGTCTTCTTCAGTTAGGAGGGTATTTTCTTCACTGTCTTCTATAATCCAATCTTCTAATATATCAAAATTATCCAAACTTATTGGATCAAATCGGCTTTCTTATCTATTTACTTTTTTTAATTGCCTACAACAAACAAAGATAAGTAATTAGTAAATAATATTAACAATTGAAGTTAAACAATTTATTGAATTCAACATTTAAGTAATACAACAACGAATAAAAACTAAATCATTTAGTCTCTTATGCTCCAACCTGTTGCGCTTCTTTGTATGGATGTGTTCAAAGACACTCCAATTCCTTTCACAACCCGTTGCACTACAGGTTTGGCTAAGAACTCTCGCTGCAAAATCCTTAAGGTTCGGATAATTAGTTTCAAACCTATTCCACTAAACATCTGTAGAAAAAACAAACATTAGAGACATAATCCACAATAATATAAGATGTATTGATTTAAGAAGCTTAAATATGAAGATAAACAATTTACCTGGACGCATAGTAGTGCGGTTGCGAATTGCTACAAGCAAACCCATCAAATGAGTATTATCATAAATCTCCATCTCTCGATGTATAGCAAAAATAGGCTGATGCAATTGTTTATTCCATCTATTATCAATTATTTTCTACATGGGCACATAATCTCTCTTTTTTCTATTAAAATTATTTATAATGGCTTCTTTTGCCCTATCCATGGCTTCATAAAGGTAGCCCATAGATGGTTTCTCTTCACTATCAGTTAATCTCAAAACATTTACTAAAGGACATATAATCCTCAACAATCTAACACATGCATTCCAAAATGTACTCCTAAAGACTGTCTTAGAAATCTCATTTAGCTTTCTATTTCTTCGGTTTTGAGGCAACTCTGCAAATTGTTACCACTCATCTGAGGAGAACATTCTTTTCAATGCTTGTTTTTGTCTCACAATACTTTGTACAAATAAGAAGTTTGTTGCATACCGAGTTGTAATTATTCGAAGAAGCTCTGTACCTTTTGTATATCTCCTCATCATACACAAAATAAATGCATTGTTGTAAATGAATTTTGTAATATCTTGGCAACACTCAGTTGCTGCCTTTATTTTATCCATCTCACCAATGTCCTTAAGGATAAGATCTAAACAATGGGTTGCATATGGTGTCCAGTAGAAAGTCCCATAAATATCAGCTAACTCATTTCCAACTGCTTTGTAATTAGCTGCATTATCTGTAATCAATTGGACTACATTCTCTAGCCCAACCTCTTGTATAACCTTATCAAATTCTTATTGTAGAATATCCATAGTGTGCCTCTCTTCTAACATATCCAAAGATCTAAAAAACATAAGTCCTTTAGGATAGTAGAGAAGAAAGTTTAGCAAGGTCCTTCCTCGCCTATCTGTCCATCCATATGCCATGATAGTATAACCTATCTCCTTTCATGACTCTCTCAATATCGAACAATATTCTTGCACTTCAATGACGGTCTTATCTAAGATCTTTCGTCTCAACTTTTGATACGAGGGTATCTTGTATCCTGGACTGATGTTAGCAATTGCATCTGCCATTGCTTGAAAATGAAAACTGTTTGCTACATTGAATGGAATGCATGCATCATAAAACCATCTACCCACTACAAGGTCTGCCTGATCATGCAACTATTTTGAAGCCATAACAGAATGAATTCTAGGTTGAGTACTAGGTGTAATAGTAGGAAGAAAAAAAAAATGTATGCTAGAAGAAGCTCTTCCTCTACTCCTTCATGAACTTCCCCTTCTACCACCTTCAAAGTCTTCAGCAACTCTTTTTTTCCTGTTAGGTACTCGTGAACTGCTACTACCAATCTCTATTCTAGCATCTGAAGGCAAACTATCAATTAATCCAAATCCAGTAACATCATCATCTTCTTCAAACATCTCCAAATCATCATTTTGTTGTCTCTTTTCCTGTATACTCTCAATTATCTACGGGCATTATCATTTAATACCTTTTGGCAAACTTCTAACTCTGCATGGAGCAACTTCTTTCCTAGTCCCTGCGAGGTGGTGTTTCAACCTTGAAATTCCACCACTAACCACCCCCTCAAAAAATAAACATCTGATCTTTAATCTCAAACCCTCAACTGGTGTACCCCACTGTCATGTCGGATCATCAGAACGAGAATGTGAGTCTCTAACACCCCTTCCTGTCATCTCAATTGAGTACTTTAATTTAATAAAAAACTTGAAAATAAAAGCACTTCGTAAATCCTCAATCGTTAAATAACACAAATATAGTGTCTCCCACTTCATGAATGCAATAAAAATCATATCCACACACTTAATAACTTATTTTATCATTCAAAAAAAGAAAAATACAAATAAACAAAGAAAATAATAAATGAAAAGGAAAAAATGAAGAAAAATACTAAAAATATACCTAAATCCAAGATAGGAGGCTTGCACGGATACCGTAGAGTACGTTTTTGGAGCCTTAAACACCAAGGAGGCGAAGAACGGTTCTTAGGAAGCTTTGGGAGGTCTGAAGAGAGAGAAAACCCGCAAAAACGTGAGTTTCGGTTCGGCCAAGGACTGGGCATATCGCCTGTATCATACGATACAGGCGATATGCACCGTATCGTGTGATACGGTGCGATAACCTTTAAATCATGATACACTTACGTGTATCGTATCGTGGTGGCACACGATACGATACGTATCGCACCGTATCATGCGATATGGATAACATTGGTGTTAACCTTGGCTTTTCCCTCTAAGACTTGTCTATGTTTAGGTGATGTTTATATCAACTCTAAAATAGACATGTTTATACGAAGTTTTGAAAGATGTACTTCTACGGATAACATTGGTATTAACCTTGGCTTTTTGTAAGATTCCTTCTAAGACTTGTCTATGTTTAGGTGGTGTTTATATCAATTCTAAAATAGACATGTTTATAAGAAGTTTTGAAAGATGTACTTCTAAATCATATGTGGTTAATAAAACACTTTTACTCTTGTTCAGATGCATTAGTGATGTATGCTTTTGGGGGGCCGGGCAAAATGACCACCTCTTTACTAGCTTGTTTAGCTAAGTGTGAGGGTTGATAGATCCTTCTAGATCTAGTCACCTCCTCTATACTTTCCTTAAGGCTCGATCCTAGCTTGTCTCTAAAGTATTGGGTCTTAGCTTATCCTATAGGATGCATAGAAAGGCACACTATAGGAGTTACTTACATGATAGTCTTAGTATGGGCAACACTATAGGCCTCTCGAGTGAGGCACGTCTCTGCTTAGGGCAATCGACACCTTTCGGAGGTTTATAGTGGGGCCACTACCACTATATGTAATAGGATTGGGCCATGGGTTCTATAGTTGGCAAGTGACACCACCACTATTGGAGTAGTACTATAGATAGAGATGGATTAAGTGCACAAAAGAGTGACTCCTTACTTAGGTTATAATCATATGTTGATTCCCCTCCCATAAGATTTAAGTCTCATAGTGGAGCTCACCTCGCACACTGTTGTTGCTTTTAAAACCACTATAGAGTGGGCATTGGGAGGGAGCACAATGAGGGCCGCTTGTGTAGCCTTACATAGAAAGCCACTTTTTGTGTCAGTGGGTTAAGAGTATAACAAGTTGACACTATAAGGGTAGTTAGGGTAGTAAGTCGAGTCTTACCATTGAGTGGGGGTATCGCCGCCCTATCCTAACCTATACCACCATAGGGTTTTCTCTTTCTTACTATTTTATAACTCCCACTATGCCTTTCGAGCAACATTATCGTAGAGTTGTACGATATAAAATGTGTTAGTAGGCATAGTAGTATAGTCTTAGTGGGGGCAACCCTATAGGCCTACCGAGTGGGGGCTCGTCTCCACTTCTTCCAATGGGCACTTAAGGTTATATAGTATGGCCATCAGCACTACAAGTAGTAGGTCTAGGTCATGGGTTCTATAGTTGGTGAGGTACTACCACCACAATGGCAGTAAGTTTGTAAATATAGAGTCATTAAGAGCACAACAAGGTGTCACCTTACCTAGGTTAGGAGCATGAGGTCATTTCCTCTTCCTATGATTGATGTCCCATAGTGGAGACCTCCTTGCATACTACCGTTGATTTTGAAGCCACTATAAAGTGTGCTTCGAGTGTTAGCACATCAAGTGCTACTTGTAGAGACTTGCGTAGCAAGCACCCTTTGTGTTAGTTAGTTAGGAGTATAAAAAGCTGTCACTATAGCAATAGTAGGAGTACGAGTCTTACCACAGAGTGGGGCTCTTGCATCCCTACAAAGTGGGGTGCTCCCACACTATAGAGATAATGGGTATAGTGTGATCGGGTCCCGTCTAACAACCTGACGTGGCTATTGCCACCTTTGAGTCTAACTACCCTATCTTTAGTGGTGGTCATCACCATCTCGCCCTAGATTATACTATCATAGGGTTTTTCTTTCTTACTATTATGTGGCTCATTGTACCTATCGTGCATTATTATTGTAGAGGTATACGCTACAAAATGTGTTAGTAGGCATAGTAATTGGGTTACAAATGCAACTAAAGAGTCTAGCCTATGTGAAGCAAGTAAGCCCACTTACATTCGTTTATATATTGTATGAGAGGTAGTGAGCGACTCCTCTAAGCTTGATGTAGATGCTACCTACCTCCACATAGCCCTTCTAATTATATTATTAATACATAGCCCTTCTAATTATACTATTAAGTGCTCCCACTAAGGTTGACTACATGACGTGGCCATTGCCACATCCGAGTATAACTACCTACCTTTAGTTATGACAATCAACGTCCTGCCCTAGCATATACGACTGTAGGACTTTTTATTTCTTACGATTATATAAACCCATTATGCCTATTGTGCGTCATTGTATAGCTGTATAGTGTATCCTATGTGAAGCGAGTAAGTCCCTTTACCTTCGTCAATATATTGTCTTACATGATGTAATTGTAACCTTAAAGCCCATAGTAGTGTCGTCTTATATGAGAGGTAGTGGGCAGCTACAATAAGCTTGACGTAGCCACTATTTACCTTCATGAAGCCTTGCTGGTTATGTTGCTAAGTGCTCTTACTAAGACTTTCGGTTCTTTTGTGGCCTATAGTGTGTCACGTGAGAGTGAATAACGCACTATAGGATAAGTCCTCCTTTTATAGCGGGCTGCTATTTTACTGTAAGATAGGCACACATGGAAGTGCTTTACAATAGTGGGCCTTGCCATGAGTCATACAGCGGAGTGCGGTCTTACAATGATGTAACTACTACCTTAACGCTGATAGTAGTCTCGTGTTATATGAGAGATAGTTGGCAGCTACTGTAGACATAATATAGGCGCTACCTGCCTTTGTATAGCTATGTTGGTTATGATACTAAGTGCTCCCACTAAAACCTCCAGTACTTTTACGACATATAATGCGTCACATGAGAACGAATAATGTACTATAGGAAAAGGTCTCCTTTTATAGTGGGTTGCTACCTTATTGTAAGATAGGTATCACATGTGTGTGTTTTATAGTAGTGTGCCTTAAAGTAAGCTTATAATCACTTGATGATGGCTTATTGTATAGGATGCAGAGCAAGCCATACTATAGGAGTTACTTACGTGATAGTCTTAGTAAGGGTAACACTATATGCCTCTCGAGTGGGGGCTTGTCTCCACTTGTTGTAGTGGGCACCTTTGAGGGTTCTATACTAAGGCTAGTACCACTACAGGTAGTAGGCTTGCACCATGGGTTGTATAGCTTGCAAGGTGCCCCTACCACTATAGGAGTAGATCTATAGATAGAGAGAGATTAAGAGAACAACAAGGTACTTGCTTAGGTTATGAGCATAGGGTCATTAACATCCTGCTACGATTTAAGTCTCATAGTTCTGGGTGCTTTTTGCACTACCACTGCTTTTTAAGCCACCATAGAGTAGTCTCGACGTGGGAGCATAAAAGGGCTACTTGTGGAGCATTGCATAGCAAGCCACCTTTTGTGTTAGTAGGTTAGGAGCACAAAAAGTTGTCACTATATCTGTTGTGGGATAGTAAGTGGAGTCTCATCGAAGGGTGGGGCCACCAGCATCTCTATAAGGTGGGGTGCTTCTCCACTATAGAAGTAGTCGCCATAATGTAGTGATTCTAACTTATACTATAGCTGGCTACTCAGTTGATTCCCTAACGTGGTTGTCACCACATCTAACTATAATTGCCCTACCTTTAGTAGTGGCCATCACTGCCCTGACTCTCATAGTAGCTTCATCTTATATGAGAGGTAGTAGTGGTTATTGTAAGCTTGACGTGGTTGTTACCTGTCTTTATATAGCCCTATTGGTTATGCTACTAAGTGCTCCTACTAAGACCTCCAGTGCTTTTCTGCCTATAGTGTGCCATGCAGGAGCAAACAACACACTATTGGGTAAAGCCTCCTCATATAATGAGCAAATACCTTATTGTTAGATAAGTACAATGTGGGAGTGCCTTACAGTAGTTGGCCCTAGTGTAAGCTTACAATCACTTGATAACACCTTACTCTATGGCATGTGGAGCAAGCCGGTGTTAGTTACTTGATAGTCTTAGTGGAGGCAAAACTAAAGGCCTACAAAGTGGCAGCTTGTCTACACTTGTTGGAGTGGACGCCTTTGAGGGTTCTATAGTGGGGTTACTACCACTATTGGTAGTAGGTCTAGGCGATGAGTTCTATAGTTGGCAAGGTATCACCACCTCTTTAGATAGAGATGGATTCAGAGTATAACAAGGTGTCTCCTTGCATAGGTTAGGAGCATAGAGTCATTCTGCTTCGGTGGACTCTGAGTGTGAACACAATAAGGGCTGTTTGTGGAGACTTGCGTACCAAGACACCTTTTGCATCAATGGGTTAGGAGGAAAACAAGTTGCCACTATAGCCGTAATTGTGGTAGTAAATATACTCTTACCATAGAAGAGGGGCTTCTACATCCCTATAAAGTGGGATGCTCCTGCACTATAGAGGTAGTGGGTACAATGTAATGATTTTGACTTATATAGTGGTCGACTACTCGGCTGATTACCTAATGTGGCCATCGCCACCTCCAAGTCTGACTACCTAATCTTTAGTGGTCTATATCACCAACTGCCCTAGGCTATTCCATCGTAGGGTTTCTTCTTTCATACTATTATGATACCTTACATTGTGATCATGTGTATTACGTAGAGCTCTATTTTTTTTTGTAGATGTAAATAAGATTCCTAGTCTATGGATCGACTTGAAATCTTATTTACAAAACAAAGCATGAGTGTGTCATCAAGTTTTCTAAAACTTATAAAATTGATTTTCCGACTTCTTTAGTGATTTGTGGACAAGTGGATTCTTTTTGAAGTAGGCCTTTTTAAATCGATACTCAAGGGTCAGCTTACGTGCTTGGAAAAATATCTTGTCAACCGATAAGTTTTGAAACAAATTTTTCATTGAAAAGACTTTCCATAATCATAAGTATGAAAAACAAAGCCAATCCTATTTCTAGCAAAAGGTGTTCCTAATTTTTTTTGTGTTTTGAGAATCTCCAAAAGTCATGAAACTTTTACCTGTGATAGGCCTAGGTGTGCAATTTATTAGAATATTTGTTTTTGACTTTTGGCTTTGAGGATGATCATAATTAAATTTGTGACGTTCTCAGCCTTAGAACTCGGGATAAACTCTATGACAAAAATACAAACGCTTAGAAAAATGCCTATATCTCTGCACGTAGACCTTAGAATTTTATGACTCCCTTACCTTCGTCTATATGTTGTCTTACATGATGTAATAGTTATTTTAATGTTCATAATAGCCTCGTCATATATGAGAGGTAGTGGGCTACTAGTGTAAGCTTAACGTAGCTGCTACTTGTATTCATATATCCTTACTGGTTATGCTACTAAGTGCTCACACTAAGACCATCGGTGTTGTGACCTATAGTGTACCACGTGGGAGTGAATATCACATTATAAGGTAAGGCCGCCTTCTATAATGGGCTGCCAACTTAATGTAAAATAGGTACAAAAAGGGAGTGCTTTAAAGTAGTGGTCCTTATTATAAGCTTACAATCATTTCTTGACAACTTACCTTGTAGCATGTGAAGCAAGCAACACTATACGACTTACTAACCTAATAGCCTTAGTAGAGGCAACATTAAAGGCTTAAAGAGTTAGGGCTCATCTCGACGTGTTGCAGTGGGTACCTTTTAGGGTTTTATAGTGAGGCCACCAACACTATAGATAGTAGGTCTCGATCATGGGTTCTAGAGTTGGCAAGGTGCCACCACTAGAACTGGGAGTAAGAGCATGGCCCTAGCCACCTTCGAGTCTAACTAGCTTATCTTCAGTGTTGGTCATCACTGCCCCATACTAGCCTATGCCACCGGAGAGCCACTACACCTATTGTGCTCTATGCTACAAAATGTATTAATGGCATAGTAGCCTATGAAGGCGAAGCAACCTCCTTACCTTCATTTATATATTGTCTTATATGATATTACTACTACCTTGACGCTCAACAACCTCATCATATATGAGAAGTAGTGGGCGACTAATGTAACCATGGCATAGCCATTACATGGCTTAATATAGCCCTATTAGTTATACTACTAGATACTCCCACTAATACCTCGAGTGCTTTTGCAGCCTATAAGGCACCACGTGCGAGCGAATAACACACTATAGTGTAAAGCTTCCTTTTATAGTGGGCTACCACCTTACTCTAAGATAGTTATCACATGAGAGTTCTTTATAGTAGTGGGCCTTAATAGAAGCTTACAATCACTTGATAGTGGATTACCTTATAGAATGTGGAATAAGCCATACTACAACAATAGTCTTAGTGAGCCTAACACAATAGGCCTGTAGAGTGGTGCCTTGTCTCCACTTGTTGTATTAGACAACTTTCAGGTTCTATAATGGGGCCACCACCACTAGAGGTATTAGGTCTAGGTAATGGATTTTATAGTTGGCAAGGTGGCACCACTAGAGTATGTCTATAGATAGACAGGGATTAAGACCACAATAAGCTACCACCTTACTTAGGTTAGGAGAATATGATCATTTTGCTTCACTTAAGATTGAAGTCTCGTAATGCAGGTTACCTTTCGCACTATCGTGGCTTTTCAACCCAACATAGAGCGAGCTCCAGGTGAGAGCACAATAAGTGTAGTTGTGGGCCTTCAGTAGTGTAAACACCCCAAAATCAAACAATTTTCCAAAACAAACACCTGGTTTTAAAAGCCCTTTTCGAAACCAAATTTTGGGTTTTCAAAAACCCAGGAGTTGCAAAGAGCTTTAACTTCTGTTTAAAACCCCGTTCAAAATATAAATTTCTCAAACTTGGGCCAAGTCTCCATTTTTGTAAAAGCCCAAAACAAACAAGTAGAGCCTGATCCAAAGCAGCCTCAAAAAGCAGGTTCAAAAGCCCAGAAAGCATCCTGGCCTAATAAAAGCAAGATCAAACGGCGAAAGGAAAGTCCAGGCCAGAAGCAGACTTCAAGCCTAGAGCATCAAATGCCAAGCCAAGAACATCCACCAAAATAGCATAAATCCAAGCCTAAAACAACAAAAATCAGCTGAAACGAAGTCCAGAAAGGTGAGAAGGAGTTCGGACGATAAAGTTGAGGGAAAACCCAGCACAAGACGGAGCACTGATGAAGCCAGGGCCCGCACAAACCGTCTGTCTCGAAACGCCAAGAAGGACTGAAGAAATGAAAATTTGGATTGGATCTGGACCCAAATATCCAGATCCAGACCCAAATAATGTTTGGATCGGATTTGGATCTTAGAATCCAAATCTAAGATCCATACCAAAGACCCACCTCATTTGCCTATAAATAGAGGTGAGTGGGTGCCATAAGTTCACGTGAAATTCAAGAGGGCTTGGGGAGAGCTTGCATAAAGTAGGTGAGAGAAAATTGGTGTGCTAGATATTTTCAAGTGGGCCATAGCCAAGTGGGCTTGATCAAGGGCATGGGTCCAAGCCTTGTATGAGCCTAGGCTCAAACTAAAGGGCTGCACCAACTTGAGGAAGGGATGCACAAGGGCGTGGAAGCATGGGTAAGACGTGGTGGACCGGCTCAAAGAGGTAGGTCTCTCAACCTCACCCTAACCTAGCCTAAACCACCTAACCCACCTCACTAAACCTAACGCTAAACTAGCCTAGACCTTGCCCCTTTCACCTAAACCTGCCCAAATTCCTCTTAACTAACCTAAATCCAAGCCCAACCACGTGCAGCTGCACTCGGTTTGAACCCCTTCCTACACTTCCCCTGGACACCAACCGACTCCCATCTCCCGGCACGCCTAGTGCCATACCACTGCCCGTCACCTAGCATCCGACTCCCGCACCTTACCGTGACCTACCCCCTGTCGTATCCCAACTTCCCACCAGCCAACCTGCCTTGCACCCCCCTATCCCTAGCGCCCCACTACTTCTTCCAGGTGCACCTAGCGCCCTGCACCGCCCTGCCATATCCCAACTCCCCACCAGCCAACCTGCCTTGCACCCCCTATCCCTAGCGCCCCACTACTTCTTCCTGGCGTGCCTAGCGCCCTGCACCTCCCTGCCGTCCTAGCCGAACCCCCGGCAACACCCACCTACCTGCCATTAACCCCCACTCAGCCGAACCCCTTTCCTAATACCCCATGCTAGCACCTACCTCACGACACCCGGCCACCCTTACCTATCACACCACTTACCTTAGCCAAGACCACCCAGTTGTAGCCTTTCCCCTTAGGGCCGATTAGAACCAGACCCACTTAGGCCATGACTTGCCTTAGCCAGACCACACCTAAGACCCGCACATTGCCGTGACCTACCTTAGCCAACGTCCCTCTTGGCCGAACCCAAGACCTTCCTAAGCTAAGCACCCGGCTGCTCCAAAGGCCCAAACTCACGTCAAAACCCCACCTAGAGAGACCCGTCTCTTGGCTGCCAAGGTGGACCAAAGCCCAAGCACGATTGAGAGGAAAAGTTGTCCACTTGTAAGTGTTTAAATTCGGTTTTTACCTTACTCATTTCAAATTTAATTTAATTCGATACGGGGTTATAATAATGGAGCGTAGTCTCTTCCCGAAATGTAATATTGGCGCTTGATACATGAAGCACACATGTACACTTGAACCATATTGCTCTTAAATGTACACAAGACACCCACGTGCACTTGAGTCTTTCCGCTCTTAATTGCACACTATTGCACACACATTGAGCCTTCGCTCTTAAGCTAAAGACTTTAGTGAAAGCCGTGTGAGTTACAATTCAATTTGGGTTGTTACATTCATGTCGTGTGAGTTTGTCATTTAAATTTCACACTCGCACCCAAGAAGTACTTGAGCACTTACATTCATGTCGTGGGGTTGTTACACTTTCACGCACATTTTGGGCCTTTGTTGCTTATAAGATATAATGTATTTATATACTTTCAAGCTGCGTGAGTTTTACATTCAAGTCATGTAGCACTTACATTTCTAGGTGGTTCAATTCCAGTTGTGTGAGTTATCTTTTCATTTACACACCAAGAGCACTCACTCACAATTGAGCCTTTCCGCTCTTACTATATACCTATATTTCAATTTCGGCAAAGTTCAATTCAAGTAGTGTGAGTTTGTCATTTAAATTCCACACTACACACACGCGTGCATTGAGCTTTTTCGCTCTTACTATATCTATATTTCCATTTCGGCAAAGTTCAATTCAAGTCGTGTGAGTTTGTCATTTAAACTCCACACTACACACACGCGTGCATTGAGCCTTTCCGTTCTTAAATATATAAGTATATTTCAATTATGCAATTTACATTCAAGTCGTGTGAGTTGCTTTCAAGTTCGGGTATTTCCCTTAAGTTGAGTGAGTTGCACTTCCATTCGGGTATTTACATTTAAGTTGTGTGTGTGAGTTGCTTTCAAATTCGAGCCTAGCTCACATCATCATATCAAACCCGAAAAACTTTTGTACATACTTGCATTTGTATGCTTTCGAAAAAGTCCTGAATCTACGCTCAAACACGTTGACATTAGGCCACTTATGCACACACCCATCCGACCTAAGTAGCTAAAACTTGAGAGACTTGAAAACATGCAACCCCGTAATAAAAACTGTAATTTAGGCATACAAACATCGAAATACTTACTTTTCTTTCAAAAGTACACGTTTGTTTAAAAGATCAAAAGTTTTCTAAGCGTTTAAACTAACCCTTGAGCATCGGTTCAAGAAGGTTTAAGCGAAAAGATCCCACTTGCTCACAATCGCCTTTCAAAAACGTCAGATATTCAAAAACTTTCGCTAGCTTGAGCAAGCTAGCTGGCACGCCCTTTTTAAAAGCGACGTAGGCACGAGAAGGTTCATTTCAGGCCTCAAAAACCAGAAGTGAAAATTTTCGTTATTTACAAGTAGGAGGTCACCTTTTGTATTAGTGAGTTACGAGAACAACAAGTTGTCAATATAGTGATAGTAGTGTAGCCTTACTATAGAATGGGGGCTCTTACATCTCTATGAACTGGGGTGCTCCCTCAATATAGAGGTAATGGTTACAATGTAATGATTTTAACTTATAGCATATCTGACTATCCTTTTGATTATCTTATGTGGTCGTTGTCACCATCGAGTATGACTACCTTTATATTTAGTGGTGGCTATCACCATCCCGCCTTAGGATATGCCATCATGCATCATTACCATTAAGATCGACACTGCAAAATGTATTATTTGGCATAATAGTAGGATTGCGAGTTCAACTATAGCAATGAGCCTATGTGAAGTAAGTAAGCCCCTTACATTCATCTATATATTGTCTAACATGATGTAATTGCTATCTTAACGCTTATAGTAGCCTCGTCTTATATGAGAGGTAGTGAGAGATAGTGTAAGCTTAATGTAGTCACTACCTACATTCGTATATCCATGGTAGTTATGCAATTAATTGCTCCCACTAAGATCTTGGATGCTTTTGCAGTGTATAGTGTGCCATGTGGGAGCGATTAACATACTGTAGGGTAAGGCCTCCTTCTATAGTAGGTTGCTACCTTATTGTAAAATGGGTACCATATCAGAGTGCTTTACAATAGTGGGTCTTGATGTAAAAATACAATCATTTGATAATGACTTACCCTATAGCATGCAAAGCAAGCAATACTATAGGACTTATGGGTCTTGATGTAAAAATACAATCATTTGATAATGACTTACCCTATAGCATGCAAAGCAAGCAATACTATAGGACTTACTTACCTGGGGGCTCGTCTTCGCTTGTTGTATTGGGTACCCTTTAAGGTTCTATAGTGGGGCCACAACCACTGTAGGTAGTAGATATGGGTCACAGTTTCTAGACTTAACACGGTGTCACCACCACCATAGGACTAGGTCTGTAGATAGAGAGATTAAGAGCACAACAAAGTGCCTCCTTAGGTTAGGAGCAGAGGATCATTTATTTTCAAGGAAGATTGAAGTCTTGTAATTGAGGTCGTTTTGCATAGTACCTTTGCTTTTCAAGCCACCATATAGTGGGTTACGGGAGAACACAATAAGGGCATCTTGTGAAGCCTTGTGTAGCTAGCCAACTTTTCTATTACTTGGTTTGGAGCACAAAAAGTTGTCACTATAGCAGTAGTAAGGGTAGTAAGTATAGTCTTAACGTAGAGTGGGGGCTCTTGCATCCCTATACAGTGGGTGCTCCATGACACGGTCATCGCCACCTCTAAGTCTAACTACCTTATCTTTACTAGTGGCCTTAACCGCCCCACCCTAAGAAAGGCCAATGTTGCGTTTCTTCTTTTTAAATATTATTTAACCCCTCTATGCTTATCTTGTGTCATTATCATAGATATCTACGCTATGAAATATATTAATGGGTATAATAGTAGGGTTGCCAGTGAGACTATACATGTAGCCTATCTAAAGTAAGCAAACTTCCTTACCTTCATTTATATATTGTCTTACATGATATAATTGCTACCTTAATGTAATTGAGGTCGTTTTGCATAGTACCTTTGCTTTTCAAGCCACCATAGAGTGGGTTACGGGAGAACACAATAAGGGCATCTTGTGAAGCCTTGTGTAGCTAGCCAACTTTTCTATTACTTGGTTTGGAGCACAAAAAGTTTTTACTATAGCGGTAGTAAGGGTAGTAAGTATAGTCTTAACGTAGAGTGGGGGCTCTTGCATCCCTATACAGTGGGTGCTCCATAACACAGTCATCACCACCTCTTAGTCTAACTACCTTATCTTTACTAGTGGCCTGAACCACCCCACCCTAAGAAAGGCCAATGTTGCGTTCTTTTTTAATATTATTTAACCCCACTATGCCTATTTTGTGCCATTATCGTAGATATCTATGCTACGAAATGTGTTAGTGGGTATAATCGTAGGGTTGCGAGTGAGACAATAGCATGTAGCCTATCTAAAGTAAGCAAGCTCCCTTACCTTCATTTATATATTGTCTTACATGATATAATTGCTACCTTAACGTTTGTAATAGCCTCGTCTTATATGAGAGGTAGTGGGCTACTAGTGTAAGCTTAACGTAGCCGCTACTTGCATTCATATATCCCTTGTGGTTATGCTACTAGGTGCTCACACTAAGACCTTCGGTGTTGTTGCGGCCTATAGTACACCACGTGGGAGAGAATAACACTCTATAAGGTAAGGCCTCCTTCTATAGTGGGTTGCCACCTTAATGTAAGAAGGTACAGTAAGGGAGTGCTTTAAAGTAGTGGGCCTTACTGTAAGCTTACAAGCATTTCTTGGCAACTTACATTATCGCATGCGAAGCAAGAAACACTATAGGACTTACTAACCTAATAGCCTTAGTAGGGTCAACATTATAGGCTTACAAAGTGGGGGATCCTCTCGGCTTATTGTAGTAGGCACCTTTTAGTGTTTTATAGTGGGGCTACTACCGCTACAAATAGTAGGTTTGGGACATGGGTTCTAGAGTTGGCAAGGTGCCACTACTAGAATTGGGTGTAAGTTTCTAGATAGATAGAGATTAAGGAGGTCATGGAAAGTGGCCATTTTAGCAACATACTTACTAACCTAATAGTTGCTTGTTGTAGACACCCAAAATTTTCTTTTAAAATTCTTACCTTTTTAGGAAAGTGGCCATTTTAGCAATTTTGGGGTTTTTGAAGGAAAAAGGCACTAAACGAGTTTGTTTTGGTACCAAAATTTTATGGAAGCTTTAAAATGATAAAAGAATGCTTTTCTTTCTGAAAATTTCGAATTTTGACAAAATTGGGGAAAATGACGATTTTGCCCTTAACACTGGAAAAGCAGGATTTCGTTTCCTTAAAAGATTTATGATGAAAAGTATGTTAAAAGCTTGCCTTTTGAAAAGATGCATGTATCAAAAACACAAGTTGACACCTGAAAAGGATGATAGATGCCCAGAAAGAGAAAACGAGCGTTAAAAAGGGAAAGAAAGCTTCCGAGAAAGAAAAGCTCATATTTGGAAAGAAATCAATTTCTAGAGGGTAAAGTTGGTATTACCAAAAGAAAGTAAGGACTGAAACAAGAACAATAGCTTCCGAAAAGAAAGTTTTGGTATCGAATGCATTTCGTAACATGTCCATGTTATGTTTGATTGTCAAGGTAATTAGTGTATCGATATGCATCAGTTTGGCATTGTCATCTGTTACTGTTATGTTAAGAATAAGGTTAATATTCCAACACTCATGGAAGAAATCTAACGAGCATGATGGTTGGTTTTCAAAAACGTAACATGGGCTTACTTGAACGCTTTTGTAGTAATGCATGTAACATGGATTTGCATAACCACTTTCACAGCAAACATGTAGTTTTATCCAGTTCGATTGCTAAACTGGCTGAGCTGTACAAAGGTGTTTCTGTTAGCTTGTCAAAGTGCGTCTTGAAATACAATACAACAAGTCATATCTAGACCAGTTTTAGCAAGTAGCGAATTCTTGTAGACACATGAAGTTAAAGAAGAACTGGATGTGCATGAGTTTCATGATGCTGACTAAACTGAATTTACTGAGGCTGAGCTGAAGGAACTCGTCCTCATCAGCCTATTGTGCAACTGGTACAAAATCATCGCCCACACAAGCTGCAAAATCAACAGAACAAAAACAGAATGCGTGCAATGTTACATCAGGGAAACCAAAATCACATGAGCATGATGGTCACGATGCCTAAGGAAGGGAAACATATTGAAGCAGCCCTGGTTCGTCACATGAAGAATCCACTGATGCCAGTATTTTAGCATTCCTGCAAAATCAAGAAGAGACATTAGATACGAGAAAACATTCAGTGCATCAGGAAATTAAGCGGCAGAAGAAATAGGAACGGGCAAGCTGTAGACATTGATAGCCCCAACGTTGAGTATGATAATCGACTTGAATATGCTCAACCTGAAATTTCTTTTGCTGGAGGTTTTGGGACTTCATCTAGTAAGAACCTAGATGTCACAAGTCAACGTCTTAATTTAGCAACAAAGAGAACCAGGTGCAGCCGATTTCAGTCGCATTTGGCATCTTACCATACCAAGGCTTGCTGCATTCAACAAGATTAAGTAAGAAGACTTGCCTTTCAAATTCTGGTCTAATTCAACAACAAGAAAGAGGAGGAAAATGTAAGGGAGCATATCTCACAGCTAATGAGCAGCTCCTTTCCAAATTCAACGTGAACTGCAGAGTTTAGCAGTTCCTTAACTTTCCAAATCAACATGGTCCTCATGGCAGCCCCAGCAAAACTTTCCAAGTTCTGATTTTTTACAGCAATAACATGCCTTTTTCGTTAAATTCAGCAAGGAAACTTACCTTGCCCAATGTTACACCTAAGAGGCATCTTTTGGCCTATAAAAGGAGCCTGAAGGAGGCTGCAGAGGGCATCGACCAGTGACAATCAACCAACGAGCATCAAGAGGGAACCAAAAAAAAGAGAGGAACATTCAGTCCGAAAACTCAGAGAAATAGAGAGAGAGAGAGAGAAAGGAAGAGAAGAAGGAGAAGAAGGAAGTCCGGCCTGGTTCCGACGTCCGACGATCGTCCGGCGAAGTGCTCCTACGTCCCCTCTCACTCACACAGATTGGAATTCTTGCACAAATTGGTTTTAATTCATGAGAATCTGAAAAAGCACAGATTCTGGAAATTTGTACATGAATCAAGGCTTTGAGCCCATGTTCTTCATTTATATCGATACAAACATGCATGATTCCTTCATAAACGAAATTAAAATCCATGTTTAGATGATTTCCATGATTTATTAGGACTAATACAGGTTGAACTTCGTTCTAGAATCACGTTAGGAACCTTCTGAAATTTTCTGTAAAACTGGTTTCTGAAACTGTCTGTGCACACGTATCTGATCACGGAATTTTTATAGACAAACGGATAAGCTAATTGCTTCGAAATTTTGCATGAATAATCTAGACATATCAAACGTTCTTAGATAAAATTTTGAGGAATTGTTATGAACAGTAGCCTAGCCAATTAGATCCATGAAGTTTATATAAAATCCAGATTGTGTTTTACAGAAACAGAACGTTCAGTAACAGACCTCTGTTCTTTTGCCCATATCTCTGCAACCACTGAATTAAATTGGATGAAATTTGATTCTTTGAAAACCTAACATCCGTATCTTTCTAACACAACAAATTTCATCGAAATTGGATGACTGAGCACTGAGATATTGCTGTTTTTCTGAGCTTTTGATCCACAGAAACAGGGCTATGATCCACAGAAACAGGGCTATGAACAGAAACAGGGCTATGATACCACAAATTTCTGAGCTATGATTCTATACATGTGTCTCTATTCTGTAAAAGTTTTAGAATTTTTGGAGAATTAGAAATATTTTTAAAAATTCAGAGAACAGGCCTCTGAAACTGAACAGGTTCTGCAAATCTAAGAATCTGAAATTTTTCAGAAATCAAGAACTTAAACACAAATCTGAAACTTTGGAAAATCTGGTTTTTCCTTTTTCGAATTAACGGATTCAAACAAATTTCAAGCGTCTAGGCTGACCCTTGAGCGCCGGTTCAAGAAGGCCTATGTCGAAAAGATCTCACTTGTCCACAATCGTTCTAAGAAGTCAGAAAAACATAATTTATTAGTTTTGGTAAACTAACTGGCATGCTCACGCAACCCGACGTAGTTCGAGGGTTTGATTTCGAATCCCAAACGATTTGAAATAAAATCACGTCTACACTTGTGAAGCCTTGCATAGCATGCCCCCTTTTGTATTAGTGGGTTAGGAGTTCAAAAAGTCCTCACTATAGCGGTAGTAAGTATAGTCTTAGCGTAGAGTGGAGGATATTGCATCTCTATAAAGTTGGGTGATCTTGCACTATAGAGGTAGTGGGCATAATATAGTGATTCTCACTTATACTGTAGTCGGCTACTCGACTGACGATATGACGTGGCTATAGGACCTCCGAGTCTCACTACTTTATCTTTAGTAGTGGCCATCACTGCCATGCCCTAAGAAATGCCATGGTAGGTTTTTTTTTTCTTACTATCAGTACTGTAAAGCTCTATGCAACAAAATGTATTAGTGGGCATAGTAGTAGGGTTTGAGTGCAACTATATGAGTGTAGCCTTTGTAAAGTAAGAAAGCCTTCTTACCTTCATCTATCTATTGTCTTACATGATATAATCGCTATTTTACTGCTTATATTAGCCTCATCTTATATGAGAGGTAATGGGTAGCCACCATAGAGTTGGCTGCCCATAGGAAGCACAATAAGGGCCGCTTGTGGAGAGTCTTGTGTAGCAAGCCACCTTTTGTGTTACTGGCTGACGAGCACAATAAGTTACCACTATAGCAAAAGTAGGAGTAGTAAGTAGAGTTTTACCATAGTGGGGATGCCTTACTATAAGGGACGAGTTTTACCTATACAGTTAGGTAGTAGCCCACTATAAAAGGATACCTTACTCTATAGTATGTAGATATGAATTTTGTTCCAAAGTCGATGTAGAGACTTGAAACTCAATTCACAAACTATAAGTGTACGAGCATGTCAGCTAGTTTGCTCAAACTAGCAAAGTTTGTAATTTGTGACTTCTTAGCGAATGTGGGTAAGTGAATTTTTTTTACCGTAGAAGGGATGACCGACCAACTCTCCTTGGAAGGGGCGACTCCCTCCTTCTCCTCCTCTCTCTCTTTCTTTCTCTTTCTAATTGTTGGAATCCCCTTCTTGATTTTCCTCCCCAAACTAGCACCCCAAGCCCCCTATTTGTAGCTTTTCCAGGGAGAGTACTTTCTTCCATGGATTGAGTTTTTGGGGCTTCAATACCATACCTGATTTGGGTCTTGATCCAAATGAAATTTCCAGATTTGTGGCTGCATATGAGTCATGTGGGGCATGAAGAGTGGTCGCTCATGGGTTGGTATAGCCTTGGGTGCAGCTTATGTGGTTGAGCCCACCCATCATGGTTGACCCATCTAGGTGCGGTCCTTGGCTCAAGCCTTGGTCGACTTGAACTCAACTTGTGGCTTTAGGTGTGGTGCCTTGGTTGGATTGCTTAGCCCCTTTTACACCCTTAGACGTGGCTTTGATAATGTATGCTTTGTGTCGGGTGGATGAAGCCATTGAACTTTGAATTTGACTTAGACTGAATCTTGTCTTGAGCCTTATCTTAGGTGAGTCCTTCCTTGGAGTTAGTCCTTACTTCGAATCAATCTTTACCTTTAATTGGGGTGGGATCTAATTTGACTTGGGATCGAGTCAAATCTTGCTAGGTTGGGTTTCCATTGACTCCTTGCCTCATTTGGGACTGCTTGCCTTGCACTTGACTTTGAATTGAATCAGGCTTCATAGTTGGTCTTCAGCCTGATTTGATTTTGTGTGGGCTTTGTCATGTGCCACCCATTTTGACTTTGTATGGGCTGATCATGAGTTCATCTTTGATTTGATTTGGGCTTGATTTGAATTGATCCCTTTCATGTATTGAAGTTACTTCCTCTACTTTTGTCCCAGCTTTTGAGAAGTCTCCTCCACTTGATTCGGGGCTCTTTTTAGGTTAGATTTATGGTTTCAAATATTTTCTTTAAAACCATTCTTTTAAGATTTATTTAAAAATATCAAGTTGAAATCTTCAAATACTTTTGAAGAATAACTGAGTCTCATCCCCAGTTTTTGTTTGCTTGGGTGACCTCTTTCGCTCCGTGAGTTGGTCTTTAACCGTTTCGACCACTTTAACTCTTTTTGGTGGGTATAGGGTCTCGGACTGCTTTAACCTCTTGATGGGTGTAGGGTCTTGAGTCACTTTAACACTTTCGATGGGTTTAAGGTCCCAGTGTAGGACTTTTATTGATTTGGTGAGTTTTTAGGTCTTTGTTAGGATTTGATTTGGTTTTAAATTTCAAAGGTTTTGGAATTTTGTGAAATTTGACATTTTGCAAATATTTTGTGAGTTTGGTTTTCAATGTCTCATTTTCATTTGTTTCTTTAAAAAACTTGTTTGAAACCATAATTTTTTTGAAGGAAATCATTTGAATTCGCAGAATTTCGCCAATTTGGCATTAAGGATAGAATAGTCATTTTTTTTGAGTTGTTTTTCAAATTAGTTTTTTTTAGAGGGGTGCAAAGTACTCTTATTTTGAGACTCTTATAAAATTTTGGCACAAAAATGAATTCGTTTAAGGCATCTTTATTTGAAAATCCTTAAAAGATTCAAAACCCAATTTTTCTTTAAAAGGTAGAATTTCTAAAAGATAAAATCTTTTGAGATAATTTTTGGGTGTTTACGTAGTGCATTACTTGCTCTCAGGTGGCACATTATATATCGTAAAAGTACTGTAGGTGGGAATACTTAGTAGCATCACTAGGAAGCTATATAAAGGCATGTAGCAACTATGTTAAGCTTAATATAGTCGACGACTACCTCTCTTACAAAACGAGGCTACTATGAGCGTAAAGGTAGTAGTTACATCATGTAAGACAATAAATATATGAAGGTAAGGGGTTCTTTGCTTCTAGTTGCACTCACAACCCTATTATATACCAACTAACACAAAAGTTGGCTTGTTATACAAGGCTCCAAAAGCAACCCTTGTTATTCTCCAACCTGGAGCCACTCTATGATAGCATTAAAAGCCAATGGTATTGCATAGGATGGCCTCCACTATGAGACTCCAATCTTAGGGGAGTGGAAGGACTCTATCCCCTAACCTAAGTAAGGAGGTACTTTGTTGTTCTCTTAATCTCTCTATCTACTCAGATAGTGGTGGTGACACCTCGCCAACCACAAAACCCATTGCCCAAACCTATTACCTGTAGTAGTGGTGGCCTATTACAAAACCCTAAAAGGTGCCCATTACAACAAGTGGAGATGAGCTCCCACTCAATAAGACTATAATGTTGCTTCCACTAAGACTATTAGGTAAGTAACTCTTATAGTGTGACCTCTGCTTGCTATAGGATAAGCCGCTATCAAGTGATTGTAAGCTTAAAGAACTCTCATGTGGTACCTATCTTACAATAAGGTGACAACGCACTATAGAAGGAGACCTTACCCTGTAGTGCGTTATTCACTCCCACGTGACACAATATAGTCGTAAAAGCATCGAAGGTCTTAGTAGGAGCACTCACTAGCATAACCGAAGCACTATATGAAAGCAAGTAGCAGCTACGTAATGCTTATAATAGTTGCCCACTACCTTTTATATTAGACAAGGCTACTATGAGCATCAAATTACATCATGTAAGAAAATATATACACAAAGGTAATAGGGTTTTCCATGCTTTGGATAGGCTACAATGCTATAGTTACACTTGCCAGCCTTATACTATGCTTAGTAACACATTTGTAGCGTAGAGCTCTATGGTAATGATGCATGATAGGCATAGTGGGGTCACATAATAGTAAGAAAGAAGAAACCCTATATTGACATAAGCTAGGATGGGATGGTAACGACCACCACTAAAGATATGGTAGTTAGACATGGAGGTCACAACGGATAGGTAGTCAGTCGTGTAGTCGATCATGCTATAAGTCAAAATCTCCAGATTATGCCCACTACCTTTATATTGTGGGAGTATCCCACTTTATAGGGATGCAAGAGCCCCCACTCTATGGTAAGACTCCACTTACTACCCTTACGACCACTATAGTGACAACTTATTGTATTCTTAACCCACTATACAAAAGTTGGCTTCTAATGCAAGACTCCAAAAGCAACCCTCGTTATTCTCCCATTAAGAGCCTACTCTTACATCCTCTTAATCCCTCTTTGACTTTACTTACTACCCCTACAACCACTATAGTGGCAACTTATTGTACTCTTAACCCACTACACAAAAGTTGGCTTCTAATGCAAGGCTCCAAAAGCAACCCTTATTATTCTCCCACCCGAAGCCCACTCTTTTGTCTTCGTAATCCCTCTTTGTCTAAAGACATACTCCTATAGTAGTGGTGGCACATTCTCAATTATATAACCCATGGATTAGACCTACTACCTATAATAGTGGTGGCCCTACTATAGAAACCTAAAAGGGGCCACTCCAATAAGTGGAAATGAGACCTACTCTATATGCCTACTGTGTTACCCCAACTAAGGCTATCATATAAGTAACTCCTATAGTTTGTCCTACTCTAAATGCTATTAGGTATTCCGTAATCAAGTGATTGTAAGCTTATAGTAAGGCCTACTATTGTAAAGCACTCCACTATTATATTTATCTTACAATAAGATGGCAACCCACTATAGAAGATGGCCTTACCTTATAGTATGATATTTGCTCCCATGTGGCTCAGTATAAGCTACAATAACACCAAAAGTTTTAGGTAGAAAACATAGCAGCATAATGAGAAGGGCTATATAAATGTAGGTAGGTCCTTCGATCTTAGAGGGAGCGAAATAGCCATATGCTCCTAACTTAAGTAAGGAGGCACCTTATTGTGCTCTTAATCCCTCTGTATCTACAAACCTACTCCTATGATGGTGGTGGCACCTTCTCAACTATAGTACCCATGGCTCAGACCTATTATCTATAGTGGTGGTGACCCCACTATCAAACCCTTAAAATTACTCAATGAAACAAGTGAAGACAAGCTCGCACTCGACATGCTTATAGTATTTTCCCTACTATGGCTATCATGTAAGTAACTCCTATAATGTTGCTTGCTCTGAATGCTATAGTGTAAGCTACTATTAAGCAATTATAAGCTTATAGTAAGGCCCACTACAGTAAAATGTACACATTTGGTACTTATAGTTAGGTAGCAACCCACTATAAAAGGAGACCTTATACATTATTCACTCCCACGTGGTACACTATATTCCACAAAAGTATCGAAGGCCTTGGGAGCACTTTGTAGTATAACTAGTAGGGCTATATTAGGTAGGTAGTGGTTATGTCAAGCTTACAGTAGCCGCCTACTACGTCTTATATAAGACAATGCTATTATGAGTGTTAAGGTAGCATTTAAAGCATGTAAATCAATATAGAGATGAAGTTGAGGGGGCTTGCTTCCTTCGCCTAGGTTGCACTGCTATAATTAAACTCGCAACTCTACTGCTATACCAACTAACATTTTATAACGAAGAGCTCTACTATAATGGGCGCAGTGGGGTCATATAATAGTAAGAAAGAAGAACCCTACTATGGCATAGGCTAAAGTGGGGCAATGATGGTTGCCAGTAAAGGTAAGGTAATCAGACTCAATGGTGGCAATGGCCATGTCATGTAGTCAACCGGGTGTCTTTCTATGTGGTAGTGCCCCTACCTCTATAGTGTTGTAGCACCCCACTTTATAGGGATGCAGGAGCTCGTACTCTGCAATAAGACTCCACTTAGTACCCCTTCTATAGATACAGTGGCAACTTATTGTACTCCTAACCTACTAACACAGAAGGTATCTTCCTATGCAAGTTCCACAAGCGGCACTTGTTGTGCTTACACCCGGAGTCTACTCTGTGGTAGTTTCAAAAGCAGCAGTAGTTTGTAAGTAGACTACTATATGAGACTTCAATCTTAGGAGAGCGGAATGATCCTATGTTCCTAACCTAAGTAAGGAGGCATCTTGTTGTTCTCTTAATCCCTCTTTATCTACAGACAAACTCCTATAGTGGTGGTGGCACCTTGTCAACTATACAACCCATGACCCAGACCTATTACCCTAGTGGCCCCACTATAGAACCCTAAAAGGTGCCCACTGCAACAAGTGAAGATGAGTCCCCACTCAGCAAACCTATAGTATTGTCCCATTAATGCTGTGAGGTAAGTAATTCCTATAGTGTACAACATGATATAAGGTAAGCCACTATTAAGTGATTGTAAGCTTACAGTAAGGCCTACTATTGTAAAGCACTCCCACATGATGCCTATATTATAATTAGATGGCAGCCCAGTATAGAAGGAGGCCTTATCTAATAGTGTAATATTTATCCCACTTGATGTACTATAGGCCACAAAAGCACTGGAGCTCTTAGTAGTATAACCAACAGGGCTACATGAAGGCAGGTAGTGCCTACATCAAGCTAAAAATGGCTACCCACTTCATATAAGATGAGGTTACTATGAGCATCAAAGTCGCAGTTATATAATGTAAGACAATATATAGATGAACCTAAGGGGGCTTGCTTGCTTTGCATAGGCTAGATTACTACAGTTGCACTCTCAACCCTACTCTTGTCTACCCATACATTTTGTAGCGCTTAGCTCTACTCAAATGAAGCACGATTGGCATACTAGGGTCATATAATACAAAGAAAGAAGAAATCCTACGGTAGCATAGGCTATGGTGGCAGGTGATAGCCACCACTAAAGGTAGGGTAGTCATACTCGTCGGAGGTGGTGATAGCCACATCAGGTAGTCATTCGGCTAGCCACCTACACTATAAGTTACAATCACCACATTACTTTTACAGTACGAGAGCACCCCACTTTATAGGGATGTAGGAGCCCCACTCTTCAATAAGACTCCACTTACTATCCCCACTACCCATATAGTGGCAACTTGTTTTAAACAACTAACACAAAAGGTGGTTTGCTACGCAAAGCTCGACAAGCGAACCTTGTTGTGCTCCCACCCGAAATCCACTCTATGGTAGCTTCAAAAGCAATAGTAGTGTGCAAGGCGGTCTTCAGTACGCAAGTTAAATCTTAGGGGAGCAAAATGACTCTATGCTCCTAATCTAAGTAAGGAGGCACCTTCTTGTGCTCCTAGTTCCTCTCTATCTATATATATACTCCTATAATGATAGTGACACCTTACCAACTATAGAACCCAAGGCCCAAACCTACTAGATGTAGTGGTGGTGGCCCTGCTATAGAACCCTAAATGGTACTCACTACAACCAGTGGAGACAAGTCCCCACTCTACTGCTATAGTGTTGCCCCTAAGACGATACTAGTATGCCCACTAACACATTTTGTATTGTAGAGCTCTATAGTAATGGCGCACGATAACTGTAGTTGGTCATATAACAGTAACAAAGAAGAAACCCTAAAGTGATCGAGGCTATGGCGAGCTAGTGACGACCACCACTAAAGTTATGGTAGTCACACTTAGAAGTAGTGGTTAATTACTTAAGCTATAACTCAGAATCACTACATTTTGCCCACTAGCACTACAGTGTGGGAGCACCAAACTTTATAGGGATGTAGGAGCCCTCACTCTATGGTAAGACTCAACTTATTATCCCTACCACCGCTATAGTGACAACTTATTGTGCTATGCAAGGCTCTATAAGTGGCCCTTATTATACTCCCACCCAGAGCCCACTCTATGGTGGCTTCAAAAGTGATAGTGTGCAAGGCAACCTCCAATACGCAACAGGAGTGAAATGACCCTATACTCCTAAGCCATGTAAGGAGACACCTCATTGTACTCTTAGTCCCTCTCTATCTACAAACCTACTCCTATAATGGCGGCAGAACCTTGCCAACTATAGAACCCAAGGCCCAAACCTATTATTTGTAGTGGTGGTGGCCCAACTATAGAACCCTAAAAGTTGTGCACTGCAACAAGTGGAGACCAGCCCCACTCTGCAGGCTTATAGGGTTGCCTCAACTAAGACTATACTATACTACTAAACCTACTAATACATTTTGTACCGTATAGCTCTATAGTAATGGTGCATGATAGGCATAGTTGGGTCACATAATAGTAAGAAAGAAGAAACCTTACATTGATATAAGTTAGGGTGAGGCAGTGATATCCATCATTAAAGGTAGGGTAGTTAGACTCAAATGTTGCAATAGCCATGTCATGTAGTCACTCAGTTAGCCGACCACACTATGTCAGAACCTCCACATTATGCCCACTATCATTATAGTGCGGGAGCACCCCATGTAGGAGCCCCACTCTATTGTAAGACTCTACTTATGACCCCTACTACCGCTATAGTGAGAACTTATTGTGTTCCTAATGCAACAACACAATAATTGGATTGCTACGCAAGGCTCCAAAAGCAACTATTGTTATTCTTCCACCCAGAGTGCACTCAATGATGGATTCAAAAGCAGCAATAGTGCACAAGGCGACCTCCACTACTGGACTTCAATGTTAGGGGGAGTAAAATAGCCCTATGCTCTTAACCTAAGTAAGGAGGCACCTTGTTATCCTCTTAATCCCTCTCTATCTTAAGTCTTACTCCTACAGTGGTGGTGGCACCTTCCCAATTATAGAATACATGTTCCAAACCTACTACCTATAGTGGTGGTGGCCCTACCATAGAACCCTAAAAGGTGTCCAATGTATACTAAATTTTTCGGTCTTCTATCGACTTAAAACTTTATTTGCAAAAATTATGTACGAGCATGCTAGTAGGTTTACTCAAACTTGCAAAGAGATTTTATGATTATTTGGTGATTGTAGACAAGTAGGTTATTATCATCGTAGGCCTTCTTAAACTGGTACTTAAGGGTCAGCCTAAATGCTTAGAAAGAGCGATTTATGATCCAGGATTTTCTCAAAACAATTTTCAATCAAAACGGATTTGTGAGAAGGTATGCTTTTTACTTGGCAAAGCTAGTTCTGTAAAAACATAATTAGTTTCGTTTTCTAGCGAAAGAGTTTGTATTTTTTGGTTGTTTTCTAGAGATCCAAAATTCTCAAAAATTTTACCTAATTGATTTGGATTGGTTGCATGTCGTGGTTCAGTCAATTGCACCTTGGTCAATTGACTGCCTTGTGTCATGGTCAAGTCAACTAGTTGAACCATACCCCGACCTAATTCATTTGAATTGGGTAGACCTAGTCCCCTCTAGTATGAATGTACAATTGAGTCCCATTCTCCACGTAATAGTGTTGTTTGCATGATCGAATGACCTCCCCACTTTCACTCCATGAGTTTAATCCTCTATCTTTCGGACTGCTTTAACCCTTTAATGGGCGTAGGGTCTCAGATTGCTTTAACCTTCTAATGGGTATAGGGTCTCAGACTACTTTAACCCTTTGATGAGTGTATGGTTGCTTCGTGTAGGACCATCCTTGATCAGACGAGTCTTTTGAGGTCCATCATGTTTTGGATTTGTTTGTTTATTTTGTCTTTTTGAATTTCAAATGTTTTGTAGGTTTGTAAAAATGCTCACTTTGCCAACATTTTACGGGTTTGGTTCCTAATATCCCATCTTAATTTTTTCAATTCTTTCTTTGAAGAAAATCATCTAAAACAACAAAATTTTGCTTATTTGGCCTTAAGGGCAGAGTGTTTATTTTTTTGGATTTTGTCAAAATTCATTTTTTTTTTTCGATTGGGTTCAAAGTGCCCTTATTTAAGGTTCCTACAAAATTTTGGCATAGAAATGAGTTCATTTAATATGTCTTTCTTGAAAAACCTTAAAAGACCATAATTACAATTTTTCTTTGAAAATGCATAAATTCTAAAAAATCTTTTGATAAATTTTTTGGTGTTCACACCCACTACAACAAGTAGAGACGAGCCCATACTTTGCAAGCCTATAAGGTTGCCCCAACTAAGACTAATATGTAACTCATATAGTGTGTCTTAGTGGGAGAGCCTTGAACTATAACCAGCATGGCTATGTGAAGACAGATCGTGGCTACATCAAGTTTACACTAGCCACCACTACCTCTCCTATAATACGATGATATTATGATGTCAAGGTAGTAGTTACATAATGTAAGACAATATATAGATGAAGGTAAGGGGCTTGCTTACTTCACATAGGCTACACTTCAATACTTGCATCCATAACCCTACTACTATGCCCACTAATAATTTTGTGGCACAAAGCTCTATCGTAACGGCATACAATAGGCGTAGTGGGGTCACGTAATAGTAAAAAAGAGGAAATCCTATAGTGGCATAGGCTTGGGTGGGATGGTAATGGCTACCACTAAAGGTAGGATTATCAGACTCGATGGTAGCAACGGTTACATCAAGTAGTTTGTCGGGTAGTTGGTCATACTATAAGTCACAATCACTACATTGTGCCCACTACCTCTATAGTTCAGAAGCACCCCACTCTATAGGGATCCTAACGCACTAACACAAATGGTGGCTTGCTCTGCATGCAATTGGGTAAGCCTCCATCAAGTGATTGTAAGCTTAGAATAAGCCCCACCACTATAAAGCACTCTCATGTGATATCTGTCTTACACTAAGTTGGCAGCCCACTATAGGAGACCTTACCCTATAATGCATTATTTACTCACACGTGGTGCACTATGGACCGCAAAAGCAACGGAAGTCTTAGTGGAAGTACTCAGTAGCATAGCCAATAGGCCTATATAGCTTACAGTAATTACCCACTACCTCCTATATAAGACAAGGCTACTATGAGTACCAAGGTAGGATGAAGGTAAGGAGACTTTCTTTGTTCGTGTAAACGCTCGAAAAATTTTTGTAAATAAAATTTTCCAAATACCTCTCAATTTTCAAAATTTGATTACAACCCCTTGATTTGAAAACTTGATATTCAAAATAATTTCAAAAAGGAAATTGAGAGATTTATCCAAAGCTCAATCAAGGCCCGAATCAGCAGGAGGCGTATTCTCTAAGAAAAGGATATGGCAAGAATGAAAAGGCAAGCAAAGTGGACCTAGATCAAGTAGAGAATCAATTAAGGGCCAAGTCAAACAAAGCTCAATTTAAGACCCAGTCAAGCAGGACTCGATCTAGTCCAATCCAAAACGAAGCTCGATTCAAGTTCAAGCAAAGGTGGTTGCATCAAATCATGGTAATGTCAAGGAACCAACATGGTCAAGACGTGAGCTAGGATCAACCAAGGCCACCCCCAACCCACATGGGTCAAGAGGGGACCACTCTCCAGCCCCACATGCAGCCATCGACTAGAAGTTTCCTTGGATCAAATCAAAGTGGATTGAATATCAAGCTAAAACCCAAACCCGTGGAAACTCCTAGAGACCTTTCCCTGAAATCTATAAGTAGGGGGCCTTAGGGGTTGGCTTAGAGAAGAAAAATCAAAAGGAAGTCCAACAAATAGAGAGGGAAAGAGAGGAAAAGAAAGAGGGAGAGAGAGAGAGAGAGAGAAGAGGAGAGGAAGAGGGAGAAGGAGCCGGTTGGCCACTCCAAGTCTTCAAGCATCCAATGCAAGGTCGATTCTCCCCTTTTTTCTTTCCGTTCTTCCTTTAATTCTTTCAAATTCTTTCATTGGATTGTAATTAAGGAGTATTTGACTCCAAATCAATGTAATATTTTGAGGGGAGGTGCTGCCAAAATCCATCTAAGTTCATGTGTAAGAATCGCCTCTTATGTGTTTGATTTTTGGTTTTTCCTACCCTAATATACTTTGTAAATCTTCTACTTTCTAACCCCCTCTATGCTTAAGTTATATACTAATTTCCTTTGGTTATTGCACTTCCTCATTATTGAAATTTTGTGGATGATCATTTAATTTTGGTAGAAATCAGTTAGATATATCCATTAGTTTCTTAAAATCGAAAACTCTGTTTTCTATATTCTGTACCCACTTGATTTCTGAATTTTCCAGCTTTGCTCTTCAATCGAAGCACACTGACACTTGGTACACATATTCTCTATACATAGACCCACTCTCCATAAAATTTGTAAGAATTTTAGAAACATTTAAGGTCATGAATAAAATTGGGTAAAACCAAACAAAATCATAATAAAACCCATTTGCACTGCATATTCTGCAATAGAAGTTGGGTAAAAGTCCTTTAAATCTATCTTCAGTGATCCACATTTCTTGAAAATGGTCTCGTTGAAAATGTGACTTTCATAGCTTTCCCTCTTGACCCGTTTCATAAAAATCCAATATGTACATGCTGAGATATACTTACTTTTTTAAGCCTCTGTATTTTTGTTATAGGTTCTATCTTGAGTTTCAGAATAAGAGACTTCAATGATTTAATTATGTATATACATATATCCAATAGCCAAAACAAAAATAGTCTAGGAATCTTCATACCTAGGCCTACCTTAGGTAAATTTTTGAAGATTTTTGGAAATTCAAGGGATGTTAAAAAATTTAGGAAAATCGATCCCTAAAAACATAACCCGTTGATGTTTTTAAGGATTGAATTTGATCTTGACAAAAGAATAAACTCATAATTTTTGCATACTTTTTGAATTGAAACTTGGTTTTAAAAACTTTTTGGATCTAAAAGTGATCTTCCAAGCGTCTGGGTTAATCTTGAGTGACGGTTTAAGAAAGCCTGCAACGAAAAGAGCTCATTGGTCCATATTCGCCAAAGAAGTTAGAAATCCAAATCTAACTTTACAAGTTTTTAAAAACTGTTTGCATGCTCGCACACTCGTTTTTGTGAATTGAATTTCAAGTCTCTTCATAGGCTTTGGAATTAAATTATCATCTACATTTCATATAGGCTATACTATTGTAGTTGCACTCCCAACTCTACTATTGTGCCCACTAACACATTTTATAGCATGAAACTCTACGGTAATAACACATCATAAGTGTATTGGGTCACAAATAATAAGAAAGAAGAAACCCTACAATGTTATAGACTAGAGCGGGTAGTGATGGGCACTACTAAAGGTCAGGTAGTCAAACTCGAAGGTAGCGACAGCCATGTCAGGTAGTTAGTCAGGTAGCTATAAGTCAGAATCACTACATTGTGCATACTGCCTCTATAGTATGAGAGCACCCCACTTTATAGAGATGCAGGAGCCCCACTATGCGATAAGACTCCACTTACTGCCCCTACTACCACTATAATGGCAAGCTCCTAAGCCACTAAGATAAAAGGTGGCTTGCTGCACAAGGCCCCACATGTGGCCCTTGTTGTTCTCCCACCCAAAGCCCACTCTATGGTGGCTTGAAAAATAATGGTAGTGTACAAGTTGGCCTCCGCTATGAGACTCCAGTCTTAGGAGTAGCGAAATGATCCTATGCTCCTAACCTAACTAAGGAGGCACATTGTTGTGCTCTTAATCCCTCTCTATCTAAAGACCTACTCATATAGTGGTAGTGGCACCTTGCCAGCTATCGAACCCATGGTCCAAACCTACTACTTCTAGTGGTGGCAGCCCCACTATAGAACCTCAAAAGGTGCCAACTTGAATAAGGAGAGATGAGCCTCTACTCAGAGTGTTTCTCCTCTTAGGACTATTAGGTAAGTAACTCCTATTGTGTGACTTGCTCCGTATGCTACAGAGTAAGCTACCATTACATGATTGTAAGCTTACATTAAGGCCCACTACTATAAAGCACTCCTATGTAGTATTGTCTTACAATTAGTAATGTGGCAGCCCACTAATGAAGGTCTTACACTATAAAGTGTTTTTCGCTCACACATGATGCATTATAGTTCACAAAGCAGTAGAGGTCTTAATTAGAACACTTAGTAACATAACCAGGAAGGCTATACGAAGGCAGGTAGCGACTACGTCAATCTTAGAGTAGTTGCCTACTACCTCTAATATAAGACGAGGCTACTATGAGTGTTGAGGTAGTGTAGACATAAATTTTTATTTCGAAACCTATGTGAAGATTTGGAAAGAAATTCTCGAACTATGTCATGTGTACGAGCGTGCCAGCTAGTTTGCCAAAACTAGCAAAGATTGATTTTCTGACTTCGTATAGCGATTGTGGACAAGTGAATTATTTTCGACGTAGGCCTTCATAAACCGATGCTCAAGGGTTAGCCTAGACTCTTTAAAAATTATTTGAGTTTCGATAAGTTTTCAAAAAACAAGATTCCAATTTCAAAAACTTTACAAAATCGTGATTTTGGTTCTTAACTTGAAAATATTTTAACTCTTGAAAAACAGAAACTGGTTTTGTTTTCAGAGGCTAGTTTCTAATTTTTTATGAAATAGTTCTAAGTTTCCAAAAATTCCAAACTTTTTACAAAGAACAGATTTTGATGTATAGATTCAGAGAATATTTTTATTTTTATTTTATGTGTTGTAGATTTATGTAATTAAATTAAAAAATAGACCTCACTGAAACATTCGTGACAAACCTGTGCCAAAAAATCAGAGGTTTAGAAAGACTATTTTATTTTTATTCTCAGACCTCTAATTTTTATGAAATTAGTCTTCTTAGAAAGCTATGGATATCAGCTTTTCAATGAGATAATTTTCAATCAAATTGGTTTACTGTGCACAAAGATATTTAGGAATAACCCAACCTATATCACAGGAATCTCTGGTTTTTCAGAATTTGTTTTGATTTTAATGAAACTTCTTTGATTTTATTGATAATGTTTCACAAGCCCAAAATTCTCAAAAATTTTATCAGAAGTGTATCTATATGTCTAGATTAGATTTGCAAAATTTTGAAATATTTGGAGCAGAGAATAATAAAAGATAAATCATTTACCGAATGTGTACAGAGTGCAGAAAAATAGGTTTTTAGATTTTCAGAGTTGTGCTTGTGTTTTAGTCCGAATCAAAATTGAATCTACAACTATAAAACAACAAACTAAATTCTAATTATCATATGAGCATAGGGAGATTAAGAGGTCTATAATCTTACATTGTGTTATGGAGTAGAAAGAATCAAAATTAAAATATATAACAAATAACATATGAATGAAAGAAAGATGGGGCAGCATATAAACCTTGATTGATACATCATCTAACGTTTTCATGAGGCCAAAGTGACCATAATTTAGGATTTTACAAATAGTGCAGCCGGAAGGTGGAAGGACTCTATAACTACGTATATGAACCGAGCCTTGCTATATTTTCCTGATATTTACTTCTCTTCTAAGACCCTAATCATGGGATCCCCAGATCCACTTTCATAATCCAACTTTTCCTTAAATGTATGCGTACTGTACATTTATTGACAGAAATGGATATTGCGTTGATTTTTATATATGCCCAATAAGTGGGCACCAAACTTAAACTTATTGGTGGCCATGTGGATAACATATGACGATGAAATTAGTATTGCAATCTAAGCTGTCTGTCGCATACATCTTCATTTTTGCAATCGGGGAATTAACTTGCTAAAGATTGCATGAAGACAAGAAGGGAAGGGGGCCTCTCTCCACTAAGACTTGAGATGCTTGCAATCGGGAACAGATAAGTTCGATGTCCTTTCTATCTTTACTACCACCTGACCACAAATAGCACGTCTGAAAATATTGACGATCACGATAAACCACTTCATCAATCAGGGAGAGAAGCTTAGGAGTTTGGGCAGCCAAACAGAAGAAGCAAGTGACTGGAATTCAATCTTTCACACTACCAATTTTAAAACGAACATATGGGGAAGAAAAAAATTTCTGCATTCGAAACTTGCAAGTTGCTGCAAAACATTTAAGACTTTGAGCATGATGACGTTGCTCAGCCCCACGAAAGAGGGACGTCACCTCTCTGCAATTTTGATGTTTAGATCTTTTACTTCCCGTTTCTCAGACTCGGGTTGCTGTCTTTAGCAGTTTCAGTCCATAGCATAGCCTATAAGATCTTCGCCCGAATCCACCTCATAGAAAGCAACATTCTTTTCACCGCTAATAATCTCTTAACAATATGACCCGAAGCTGAAAACATCTTATTTAACAAAGACCGAAGCTGAAAACATCTGATTTAACAGAGAACATACCTTGCATTGCATACTCCGGTGACATGTAGACGAATGTTCCATCAATTCTACTAGTATTGCCTAGTGTCTGTTCCAAACCGAGCAGTTTCGCCAATCCAAAATTTGCTATTTTAGCATTCATATCTTTGTCTAACAAGATGTTGTTTGCTTTCAAGTCCCTATGTATGACTTTTAGTCAAGAATCCTCATGAAGATACAAAATCCCCCTTACCAATCATTGGATTATTTTAAAGCGTGTAAACCAGTCCAGCTGCTGACGCTTCTTCTCGTCCCCAAATATGAATTGGTCGAGGCTTTTGTTAATCACATACTCACATATTAGTATCTTCTCCTGTCCTTCGAAGCAACAACCAGGAAGCCTGACCAGGTTCCTGTGTTGGAGCTTAGCAACCAAATGCACCTCATTTTTTAACTCAGAAACTCCTTGCCCAGAATACCTAGAAAGCCTTTTCACAACAATTTGTTGACTATCTGATAGCATTC
The DNA here is from genome assembly GCA_036023115.1 of Brasenia schreberi. NCBI lineage: Eukaryota > Viridiplantae > Streptophyta > Magnoliopsida > Nymphaeales > Cabombaceae > Brasenia > Brasenia schreberi. Next base: position 630,526 of record JAYKKT010000040.1, read on the forward strand.
CCTTGTAGATAGGACCATAGCCACCTTCCCCGATTTTATTTGCCTCATAGAAGTTGCTCGTTGCAGCTTTCACAGTATGCAGGTCAAAAATTAGTGATTGAAGGCCTTCCATATCAGTGGTAAAAGAAGAAATTTTTTTATTTTGAAAAATTTTTGGGTGTTTACAGGTAGCAGTTACATTATGTAAGACAATATATAGATGAAGATAAGGAGACTTGCTTGCTTCACATAGGCTACAAAGCAATAGTTACACTTGCAACGCTACTACTATGCCTACTAACACATTTTATAGCGTAGATCTCAACAATAATAATGCACAATAGGCATAATAGGTCAAATAATAGTAAAATAGAAGAAATCTTTGGTGGTATAGGTTAGAGCGGGGCGATGATGGCAACCACTAAAGGTAGTGTTGTCAGACTCAGTGGTGGCGATGGTCATGTCAGGTAGTCAACCATATGCCCACTACCTCAATAGTGGGGGAACACCACTTTATAGAGATGTAGGAGGCCCCACTATGCGGCAAGACTCCACTTACTATCCCTACTACCATTATAGTGACAGCTTGTTGTTCTCCTAAGCCACTAATACAAAAGATGGCTTGCTACGCAAGGCATTACAAGCGACCCTTTTTGTTCTCCCTCTCGGAGCCCACTCTATGGTGGCTTCAAAAATAACATTAGTGTGGAAGGTGGCCTCCATAATCAGTCTCCAATTTTAGGAGAAACGGAATGACCCTATGCTCCTAACCTAACTAATGAGACACCTTGTTGTACTCTTAATCTCTCTCTATTTAAAGACCTATTTATATAGTGGTGGTGGCACCTTACCAATTATAGAACTCATGGCTCAAACCTACTATTTTTAGTAGTGGCAGACCCACTATAGAACCCCGAAAGGTTCCTACTCGAATAAAGGGAGACAAGCCCCCACTTGGCAAGCCTATAGTTGCCTCCCCTAAGACTATCAAGTACTTCCTATTGTGTGACTTCCTTCGCATACTATAGAGTAAGTCACCATTAACTAATTGTAAGCTTACACTAAGGCCCACTCCTTTAAAGTACTGCCATGTGGTATCTCTCTTAGAGTAATGTGGCAGCCCACTATATAAAGAGGCCTTACCCAATAGTGTGTTATTCTCTCTCACATGGCGAACTATAGGCCACAAAAGCACCAAAGGTCTTAGTGAGAGCACTTAGGACTTTAACCAGCAGTACTTATTCTTCGACCACAATGGGTGAGCTAGCTAGTTGGTTCACCCATCTCTTTCAAGGCAAACAACTCAAATGGAAGTGGTGAGCAGACATCATCAACTGGCTGAACCTTTCACATCTGATTGTTGATTCTTCCCAGCTGGCTATAGTATTAGGGTTTGCAACAACACAAAAAAGATTTAGAAAGCACTTTAGCAACTGTGGATGGAACACGACAAACGAAGAGTTATTGAAAACATGAAAAAGATTCTTTATATGGGTTTCCAAATATAGGAAATGTCACATCTGTTAGCTTGGTGTTTAGGGTTATTTGGAAGGATAAGCCACCATATTTCACTTTGATGTAAGTAGTCTTTAGTGTTTGGTTCGCTCCTAGATGGCTGTGAAGTTAATATGTTATTCAAGTTGCTACGACTAGACAACAATGATATGTATCGGTGAAGCTAATATGTTATTGAGGTTGCTATGATTGGACAACAATGATATTCACAGGCATAGACTAACCACACACACGACAATTGCCATAATGCTTGAGAAGCATGTAGGATGAGAGTCACACCTAGGGTTTTGCCTCAGTTTTAAACGGAGATGAGATTAAAGGAATCAAACATGGTTTGTATAATCCCACGAAGATTGTTGCCTGTTTAGCCATATACGAGACATTAGACAAGCGCTTTTGCAATCGCTATGAGCACTAGTGATGGTGATTGTGACAAATCTTTGCATGATGTTAATTGACAACCTACATGAGTAAGCAGATGAATCCCTACTCTTGGTGAGCAAATACTGGTTGCAGGTGGCCTCCCTTATGACCCTTTCTAACTAACATGTTTTAAAATGAAGCTCAGATTGGATGCAGCTACTTAGGAATGTCTCTTGGGGATCATGATATTTCGGTCCTTCTTGAATCATGTGAGGGAAAGTAGGAGTAAACTATTGTTGTAAGATGAGGCTTGGGTAGGCTTATTAGAGTCACATCAGTGAAGAAGCACGTCAAATGGAAGTATAGTAAGTTCAACCTAGGGTATGTGGGAGTCATTGCATGTGTTGAGACATGTCAGCTTGATGGAGGCATCATATACGTGTTTCACTCTTCATCGAACTCCTTTCCTATAAGCTCGCACACTTTCTTTCCTTGTATGACATTTCTAGTGGCAGGATGAATGAGATAGATGTTAGAGATTATTGGTACCCACTTGGATGAGTGGAGTGGGATTCAAGTGTTAGATATTGAGTGTGCTCGTGGATATTGGCTTGGGTGGGGGTTTCCAAGCCAAGTCTTGCACCTCTTCACCTATGGCAACCACCACCCAGGCAACAACTTGACACCCCTAACACCCTTTGGTCAAAGGTGTATCCTTGATTATTTAAACAAGAAGCAAGAGGGGTTGGTGATAGAGTAAGATTCTGCTACATCTCGATTCTCAATCTTATATTCATTTGAGTCTTCCATCACTAATTGCTAGAGGACTCAAAGCATGGACGTCATAGTGTTGGCTCTCATAGTCTTGGGGTGGGATCCTTGGAGACGCGTTGATGTGAAGCAAGTTGTGGTGATGGGAGTGTTAAGATTAAATTCTGTGGCATAGAGGCCTGAAGAATCTTGCTCACTAGAAAGCTCACATGTTGTTCACTGCAGGTAGGACATTGTGAAACAAATGAATAATGAGCATGATTCATTCTCATGTGAAGGCAATCTCGATTAAATCAGTCTTAGAGAGCCAACATCATATGCTATGATCTCCCAACAATGAGTCAAAAGTCCCAAAAGAATCTGTCCTAAAGCACTCACTTTGTCAAAGATCTACACTGGGGGGCTTTGCATTGATATCAACTTGCATCTATCTGGAATTGCTATTGATATCAAATTGCTTTACAAGTGCACTATAGTATGTTTGAAGTTGACACATCAAAGATTGAAGACAGCAACCTTTTAAGATAGTAAGTTCAGCCTTACCATAGAGAATAGCTCCCACATGGCAGTTAAGCCTTAACGTGGTGTCATGGTAGTGGGCTGCAACTAGTAGTGGCACTATAGGAGGCCTACCATGAGAGTACTACTGCAAGTGTACCGTGGGAGTAAGTCTGACTACCTCTACATGGGTCCCACGGGGAGATGTACCTTTTGATTGGACTTCCATTTGACACCCACCCATCTTCCTTCCCATTCAAGTCAAGTCAGTTGGTTCGTGATTCTTTGTAGAGTACAACGCTTTCTTTGGTTGGGTATGCACGGCTATTCCTGTAGCTTGTGGAGTTGACTAGCTCTCTATGCCCGAATGGAATATTGACTATCCCCTTGAACTTACCTAGTTGCTCGTGAAAGAGATGGTGGTCATTACATATAATGTAGGTGCAGATTTTCCTATAACGAACCAAACATTGTGTTATACGTTATGATCCAACATTAAGATAAAAATGATTTAATTAATCATGGTTTTGTGCTGTTAAGAGGGGTTAGAGTAGCAAACATGAAAGTTCAATTCTAATTCGGGTCAAGTATTGTGGAATGTTCATGTGCATCCAGATCTGTCATGTCGTTAACTGGCCGATTTTGTATATTAACATTCTACAATCGACAATGGAAATGGCACTAGTGTGAGTTCATTATGAGTGGAGGATATTCAACAACCTTGACTTAGTTAGGCGCATGCACTGGATCATGCATGCTAAGAACAAAATGGATTAGAGGGAACATTCAACTTATCAAAGTGTGAGACGTAGGGCTTCTGCCCGGCCCTGCCATGTCACTTCCTTCTTTGCTACTTTCAAAGAAAGAAGAATGATGTCAAGATATTCCAAGAGGAGGACTTGGGTTCCGCTCTTAGACCTAATGCTAGCTTTCTATCAAATCTATCGAGAGAAATGATCGGCCATGAACCGATTCTACTTCTTATATGTTCCTCTTTTCGAGACTGACTGCCAAAGCATTTAAATTGCTTCTCACTGTAAACTATAGCATCATGCCACATTCAACGAATAGCATTGCCTCATTCGGTATTCAATGAAGTTGATGTTCTTCAAGCGCAAAGTGATTCAAAAACCAAACCAGTTGTTAGAGTCAGGTCGGATAGGCAATAAAGATTCTTGTTTCCATCCCAGGTAGTTGGATGTGAGTGCACGGATAAGCGAAAGCTACCAATAGATTGAGAAAAGAAAGAATACGGATGGCAACCCACTGATTCATTGTTCTCACCATCTACATCATCGATTATTATTTCTTGTATAAGTCGAATAGGAAAGGAAGAAAGAGTTAAGTGATCACTACGTGGGGATCAAGGCACTAACTTCACTAGCTTATTAATTGAACATCCTACTACTACTATAAGCCCACTAACACTGCCAGATTAGGGTGTGAGTGCTTTCTTGCTTTGTCAAAAGCTAACTTCCTCTTTAGTGATAGGGTAAGAAAGTTTATCTAACTGAAGTAGCTTACCTTGCCTCCACTAACACTGCTAGTGGTAAGGCTCCACTTATCTCCCACAGGGCCTCTTACTGGGCAGTACGTGTGAGCCTTGCTTAACAAGTCTCCTTACAGGTCAGCCAACTTGATCCAAATTCCAGAACATTAAACTTAAAACACCAAAATCTAAAATCCCTAAATCATTAAGCCATAAAACAATCTCCTCCAATTCATTCTATTGCTTTTGCCATTTTTTGCATTTCTGTTTGGCTTCCCACGACTGGCAACATCTCTCTAAATTGTGCCTCCAACACAATTGTGTGGCAAGTGCCATTGTTTACGATGGGTTGGCATTTGCTGATCAGTAACTCCTGTCCCCCAAAAGTCCGTTCTCTCTCTAATCTAAGAAATTTGTACCAAATTATTCACATTTGTAGATACTTCAACAAAGGAAAAGAGCTTTTCGATACCGAAGGTAATCTATGGTTGTGCTGATGCGCATGCTAGATAGTGGTTACTAGATTCTCCATCTCAAATTTAGAGATTCTCAATAATCTCACTCTGATTTTTTCATCTTCATTTAGTTCATCTTTGGATTCTTTCCATTTGCTCATTTAGTCATTTTAAATATTCAGTGGTTTGTAGTGGTTATTGGATGCTATGTATATGTGTGTGCATTCTACTCATAAAGCATAGTGTTTGCTTTTTACATGTCTAACACATCTGCTAGTATAGTATTCAATGAAACTTTCTTGCTTTCATATGATATACTTGTTAGTTGTTATTGCATTATACTCATTTGATTCTATCTTCTTGTTATATTTTGTTCTTAATTATAAATTATCATATTTAATTTCATGTAATTCTAATTATATATAATTTTAATTGTTATATTTTAATAGTAACATACCATACATTACATTTTCTCAAATCGGGATACCGGTTAGCAACATAGGTAGATAGAAAGAAGGAGCCCAAGTGAGTGGCACAGGAAAGCGAGATTGTACATATTGATAGTTGATCAAGTTGGTGAGCCATGTGATGGGAACCCTTCCAACATGGTTGCAAAAGCAATGAAAGTGAATGAGAGATTAATCTCTCCAGAGCAGTTAAGGCCAAGTGTGCATAGCTGAAGAATCCAACATGAACCCTATAGTCTGGTGATGTTGAGAGAGCCACCATAGTTATTCTTTGTCCTTCAAGTGGGCACACCTCGAGAATAAAACAGATTACTTGAACTACATTAAGGTGTGCACACCTCAAGAATCAAAAAGCCTACTTTACTTCCATTAAGTTCGATATTGTAGGGTTATTGCTTGATAAGAGTTATTGTCTACAAAGATCAATGCAAGCGATGTAACAATCCGTATATGATCTAGCATACTCATGTGGGTATGCCACTCTGATACTGATTAATTCAAGTAGTATGAGATCTTGTTTTCTAACATATATTTCATGGGTCGTAGTCTATTTTACATACATGTGACTTTTGTGACTAATATACAATAATTAATCTAAACACATATGCTTTTATGATGAACCCAACTTACGAACAGCTCAATTAAGCACATATGTTTTTATGACATCTAAACAATGGATTACATCCACAATATCTAAACAATATGTATTTGTTAGCGTTATAATTTCTCTAAAATAGGTTTGCCAATTAATTTGTAACGAAAGTGATAAATGATATCAATAAGATTGTCAAGTAGTATCAAATAAATTTCAATCATATATCTAATATTTGTATCTAATCTAATATCATTAAATCTAATTGGAATAATGAGATGTAAGAGAGTGCCCATGAGTAATATTTTCTATCTATTTACTTGCTTGAGGCTACCTCTCAACCCAGTTGGAAAGTACTTGTAAAACTATGCCTATAATAGACACTAAATTTTATATAACATATTATAGAAAACTTATTGCATTCATTCAAAACAATATAAGAAGAAGTAGAGTAGTGTAACTCCTAAGCTATTGTATCTCAAAGGAATATTTCCCAATTGTTTGGATAAATAACTGAGCGCTACAACACCTTAAGCATACTCGTTGACTTTATAGACATCATTGAGTAATAACTGCATACTTTCAGTTGCCATCCTATCCATTGACTTGTCTTAGTAAAATATGCATCCGACATTGTACAAATGATACAACAATGATGGTGCATCTAGTGTATATAAGCATACTCAAACTCTTTCTCGAAAGCAAACTTCAATTTGTGCCTCTATCTATCGAGTGAGTTCAACGAGGTGTCAATCTATTTGAAGGCCAAAAATTTCATAGAGATAATATAAATTAATAGTTATCTCACTCTATAATATATGAAATCTATTGGTTTATGATTGTCACCACTTAATAAAAGCACCATGCAACGAGTGACCCAATACTTCATGCACCAACTTTTCCAGCATGTGTAGTCCAGTCTGGTAGTCAATCTCTTTCTAAATATCTAGCGGTATATAGTCATTGTCATCTACCATATACTCTATTTTGTCACCATTTTAAGATGAAATGAGTGGTGATGATTTTCAACATACTTTACATATTTATACGAGATACATGAATCATAATCATGCTCAACAAAAAGAATAATCACAATACTAATCAAATCCATAGTTAGAATTTACGTGATCATCTAACCATAGAATATGAGAGATATTTACATCGCCATCCTCTATAAAGTCTATAAAAACAGTCATTTGTTGGCCATCATTGTTAGTTTCAGACCATGAATGTGTCTTCTGTATACTATTTACTTTAGAATGTTTCAATTGTTTAGAAGTAGTAATATTACAGTACTCTAGTCATCCAATACTAGTCATACTTGAAAAATAAATAATATTTATTAAAAATACCACACCCTGAGGCATACTCAACGGGCACACATGCCCTTGGGTATGTCTGCCTTGCAGATGCGGACACCTCCAGGGAGGGTTTATCCTTTTGAACATGCCCACTCCAATATGCATATACGCCTTGTTAGCTTGCAACCCTAATAGATGCGAGAGAGAAAGAGGGAATAGAGAAGAAGAAGAGGTGTAAAAGAGGGAGAGAGAGAAAGGAGTAGACACCAGATGGAGAAGAAGAGAGAAGAGGGAGGAGGCCGGAGAGGGGCATATATGCTAGGGTAGCAAACAATGCCTACATAATGGTGGCAGCGTCCGCTGTGACTGCCATAACGGCTGATTGGAGCAACCGAATAGAGCACTGAGGAGAGAGAAAATGATGAAGGAGATAATGTTAATGTATGAACAGGAAAATAGGATTTGTGAATAACAACATCCTTACAATTTCACTAAAAGTATATTAAACTCAACCATGAAAACCATCCAAACACGGTGTCTAGCTCACTCGTAGAGGCTAGAGCTCTCTGACGCCCACCTCGCGGATGGCGAGTTCGATTCCGAAGGGCTGTACGTGTGTGGGTTTTGGGCCTCCCAACGTAAAAAGAGAAGATCCGCGGCGTCCAGAAGCGGTAACTTTCTCATATGCTCTAGATGAGAGGGCCACACCTACCTTAAGACGCAAGACGGACGGCAAGGGTTTTCCTTCGCGCCTGGATATCGAATCCTGCCGATTTGTCACAGTCGAGTGACTGTGGAAGTTAGGGCGGCAGGTTCAGTGCCTGTGCATGAGTGAAAAGGGTTGGTGAAATGTCGCTAGGCTTGAGGCACATACAAGAGAGGGTGGGAGATGGAGCAGGGGAACCCGTCATTGACTCCGAGATCGGGGAAGAAATTATGCATGTGGAACCAGGGGTGAGCATTGCGCTTGGCGACAGGTCACCACAGTCTTCAGGCACGCTTTACATTACCAACAAGTAAAGTGTGTCCTCCTTCTCGTCTGCTTTCGTAGTTGCAACCACCTATTTCTGTTTCTCGATTATTCTCTTTCGAATTGATTTCGTATATTGTTTAAACCAGACGTTTCGTGTGGCTGGATGGTGCGGACAGAGCAATTGGTTACGCTGTCGACTTCTTATCCATTTCGTTGCACGCCATTTCCAGGGACCCAACATCTTACCCGCAGCCTTGTATCTACGCTCAGGTCTCTTCTTGTTTGTCTCCGTGCCATCATTAGTCTCAGACCACCTTTGCTCTAGGATAGATTCAGGTTAACGTGCTGCGGATTCTGCTGCGACAATGAAGCTAGATAAAATCTTACTTCCTTTTGGGGGCAAGATAAAATCCGCCTCCAGCCTTTCAGGATATTGGTGGCTTGAAGGAGTCTCTCTCATCAAGGCCCCACAAGTAAACTATGATTGTGACACGTAGTATCTTTTCACATTAGGCGTAACTCCTAAGGAAAAAGAAAAGAGTGAGTCTTGTTCCGTATTAAAGAAGGAAACCAAAAAGTAGTTGCGTTTGGATAAATTCTCAAGAATTCACTTGAGAATTACGACTCTAGATGCTAATGGCTCTTGGAAATATATGACGATGATGTATAATTGCTACCTTTTTGTACATGTGGATGCGATGGAGTTCCCACTTGAGAAGGTTAGAAACCTAAGCTGTGAATTTGAAGGATGTTAGAATTGAAAGTACAGATACTAGAACTTGAGTTAGAAGGTAACATGAAGTTCTATTTCCCTCAAGTTTCAACCCAGTCCAACAGTATCTTTAGTGTTGATGATATTGTTGACTTCTGTAGAAGATAGTGAATCAAAAGTTTTGCTCGGATACCCATTCTAGAATGTTAACATCTATACTTGCAATGACTTATGTGTTACGTGATTCAACCAACATGAGTTGAAGGAGTTCCTTTATATGTGTTTCCTTTCTTTCTTGAAGGGCTTCATATGATTTATCATGCCTTCGGTGTGCTATTGTCGTTTATTCTGTTTGACAGGCCAAAGAAAAAACTTTTTGAGCAGCAACTGTGACTGAGCTCCTTCCAACCTTTAGTGCAAGCCTCCAAATTTAATTTTCTCAAAGTCTATTGCTACACCAACATAAACTTTGCAATGAAATACCCGAGACACTTCTCTATTATAGAAAACACCCGAGACACTTCTCTATTTTATCCAACAACAACAACTAAGCCTTCTACCATACTAGATGGGGTTGGTTACATGGATTCTTTGTGTCCATAGAGCTTGATCTTATGCAATGCTGACAGTTGACTCAACATAATCTAGATTAATATTGATTGTTTCTTCCAACAATTTTGTGTTCTTCCTCTTCTTCTTTTTACATTTTCACAATCTAGTTTCTCGTACCTTCCTATCGGGCTTCCTTTGGTCGTCTTTCTAAGTATTCAAACAATGTTAAATGATTTTTTCTCATTTTGTCATTATTGGTACAACTCTCAATTTGTTTCTAATAACCTTTGTGTGTCTACTCATCATCTCAAAATTTTCATTTCTGCCACGACCTATGTTATCAATAGCGGTTAGCAGGTTGTTAGTGGTCGACCCTGATATAGCGGTAGTAGGGATATAGTGGATTTAGCGGTACACTTTTATTATGATTAAAATATATATATATATATATATATATATATATATATAATGAGTTCTCTAATTTCTAAGAAATATCAAGAAACACAATTTCTTTCATAAATATGAATCAAATTAAATAAACAAATTCTACTTTTAACTTCTAATGAAGCCTATTTATCTTTCATGTGTCAAAAATCTCTATATTTCATCATGTATTGGAATAGCAAGGAATAAAATCTTCAAGGAATAGTTTAGAAGCATAAAGCTACTCAAAGAATGAGTAAGAAGCCAAGCATGTTGTGAGTATGTGTGCATGTATACACATAAGCGTGCATTGGTTAGACCATAGATGATGATGTATAGCAAAATCAAAGCAACGAAGCCTTTTCCCATACTAGATGAGGTCGGCTACATGGATTCTTTTTTTTAGAATCCATGGTAAGTCCGACAAAGTTCTACATTGGCTGTCGGAAGCCTATCACAACCCTCCTCCTTTATCCGGGCTTGGGACCGGCCATGCAAAGCGAAAAGAAAAAAAGGTGAGAAGTGCTTACATTTTGGATCCTAATAAACTTTGGTTTGCAATTTTTCATAAACCATCCCCAATACCAAACATGAGCCAGATACTGTGGTTCAACCCAAACGTGGGAGAGGATGACTCAACAAAAAGTGTCAACAGAAAATATCCAGAAAGAAAGTCCTAGGATGGTGAAACTCAACAAATACAAAGCAAATTTTAAATAAAAAGGAGTGTAATTTCACATTTTATGCTACTGGTTGACCAACTAAAAATCTCAAATGAGTTACGAACATGGTACATATGGGAAGAACTCACTCATCATAAACTTGTCATATCAAGCATAAATTCAAAGAGTGGCATGAAGAATTAATTCGGCTAAATTCAAATGCACTGTAGGAGTAAACTAATCTTCACATATTACAAGAAGGTAAAGTACCATACCATATGCTTTAGCTTTTGGTAATAAATTGGGCCCATAAATATATATGCTTGCAGCGGGCAGCCAGTGATGCCTAAAAAAAATCGTTCAACATCATCATATGGAAACTAGTACCTTATCTTACCATGAATATCATGCTATCTGTGAGAGGAATAACCTGAGTAGATGAAATCTTTTCCATTGTAGCTAAAACCACAACTCACAAGGGCCTCACTATCATAAATTATGTAGGATAAGGAGTTATGTACAGAATTACATGTGATGCTTAACTAACTACAAAGAGGGGTTAATAGTGACAACTTACCTTATGGTTTCAACTTTATCAGCATGGCCACTCGGCTCACCAAATGCACTGTCATAAAAGAATCTCCCAGTTGAAACCCTAGCCTTGCCTCCCAAAAGCTCTATCATCTTCCCAACCATCATTCGACTAACAAAGAGGAAAATAATTCACTAAACAGATCATACTTGATAATAATCCTCGTGTGATTGTCTTTATAGCTAAATAAATAGACACATTTACATGAAACTAAACATTCTTCTCAAGAAAGAAACACAAATACAGACTCGATCGCAATGATTTCATTTAAGAAACAAGAATGAAGTGCTTATTCCTGTCATTTTCAGATATGTCTACTGCTATATTACTTACAACACTAACTTAACTAATTTCAGCCAAATAGTAGGAGCAAATCATAGGCATTTCAAGTTTGCCTACATTTCACTCCTCTCTCTAAAGCCTATTTACTTTGACTCTTATTGTTTCAACATCCACTAAACAACAAGCATAGAACATGCGATGCACATACCTGATCTGGTGTGATTATTTGCTTCATGCTGAACAGCAAATGCCGTTGATAATGATGAATGAAGAGAAGAAAGAGAAAGCAATTCTCGAGCATGTCGAACATGTGACCTTATAGATCTGTCATCATAAGGACCTATATCGACCAAACTAATCAGCTGAAATATATTATTAATATTAATATGAAAAGCACAATTGCAAATATAGCTAGTTCAAGCTAGTAGTGCACCTACAATCATCTCCTGTGAGCAACAACTGGCTGTAATGTCTGCCACTTCAGATATTTAATTATAATCCTCTAGATAGTGAACAGAATCATCCTTAGCATGAAGTATCAAATCCTAGCAAGTAAAGACGCATGTTTCGGGAGCATTGAGAAGAAATTGCCTTATATCCATCACAAAGTCTCTTGGAGTTAAGTAGAAATTTCCATGTACAACCCAATTTAGTGATTTAGAGATTCGGAAACATTAAAGTGCTTAAATAGAGCAGTAATAACCCAAGTATTTTGAAACCTAAATCATAATAAGACAAAAGCATTAAGTCTTCATATCACTTTTTTATGATAACAGTTATCAAATACATGAATGAGTGTCAATTAGTAGAAGCGTATTATGACACAGTTCAAGTTCCAGATTGTCAAAAGTACCTATATCAAAAAATCACCAACCTATTGCAGAATAATGCCACAAACACCTTTTTGTCCATTTCTGCTACTGAATTTATCACCAACCTAGAAAATGACAAACACTGAGATAAAATCAAGAACCCCACATTATAATTGTAATTGTTTGTTCCACATGTTATGTATAATAGGTTTGTTCCACCTGTTATCTATAGTATTTCACACAGGCACATAGTTCCTCTTTCTTCTATTGAAATGACTTTTTTTTGTCCTATCCATGACTTCACAAAGATAGCCCATAGATGGTTTCTCCTTGCTCTCAGCTAATTTCAAAACTTTCACTAAAGGACATATAATCCTCTATAGTTTAACATATGCATTCCAAAATGTACTCCTAAAGACTGTCTCTAAAATCTCATTTAACTTTTTGTTTCTTCTATTTTGAAACAACTCTAAAAATTATTGTCATTCATTTGAGGAGAACATTCTTTTTAAGGCTTATTTTTGTTTCACAATGCTCTGTACAAATAAGAAATTAGTTGTAAAGCGAGTTGCAGCTGTACGAAAGAGCACTGCACTATTTGTACATCTTATCATACATAATACAAAGATAAATTTGATGGTATCTTGGTAACACTCAGTTGTTGCCTTTATCTCATCTATCTCAAAAATATCCTCAAGGATAAGATCTAAACAATGGGTTGCACATGGTTTCCAGTAGAAAGTTTTATAAGTATGTGCTAACTCCTTCCCAACTGTTTTGTAGTTAGTTGTATTATGTGTAATGAATTGGAATATATTCTCTAGTCCAACCTCGGATATCACCTTCTAACTCTTGCTTTAGGACCTCTTGAGTACGTCTCTCCTCTGACATATCTAGGGATCTCAAAAGCATATGTCCTTTAAGATAATAGACAAAAAAGTTTAATAAAGTTCTTTCCCGTCTATCTATTCATTTGTTTGTCATAATGGTACATCTTGTCTCTTTACATGACTCTTAAAGTGGAACAATACTCCTGAACTTCAAGAAGTCTTATCTAATAGTTTTTCTCTTAACTTTTGATAAGAAGACATCTTATAACATGGACCAATGTTAGCAATTGCATTTGTTGCTACTTGAAAATAAAAAAGTTTGTTGCATTAAATGTAATAAATGCATCATAAAACCATCTACCCATTGAAAGATCTGTCTACCCATGCAATTGCTCTAAAGCCATAACATCATGAATTTTAGGTTGAGCACATGTGTAGTGCTATGAGGGGAAAATGATTATATGTTAGAGTAAGCTCTTTCTTTACTCATTCTTCTTCTATCACTTCCACTTGCAATATCTTCAACAACCTTCTTTCTCCTGGTTGGTGATTTAAAACTACTACTACCAACCTCTTCCTCAAACATCTCTAAGTCATCATTCTATTATCATTAGAAAGAATATTATCACCCAATCCAAAAACATCATCATCCTCTTCCTCAAACATCTCTAAGTCATCCTTCTATTATCTTCATGCTCTCAATCATTTATAGACATTATCATCTAATGACTTATTGTAATTTCTTAACTTTGTTCATGCCAGGAACAACTTCTTTCTTAGTCCCTGTTAGGTGATGTTTCAATCATGAAATTCTATCACTAATCACCTTCTCATAAAACAAACATTTTATCGTCAATCTATTTTCCTTGGTGTACCCCACTGTCATGCCGGATCATCGGACCGAAATTGAGAGTCCCTACCACCCCTTCCTGCCATTTAAATTGAATAATTCAATCTAATAAAAAACTTGAAATAAAAATACTTCATAAATCTCTAATATTTACTTAACAATCAATAAAGTGTCTTCAAATCACATCCACACACTTCATAACTTTATATATTATCATTCAAAAAAAGAAAAGCATAAATAACAAAAAATAACAAATACAACGAAAAAATTCTAAAAACCATAAAAAATAATATATTCTACAACCTAGTTTGGGAGCCTTGCAAAGACGTCGTAAAACACCTTAGGAGACTCCAAAAATGTCGGAAACCCGCAAAAATGCAAGTTTCTATGCAGCTAGAGACCTTTTATAAGGATTTCTAGCCGTATCGCTCGTTTCGTACAATACGGGCGATACAAGTTATATCATGCGATATGAGCTATATTGCACGATAGAGCCCGATAACTTGCTACAAGCGATACACAAGGGTATATCGTATACAATACGCATCACACTGTATCATATGATATAATGCGAGTATTGCAAAAGAAGTCGTTCTTGTCACTTCCATGCCATGAGCAAATATTAAGACATAAAAGCCTCCCTATATTAAAAGCTTTGAAGGACAAAAAGGTGGTGATAGACCAAGGAAGAAGTCAATGGTGCAATGGCTAAACAAAAATACTATTTGCCACTATTATAAGGAAAGTGATCACATTACGACCACTTTTCTTCTTCGAAAAAGATATAAAAACGTGAGAGCCGTGAAAGACAAAGATGGAGGAGTCTTACCCTCAAGCATAAAGGCGTAAATAGAAGAAATGTTTAAGGAGAGGACAAACATCTCTGGAAATGCTTTATCCACTTCTAATGGATGTCTTTGTTTTTAGATTCTGGTACTTCGTTTCATATGATTAATGATGAAAAATCGTCAAAATATTTTTTGTGAACATGTTTTTATGGTTGATGGTATAAAACTTGAAATTAAAAATTTGAAAACTTTGAAAAAGATTTTAAAATTTAAAATGTATGTTTCATATCTAAGTTAAATCTAAATTTTCTCTCGCTTGCTCAAATTTGTGATAATGGTGGTATAATTACAAAGTCCTTGAAGGAGATTCTTGGAATTATGTTGGTACACCTTGTGATATGTGGAACAATATGGTTATTCATATTAGAAAAGTGGCGAAAATAAAGATGTTGAAAGAGATTTTATAAGCAAAATATTTTTAGTATGTTAGTATTAGCTTAGGATTTATATAAAAAACTAAAGAAAAGTGCCAAAAATGACGAAAACAAGACGATTTATATAAAAAACTCAACTCAAAAGAGGTTGAAGGAGATATTTTTAGGATAGCTAGGGCTAGAGATAAGAAACTAAAGATCTTAATTCTGTGAGATGCATCAAAGACGAGGATGAAAAATTCTAGTGGCAAATGATGATATAAGAAATAGATGGAAAAACCAGTGTTATCTGACGCATATCGTATCGTGTATCGCTGGGCTCCATGATACGGGCATATCGTATCATATCATATCGTGTATCGCTGGGCTTCATGATACGGGCGTATCGTATCGTATCGTATCGGACTTTAATATTAAAATAATGCAAAAATTAATTAAAAATAAATAAAAAAAAATTAAAAAAAAAAAATCAGAAAAAATCAGGAAAAATCTGGTAATTGCTTTAAATTCATATAATGTAAGTTTAGTATAGATTGAGCATTCAACATTGAACAATTATAAATAAGTATGGACTTAAAGTTGATCCTTGATGTAACCCAATATTAACTTCAAAGAAGTCTGTCGTTCCTTCATTAGTCCTCACACATGTTTTTGCACCATCATACATGTCTCTTATAAGGTTAATGTATGTCAATGGGATACCTCTTTTTTCCAAAGTTCTCGAAAGAACCTCTGTCGGTACCCTATCATAAGCTTTTTCTAGATCAATAAATATCATGTGAAGGTCTTTCTTTTTTGCTCTAAAATGTTCCACAAGACGTCTCAAAAGGTGAATCGCTTCAAGAGTAGATCTGCCTAGCATGAATCCAAATTGGTTATGTGTTGTACTTGATACTTGTCTTAGCCTACATTCGATAATTCTTTCCCATACTTTCATAGTATGACTCATTAACTTGATACGTCGATAATTCGCACAATTTTGAATGTCTCCCTTGTTCTTATATATGGGTATAATTGTACTTGCTCTCCATTCCTCGGGCATCTTTTGTTTTTTCCATATTTCATTAAATAGTCTTGTGAGCCAAGTGATTCCTATTTCTCCTAGTATTTTCCAAATTTCTATAGGAATATTATCTGGTCCTATCGATTTACCACCCTTCATATGTTTAAGAGCCTCTTTGACTTTATTCTTTTGAATACGTCAGTAGAAATTGTGTTAATATACTTTTTTGATTTGGCTAGATCTCCTAAGCTAATACTAACATCTTTATTTTCATTAAAAAGATTATAAAATTAGTTTTTCCATCTATTTCTTATATCATCATTTGCCACTAGAATTTGTTCATCCTCGTCTTTTATGCATCTAACATAATTAAGATCTTTAGTTTTCTTATCTCTAGCCCTAGCTATCCTAAAAATATCTCTTTCACCCTCTTTTGAGTTGAGTTTTTTATATAAGTCCTCCCAAATCTTAGCTTTTGCTTCACTCACGGCCTTTTTCGCTTCCTTCTTTGATTTCTTATTAGCCTCTAAAGTTTCACTAGTTTTCTTAGCATAATGTAATTTGTAACATGCCCTCTTTGCCTTGATTTTATTTTGTACTACTTCACTCCACCACCAAGCTTTTTTTTGTGCCGATACACCTCCCTTAGATACCCTTAACACATATTTTGCCATTTTCTTGGATATGGAATCGATCAAAAATTATACAGATGTTTTTACTTTATGAATGATAAACGTGAAATTTTTTGAAGATGACTACTATTATAAAAATAGTTCTATTGAAAATAATAAAGAATCTTCTTTGCATGATTTTTAACTTAGAGGATAGTGAGACTGATCAGAGTGATCTTCAAGATAGTCTTGATGTTACCCAACATTATTAGAATGATGTTTTTATTGATGCAAACATATTATTAAATCTTTTTTGTTGTACTATACTAGAAAACCTAGGGATCAAAACACCTCATCATTAGAACCTAGAATTTCAAAACCTCTTCGATGCATTTTATCTTATGAATATTTTAAATCTCAACGAAATAATTTGATTGCAACCATTTTACAAGTAAAAAGCCTAGGTTCTACCATCAAGCCAAGGGCATTCCTGAATGGGAGAATGAGAATGTTGCACAAAGAGCTGCATGTATCCTAATGCAAAATAAGAGAGAGAAGAGGAGCACGACAACAAGTTTATAGTTTTACCCTAAGAGAGAGAGAAGAGGAGCACAAAGAGCTGCATGTACCCTAATTGTAATTAGTTTTAAGTAATGGAATGAAATAAGAGAGAGAAGAGGAGCACGACAACAAGAGAAGTCGTTGGCCCTCGTTTCTAGATGTGTTACCGATTTGTAGTTTATTGATTTTTTTTGTTTATTGAGATGATATTCAACATTGAGATGGATGAGTGGTCATAGAAGAAAAGACCGTATACATAATGAGGTTATTAGAAACAAATTAGGAGTGGCACCAATAGAGAATAAAATGAGAGAACATCGTTTAAGATGGTTTGGACATATAGAAAGAAGATCAAAAGAAGAACCTGTAAGAAGGTTAGAAAAACTAAATTTGGAAAGTATTAAAAGAGGTAGAGGACTACCACAAAAGTGTTGGAAAGAAACAATAAAGAATGATCTAGCATATTGGGAGTTAACTGCTAACATGGCACACGATAGGGATCTATGGAAGGAATCCATGTAGCCGACCCCATCTAGTATGGGAAAAGGCTTAGTTGTTGTTGTATTGAGATGATATCCAACATTGTATCAGAGCCTAACATGTGTTTGCAGCCATCTACAAGAAAAAAATAGGATTAGGGTTGAGCTTATCAGTTGTCGCCCAAGAATTATTGGTTCAAGTGAGTGATATTTCAAGGATCTTTTATTTCGAAAAAGAATTTGCAACAAAGTTGAAAGGTTTTCTTCTCAAAACTAGAAAAGCAATATCTCAACCCTAAAAATAGGTGGCGATTACGATGTCTGATAAAAGAAAATGTGTAGAAAGTGGGGAAAATCCCTCTTTAGATAAAGATGTAGGATTTCAGATCACTTGCTTAAAGCTAGACGGGAGAAACTACCTTCAATGGGCTAGATCTATAGAACTAGCCGTAATGGCAAGGGGACGATGGGAATATTTGGTTAGAGATATTCTCACGCTTGATGTAAAATTGTAAATGATCTTTCATATCCCAAATGGTGTAAGGAACTTTCATTCAATCCATGACACCATCAATTGGCAGCACATTTATGTTCTTAGATTGTCCGAAAGATATTTGGTTGGCTGCACAGGATGCATATGCTCAACGGAAAAATATAACAAAGAAGTATGAGATTATGGAGAAGATTAGGAAATGTGGCGGAAGGTTCGTTAGTGATTACTATGTTGAACTTTGTGGTTTATGGGAAGAGCTACAGTAATATTCTAAAACTAAATGTCAAAATTGTATGAAGGAAAGAAACGATGAATTTGAAGAACGGAAAGTGTTCGATCTTTTGTGAAGAATCTCTTCAGTAAAAAACAATATTCTAATAAGCAGAGAAGAGCTTCCATCGTTGAGTATAGTTTATTTTTGCTCCTACAAGAAGAGGATCGAAAGCAATTAAAAAAGAAGTCAAGATCATCCAAGATACAACTGTATTTATGGGTCGAAACTCAACTTCTACTCTAGGATTTAGAGGCAGAGGTGGCTTTGGTGGTGCGGCAGAGGCAAATTTCATTTTAATACAAACGAAAAAGATAAACTAACATGTTCATATTGCGGCAAGACAAGACATACGAAAGAGACGTGTTGGGAATGAACGGACATACCTAATTATAATCAGAACCGACAGAACAAAGCTTATTTGAGTGATCACGTTGAGAAACATACTATGGAGACTAATGTTTTAATCGATACGAAGAAGGAAATTGAAGAACTTAGAGCTAGATTAAATGAATCAAATGTATTCTGCTAGTGATTTAAAGGCTACCATGGCATATCCTTTCTCGTTTATGGTATTGGGTAATAATACTTCATCTGATTCTAGAATATGGGTGATTGACTCTAGTGCGACAGACCACATGGTGGGCATGAAAGATTATTTTATGACTATCAAACAATTCAGGAAGGGATTGGAATCAAGTTGGCCAATGGGTCCAACACCCCTATTGTGGGAAAAGAGAGTATAGTCAATAGTTTTGGGACCCTTAAAAATGTTTTACATGTCCCAAATATTTCCATGAATCTCTTTTCAGCTCATGCCTTAACCAAAGACTTACATTGTCTATTAACTTTCGACTCTACTTTTTGTATTTTCAGGAGTTGAAGACGGGAAAGATCTTTGATCGGAATAGCATAAGAAAATGACTTTATTTCTTTGAGGAAATCAGAAAAACAACACTACAATCTATTCTTTCTAAAGAGAAAGAAAATGAAGCTTTGACATTATGGCTTCAAAGACTGGGACACCTTGCACTATCAAAAATTAGGATGATATTACCTGAATTTTCAAGTTGTAGGGATTTTATTTTGCAATGTGAAACTTGCCAAAAGGTTAAACATCATCGTGTGTCGTTTCTTTTTAATGAAACTAGAGCATCAAAATCTTTTGAAATTGTCCATTCTGATGTTTGGGGTTCATGCTCTATTACTTCCTTACATAGCTAAAAATATTTTATTTCATTCATAGATATTCCACGCGATTCACTATGATCTATCTCATGAAAATCAAAGATAAGTGAAGAATATTCTATCAGTGTATTGTCAATTTATTCATACTCAATTTCAGCTACCTATTAAGGTCATTCGTAGCGATAATAGAGGAGAATTTATGTCACAATCATTATATTTTTATTTTCTAAGTCATGCGATTTTACATCAAACGTCTTGCCCATACTCTCCACAACAGAATGGGGTCTTCGATAGGAAGAATAAATATATATTAGAAGTTGCAAGAACTTTGTTAATCAGAATATCAATTGTTTGTGATGAATGCAGAAAAATCTTATATTCCAAAAACATTTGAAGAGGCTATGCAGAATGCAGAATGGAGAACAACTATAAGGAAGGAAATTACATCTCTTGAAAAAAATCAGACATAGGACTTACATATTTACCACCACAGAGGAAGATTGTGGGTTGCAAATAGGTATTTACCATAAAGTATAGATTTGATGGCAATATAGAACAATACAAGGCAAGGTTGATAGCAAAAGTTTATAGTCAATCTTATGGTATTTACTACACAGAAACCTTCGCTCCAGTTGTAAAGCTAAATTCAATCAGAATTCTACTAAGCATAGCAGTTAATCAGAGATAGGATTTATGGTAGATGGATGCGAAGAATGCTTTTCTCTAAGGAGATCTTAGAGAGAAAATTTTTATGGACTTACCTATGACTTCAAAAATGCACCACATAAGGTATGCGAACAAGAAATCTATATATGGTTTAAAGCAATCTCCTAGAGCAACAACAATAAACAACAACAACTAAGCCTTTTCCATTACTAGACGGGGTCGGCTACATGGATTCTTTGTTTCCACGGATCCCTATCATGTGCCATGTTAGTAGTTAACTCACAATAAGCTAGATCATTCTTTATTCTTTCTTTTCAACACTTTTGTGGTCGTCCTCTAGCTCTTTTAATACTTTCCAAATTTAGTTTTTCATACCTTCTTATAGGTTCTTCTTTTGATCTTCTTTCTATATGTCCATACCATCTTAAACGATATTTTCTCATTTTATCCTCTATTGGTGCCACTCCTAATTTGTTTCTAATAACCTCATGATGTATACGGTCTTTTCTTTTATGACCACTCATCCATCTCAACATCTTTATTTCTGTCATAGACATCTTTTGTACATGTTGATTTTTAACTGCGCAACACTCAGAACCATAAAACATGGCAGGCCTAATTGCTGCTCTATAATATTTACCTTTTAACTTTAATGGTATCTTCTTATCACAAAGAATACCTGATGCTCCTCTCCATTTTAACCAACGAACATTAATTCTATCCGTAACATCTCCATCAATTCTTCCATCACTCTCAAAAATTGACCCTAGGTATTTAAAACTTTCCTTTTGAGGGATGCAATGTGTGCCAATTTTAATTTCTATGTCCTCTGAGGTAACCAAATGATCAAACTTACATTCCATATATTCTGTCTTTTTTATAATACTAAGTCGGAGGCCTTTGCTTTCTAATGTTTCTCTCCATAGTTCCAATTTTCTATTAACTTTCTATTAACTTTTTCCTTAGACTCCTCCACTAATAGAATGTACACCAAGGTACTTCATCTTGAATATGTTTTGTTAACTCATCAATCACCATTATAAATAAGTATGGACTTAAAGTTGATCCTTGATGTAACCCAATATTAACTTCAAAGAAGTTTGTCATTCCTTCATGAGTCCTCACACATGTTTTTGCACCATCATACATGTCTCTTATAAGGTTAATGTATGTCAATGGGATACCTCTTTTTTCCAAAGTTCTCGAAAGAACCTCCCTCGGTACTTTATCATAAGTTTTTTTTAGATCAAGAAATATCATGTGAAGGACTTTCTTTTTTGCTCTAAAATGTTCCATAAGACGTCTCAAAAGGTGAATCGCTTCAACAGTAGATCTGTTTGGCATGAATCTAAATTGGTTCTCTGTTGTACTTGATACTTGTCTTAACCTACGTTCGATAATTCTTTCCCACAATTTCATAGTATGGATCATTAACTTGATACCTCGATAATTCATAAAATTTTGAATGTCTCCCTTGTTCTTATATATGGGTATAAGTGTACTTGCTCTCCATTCCTCGGGATCTTTTGGCTTTTCCTTATTTCATTAAATAGTCTTGTGAGCCAAGTGATTCCTATTTTTCCTAGTATCTTCCAAACTTCTATAGGAATATTATCCGGTCCTATCGATTTACCACCCTTCATATGTTTAAGAGCCTCTTTGGCTTCATTCTTTTGAATACGTCGGTAGAAATTATGGTTTATATACTTTTCTAATACTAACATCTTTATTTTCATTAAAAAACTTATAAAAATAGTTTTTCTATCTATTTCTTATATCATCATTTGCTACTAGAATTTTTTCATCCTCGTTTTTATGCATCTAACATAATTAAGATCTTTAGTTTTCTTATCTCTAGCCCTAGCTATCCTAAAAGTATCTCTTTCACCCTCTTTTGAGTTGAGTTTTTTATATAAATCCTCCCAAATTTTAGCTTTTGCTTCACTCACGGCCTCTTTCGCTTCCTTCTTTGCTTTCTTATAAGCCTATAAAGTTTCATTAGTTTTCTTAGCATAATGTAATTTGTAACATGCCCTCTTTGCCTTGATTTTATTTTGCACTACTTCACTCCACCACCAAGCTTCTTTTTGTGCCGGTACACCTCCCTTAGATACACCTAACACATTTTTCGCCACTTTCCTAATATGTATAGCCATATTGTTTCATATATCACAGGGTGTACCAACATAATTCCAAACATCTCCTTGAAGGACTTTCTGTTTAAATATATCTTCTTTCTCGCTTTTGAGGTTCCACCATTTAGTCTGAATAGCTCGATGTACTCTTTTCTTTTTTGTCCATTTTTTATTTGTAAATCTATAACCAAAAGTCGATGTTGGGTTGTTAAGCTTTCTCGTGGCATTACCTTGCAATCTTTACAACACGCTCTATCTTTTTTTCTACAAATAAAGTAATCAATTTATGTTTGTGATAAGCCACTAAATGTTCATCTCATTTTTTGAAGATTATATTGACTATAAAGAGATCAAATGCCATAGCAAAATTTAAAATCTCCCTACCTTCCTAATTTGTATCCCCAAAACCAAAGTTTCCATGAATCCCTTGATATCCTAATGCCTCTTTACCAACATGTCCATTTAAGTCTCCTCCTAAACAAATCATCTCCCTTTGTGAAATCTTTTGAATCACCTTATCTAACTCTTCTCAAAAAGTGCGTAAGCACAAACTATATTCAAAACCTCTGTTCCTAACACTAATTTCAACATCATGATTCGGTCACCATATCGTTGTATGTCTACTACACTATCCTTTAAATCTTTATTTATGATAATACCAACTCCGTTTCGAGCCTTTTCTTTACCGGAGTACCATAATTTAAAACCTTTATCATCTATCTCCTTTACTTTTTCTCTAACTCATTTTGTCTCTTGTAAACATAGAATATAAATCTTTCTCCGAATCATAGTATCTACCACCTCCATTAGCTTACCAGATAATGTTCCGATATTCAAAGAACCAATACGAATCTTATTATCTAGGACTAGCTTCCTTACCCCTCGCATCCCTCCATATTCAAGATGCGGAGACCCTCTTTGAAAATTATTCACTACATTTGGGCGGCAATATAGCGGGACTAACTTCTTTACCCATACCCGTCCATGATGTAGGAACCCTCTCTGCAATTGATTCACTACATTCAGGTGAAAATGTAGTGGCCCCTGCTTACTTATTATTGCATTCGGGTTCTACAGCACGTTGCTAGGCGGGGACACCCCAAAGCAATGCTCATAATTTTTGTAACCTATGTTATAAAAATTCGACGAAGTTTTATACTGGTTGTCGGAAGCTTAACACAACCCTCCTCCTTTATTCGGGCTTGGGACCGGCAATGCAAGGGTGATCCCTTATATGGGTGGAGTTAAAGCAATCTCTTAGAGCGTGATTCAAAAAATTTAGTGATGAAATAGTTAGCTTGGGTTTCAAGCGCAACATTAGTGGGTCACACATTGTTTGTTAAAGAAAGCAATTCTCTTGATATGATTTCATTCTTACTAGTGGTGATGTGGAAGGAATTACTTCATTAAAAAAAGAGTTGCATACTTTGTTTACTTAAGACTTGTGAAAACTCTATCATTTCCTTGGAATAGAAAATGTTAGATGTAATGACTGGTTATTTTTAAGTTAGTGCAAATATATTCATGATCTATTGAAATAAACCAAGATGGAGGATTCTCGGATATGTATCGTTTCTATTAAAGTACAAAAGAAAGCTATTGAACATTCTGAAGAACCTTATGAAGATGTGGGCAGATATCAAAGATGAGTAAGAAAGCTAATATATCTTACAATCACAAGACTAGATATTAGTTTCGCAGTAAGTTATGTGAGTAGATGGATGCACTCACCATCTAGACATCATATGAATATGGTGTTTCATATTATCAGATATCTGAAATCGTTACTCTCGGATTAGTATTCAGACCACATTCATCCTTAACATCGAAATTTATTCCAATGCGGATTGGGCGGGTTCAACAGAAGATAGAAGATCCACTTCAGGGTACATAGTACGTGTAGGAGGTAAAGTTGTTTCATGAAAGAGTAAAAAAACAAACGATAGTAGTTAGATCTAGTGCAAAAGCTGAATATCGGGCAATAACTCTTGGCGGACTTATGGATTATATCTCTATTGGATGAAATCAGACTGGGAAAGACTACTCCAATTAATTTTTTCATAGATAGTAAGGATGCTCTTCAGATAGCATTAACCCTGTATTTCATAGATTATATCTTCAGATAGCATTAACACTTATGGATTATATCTCTATTGGATGAAATCAGACTGGGAAAGACTACTCCAATTAATTTTTTCATAGATAGTAAGGATGCTCTTAAGATAGATAGTAAGGATGCTCTTCAGATAGCATTAACCCTGTATTTCATGAAAGAACAAAACATATTGAAGTTGATTGTCATTTTATTAGAGAGAAGATTACTCAGGGGATTTTTAACATCATACATATTCATTCTGAAGACCAATTAGCAGATATACTTACAAAATGTATTGCTGCAAGTGGACTAAAGAAAGCTCTCTGCAAGTTGGGTGTTTCGAGTATGCAGGACCCAACTTGAGGGGGCGTGTTGAAGATAAATTAATTTTTTGTTATCTTATTATGTTTATGTTATTTAATTTCTGTTAGTGTAAATTTCTAAAGGTAAACTGAATTATGATCCTCTTGTTATAAGCATGTACTTAAAATATTCTAATTGTAATCCATTTTAAGTAATGGAATGAAATAAGAGAGAGAAGAGGAGCACGACAACAAGAGAAGCCGTCGACTCTCATTTTCAGATGTGTTGTTGATTTGCAGTTTATTGATTTTCTTATTTATTGAGATGATGTTCAATATGATCATCACTAGAAGTGATGATAAAGGAATTGCATAGGTTAAACATGATCTTCATAAAGAGTTTGAGATGAAAGACCTTGGTCTTGCTAGCTGCATCTTGAGCATAGAAATTATTGGAAATAATAAAGGGTATTTTATGTCAGAAACAAAGTTTGCAAATGAAATAATTAATAGGTGAGGGATCACTGAGAAGAAACAAGTTGATACACCCAAAATCCTAATTACAAAGTTAAGAGCAATGGATGGAGAAAAATTGGATGACTAAACTCCCTACTGGCAATTGATAGGTGCTTTAAACTATCTTATTATAACCCGACCTGATATTTCTCATGGAGCACATATAATTAATCAATTTCAACGAGCACGTACCATGGTCCATAAGAGTGTTATGAGAATTATTCGCTATATAAAGAGTTATATGAATAATGGGGTACTTTTGACTTCTTCATCTTTTGATCTATCTGCATATACTGATGTTGATTAGGATGAAAATGACAACAAAAGGCATTCTACTATTCGTTTTTGTGTTTTTTAGGAGAATCGTTGACTGCAAAGGTCTCATAGTTTTGTCCTATACAACTTTCCTGCATTTTGTGATATGAAAAGAATTTACTAAACAAGTAGATGGAAAGTAACGATATAATGAAAAACCTATTGCAAAATTAATATTGTCAAACAATTTTGAGTCGCTCAAGGAGATATCACTGGACTTACAAATAGAGGAAAGAAATGAACACAGAGCAGCAAGTGAGCCAAAAAATTCTAATCAAGTGCATTGTGATGGCAAAGACTCTGGCAGTAGTGTAAGCTCCAAATGTAAGCATCACATTTAACAAGCCTACAGATCACGAACAAGTTTCCATAAATGTGAACATAACCTCGAAAAAAAATAATCAATAAAGAACACAACAAAAAAGAAGAAGAACGAAATTTAGACTGAAAATGCCCCACTCTTCTTGAGTTGTACATCGCATATTTTCCAATCTCACTCGAACAAAAGGGATAAAAAGGACAAATGCAGGGACAAGGAATGTGATGAATATAACAACTTGATATTTTTGGAGAATTAATACTTAAAGTAACTAATGCAGGTTTCAGTCCACATTTGTTTCAGTTTACATGCAAATGAAGCAGAATACAAGCAAATTTAATATGAAGCACCATATTACAAATGCAAATGAAAAAGGAAACGAACCTCAAGAGGAAATCCAAGACCTACCTTTCAGACTCTTTGCAACAGATAACAAATCCGTGCAAGTTGTGTATCAGAGTATCTAGATGAGGTACCAAGATTTGTTTTGATACATTATCTCTGATTTCTTCACCCAGCATCAAAAGGTTATCCACAAAACTCAAAATGGCATGATAGACTTGGATGAACTATTTACAGCAAATATTGAAAAGATAGTTGGAACCAGGCTTTCCTTTCTCTCTAAGAGATGACGAGTTTATAATTGTTGCTCATAGCCAACAAGCAAGAGAATAAGGAACTTGGATTTTCAGTGCTAGAGCTTTCTTGGGTAAAGTTTTCAATTAGAGGCTCGACAGAAGTAAAAAAGAAGTCTCAGAAATTAGTGCTTAAGTCAACCAACTCATACTTGTTGAGAATAAATGACAAAATCTTTAAGCAAAGTGACTGTATGTCCTTATACCTCCTAACTATATCTATCTGCAAGTGATCAAGATTACTCT
The DNA here is from genome assembly GCA_036023115.1 of Brasenia schreberi. Classification (NCBI taxonomy): domain Eukaryota; kingdom Viridiplantae; phylum Streptophyta; class Magnoliopsida; order Nymphaeales; family Cabombaceae; genus Brasenia; species Brasenia schreberi. The sequence goes on from JAYKKT010000040.1 coordinate 657,701, forward strand.
AAGATGAATAAAAAGGGCTTTGTTCCTGTGCATTTAGTTGAGCTACCTCAAAACCAAAGCTGGAAATATTGTCCCCAACTTTTAGTCTTCAAGAAGCTTTCCTAAAGTCTGGTACTGGTCCACATCAAAAGCCACATATGTTGTTTCAATAACACCACAGTTACGGAGATTCAAGATGTGCCTGATTTCAGCATAAAGAAATTTGATGTGAAGCATTCAAGTATGCGACCAACAGATGTCTATGATGGATGATAAAAGCTTATACATTTGGGAAATATACACATGGATTAGAGACACAATGAAAAGAAAAGAGAAGTCTTCACGAGTTCTCAAGCAAAAGTGGCGAGGAATGGCAACCGCGAAGTCTATAGATGCGAGAGAGGAGGGCATGCGAGTGCAATACGGGAGGGAGTATGGCAGAGATAGACAACGGAGGCGGAGAAAGAGAGAGACAGGAAGAGAGAAGAGAGAAAGGAGTACCTATAGGTTGCGGTGGACGATGGGTAGTGGTCGTGCAGGTGGTGGTGGAGGGAGCAGCGGTGAGAGGCGGGAGAGAGAAGAGAGAAAGGGAAGAGAGGAGAGAAGGCAATGACGAACAATGGTTGGTGGTCGTGCAGGTGGTGGCGAAGGGAACAACGGTGAGAGGCTGGAGATACAACAGAGGTGGGAGAGAGAGATGGTGAGAGGTTGCGTCTACATTAGAGGCGAGGGTTATTTTGTTTTATTTGGATCGAGTGACCTGATCCAATTGGATCGACCATCCAAAATGACGTTATTAAGACATGAACGCTAACAGTGCTATAGCGGACCGCATAGTGGTCTGTTATAGCGCTGTTAGCGGCCCTGCCGGGTCGCTCGCTATAGCGTTTTTAGCATCGCTAAATGCTATAGCGCGCTATTAATAACAAAGATATAAGGCATAGCAGGCCTATCTTCACTGTCCACCATCCTCATTACCTTAATTAAAGATATAATCATCCTAAAAAATTTGTTGCAATTTCTCAAAAATTATCATTAAAAACATCTAGCAGAACAATCCCCTTCCTCTTTCTAGACCAACTAATAAAGCCCCATTCATCACATGTAAACAATTTTTTCAATCCATTTTTGTGTATGACAAGACTTTGCAGTTTGCACAATAATGAATTCGTAGCAAATCTTATCAATGAAGGCCTAGTTAATTCCCTTTCACTTGTATGGATTCGCATCAAATGTAATATTGAAGAATGACTATAAATAAACTTTGTGACCTTTTTACATGCATCTACAATCCCTCTTATTTCATTTGTTGCACTCAATTTTTCAAGCATTAAGTCTATGCAACGTGCAACACATGGAGTCCATACGAAGAATGAATGATTTGCCTTAAGCATCTTACCAGTTGCTCTAAAATTTATAGCATTATAAGCTAAGTAGTTAATAGCGCGCTATAGCGTCCGCTATAGCGCCCTATAGCGTATTAGCGGCCAGATTATTTGTAACTTTTGTTGTTTGTTTATTTGTATAATGGTTTATCATAATAGCTAAAAGATGTATTTTCAAAATAATAATGTATATCTCATCAAGTATTGTAGTTGTCGAAGCCAGTGTTGTCTGACGCGTATCGTATCGTGTATCGCTGGGCTCCACGATACGGGCGTATCGTATCGTATCGTATCGTACTTTAATATTAAAATAATGCAAAAAATAATTAAAAATTAATAAAAAATAGTAAAAAATCGAAAAAAAATTAGGAAAAAATCAGGAAAAATTTGATAATTGCTTTAAATTCATATAATGTAAGTTTAGTACAGATTGAGCATTTAGCATTGAACAATTGCATCCAAATTTACATATTTTGAATCCAAAAAATAAAATACAGACATAGTTTACACTTTACAGTACACTACAGTTACATATAATGTTACATTTTATAAATTGTAATCAGGATCATCAACTAAATAATCTTCATCTTCTCCTTGTTGCAGATCCTCATCATCATCAGCCACGCCCACACCTTCTTCTTCAAAATCAAATTCTTCATCTCCATAATGTTGTTGCGCTCCTTCCAAATTAATCCAGGCAACGTCTTCTTCTGTTAGGAGGGCATTTTCTTCAGTGTCTTCCATAACCCAATCTTCTAATATATCAAAATTATCCAAACTTATTGGATCGAACTGACTTTCTTCTCTATTTACTTTTTTTAATTGCCTACGACACAAACAAAGATAAACAATTAGTAAGTAATATTAACAATTGAAAACTGAAGTTAAATAATATCGAATTGAAAATTTGAAAGTAATACAACATTACCTTTCACGAAGGCGCATGTTACAACGAATATAAACCAAATCATTAAGCCTTTTATGTTCCAACCTGTTGCGCTTTTTTGTATGGATGTGTTCAAAAACACTCCAATTTCTTTCACAACCTGTTGCACTACAGGTTTGGCTTAAGACTCTAACTGCAAAATCTCTAAGGTTTGGACAAATACTTCCAAACTTGTTCCACCAAACATCTGTAAAAAAAATATAAACATTAGAGACATAATAATCCACAGTAATGTAAGATGCAACTTAAATATGAAAATAAACAATGTACCTGGACGCATCGTAGAGCGGTTGCGAATTGCAACAGGCAAACCCATCAAGTGAAGAACATTATCGTATATCTCCATCTCTCGATGTATCGCATCTACTATGCTCTCATCAGGGACTAATCTGTCGATGCATTCAATGATTCCTCGATTAACCTCACCGTCCCTTTTGAAGGTTGCTGAGTACCTCAATGATGGGTTTAGATAGTAGGCTGCTGCATGAATAGGCTGATGCAATTGTTTATTCCATCTACTATCAATTATTTTCCACACGGGCACATAATCTCTTTTTTTTTCATTAAAGTTATTTCTGATCGCTTCTTTTGCCCTGTCCATGGCTTCATAAAGGTAGCCCATAGATGGTTTCTCCTCGCTGTCAGCCAATCTCAAAACTTTCACTAAAGGACAAGTAATTTTCAATAATCTGATGCATGCATTCCAAAATGAACTTCTAAAAACCGTTTCTGCAATCTCATTTAACTTTCTGTTCCTTCTGTTTTGTGGCAACTCTGCAAATTGTTGTCACTCATCTGAGAACATTCTCTTTAAAGCTTGCTTCTGTCTTACAATACTTTGTACAGATAAGAAGTTTGTTGCGAACCGAGTTGCAGCTGTGCGAAGAAGCTTTGCACCTTCTGTGTATCTCCTCATCATACACAAAACAAATGCATGGTTGTAAATGAATTTTGTAATATCTTGGCAACACTCAGTTGCTGCCTTTATTTCATCCATCTCACCAATGTCCTCGAGGATGAGATCTAAACAATGGGTTGCACATGGTGTCCAGTAGAAAGTCCCATAAATATCAGCTAACTCCTTTCCAGCTGCTTTGTAGTTAGCTGCATTATCTGTAATCAATTGGACTACATTTTTTAGCCCAACCTTTTGTATAACCTTATCAAATTCCTCTCGTAGGATCTCCGCAGTGTGCCTCTCCTCTGACATATCTAGAGATCTCAAAAACTTGAGTCCTTTAGGACAATATACAAGAAAGTTTAGCAATGTCCTTCCTCGCCTATTGGTCCATCCATCTGCCATGATAGTGCATCCTGTTTCCTTCCACGATTGTCTCAAAGTCGAACAGTATTGCTGACTTCAATCACGGTCTGATCTAATATCTTCCCTCTCAACTTCTGATAAGAGGGCATCTTGTATCCTGGACCAATGTTAGCAATTGCATCTGCCATTGCTTGAAAATGAAAACTGTTTGCTGCATTAAATGGAATGCATGCATCATAAAACCATCTGTCCACTGCAAGGTCTGCTTGATTGTGCAGTTGTTCTGAAGTCATAGCAGCACGAATTCCTGGCTGAGCACCAGGTGTAGTGGAAGGAGGAAAGAACGAATGTATACTAGAAGAAGAAGCTCTTCCTCTACTCCTTCCTTAACTTCCTCTTCTGCCACCTCCAACGTCTTCAGCTGCAACCCTCTTTCCTCTGCTAGGTGCTCGCGAATTGCTACTACCAATATCTGTTCTAGCATCTGAAGGCAAACTATCAGTGAATTCAACTCCAGTGGCAGTAGCATCATCAGCTTCTTCACATATATGGAAATCATCCTTTTGTTGTCTCCTTTCCTGTATGCTCTTAATCATCTGCAAGTATTACCATTTAATACCTTCTGGCACACTTCTAACTCTGCCTGTGCATGGAGCAACTTCTTTCCTGGTTCCTGCTAGGTGGTGTTTTAACCTTGAAATTCCACCACTAACCACCTTTTCACAAAATAAACATCTGATTTTTAACCTTAAACCCTCAACTGGTATACCCCACTGCCATGCCAGATCATCAGACTTTGAATGAGAGTCTCTACCGCCCCTTCCTGCCATCTCAATGGAGTACTTTAATTCAAACAAAAACCTGAAAATAAAAGCACTTTGTAAATCCCCCAATCTTCAAATAACACTCAAATCGAGTGTCTCCCACTTCATGAATGCAATAAAAATCGTATACACACACTTAATAACTTCATAGTTTGCCATTCAAAAAAAAAAAACCGAAATAACACAAAAAACAATAAATATAAAGGAAAAAAATAGAAAAAACATTAAAAATATACCTAAATCCGAGTTTGGAGGCTTGGACGGACACCGTAGGGCACGATTTTAGAGCTTTGAACACAAAGGAGGCGAAAACCGACTCTTAGGGAGCTTGAAGAACCCAAAAGGAGTGAGGAAACCCGCAAAAAATCGCGGGTTTCTTTTGGGTCGGGACCCTTTATAAGGGTCCCAGGGCGTACGATACGGGCGATACGCACTATATCGTGCGATACGGGGCGATACGCACTGTATCGTGCGATACGGGCCGTATCGCACGATACGGTGCGATACGCCCGCATCTGCGATACGGGGCCCCGTATCGTATCGTACGTATCGCACGGACAACACTGGTCGAAGCTATGTTAGTGTCCTACAAAGGGATACATATGGTGACTCTTGGAGATGTGAAAAGTCATTTGAGTAAACATGTTAGATTATTTTGTTATATTTTGACTTGATTTACTTTCACTGGTTGATAAATGCTTATTTTGTTGTCTAAATGCTTATTTTGTTGTCTGCTTATTTGTATAATGGTTTATCATAATAGCTAAAAGATGTATTTTTAAAATAATAATATATATCTCATCAAGCATGGTAGTTGTCGAAGCTATGTTAGTGTCCTACAAAGGGATACTTATGGTGACTCTTGGAGATGTGAAAAGTCATTTGAGTAAACATGTTAAATAAACAAAATGGTCTTAAGAAAACCTCTACGTGGGGAGGTAGTATGCCAAATTGAAGTATGAGATCTTAGCCTTAATTTAGAAAGCCTTGTTTATAAACCCTTGCATGCAAAAAGAGTGTGTAGAAGTTTATCATAGTGTTTGTTCTGATTATGTTGAAGAGTTGACCTCTTTTTCAGTGTCCTTTGTATCCATACTTGAGTCGATAAGTATAATATATATTAGTTTCTTTTACTTATTCTGCCTAATGTTCAAACTAATTTGGTTACATTTATGTTTTTGTTTTTAAATATAAGTTTAACAATTCAATATGCATATGACACGTGAAATTTATTGTTTGTCTTCTTAAAATTTGTTTATTTAGTTTGATAAAGTAGTAGTTATGTGTTTCTTGATATTTCTTAGAAATTAGAGAATCCATTATATATATAATTTTTTAATCATAAATGAAAGTGTACCGCTAAATCTGCTATATCTTCGCTACCACTATATTAGGATCAACCGCTAACAACCCGCTAACCGTTATTGATAACATAGATTATCTATAATAAATTGAACAACATTTGAAACACCTACATCCTCAACAACTTCTTAAAAAATAAGATGTAAATTATCTGCAGTTTTATCAATATAGGAAGTCACATTATTTAAAAAACAGTATCCGTTTAGGACAATAGACCAGGAAGTTCACCAAAGACTGTATCTTTCTATAACTCTATAAATTTAGAACTCTATTCATTAATAATATCAACCCATTTCTATAGTAATGTGCCCTTCAAAACATGATAAGTTGGGACTCTATAACCCGATCCCACACTAGCAATAGCATCTGTCATACTTTAAAAAAAAAATGAGTTTGCAACATTGAAAGGTAGGCAATTTTTATAAAAAAAATTGGCACACTTCAAATCTACTTTCTCAAATACGTCTTTTGAAGTCATAGCTAATCTAATGCTTGGCTAAGCTCCACGAGTCGTACGTGAGAAAAAAATGAAGGCATTCTACTATCTTTGGCTCTAGCTGTAGCTTCTCCTCTATTACCTCTCGTAGGCATCGGGCGAGTAGGAGCTCTTGTAGTGGAATAAGAGTCATCTCCACCGGAACCTACACTCTTTCCCTTTTTTCGCCTTCTCCCCTCTTTAACCATCTCTTCTTCTATCTCAACTTTACCATGAAATTCATCGATCATAAATCCCTGGATAACCTTCAAATGGTTGAGACATATCCTAACCCTCCAATACCTACTTAATCTCGTACTTCACTGCTTTTGGAACCTAAACACAAGCACTAGCATCCTTTTTGGTTCCCGTAAGGTGGTGTTTCATACAAAAAATATCATTATACTTTAATATATTGCAAAACATGCACTTGTTGACAAGCCTTTTGCCTTCGTAGGTCAATTAGTATTGTTGGCTCCAACTGCTACCAAACGGCTAGTTCTAGTAGCCGTTGGGCAGCTCCTCTCTTTCCTTCTCCTTAACGTAAAGGTTATATATCATGCTCTATACATAGTCTTTTTCATTAATAAATCATATTGCTTTGCAGCACCTTGACACTTATTTAACTCTTGTTGTTTTGATATTTGACTTGTTACATGACTTGCATTGAAACACCAAGCTTTTGGTGAATTGGTTTCATGGTTATTCTCAATTTGTTCAATTAACAATTGGTTGGGATTCATCGAGTAACTTGAAGAATCGTTTGCTTACTGTCGTTGCCTGTAGCCTAACCTTTCTAGTGACATTTATATAGATCTCCATTCATTTTATGGAATTTTTTGAATTACCTTATCCAACTCCTCTCAAAATGCTTTTTTATGTCATCTTCTAGTCCTATAATTTCATCATATCATTTAACAAAACTAAACCTAAAACATTCCCACATTAAGTAGAATTGACTGCATGGATTTTTAGTAGTCGCCAAGTTTGATGTTATACCACATTAGCATTTTTAATAGCTGTTGAGTGCCATTTTGTACCATATTAGCATTTAACTCCCAAAAAAACAAGGTCATGCTTTATTATGTGCTTCAACACTTATAAGGCCTACCCCTCCCTCTCTTAAACTCACTTATTAGCACAGAACTTTACTAGTTTATTTTTTCTTTTGTTGTGATGTTCTATTTCCAAGTACATAAGCTTTGATTTCCTTAATTTGTGATTGAAAGGATCATCTATCACAAAGCTTGAATTTCTCATCTCCCAATTTCTTTTGCTTTTTTTTTCCAACCCACTTTGTCTCTTGACATAGGATGTGAAAGTATCTATCACCTTCGTTAGTTTGTAAATCAAAGTTACGATATTCCAAGTTCTCATATAAATCTTATTATATAGGACTAGTTTCCTTATCCTTTATTCATTCATGTTAAAAATGTAGAGATCCTCTTTATAATTTGTTCGGCAGAAATATAGCAATATTAACTTTTTTATTCACACTCGTCCATGATATGAGAATTCTCTTTGTAATTGATTTACTACACCAAGGTGAAGATAAGGATGTGTTTGCTTACTTTTTACTTTATGCAGGCTTTGTAGTGCATCGCTAAGAGGGAACGTTCCAACATAATGCTCATAATGTCTAGAATTCATGATAGATAAATCTGATAATGATTTTATGTTGTCCGATAGAAGTCTAACGCAAACCTTCTCCTTTATCCGGGCTTGGAACCGGCCATGCAAGGGTGGTCTTTTACATGGACGAAGTTAATTCTCTATTTTATACAATTTGCTTTAATTGTATATCTAATGTTTCAATTTTCCATTGCTTTGCAAAACCAACACTAAGTATTTAAAACTGTCTTTTTGTGCAATGCAATGTGTGCTAACTTCTGTATCATGTCTCAATCAAATTATCAAAGTTGCATATTTTATGAGGGGTCCACTAGGGTGCCCCTGCACATCGGTTATGACTATATTGGGATATACAGTGGGATGAACCCCTTGTTATCCTCTTTACCTTGCAACACACAAAGTGGATCTGATCCTATGTTATCGATAGCGGTTAGCGGGTTGTTAGCGGTCGACCTTGATATAGCGATAGCGGGGATATAACGGATTTAGTGGTACACTTTTATTTATGATTAAAAAATTATATATATATATATAATGAGTTCTCTAATTTCTAAGAAATATCAAGAAACACTAAAGTTAACAATTCAATTGTTAGAAGTTCTAAGGCCAAAGTTAACAATTACCATGAATAAGATAACGATTCACCTGCAACAATTAATCAAGCACCTACCAACAGTCTCAAGAACACATGATAAAGCAACAGGCATAGAAAACAAAGTTGAAGATAGAGAAAGAGATTACTTGATGTAAGCACGAACCACATTCAAGAAAGAATGTCGAAGAATCATCTGTCTCAAGTCCTGCTAAAGTTCTTCAATGAAACTTGAAGATGGCCTTCGAAGAAGGGGAAGAACAACATCAATTATAAACTGGATATTCTGGAGCATATGTGCTACTGCCCTATTATTCACCTAAACAAAATGGAAAGAGTCATCTAAATGATGCAAGATAAACCGTGTGAATGACAAAGCGCAGAACACTCACCCACAAAGCGAAGAAAATAAGCACTATCAGTTTAGGGAAGAATGCCCCTGATTCTCAAGTATTATATACTTGTACTCAGATGAGAAGTACTCTGTCGGGACACTAGATGATTATTCAAACCACAACTTATAAAATGTCTTGCAAATAAGATCCTACCAAACAAAGTTCAGGTTAGAATGCCAAACAAGAGGACAAAAGACAATGTTGATTGACCGAAGGATGACATGTAGATGACAAAGACATAAACATGGATTTGTGGGCAGTTAAACTGAATGTACAATTTGTGTCCACTATACAAAAGGTACTAGAACTAACTATTGAAGTCGAACAATTAAGGCCACTCACAGGCATAGTATATGTTCATGGCCAATGCAAAGGACACTCTTTTTGCCAAGTCCTTTGAGAACATTGAAGCATAAACTAAAAGAATGCCAATAAGCTAATTCAAAAATACATAGCATCCATTAAAATTCAATTACAATCACACTTAATTGTTTAGGTCATCTTCACTCATTTTCAGAAAAAGATCCATGTTCTTCTAGTTTCTCTTCCTCTTCATATGTTTCTTCAAAATTAAATTCTTCTTCTTTATCTTTCATAGGCATCTTATCCTTTCCTTTGCTTTGCCTTTTTTGTCACTTTCGTGTCCTTGACCTTCTATAAACAACACCCCCTCTTGATGCTTCGGATGCCATATTGATATTTCGCCATGGAAGAGAATTATCGTCACCAACAAACTCATGATCAGGAGGATATTCGTCGTGATCTTCAATCGATGCCAACATGATGGGTCAAAATTTGCTCCATTAGATTTTCACTCTTCGTACCTTCTTCTTAGCTTTTCGTTATATTGCATAAAATCTAAGTCGTTAAGCTTTTCATGCAATAATCTATTCCGTTTCTTCGTATGAATCTAAGATAAAAGAAAGAATTTAGGTAAGTCGTTAACTCAATAAAAAAACCTTCATTTAATTATAGTGTAAATAAAAAAGCATAATTCTTAATTTCTTACTATTTCAAAGGTACTCCAGTTGTGTTCGCATGGGGTAGCACTACAAGACTCAAAACTCGTCAGGGCATCTATAGCCAATGGTCTATTCAGCTATTAGAAAAAGTTAAAAATCATGTGTAAAAATAAATTAATCATATTAAAAAATCCTAAATCATATCTTAATAATAAAGTAATTAAGAATCTTGAATTAATTACCTGGTGCATATGCTTTCCTCAAACTTATAGCTAATTCTAGTCCAAAACCACTTGTTGTACTTCAATGACTCATAAGTTGCTGACTGATTTGTTGTTGTTCTTCCTTGATTCGTACAAGTATAAACAAACCACCTTTAATCTCAGCATTAGATTCTATCCTATCATAATCATAATACAACTTTGGATTCAGATACAATGCAACAGCATGCAATGGCATATGCATTTGTCTGTACCATATTTTGTCTATGATCTCCCAAATAAAAGCATACTCCTCTTGTTTGTTCTTCACATTAACCTATAAAACAAGAAGATAAATGTTATTATATGATTAAGAAGGAAAGATTAACAAATAACACATAAAATTGAAATATTTATGTACCTTTATTTGTTCTTTTACGTTATCCATCTTCTCATAGATATAGCTCATGGATGGTTTTTCATCCGTGTCGATCATACCTTCCAAAATCTAAGTTGCAAAATTATTGCCTTTGCTTTCCTTCAATATTATTTGATAAAGGGTATTTTTCCCATTGTTCAGAAATAATCATCGACCTTAAAGCTTCTTTTAACTGCCACAAGCTGTCCAGAGTTAAGAATCTAGTAGCAAAACGGGTCACAACTGGTTTACGTATGTCTTTTCCTCCTGTAAAATGTCTCATCAATATCTGTCAATGGCTATACAGAAATGTCACCAGCTTCTTTGCCCTATTGAAGATGCCTTTTAGTTTTTTTGTCTCTCCAATATCTTCAAGCATCAAATCTATACAGTGTGCAACACATAATGTCCAAAACAATTCAGCCATCAACATTCTACCAGCTGCAATATAATTTGTTACATTATCTGTGACCACCTCCACAACATTCTTCTCTCCAACCTCTAAGATTACTTCTTTTAATAATGTATACAATTTATTTGCATCCTTTACTTCATGAGATGCATCAATGAACTTAAAAAACATTGTACCTTGAGGACAATGCACTAAAAAATTTATTAGTGTTCTCTGTTTTCTATCCGTCCATATATATAGCCCAATATTTTCTAAATCCATTTGTAAACTTTCTTACTCTTCCCACTTTCTTCTCCAAGAATGTTTCCCTTACTTCATGGAGCCTTTATTCTAGGTCCAAATTGCCCTATATCACTAACCATCACTTGAAAGCTAGGGGATCTCATAGCATTAAAAGGGATTTCATTTTGATACATCCACCTGCTAATGGATATGCATACTCGTTCTCTTTCTTCTTTCTCATATCGATTTTCTATTGTAGCTCGTCGTAGTGAGTTTGACGATGAATGCACAAACGAATCCATGGGTCCCTTTGGAAGCGGTGGTCGTGAGCCAAATAATGATGAAGATGATAAGGGTCACCCACTATAGCGGATCGCTATAGCGTTGTTAGCGGCGCTATATCAGTCCTAGCGGGTTACCCGCTAAAGGTCACCTGTTATAGCATTTTTAGCCCCGATAAAATGTTACAGCGCGTTATTGATAACATAGATAAGATTTGGATTCAAACTGTGTCATTATGACATTCTTGATCTTCAAACTATGTTTGTTCTTTTCTGTATTAAGCTCCTCGTATGGTGAAGAAGAAGTTTTGTGTAGAAGCCAATTTGGTTCCGACGTGCCAGCCTTCAAGAACTAATTAGCCTCATTTTCTCTAGATCATTATGACTCCTGATTAAGTTTCTTCAAGTGCGAGATAAATATTGGTGCAGCTCAATGCCCTTGCTAGGCAACTAAGCGCTGGATAACCATTTGTCTGAATTCTGACACTTTTGATGGTGAAAAGAGGCACAAGCTCTTCATAGTTTCACAATATCCTCACTGGGGTTGAGAGACTTTGTTCAGAAGCACCCTTGGCTGAGCCTTCATCTTTCTTAATCCTTGACTAAACTTTTATTCTGAACTTGGACTACATGATGGTGTGCTAGATCACCGTGCAAGTGTTGGGAGGTAAATGATGCAAAACTCTAATGGGGTAACTCTGGATAATGGGAGCCATGCCTCTGGGAATTTGTTGATAGAGGTATAGGAACGTTACATACAGGTTTAAATGAATAGGTTGACCTTATAAAGTAGGATCTGATCTAGTATTAGATGTTGGATTTAAAATAGAACCAGTTCTCTGTGAATGGGGCCCCTGTCATAGCATGTGGAACCATCAAGATGCATGTGGAACATTAAATCTATTTGATTCCTCAGCATGCTATTCACCCTCAATGGCTACCTGACTCTGTCAGTGTTGCTTCACTTTCTTTTCATCTCACTTGTACCATAAAACCCTTGGTATTATTTTTGTTTCTGTATTTTTAATTACCTGTCATGCATCTTTTAGATAAATATAGATGGACTTAATAATCGTTCTCTGTTCTGCAATGCATATGTACTTCATGAGAGCCCTGCAAAATGTACTGCATGAAAGACATCCGAAAGATAATTGATTTTATTCTTACCATTTTTTTATGACAACCTTCTCTTTGATATTAGAACCTGTCATGCATCTTTTAGATAAATATAGATGGACTTAATAATCGTTCTCTGTTCTGCAATGCATATGTACTTCATGAGAGCCCTGCAAAATGTACTGCATGAAAGACATCCGAAAGATAATTGATTTTATTCTTACCGTTTTTTGATGACAACCTTCTCTTTGATATTAGAATCCTAACAACGTATTTTATTTTCTTAAAGATTGAAACAGAGGATTTTGACAATGAAGAGGAGGAACCTGAAAGTTCACAGGTGGCAAGTAATGTCGATGGTTCCAATGTTGACCTCTCTAGAATTGCCGAAATTCGTCTCGTGCCCTCAGATCCCAATCAACGTATCCACCAAAATTCATCAGTTGTGCATGTAGTTTATTTGATGAAGCTGAAGCGTTCGGTTAACTTCCTTTTGTAGTGTCTACTGAATTATTGTCTTATTACAGCAAGGTACTTATGCATGTACATATTTTCGTGTTTGTTGCCTCATAGTGATTGTTTCTTAGATGTTAATATGAAACAACTGGGTCTTTTATGAAAAACAGTCAGGCTCTCTCATACAAGAAACACTGGCAAGTCTCTATATGAGTAGCTAAAAGGAAATGCAGTGTTAAAAATATTGTATCATACTGCAGGAGACGTAAATATAATTGTAGGTGTACCCAGAGCGACCCAACCCCTGTTTTCACCACAAATGTGGTGTTGCATACTCTTATCATTCGATGCCAGTGGATTGCTGTACAATATAAGTTCATTAAGAATGCAGTGATGTTGGTTTTTTAAGCCTTAAATGAGCCAAGAGGGCTCACATTTTAGCCCTCTTTGTCACCAACCAACCCTTGAACTTTTTCCCTGTATTTTATCAGAATCACCTAAAAAAGTGGATTCCTTGTTATCCAAGCTCTTCACTTACAAAACCTAATCGTCATCTTTTTACCATAGAACTATGATGAAAATTTGGGACTTTTATGTAATTCGGGCTTTTTTACCAATAAATCACTTGAAAAAGAATTGGGATTTTTGTGAAATCCGATCTCTCTTACCTACCCAAACTTGTTTTTCATGTTTTATAGAAAAATCACCACAAAAAATAGGGAGCTTGTAAGTTGTAACATCTTATCCTTGTTTTTAGTATTTTGTAAGCATTACTCGTGCTTAGGATGTCCTCTGACGGAGATCCCACATGAAATTTTTTTCATCAATTTATGAGGGGAATGAAATAGCAACAACTTGACTCCTGCAACAACAATTTGTCTCCCATGCATCAAATTCTTTTTTAATCCACTAAACACTGGGGTCCAAAATTTTAATCATATAAGGGGAATCAAATGGAAACAGCTTAACACCTGCAACAATAATTTGCCTCCCATGCTTCAAATTCTGTTTTAATCCACTAAATGCTGGGCATCAAGAATGAATGAACAAGTATTGGAGGATTCAATATAATATCTTATTCTAATAATGCATAATATTGTAAATATATTGTCTAAGGAACTTCTTAGCCTTCGTTTTTAATCTCTTGTTGCTTTTATTCTTACAATGTTATTGAAATTGTGAATGCTAAAGTCAACTTGATATGAAGTTAGGACAAAAGTTGCCAACCTTTAGTTACATACAGAGAAAGTAGTCCAGTTTTTATGTCATGAAAGTAGCCTAAAGCTTCTACACAATGGAGATTAGAATGCCTCCTGATGTGCTCAAGTTCTGAAGGCCAAATTTTCTGTTTTCGCTAAAGCATTTACAATTTAAATACCTTTTCAAAGAATAGAAGTACATAATTGGAAAAAAAAGTCCAAGTTAGTTGGACAACATGTTCACGCTGTTATGCATGGATATTATATATCTCTGAGGGAACCTAGTGTAATGCTCACGCTATTATCCATGCATATAACAAAAATGCTGATGATATCTCCGAGCGAACCTAATATAATGCTCTTGATAGTTATTCCCGAACAGAATATGCGTGTTATTTTGCAATATTAAGTATTTGGAATGGGAGCAATTTGTTGTTTTGCTTTGGCACGCATGGTACTCAAAGGAACATGTTTATGCTTGTACTGTCAAATGCTTCTGTTTTTTCGCTTGTATTCTTGTAGTTCATTTTCACCCATGAACCGCTGAACTTTTCTTTTTATTTTGTAGTTCATTAATTTAACAAATTGTGCATCTAATTGTTCTTCCTAACAATATTGTGGACCGTGTCATTGTCATTGATCATTATAAAAAAATGTGATCCTTGACCGACTTAGTGGATACCCTCTTTGAAATCTTCTGTGACTGTGCTGAACTTAATCCTGATCGAGACGAAGGTGAGTTGCTTTTTTCCTGTCATCTTGCCTTCAGTAAGTTTTTCCTCTTTTCCTCTTTCTTTTCTCCAGACCAAGAAGAAGACGGCTGGGTTTTCGGTGAAGAGATAGCAGATGAAGTCTTCGAAGCTACTGGTTAGTTTTCTTAATAGTTTTTTAACATTTCACATTTTCTTTTAGTGGCTATACTGAACAGAAACATGCTTAAATCAGGTGGTGGTCCTGAGTGGAATCCATCAGATCATCTACCAAACACCATCGGCCATTCAAATGGACCAAGGGATCCTGATTTGGCAGAGAGAGTACTTGAGGTATGTTACTCAATGCTAGTTCATAACATTAACAGAAGCTTGGGTGAACATCTAATGCTTATTCATTTCCTCTAAGAACTTCATTTTTAACATGTCTTGTAATTGTTTTTTCTAATTGCAGTTTTTATGTTTAACGCATTCTTACTGTCACATGATTTTTTCTTTCATCAGAAAGTTGAAAGTCCGAAGCTCGGGGCATTTGTTTTTGGTTCATGTCGTGGTAAATCCAACATGGGGAGAGAGAGAGAGATGTTAATGGCACGCTTTTGTGGTTTTAGTGCCCACAGGTGCTAAGGTGACTTAACAGACAACCGGCTAACATAAAATATTATCTTATTTATAAGTAATACTTAGATATTACTTGGAAATAGGTGATTATCTTTCATTAAAGTTAGTCAAATGTCAACTCTGATGGTCAAACTGGAATTTTGAAATTTTATGAGCCATTCATGTCTGTAAACCTAATGCATTTGTTTGACTCAGTACTTGAAAGTTTTAGTAGCGCATGATATCACTTTATCTTCAAAATCTTTGGAAAACTTGTTTGTGCAAAAATGAATTTCCTTTATGACCTTTTTCAATTAATGGAACGTTAACCAAACGATGCCTCTTTGCTTCAGGTTTTCCAGCTTTGGGTACAGTTTTGGTTACATTCACAGTGAGCCATCTGCTTTTAAAAATATCAGAAAACCAAATTCTTTCTTTTTTGAATGAAAGCAACTTATTGAATTTAAAGATTTTTTACTGTACTAAAACAACGGAATAGCATTTTGTTTTTCTTTAGAACCGAAACTGAAGGTGCCACAAGATTCTGTTAAGAGTCGTTGGGAGAATTTCCAAGGGCAATATGCAACGAGAAATTGTGAGAGCTGAGAATTTGTTGTGGAGGATATGAAGGGTTTCTGAGTATCTGTCATTGGAGAACAAAGATCTTGACGAAGCCTGTGGATGTTGATGGCTCATTACTGCAAAATAATCCTTATTAATAGTGTTCCAACAACTATACAGAAAATCTCGACCTGCACCACATTATCTTTCCGTTAAAGTGTCTTTGTTCATTTGAGTTATCCGCTGCAGCTTCAGATTGATGATTGGCGTTTCGAGGATGCAGAAGAGATGGAAGGTGTGGTGCCTGATTGTGAGTGAAGAACGATTGTTTCAGTTGAGCTCACGGTTGCGGCTTTAGTTACCATGACTGTTAAATGTTGCATCTGTTAGTCGTGCTTGTACACGGTGACTTCTTTACCGGACATATCTTGATCTTCCTGTTCTCGATCCTTAAATGTGCCTATTATATATGTTACATGCTTGTAGTCAGCGACTGGTTTAGTAGTCTGCCTGCATGTTATAGGGACTTATATTCCTGGCTCTGTCAATCAAGCAAAGTGAAAGGATAAAATATTCTCCAAATGAGAGACTCAGATACTAGACTACCACTCTCTCTCTCTCTCTCTCACACACACACACACACACACACAAACAAACACATTTTAGTATGTAGGGCTTGCAGGTAGAGACTTTCAAAGGGCTTCAATTGGGGTGAGAGCATCAAGAACATGAAGAAGGGAAGGCGTTACTAGACAAGCAAAAGATGGACAAAAACGGCAGAAGAGATCATCATCCGATGGAGAAACTCAGAGGAAGAGTGGGTTGAGAATGTGGTGGTGTGAAAGCGAAGATGTAGGTTGAAGGAGTGAGTAGGGCAAAGAGGTGGGTTGAGCATAAGGTAAGGTTAGGCCTAAGTTTTGTAGCCCAACCCTTGACACGGGCCAAAATTTTTTTAGCATAAACCTGTTCATGGAGCTGTTCTATGCTTCTCCTGTGTTCCTCGTTTGATTCGTGGTGTGATCTTGGTAACTCTAGAAATGATGGGTCTATGACATGTTAACCAGAATGAGATTCTTTGAGAAGAGACGTGTGTGTCTGCATGTGCTGAATACATGTTTTGGAGGAATTGCCAGTTTGCTACTGTATAGAAGTGTGAGGGGTTGGATGAAGGGCCAAAGCTTCTCCAAAGTCTCGTGTGTTCGGTTTGATCCAGGCTACATTGGAAAATTTATCAGAACAAAGTTTTTCTAGCGGTTAGGCAAATGATTATAGAGGTGTCAATATCGGCCGTGGCTGGGTAGAATGTAGTCCGGGCCACATTTTATACGGGCCTCTAAAGTGTTGGCCTGTTCCGGCCCTCCCTCTCCCTCACATATATACATATATTCATATTCATATATACATGTGTATATTTTTTTCTATTATGTAAGTATAGAACACAGTTTTTTATTATATATAGGTTTTTCCATTACATGTATATATATAATATATATTATCACATGTATGTTTTATTATTATTTGGAGAGAAGAATGAACAATTCACATATAGGTTTTCAGTAATATATATTTTTTTCTACAACATAATGAACAATTCTTTGTCGGTAAGTTGGAGACAATAACATTGCTTTATTTTTCACTTGAGCATGCTAAATAGTCTGACATGATACGCTTCAACTTTTTTACTTATGTCGTTTGATCATGGCAAAGGTGGCCACAGAAAGGGTATCTCTGGTACCGGCTGAGCCATGACGCATTATATGAATCCATCTTAAATTCGTATTGTTTTATACGATAGTTTGTGGTGTCTGTATAAGGGATTAAATAGCCGTCTGGTACGCAATACTAGTCATCATGCCAGTGGCTTCAATGGACTGCATAACTAATCTACTCATGCACGTATTCGCTCTAATTGACTGCGTACATCATCCCTCCATGCATATAGTCTCTCTGCAGATCATCCTTCTATACAAGTGGTTGACAATTGAAACCCAGTGCACAACATCAACTTCGGCTTCTTCGAGACGAGCAAACAGTCGTGTTGCATACTCCACCCATGACCCAAGGCTTGATCCATTAGCGTGACTGAAGGAACAGTCCAATAGCACGTAAGACACTTACCGAGTAGAGCAGTCGATGCCAACCCAACATGAATTGCAACGTCCCATGATTTGGAGGGACAACCTACTTTGAGGAACAAGAGCATCGGCAAGCCAATGCAGATTAAGTACCAATTTATTGGATGCAGCGCCATGACAACAACAAACCCCATGCATGCTATCCGACCTTTGCAGCCGCCTTCAATGAAGCGAGATGCAGTTCCATGACAAGAGCAAACCTCATACAAGGGTGCCAACTCCTTAACCCTCCAGATGGGGTATCAATCCAACCATTACGCTGCCTTCAGTTATGCAAGGTGCCACCTCTTGAACCCTCTAAACGGAGTGCCAACATCATGGATGCAGCCTCTTAACAATCTTGTAGGCCATCCGACCTTCGTGGTTGCCTTTGGTGATGTGGGTTGTCACCTCCTCAACTGTCCAAGTGGTTGAATGCCGAGTGACAGCATAAACCCGGCAATTAACATTAAAGACCATCCAACCTTCTCAAGACCCAAGTCCCTCTGAATCATGCCGAAGAAAGAAGTCTCGAACTACACCTTCAAGTTAGCTAGTTAATCGGCCCTAAGCAGGGGCAAAGATGAAGTTGTTGCCAATGTTGGTAACAGATTTTTGTTGGAAAATTGGTAACTCTTCGACCAAGAATATCTTAGCATCTTAAAAAACCCTTCAAGAAAAAAGCTCCATGCTTGTAGCGTTGTAATCCTTTCTGCTGTTTATTAAGTACTTTGCCTTTATATCCTTATCTGTTTTTTTGCTGAATTTGGTCTAACCTTTTTCGGGTTGTGCTATGTAAGCTATTTGAATACCAAGGATCATCTTAGCCTTGGTATCTGAGGGAGGGGACCAGCTTACACTTTCCATCGGAGGCCATTTCAACAGTCTTCTCATGTCTCAACCTGTGAAATCCCTTTAAGGTCGATCCTACCAAGGCTGGGTGCCGATCCGCTCCTCACTCCCATCTGGTAGTTGGGCGGATAGCGCATGACACTAGGTACATGCCACCTACGCATCTCCGTTGAGATCGACGTAGATGAGAAAACAACCAACCAAATTCTTGCACTCCGGGTGTTAGTCCACTTGCAGAGGCTCTCAACTCCACATGACGTAAGGTGTGGGCGTGCATTCGCAGCTTCACCCTCCCTGTTGTAACAAAAGGAAAGCTGGGAACCTGTAAACACAGTAAGTAGTTGGGAGGATAGTATCACAGGAAAAGTCCAAATCCTTTTCAGAATTTCCTCATGAAGAGGATTTCATATATGACCTAAAAATGTTGGGCATTAAGATTTCAAATCAAGTTTAACATTGCTAAGCAAGGGAAAAACTTACTATATATGCATCTAAAATTATTTTGATTTACCAATTTCATTGGTTGTCCACACAAAGCTAAGAACCGCAAGAAGTTGAAAGCATAATCTTTCCAACTAACCAAAACTAAAACGAAGGTTTTCCCCACACTAAATGTCTGGGGTTTGGCTACATGGATGGTAGGGTGAGACCAAAATCTCCTTACAACTTAGAGGGGTCAACACACTACATGTGACAAAATTACAAGTCTAAAATTTTTAAGCCTAAAAAGTAATATGCCTAACAATCTTTTTATTTCTAGTTTAAAATTTGGGGACATACGGCTTTCACCTCAGTGACCTAATACAAGAGCCACCTTTGGCCCTTATACAGGTTTTGTTTTGTTGTCGTTGCACTCAATCCCATATTGGTGCTTTAAATCTAATAACATCCTCTTCTCTTTTGTTTAAGTCTCCACCATCTAATTTCTCATCACCGGAGCACATGAATGCTTCGAAGTAATGAAATAATTCCCTTTTTCCCCTCCAAATCATATTTCTTTCCAACTCCATAAAAATCCTCCCATCTACAACCAGCAAGTGCAGCAAACACTCAACTGCACCCGGAGTTCACGGTCTCTTCTCATTGATGAGAGAAATCACGCAAGTTGGAAAAAACAAAGCGTACATGAATTATTTATAAACAGTAGCAAAAATAAGCACGATATTCAGTAACACCCTCATTTTCTTCCATTAGAAACACAAAACCGGAACATGAACAGAACACACAAACTCCAAAACTGCGACAATCAGCCGACATTTATGTCAGTGCTTGCAGCCTCCAAGAGGCCATTGCGTATCTGGTCACTTATGTCTCTCACATGTCCAGGTCCATGAGGAATAAAGACTGTCGTATTTTTGGAGGAATTGCCAAGGTCTTTAATTGTATCAAAGTACTGAGTTATCATGATCAAGTCCATCACCTCCTTTGCAGATGTTCCCGGGACTGTGTGTGAAAATTCCAGCACATTCTCTCGCAAACCTTCGGTGATTGCTTGCCGTTGGCGTGCTACACCCATTCCGCCCAGGTACTTGGCATCTGCCTCAGCTTCCGCTTTCTTCACTAGGAGTACCTTTTCTGCCTCTCCTTTGTACACACTGGCAAGCTGCAACCTTTGAGCTGCAAAACCAGAAGCAGGAGAACCATCAAATAGGTAAAAGGTTCCGTGCAACATAAGCTGGAACTTCATGCTTTAATCAAGGTCATTTGGGGATGGTGCTTGAATGGAGTAAACTATGTTTAAATGCTGTAGCACTGAACAGACATTTAAACAAAATTTTGAGATCCGAAATTAGACCAACCCCCCAGCCCATTTAGCGAGTACCACAAAAGATAGAGAAAATTCACATACCTGCATTGATCTCGTTCATTGCCCTACGCACAGAAGCATCTGGAATGATGTCAACCATCAATATCTGCTCTATGTTATATCCATAAGCACCCATTACCTGAACCCACATTACAAGCATACATGAGAACCAATATGCAACCACATCCACAGTACGGACAAAAATTGCAGGGTAAAAAATTGGACTAAGAGGATAACTTCATAAAAAAATTGGTTTTAGTAACATATGCTTTCTCTAATCAATATATGTCCAAAAATTAATCCAGAGGCTGAGTTCCTGTATGATTATGAACAAGTCATGACTGATGTTCTAAGGTTTTGTTTGACTGAAAAATTCAACTTGTTTTTTTTGGCTGGTAGTTGAACAGCCCAGTTTCAGAACTGTTACTTCAGCTTGAGACAGTGCAACCATGCTGGCCAGATATCCAAGCTCATTACCTCATATGCATGAGTATGATTCGTCAGAGAAGGGGATTCATAGCTGAAGCCCGAGTCATGTCTTTAGTTAAGATGGTGCAAATCGCAGTTCACCAATTCAGACATCTTTAGATATGAATGAGCCCTTGACTTAGCTAGGGGTGACCTGCTGTGACTTAGTTATGTGCAGCCCGCCTTTAGATATGAATGAGCCCTTGACTTAGCCATCCAATCCTTGCTTTGGTATAGTCTTTTACCTTTCATTGGCTAGCTCGTGACTTGATCACCTTGATCTTGACTCTAGTGGGGTTTTGTGAAATAACATGATCAGGTGCAAGTGCGGCTCCTTGGTTGATCTTTGGTGTGTGAATATGGTCTTTTTCTTAGCCTCTTGGCCATTGTTTTGGCCTCATTTTGACTTACTTTGATCGACTTGATATTGGACTTGATTGTCTTGGCTGAATATAATCAATGCCGACCTGGGCTAGGTTGGTGCAGCCACTTGACTTAACTTGAATTGGATTGAGCTTTGTTTGACCTTGGATTGGATTGGGTTTTGGCTTGCAACCTGACCCTGAATTGAGCTTGATTCTTATGCTTGATCTGGTTGCCTTTCTTTGTCGGTTCCTTATCCACCTTTCCCAAGCAATTCGCTCCTTTTAGTTCTGGCCATTTCTTGCTTGATCCATCTTTGGATAAGATTTCAAGATTTCAAATCATCAAGTTTTTAAACCATTTTGAAAGTCAGGGAGTTGTGATCAAATTTTGAATTTTGAAAAGCTTTATATTTTGGAAAATTTTATTTGCAAAAATTTTTGGATGTTACGGAGATCTTACATCTCACTTAATACTCTTTTCACGAAGAGCCTACAAATAGAAGAAAGACTCATCCAAATGGGTCTATTGGTTCCCACGTTCCCTCAAGGGGAATTTGTCTAAATGGTTGGCTTCCTATGACTTGAGCCAATTCGCTACTTTTGAAGAGTTAACGAGTTGTTTCATGCAAAGGTTCTCTCATAATGTTAAAGTTACGCCAACTCTCAACACATTTAGAGCACCAAACAAGCCCACAATGAAGATGCTCACGCCTTCATTATGAGATGGAGATCTTTGTTGGGTCAAGTTAATGAGTCAATTTCTAAAGCTTGTGCCATCATGTTGATTTTAGAAAATTTTAAAAACAATTTAAAAGCACTCATCTCCCTCCATGAAATCAACACTTTTGAAAAACATATTAAAAAGGCATCGTTTTTCGAAGCCAATTTGAAAAATGGAGTGTATGAAGATTTGTGGAAGGGAAAAAGTTTTTCTTTAAAACTAAAGCTCCCGGCATATGGGTCACACGCCCCAAAGGGAGGAGTAAAATCTCAAAAGGTAGTCAATGTTAGAGTGGAGCCTTCCTCATCCAACCCTCTTAAACCTTCCAAATCCAAACCCAAACCATCCCTCTAAAAAAATGAAAAAAATGAAAAAGCATCTATTCGAGAGGAGAAACATGCCTCACATGAAGAAACATCTATTGATCAAAATTTGCCTGTTCCAGTAACGAATACAATGTATTAGAGATGTGTAACAATAAAATATAAAATGAGAAAAAATCATTTAAGATGGTATAGACATGTAGAAAGATGACTAAAGAATGCTTTCGTAAGGAGATATGAAAAATTAGATTGTAAAATTGTTAAAAGAAAAGATGACCACAAAAGTGTTAAAAAGAAATTATAAAGAATGATCTAGTTTATATTGAGTTAATTGCTAGCATGCCAAGGCTATGTGGAAACAAAGAATCCATGTAGCCGACCCCCTCTAGTATATGAAAAGGCTTAGTTGTTGTTGTTGTTTGTTGGTTATTTACACTCTACCATGAATGTGTGTTGAGTATACTATTTCCTTTTCTTAGTGAAGATGATTCTATTGTGGCTTATAGAAAGAGATGGAAGGAAATATGCATCTTCTGCTTATATTAGTTACAAATGAGAAAGTGACTATCTACAAGTTGACAAAACAGAAACTGACAAGTAGAACTTGTAAAGTGACAGAATGTCATTCAATTTTTATTGTTAGCATGAAAAACACCTTTGGAGGAGTTGAGTCAACCAAGAGTAAAATTCTGAGAGTGGACCTATTATGAAGTGACAAGATGCAGTAGTGAAAAGAATGTTGTTGTTGATGGTCATTGACAAATAAGGATCCACTCATAATTTGGTTCAGTTTCAAGAAATGTTAATTTTTCCAAACTTTAGGATCAGAGTTGATAGCTGGACTAACCATTTAAGTTGATAATTGTGGCCACATGGCAGGAGAAGATAAGATTTTTATGTTTCTAACTATGCTAATCCACAAATATATGGGAACATACTAATGCCTCCACTGGATATGCAAGTTATACATATAATGCGACTTCAACTAAAGTAAAAGGTGCATCGTTTGTATAGTCATCAAGCCAAGCTACTTAAGATAGATGCATGAGATTACCAATAAGCATGCCAAATTTGGCAACATATAGAGATGGAGATGAAGAATCAGAATTAGCTATTACAAATGAAGAACCAAAAAACAAGTGGAAGATTTAGTAGGAAATTAATTGACCTCAAATCAAAGGCTAGACACGACATAATACTAATTTAGATCCCATTGTGACTGGATGTTTCCTGAATTAGCAACTTTCTCGCATATGCACTGCCAATTCTCTATCACTTCTGATCACTTCTGATCCAAATCAAGATTACCGCGTACCAGTAAAGCAGGGAGATGGATTGTTGGTATGTGATCAGGTTCTTGAGAGTATATATCACAGTGTGAAGAATCATTTTGCAAGAATGGGTTCGAATACGGTGCCATGTGCAATTGTATAGTTACAAATAAAAGAACTGAAAACATAGGCTCGAAAGAGGAAAACTAGACTAGAAGAGCTTAGAATTAGGATAGCAGGAGGATCCTTGTCAAGTTTCTTTTTTGTTGATATTATGTATTAAAACTTAAGTACTTAATTCTGGTTGCCTGTGATGTTATCCCCTAGAGTTTAGAAATTGATTACTTTCTGTAATGATGGCATATCATGGTATCATTTATGACTGCGTTAATGGCCTGATTATGAATTTTGAACGGAAAATGGTTTAAATTTGAAATTAGAATCATTTGATGATTCACGTGATGTATATTATGGATGTTTTGTATGGTTAAAATGGGCAGTTGATCTTCCCTCAAATTTCTAGTGTTTCACTGGTTCATTTGATGTTTCATGTTCAGTTTTAGTGATGTTAATAAAGCATGGCATACCAACAAAAGATAGTTTGTCAACGTTATTAGTTCATGCATGGTTTGATTATTATTAGTTTGTGGAAATTACTAATGTTATAACTTATTCATGAATTAAGTTATTACCGTATGCAATACACAATACCCATGTTACTTTTGTGCTTCTTTTCAAAACTTTTTATGCAATATGCATGTTTCTTTAACTTATCTGGTCTCCAGATTATTTAAGCCTTTTCCTTTTGTGAATTTTAGGATTTTTTAGAATTTTCACAGTGGGATTCTTAGATTTGAAAAGAAAAGTGACGTGAGTGATGCAGATCAGTATCGCCTGTATCACATCGCCAATGTGAATGATGCATATTAATACTCATAACACTGATTGAATTGTGGAAGACTGAAGGAACTATCATGTTAGGATATGTTTGAAACAATACTTCCTAATAGGGCATTTCGGTCTTTTATGTTAGAAATCCCATTCTCTAATAGTTTTTCGCTATTATCAATAATCTACCTTTCATATTCAACAACAAACATGGTACCAAAGCCTTAATAGGCGTGCAAACCACCAGTTGTTGTCCCACCTGCCACCGCCACTGTCACAAGTTGTTGCCTGAATCCCAACTGTCACCGCCAATACTCTCAGAGCACAAGCTTTTTCAGGTCTATCTCTTATACCCTTAATCACTATTGAAGAGTTTCGAAAATGAAAATATAGCAGAACGAATCAACCAAACAAATATGAGTGATACATTTCTCGTAACCAATATCAAGCTTGATGAAAACAATTATCTCAAATAATCCATATCCATCCAGCTTGGTGTTAGGGCTAAAGGGAAGACTTAATATCTTACATGGCAATGTGTGAAGCCACAAGTAGGGAGTTTAGAATATCTTAAGTGGGAAAATGAGAATGCATTAGTTGCAACCTAGTTAATCAACTCTATGATGCCTAATGTGGGGTGCTCTTTTATGTGCTTTGAAACGGCCCATGAAATATGGGAGGCTTTGAAAGAAGCTTACTCAAGAAAAAAAATGTAGAAAAGGATTATAAACTCCTAAAAAAATAAAAAAATGTAAACAAGGAGCAAACACCATTAGTGAATATTAGAACTGAGGGACTACGGGATGAGCTAGCGTATTACATAATGGTGCATTGCAAAGAGTGTAAAGAAACGAGGAAATGAATTCGAAAAAAGAAAAGTGTTTGATCTATTACGTGTTACCTTATGAGACTATAAAAATATAAAGGCCAATATCCTTTCAAGTGAAGAAATTTCTACTCTTAGAACTGTATAAACACTATTGATTAGAGAAGAGGATAGAAGAAATTTAGAAAAATATGATGTTCATAACATTGAGAAGACGACCTTCATTGGAAGGAATTATAATAAGCTACAAGAGGTAGAGGAGGAACTAGAAGCAGCTGAAAGGAGAGATACGTTGAAATGTACATACTATGGGAAATCTAGACATATTAGAGAGCACCAATGGGAGCTGGTTGGTAAGCCTAATCATATAAAAAATCAAATTTTTATTGCAGAAACTCAAGAAACAGGACCAAACAATAATAGAAGTGATGCTATTAAATATGATACTTTAAACACTTACAAGGCATCGAGGGGCGACTCACTGAGTCATCATTGGCATCATAAGATAAATATCACGCGATTATGGCAACTACACAGTGTGACCAGGCTAAAACAAGTGGTAATCCTTCTAATCTTTCTATAGATAGATAATAGGTTATTGATTCAGGAGCAACATAACATATGGTGAGATCCAAAGAAGAGTTAACTGATTATCAAGAATCGCATGATTTGGTTAAAATTGTTGATAATTCCTTTATATCAGTAATTGAAAAAGGAAAACTGTGGACACCATTAGGACTATTAGAACCAGTGTTATATATACCTTAGATTTCGATGAATCCTCTCTCTATTAGTGCCCTAATTCCAAGACTAAATTGTGGTATATATTTCTCCTCATCTTATCCTACATTGCATGAAAAGAATATGAGAAAAATCTGATGATATTCTCTCTATTAGTGCCCTAACTACAAGATTAAATTGTGGTATATATTTATCCTCATCTTGTTGTGCATTTCATGAAAAGAACGAGAAAGATTTATGGATATGGTAGAAGAAATGAAGGCTTAGAGAACCTCGAGAAAACTAGCAACGAACATGTCCTTAACACAACACAATAAAGAAGCAATACTTTGGCATAAAAAACCGGGTCATCTACCACTATCAAAGCTAAAGATGCTTGTACCAAAACTGGCTAAACTCAATAAAGAAATGTGTTTGGAATGTGAACCATGTCAGTTGGGTAAACACGTTCGTTAATTTTCCCAGAAGTGCATCTAGAACACAAAGTGCATTTAGTTTAATACATTGAGATGTATAGGGACCTTGCCCGATTACTATTGTTATTGGACACAAAAAAATTATTTCATTTATTGATGATTATTCTCGGTTTACTATCATTTATTTAATGAAGTCAAAGGATGAGGTTCCTATAATATTTCATTTATTTCATAAGTTTATTGAGAAGTAGTTTCAGGCACGAGTTAACACCATCAGATCGGATAATGGTGGTGAGTTCACTTCAAGAATATTGAAGAATTATCTTTCATCACAGAGAACACTTCACCAAACATCATGTATATATTCTCCCCAATAAAATAGAGTAGCAAAACATAAGAATTTTCATATACTAGAAAAAACACAAAAATTGATGATTGGGAGCAAATCACAAAAATAACTTTGGGGTGAGGTAGTACTTCTGTTTATCTTATAAACCATGCTCCATCATCAACTCTTGAAGTAAAAATACCTATGGAGTTGCTAATTCTGAAAAAAGACTTTTCCATGTTACTCCGAGAGTGTAGGGATAAATTGGACCCAAGGACGGTCAAATGTGTATTTATTGAGTATTATTCCTCCCAAAAGGGATATCGATGTTATGACTCCTTCACCAAAAAAACCTTTGTTTCTAGAGATGTTACGTTTCATGAGAATACATATTACTATAGTAGTGAGGGGGAGCTAGAGCAGGGGGGGCCAATTCTTCCACTTTCAGAAGAAATTGAGGAAGAAGACCTTGAAGGTCAAACAAAGGTGATAGCAGTGAAAAGTTTGAAAAACCAGCTCTAAATAAGGTGTATATAAGAGGAACAAGGAAAACAATTTTGGGAGATATAAGAGAGTCACAAGAAGAGTCTAACTATGTCACACAACTCCTGCAGTACCTACATCAACAAATCTAACAAACGATTTAGATCTACCAATCGTTGTAAGAAAGAAAAAAAGATGCATATATACGATTAGTAAATTTAATTGATTATGGAGAAATGTCAACCACCCACAAATCATGTGACAAATATTTATGCAATAGTGATTCCAAAAACCTACGAGGATGCAAGCTTATCAAAAAATAGCAACTTGCTATGAAGGAGGAAATTGATGCATTAAAGAAAAACAGCACATGGGAAATTATATCACTACCAAAAGAGAAAGAAGTTGTAGGGTGGAGAGAAATTGTAGGGTGTAAATGCATACATACTATAAAATACAAAGCATATGGAGAAATTGATAGATATAAAGCTCGACTCATTGCAAATGGATATAGTCAATCCTATGGGATAGTCTATAACAAAACATTTGTCCCATTAGCAAAGATGACATCTATACGTGTTCTTATCCACATGACAACTAACAAAGGATAGAAGATGTGGCAACTTGAAGTAAAAATGTCTTTCTTCAAGTAAACCTCAAGGAAAAAGTGTATACGGAAGTGCCAAAGGGTTGAAACTTCAGTATGGCCCAAATAAAATTTGCAAGCTGAATTGAACGCTTTAGTGAAGGCCTAAAGAGAGGGAATAGGATATCCCTGCTCATTGTTTATGTCGATGATATTGTTGTGATTGGAGATGATGAAGAAGAAATTCAAATTTTGAAGAGTCATTTGCATCAACTTTTTGACTTGAAAGATTTGGGATTAGTTCATTATTTCCTAAGGATTGAAGTATTGAGATCAAAAGGGGTATCTTTTTTACTCAATGAAAATATGTAATGGATTTATTAAAGGAAACATGTGTTATAGGATCAAAGCCATGTGATATTCTCATGGATATCAATCACAGATTGTCGATAAATAATGGTAAGGAGTTAAGTGATACTAGAAGATATTAAAGACTCATGGGAAAATTTATATGCTTGACCATTACACAACTTGTTGGGATCATTAGTAGGTTTATGCATGCTCCAAAACAACAACATATGGAAGCAATATTCAAGATTTTGAGATACTTGAAAAATATTATCGAAAATGGTATTTTATATTCTAATCACGGGCCCAATAATTTAGAATTATACACTGACATTGATTGAGCATGATCGATTGATGGCAAGACTATTTAGGAAAAATATAATTTCTTGAAAAAATATGAACTTATGAAGCAATCTATGGTTGCAAAATCAAGCATGAAAGCAGAGTATAGGGCACCTGCTCAAGGAACAAGCGAAGGAATATGGTTGATTTCATTGATTACTAAACTATAAGTAAAAATAAATCTCCCAATACCACTATATACAGATAATCAAGTAGCAATACAGATAGCTACAAATCCTATTCAACATAAGAGTATAAAGCATACATAAGTGGATTGTCACTTCAAAGAAAAAATATCAAACAAGACACTAAGCGTGTATTATGTGCCATCAGAGAATCAAGTTGCTTATATTTTAATCAAGGCAGTGCCTAAGACTACATTAAACCGAATATGTAGTAAGTTGAGAGTTATAAATATATTTCACCCAACTTGAGAGGGAGTATAGAAGATTGAAGGAATCATCACATTAGGATATGTTTGAAAAATACTTCTTAATAAGGGTATTTATATCTTTTAAGTTAGAAAGCTCATTATATAAAGGCTTATGTTGCTGTAATCTTTTTTAGGGATTTTAGAAAAGAAACATAAGAGAGAGAATTGGTCAGCACCTACAAAAGGGTCAAACCATTCTCCAATATTTTTTCGCTATTATCAATAAATGTGCTTTTCATATTCAACAATGAACATGAATTTGTTGGAATCACCTCATTTCTTAGTTTTTTCTCAACAAAGTTTCCTTTAGATTCATCTCTCATCTCATACACCAACACGATGTCACCTAAAAAGACATGGACCAAAACATTTTCATCTTCGATGTGCTTCCATTTAGCCGCAAAAAATCAATAATGAGTGGAACTCCATATGAGCCATCAATTTAGTAGATAAAGTGTTGAATGCTTCCAATTCAGAACTTCTTTGTATATTTTTGTAAGAAAACTTTCAAGAAAGGTTCAAAACCTTAGAAATGGTTCGATAGAAATATGTTGATAAGTGACATTAGGTGCTTAGAGTTGAACGGTTGAACCCTTGTTGATAAGTACTTGGTAGAAACTAGAAATCCTAACAGAAAAGTTCCTTAGCTTTTACCATGCTCATAAATCTAGACTAACCCCATATACAATAACAACTAAGCCTTTTCCCATACTAGATGGGGTCGGCTATATGGATTCTTTGTTTTCATAGAGCCCTATCATAATTTATAGAATATATAGTAGATAAGTGTCAAATATGTGTTGGATTGGGTCCGATGGACCCGACCCAACCCGCACGGGACCTACCAGGGAGCCATGTCTAGGCCCCGCGGCTTAGACAAGAGCCACCAGCAACAGACTATTTGGTAGTGGTAGAAGGGCGCCAAAACTGCTAGTTTTGGCAGCTAAACTGGTGGTCGGCGGGTGAACCGGTACACAGTGTCGTGTCAGTCCTCGTTGTGTCGTGTCGGGTTTGGATGACATCGAACATGACACTGAAACAGTGTCCTTGTAAAGACACGGTTCTGAGTCTGGATTCGAGTCTAAAATGAACCGAGGTCCGTTATAAAAACATATTTGGATCTAGACTCTTTTACTCAATCCAAACAGGACTATATGGATCCATATTGGATTTTTAGGGTTTTCGAACTCGTTTGAGATGCGATTTCAACATGATTTGAGCCGTTGGGTTTGTATTTGAATGTAGAATAATAATATTATGTTTTATCATGATTTAGAGATTAAATTGAGGTGATTAAGGAGGAGTTAGCACTATTATATTGGGATCTGTATAGAGACGAAAGTTAGGTGGATGTGTTCTCTTTTCGGTTATGTGTTTAAGATAGTTTTAATTGCTTTCAAATGATGCATGAGATTGTGAAATGTTTATTAATGCTTTTAAATGGGTATATATGTGTTGGCTTGTGAAAGTCCTTAAAATGCTTTGATGACCATATGGGTACATGGCATGAGTGTGCTTGTGTAAGTAAACAACTTAATGGGTATGAATATATCTTTCACGATGGTATGGGATGTTGATGGATTATAGATGAATGTATTTGTTAGTGTTAACTCGTTGGTTATCAATGTAGGCGAGTGAAATATTAACGATATGGATCTACTATTCATGATAGTGTATGACATTAATAGATTGTAGATGGACGTATCGGATAGTCCTAACTCGTAGATATGTTGAGTTGTGTTGAATTCTTCGTTGGTAACTTGGTTGACCTGGTTTGCACTTATAGTTGCCATGGGCAACTCATATCGGTTTGTCTTTGATTGTATGTGTTATGTTGCCTTCGTATTTGTTAACGGTTCCCGGGTATCAACCACGTGGCATGGACTATGTCATGTTGGTCGACACTTGTGAGACATTACAATAAGTTCGACAAAGTTTTACGTTATGTGTCGGAAGACTAACCCCATATACAATCATAAAAAAGCTAGAATTTTCAGATGCAAGAGTAGATTAAGCACCCTAGTACTTGTTGCAATTTCAATTAACAAAAGCTTACAACTCTTTTGGGTTATGCTTCCCAAATACAGACTTTGCATATTCATGTGCCAAGCATCGCAGTGGACCACCAAACCAGCAGGAAATCATTCCCAGCCTCGTCATGAAGGATGCTTCCCAAAATACAACCTATTCTTTTCACCAATAATTAGGATGCATTCAATCTTGTTGTTCCAACCACGATGCCAAAAAAAAAAATTTATGTTGCTTCCTTTTTGTCATGCCAGCACCCACCTTTACGATTAACCACCCGTCTCTATCATGCTACCTATTTGTGCATCTCACAAGACCAGTCTTTTCACTACGTCCCACCACACAACAAAAAGGCTAATATTTTAACTATGGCATTATGCACATAGTCCTAGCGTTTGGATGGCAATCATTATGCAAAAATCTCATGTATAATGCAATCAACTCTGTTCCAGAAAAGTTCATAGAGAAGCTTTTTGTTAGCATCAAATTCTTGAGTAATCCGAATTACAGACAAGTTAGTCTGATGTAATGAAACGGTTGTGAATCAATCTCGATAAATATTAATGCAACAAAGATCCTGTGTTATGAAATTTCATGCAGCTAGAAGAACGCTCATCCTTAACTAGGTCACAAGCTACTTAGGTGAAAAGAACAATCAAGACCATCACCTTTTCAAGTTCATCAAGAACGGCTTTGGCAACATCACCTTTTTGTTCAAACAATTCGTCCAGCGTCATCCTTGGGACATGTGCTCTGACCACTAGCATTGGAAGATACCGTACAAACCAACAACACAAACTGAGAAAACATATTAGGAGGAAAGTTGTGCGTAAGATTAATAAGAATGGAATACCATCGAAGACATAAGCCTGAATCTGTTCCTTTGGGTTTTGTAGCTCATAGAATGCATCGTCGGCATTAGCCTTGACAATTCTATACTGGATAGAGCACAGAATTTGTACGAACACATTATCCTGCACAGAGTTCCTTAGCTAATTTATCAGATGAAGATTGAGAATTAAGAAAAACCGACATGAATATTAAATGGTATGCACGTTATATAAAGCATAACATGGACGGAGTGAAATCGACTTTGCCAACTGAACGGTTCGAATTAGAAGAATGGCAGGCAAGAAGATGAGCAAAATGATGAGAGAACGCCTCAAGCCGGTGGGAAGAAAAAGGGACCGCAACACGATCCCCAAAGCGTCCAGGCGGAAATATTAAATAAATTGTGGGAAGACGAGATTTCTGTTGCGGGGACTGGAATTCAGGAATTAGCCCAGAGGATGATGTAAGGTTTCTAAAAAAAATAAGAGTCACTGCAGGAAGAAACTAATTAAGGAAGTGTTGATTACAAATAGATGGCGGAGCCTTGGGGAGGTAAGGTAATGTGTGGGAACGAAGCAGATACAAGCATCAGCAAGAAGCAACCTTTAACAAGGAGGGGGAAAAGAAATCAAAGAAAACCTTTTAACAAGGAGGGGGAAAAGAAATCAAAGAAAACCTTAGTCTTAGTCTCTATGCGGACGTCGAGGTAAGAGAGCCTGGTGGAGAGGACGCCGGCGAGGCATTGACCGATGAAAGGGTTGATAAATTGCAAACCAGGCTCCGCCAGTCTCTCGAAACGCCCCCACCTTTCCACGATGCCTATGCTCGCCTGATCGATGCAGATCAACCCGAACGAGTTCCCCATTCTCTCTCTCTCTCTCTCTCTCTCTCTCTCTGAGTGTGTGTGTGTGCGCGCGATGAGAGATCGAACCGCCAATGCAAACGATGCGAGTTTTCACTTGGCAAAGCGGGCGGGGAAGAAAAGGCGAAATAAATCACACAACTAATGACATGGGACGGAACCTGGACCTCCGTTTGTTGCTGCTGCTCTAAAACGTCTCCGAAACGGTTGAGACATGAGCTTTGATGCTGCCACACATTTTTCCTATTCACATACCGTCTTACTTTTTATTATTGTTATTATTATTATTTATTTTACAAGACGAGGCTGGAGCCTGACACACCCACACATGGCATCCTCTAAGAGTTCGAACTCTCGACAACAACGGTACTAGGGCACCCTCCCCTTGAGCCAATCTGGGTGTTTTATTTCACTTTTATTTCAAAACTACACCTCTTACCATTTATCACTACTTCCTCTTTTCCATTCTTCTCTCTCCTCTCTGTTCTCCTTGTCACGTTTCTTTCTCTCTCAATCTCTAGCAGTATCCCCTCTCTCACACTATCTATCTCTAATGCATGCTCCAAGTGATCTTCCTTTCACTCTCTCTTAACCTTGAAGGGAGATGTTGAGCGTATTGAAGGAGGGAGATTTCCTTGGTTTGCGTGTCTTTTAAAAGAGAGACAACTCTCTTCAAGAGGGCATGTACTAACATAGAGATATGTAGCTCAACTACATCTCCTCTCACCCTTTTACCACTCAACCCCAAACAACTTCTTCAAACCCCTTCTTAAACCTACAAACTCAAAAGAAAACCTCTTGATTTCAAAGCATTCACTATTCTACTCCATAACTAAGCATCACCCTTTGTTCTCTACCTAAAAGAAACTCCAACTCCATTACTTATGACTTCTTAAAATTCATACACAAACTACTCTAAGAATTTAAGGATATCTTTTTTGAAGAACTATCTTTTCGAGGCATTGAATACCAAATTGATTTCATGCTCAGAGCACCACTTCCCAATCGACCAGTCTATAACTGTAATCCAAAGTAAACTAAGGAGTTTTAAAGACATATTGACAAATTGATAAACAAGGATTACGCTAGAGAATCCTTAAGTCCTTGCATGGTCCATGCATTATTGGTACCAAAAAATATGAAACTCTCATAATGTCCATTGACAGCAGATGTTAACAAAATCACTATTAAATAGAGGTATCCCATACCCCAAATGGTTTTCCAAATCGATTTGAGAAGTGGATACCACCAAATAAGTATGAAGGAGAGAGATGAATGGAAGACGACTTTCAAAACTAAAATTGGGTTATATAAATGGCTAGTTATGCCATTTGGATTAATAAATGCCCTGAACACTTTCGTGAGACTTAAGAATCAAGTTTTGCACAATTACATTAGAAAATTTGTTGTTGTCTATTTTAACGATATTCTAGTCTTTAGCAAGACCATACAAGACCATGAATAACACTTGCGTTTAGTCTTGTCTAAATTAAGAGAACAACTCTTTGGCAACCTAAAGAATTGTCATTTATGCCAAGAATGAGTCATCTTCCCTAGGTACATATCATACTTCTTATCATTTATTTTATCATTTATCTTAATCTCTATTGCTCATATCAATTCATTATAATGCAGTAGATTATGGACATATGATAAATGATGACATAGATTAGCCGGTCGCACACCAATCACATTAGTTGGTTGTGAAGGTGGAGTTGATTATTAGTATGTGTTTAAGATAAATATAATATTTTCCAGTTGGGATGAGAAGATTATATATAAGAGATATTAGGAGGAACAACAACATTGTTGCCATAACACTTTGTTACAAATGAAGAGGTGAAAAGGTATGTTATGGTTTCAATGTGAAAGAAGCGGCCAATTTTAAAAGCAGAAAATGAGTTTGATGTTGAAAATAAGCCTTGGACTAATAAAAATAAAATTCTCATATTTTGCTTATAGAAGAGAATGAACTCGATGGTTCATAGACAGTAGTGATTAATGGGATACATGATGATCTTCTAGAGTGATTTTAAAAGGCATGTTTTGTAGGCAAGTTGACTAACGTTCAATGCCCATTAATGATGGAGATGATAATAGACATCTCATCTTCATCATCTATCATGTATCATGTATTTATCATTATTGTAAAATTGTTGGGAGGTAATATAATCTGACACCACTAAGTGATATAACCATTACAACATCCACAATACACCACAAACAACAATTGATAATAGATTTAATGTTTTCATTAAATGAACCCTAATGCAAACAAGCTCTACTTTACCAGTGCCATGTTCAATGTTGTAAGGTAATTATCCCATGGAGGATTAAGCTACTATAGCAACACACAATATATTTTTGTATAAAATGATGAGCCCTAGAAATATATTAACCCATGTACAATCCATCACTCTCAAGTGAGTATGACAGTGGACTAACTAAAGTGCTACAACCATTATACAGGTCATACTCTATTTTATATACATTAGTTTCTCATGCTCATGTGTAAAGGAGGGCCTTACTGGAGCAATTGGGAGGGATTGTCGATGACTTTACTAACAAACTACTCAATTAGGCGTGTATCTCTTCATGATATCCAAATAAAGAGTACATCAATGGTACCACCTTGAGGTTGCCCATCAATCCGTCTCGGATACAAGCTCACTTTAAAAGTAAAAAAATACTAGTAAATTCATCCCTACAACATATATCACATTTTTAATATGTTATCAAATAACTGGACTTCATTAACTAAAACAATATAGGCAATTATTATTTGAAGTAGAGTATTGAACCACTAACTTATTGTGTCTCGGTGGGAAAAGCTTTTTCCAATTATCTATACAAATAACCTGATATTGCTGCACTAGAGGCTGGACTTTATTAACTTAAACAATATAGGCAATTATTATTTGAAGTAGAGTATTGAACCAACTTATTGTGTCTCGATGGAAAAAACTTTTTCCAATTATCTATACAAATAACCTGATATTGCTGCACTAGAGGCATGCTGTCGACCCTCTAATCATCTACCAACAGCTGCATGATTGAAGTTCACATATTATCTCTTGACTTGTCTTAATGGATGGTGTATTGGATTTAGTACAGTGAGAAAAACATCTTAGTTTGTGGCATAATGGCCTTCGTAACATCTCGAACTTTAGAGCTTTTGACTTCATCTCCTCCAACCTCATTATTGATGTCCCTTATAAGTGATTGACTTCAGAAGGTGGGAAGTACAAGTATTGCGGCAAGCTCAACAACTTTTCACTGGAGCTAACGTTTCAATCTTGACTCCAGTGTAAGATGCGAACACCGTTACCCTTTGCATGATCGACACCTGCATCTTGATGACGTTGTGACGACTTTGATGGACTGACACCATCCCTGGTACCTCCCGTAGTACTGAAATCATAGGATGTGGTACCTCCCGTATATGTATGTCTTCATAAGTTCGTCAAGATTGAAACGTTAGCTCCAGTGAAAAGTTGTTGAGCTTGCCGCATTACGAACTTGTACTTTTCTTTTCAGAATACTGGAAGCAAGGTTACAAGCATAAATTAGTGAAAATAGATTGAACTAATCAACTACTGAGATAAGCTCTCTCCAGGAAATCGCTCTAGCTGTTGAAGTTTCCAAGAAATAAAAATAAATTCTGATCTTAGAAACCTGGGGCAACCTTCCAAGTAAATAGCATTGGCAGCTGGGTCATATGTATCAACATCCTTACTCATCCCATGCCCCCATCTTACTATTCACATTCTTTTTTTTCATTTTACTCTCTATCCTATCTCTTCTCACCCCTTCTCTTTATTACCAATCACCAAATGCAGCACTACCACCACCATGCCCCGTAGTTCCTCCTACCTCCCGTAGTACGGTTCAAGTACTGAAATCATATGCAATATACATTTCGGAACGAATGCTCCTTTTTTCGCTTTTCCGGTACAAAATAAAGCTTCTAAGTATACTATTATTAGGGAGCAAATTAAGAGTATCTATGCTCAGACTAGTTATTTCCAAATTTAAATAATGGTATCGTGATAATCACATAGTTTAGGGGTCATAGAATTTCACAGGTAACATAACAATCTAACCATAGTGAACAAAATTGCTACGTTTTTTATTTAGGATGACAATGATGTCCACAGTTGAGTATAGACCAACTCATTATCAGCCAGGGACCCATTTGCACGCATCTACGACATAGTTGTCTTCAAATGGATTACAACCTTCAATCACGTTAGCTGCTCGGTTAAGAGGTAACCGTTTCTTATCGGCAGACAATGGGTTGAAATCCCACTTTAAAAGAGAGCGATCCATAGCGTTAGCTCACCAGGCAGGGCTCTTCGACTCCCATAACATACGTGGGAGTTCAATTCCTGAGGGGGTGAGGGTGGGCGTGTATGCATGTATGAGCATGTCAGACTTCAGCCTCCCAGTTGTAAGAGAGACAGAGAGGAGAACCGAGCGGCTCAAAGACAAAGATTGAGAACCGA
This sequence comes from Brasenia schreberi, assembly GCA_036023115.1. NCBI lineage: Eukaryota > Viridiplantae > Streptophyta > Magnoliopsida > Nymphaeales > Cabombaceae > Brasenia > Brasenia schreberi. The sequence goes on from JAYKKT010000040.1 coordinate 695,230, forward strand.
TTTCGCTTGTATTTAAGCCTTTTCGGGAACCATCTTGAAATGCAAGTTAAAGGAAAACCAAAAAACACTATGATTTGAAGTTTAGCATCAAACAAAAAAAGAACCCCAAACATTTCATCAAACAGATAATCTGTTTGTTGGTCATCAAAAAAGAAAACTCCAAACATTTGATCAACCAAAAATCATTGTGAGAAAATTAAATCTACACCCTTTAGAACGAGATTGTGATTCTTTGAAGCAGTAAGAATTTCGTTTATTGTCACGCCAACAAAAAGATTTTCTAAAAAAATGAGGAAGAAAAAAAACATTAAGACTAATGATAAATGAGAACAATTGCAAGCAAAAAAACCTTCGATCGTATCCAATACTGAGAGAGAGTGACTGAAAGCATCGACAAAAAGAGGTTAGAATAATATTACCAACTTCTATAATTCACACCTTGACTTGACCCAATTTTTTCTAATATAATCAAACAAAACTGTAATTCCATAACCCTCTCAAATTCCTCGTTTGAATCACGACATAAACTTAGATATCATAGTTCTTATCTTCATTAGATATCATGGTTCCTAAAATCCAACATCCAACTCATGTGATACGGTGAATCAAACACCTCAAAGGCAGACACCAAGTAAATCAAAACCAGGATTTTTAGCCGACGTTTAATAAGAAAAAAACATGCATTTTAAACCTCACAGCCTACTCAGGACAAACTTAATCTGGCACATAGACCATGCTCGCAACCTCAAGGCCCACAAAGGCACCTAACCCAACAAAAGTATGGCAGGCTTAATTTCATTCAAGAGCGTCTAGCAAAATCCATGATTTTATGATCCTTTCTGCCTCCTGATCAGATAGAGATATTTGGGGGATTCATTGGAGCATTTGTTATACAAGTCGCATGATATCATTATTTTTTGCGAAAACAAAAAAAGGGTCGATTAAAGAGATGGCGCATCACAAGGAAGCCGTCTGCATCCCGCGTCCTTTGGAAGCCAACGGCTCCTCTCTGCAAACGTGCATGGGACACCAACAGCCCCTATTTTTGAGTCACGATACAAGGGCAGCATCGGACTACCCCAGCGATGACGGCAACGGGGTCCATTCGAAGACAACGGTCAATAAAAAAAAACAAGACCTAACGGCATGTCCATGCACTGCAGTCACTCAAACTTCAGGCCCCCGTTCGAAATAAGGGTTCTTTCTCCGTTCTCTTCTGCAAACGTCAGGTTTCTCATCTGCAAAGCAACAATTTCATCCATTTCAAAAGATTCCAATTTGCCAGCAACAAATGACTTGAGGGACAATGATTGGAACAAAAGGCTTACCTTGGCTTGATGTGCTTTCTGGTACCGATAACCCTGGACAGCAAAAATCACGTGTAAGAAAAAAAGAAAAAAAATATCTTCATGTATCCACCAGCAACCAGTCACCAAACTAATAGCCTCACGGAGCACATAGAAAATCTATGGTTGTTATGACAGAGGAGACTGGTTAACCTTGTCGGTTCCATAGATGTAGTCACAGTACGTGAACACAGAGGCAAAGTTGCTTTGGCTCTGCCCTCCAACATAGTGATGGTAATCGTGGTACTCAGCACCTCCATAGAATGGAATGAGCTTGGTGAGACTCCATGGAAAATCATACCTGGATAAAACAAAGACGCTTGTTAAAAGTGGCTATTGGTGAAGGACTAGTGGATCCAATTATCAGGTAATTTACTCCTACAACTCTTCTTATATTGGAGAACAAACCGCATATTCACATTCCAACTTTTACATAGAACATTGAGAAAAGTCAATAAGGCAACATTTCGTACTTGATGCATTGAAGTTGAGGTTCGTAGAATGGCTCGCGAGGTCTTTCGCTCGCCTCCCTGAATAAGTTAATAGTGTGGCGAATGGAGCAAATGCTACGTTTGCTAGTGTCCATATCATCCATGTTTATAGCAGCCAAATATATAGGAATCCAGGACATACTTGCAGAAAATTCATCGTTCAGGCAAAGTGAAACTGCTGCTTTTAGAGGACACTAAAAGGGAATGCCTGTGGACTTGAAGGCAGAGAAACCAGAAGAAACTACGAATGAAGTACGGGGAGACTGATGCTATTTTATGGGCTACCCATGACACTGGTAGAAAGTTACTATTGTAATGAAGTGTAGCAACGTAGGAACGGAAGATTGATAAATATCACCTCAAAATGTCAATCACAAAGTCTTAGAAAAAGTTATAATAAAGCACATGCAACTAAGGCACAATATAATGATATTTAACAACAAAAGGCGTGAGAAAGTAATGATGTATTGTAGGAGAGAACAAGAGGAAGAAGGGAGAAGGACCAGCCAAGGGGCTGGTCATAGCCAAACCCCAACGGCTAGATATTCTAGTCGTTGGGGGCTAGTGACTGTTGGGCCCCCAATGGCTAACTAGCCGTTGGGGCCTAGCCCTGGTGGGCAGGCACCAGTGGCCCAAGCCTTAGGGGCAGGACCCGAATAGCCCAAGTGGTCCGGTCCTGCCTTACGTGATTATCATTTAAATAAAAAGAATTTTTAAAAAACTACAAAATAAGGATAAAATTACATCATTTTCTAACACTCCCCGTCAAACTAACAGTCCCATTACCTAAAGTTCGCTAACAAAAAATTGAAATCGTGGTAATGGTAGCAACTTGGTGAAGACATCTGCAAGCTGATACTATGATCTTATAAATTATAGTACCAAATTGCATTGTAGATGCTCATCACAATCGTAGTGATAATTCATCTCGATATGTTTGGTATGCTTATAAAATGTATGGTTGTTGACTATATACATAACACTTTTGTTGTCGTTGTAAAGGGTTGGAGGAACTTCCAATGTCATTTTGCTAGAGTAGTCGTCGCAATCAAGTGAGTTTGGTGGTTGTGTTGGCCATTGCACGGTACTCCGCTTCAGTGAAGGAGAGAGATACCTTTTGTTGTTTATTGTATTTTCATGATGTAAGAGAGTTATCAAGAAAAATGTAATAACATTTAGTGAAGTGCATGTCATTTACATCATCACCCCAATCAAACATCAGTATATGCAGTTAACTAAAGTAAGGAGGAAGATGATAGGAATACTCCCTTAGTTGAGGTTTGTCGAATATATCGAACAATTCTCGTGATAGGGTAAATGTTGAAACCGACTTACAGTATATATGGAATAAGCAATATCTGAACGTTTGTCATCTATAGGTTTTGATCTAAGAATAGTATCATTAACAAATTTAGTTTGTGATAAAAGAAACTTTTATTATCTCGAGTTACTTCAATACTCAAAAATAAGAGAGTTATCCAAGATCCTTCATCTCAAACATCTTACCAAGTTTTTACTTGATTTGTTGTATCCCAGAATTATCACTAACTGTAATAATTATATCATTGACATAAAGCAAAAGTATAACAATACCTAGAGAATACTTTCTTATAAAAAAAGTTGTGTCAGTATAACAGGTAGTAAAACCATGCAACATCATGAATTCAATCATTTTATCAAACCAAGCCTTAGGAGCTTGTTTGAGACCATACAAAGCTCTTATGTTCCAAAACATAGTTTTTATGTATGTTAAGACTAAGAGGAGGTTCCATATATAACTCTTCCTTCAACCAACCATTTAAGAAAGCATTCTTAACATATAATTGATACATGTTCTAATTCTAAATTGCACAAACATCTATAAGAGTTCTAACAGTTGTCATTCTAGGCGCAAGAACAAAGGTTTCCTTATAATCAATTCTATATTCCTTTGAGTAACCTTTCGTAACTAATCTAGCCTTATAATGTTCTAATAAATCATCACTATTAGTCTTAATTTTATAGATCTACCTAAACCTAGTCTTTTTGTTTTGTGATATAGATATTATATTCCAAGTTTGGGCTCTATATAAAGCATCTAATTCTTCATTCATATCATGAATCCAATCTTGTAATAATGGGGCTTCCTTAAAAATTATAGGTTCCTTTACAGTTGAAAATTTTATTTCCAGGGTTGTATGCCTTGGTGAAAAACTATCATATGAAACAAACTATTCCGGAGGTTTAGAGTCACGGTTGGATCTTCTAGGAATAGAAGAAGTAATATTAGGAGTTCTCCTAGTGTAATATTGATAAAAAGGAGTAACATAATATCTTTAAATCATGTGTTCATCAAGATAATTTTCTACGTGAATCACATCTCCTAAAATATCATTGGAAAAAATAAGAAGAATTATCAATAGAAGTAACATCATCCATGCCTTTAAATACATATTCATTTTCAAAAAATTTGACATATAGAGAGCTTGTCATTTTTATAGTCATAACACCTATATCCATTTTTATTTATTTCATACCCTAAAAATATACATTCTATAGCACGAGAAGATAGTTTATCATCTTCATCAGTATAAACAAAATATTTGCATCCAAAAATACAGTCTAGAATAGTTAGGAGAAACTTTAAAAAGTTTTTCTATATGAGACAAGTTTTGTAAAACCGAAGAGGACATTCGATTAATTAAATAATAAACAACAATCATAACAGATTTTGCCAAAAAATTCTTAGGAACACCACTCAATAAAAGCAAGGTTCTTATGGTTTTTATAATATGTCGATGTTTATATTCCGAGATACCATTTTGTTGGAGAGTTTTAGTGCAAGAGGTTTGATGCACAATTCTGAATTTGTCAAGAGGATTTTTATATTCCTTTGACATAATTCTCCTCTAGAGTCAGATCTAAAATTTAGATTTCGGAATCAAATTAGTTTTTCACAAGATTATGAAAATATAACAAAATTTTAAAAAATATCGAAATTGGCTTTTAAAAGATACACCCATGTATACCTAGTAAAATCATCTATGAAAATGATATAGTAGAAAATACCCCTTAGACAAAACGGTTGTCGGTCCCCATACATTCGAATGGACTATTTCGAAGGGTCTTATGGTAATATATGTTTTATTTAAAAAAGTATATGTTGTATTTTGCAAAGAACACAATCTTTGCAAGAAAAAATTTTCAAGGTATTTATTTCAAGAGAGCATTGATACAACTTTTGAGTATTAAGATGTCCAAATCTTTTGTGTTGAACATTATTTAATAAAACATTAACATATCCTATACTATGCAAATAATTTATGATATAAAGTCCACCCTCCCTCTGGCCACGACCAATCACCTTCTTCGAGAGACGATCCTGTATAATACATCCCATGAATGAAAAAGTAATAATGTAATTTTTATCCGAAATTTGATATACAGAGACAAAGTTTAAATTTAAACTCTGCCCATGTAAGGGATCACCCTTGCATTGCCGGTCCCAAGCCCGGATAAAGGAGAAGGGTTGTGTTAAGCTTCCGACAACCAGCGTAAAACTTCGTGAGATTTTTATAACATGAATTACAAAAATTATGAGCATTGCTTTAGGGCGTCCCCGCCTAGCGACGTGCTGCAGAACCCGAATGCAGTAATAAGTAAGCAAGGACCACTATATTTTCGCCTGAATGTAATGAATCAATTGCAAAGAGGGTTCCCACATCATGGACAGGTGTGGGTAAAGAAGTTAGTCCCACTACATTATCGTCCGAATGTAATGAATAATTTTCAGAGAGGGTCTCCGCATTTTGATTATGGACGGATGTGAGGGGTAAAGAAGCTAGTCTAGATAATAAGATTCGTATTGGTTCTTAGAATATCAAAACATTATCTGGTAAGCTAATGGAGGTGGTAGATACTATGATTTGGATAAAGATTCATATTCTATGTTTAAAAGAGACAAAATGGGTTCGAGAAAAAGCAAAGGAGATAGAGGATACAGGTTTTAAATTATGGTAGTAAGGTAAAGAAAAGACTTAAAACGGAGTTGGAATTATCATAAATAAAGATTTAAAGGATAGTGTAGTAGACATACAACGATATGGTGACTAAATCATGACGTTGAAATTAGTGTTAGGAGCAGAGGTTTTGAATATAGTTTGTGCTTACGCATCCCATGTAGGACTAAAAGATAGTATAAAGACAGCTTTTTGGAAAGAGTAAGATAAGGTGATTCAAAAGATTCCACAAAGGGAGATGATTTGTTTAGGAGGAGACTTAAATGGACATGTCGGTAAAGAGACATTAGGATATCAAGGGATTCATGGAAACTTTGGTTTTAGGGATATAAATAAGGAAGGTAGGGAGATTTTAAATTTTGCTATCGCATTTGATCTCTTTATAGTCAATACAATCTTCAAAAAACGAGATGAACATTTAATTACTTATAAGAGTGGCTTATCACAAACACAAATTGATTACTTTATTTGTAGAAAAAAAGATAGAGCGTGTTGTAAAGATTGCAAGGTAATTCGAGGAGAAAGCTTAACCACCCAACATCGACTTTTAGTTATGGATTTACAAATAAAAATGGACAAAGAAGAAAAGAGTACATCGAGCTATTCAGATAAAATGGTGGAACCTCAAAAGCGAGAAAGAAGATATATTTAAACAGAAAGTCCTTCAAGGAGATGTTTGGAATTATGTTGGTACACCCTGTGATATGTGGAATAATATGGCTATACATATTAGGAAAGTGGCGAAAGATGTGTTAGGTGTATCTAAGGGAGGTGTACTGGAATAAAAAGAAACTTGGTGGTGGAGTGAAGTAGTGCAAAATAAAATCAAGAAAAAGAGGATATGTTACAAATTACATTATGCTAAGAAAACTAGCGAAACTTTAGAGGCTTATAAGAAAGCAAAGAAGGAAGCGAAAAAGGCCGTGAGTGAAGCAAAAGCTAAAATTTGGGAGGATTTATATAAAAAAACTCAACTCAAAATAGGGTAAGAGAGATTTTTAGGATAGCTAGGGCTAGAGATAAGAAAACTAAGGATCTTAATTATGTTAGATGCATCAAGGACGAGGATGAAAAAATTCTAGTGGCAAATGATGATATAAGAAATAGATGGAAAAACTATTTTTATAAGCTTTTTAATGAAAATAAAGATGTTAGTATTAGCTTAGAAGAGTTTGCCAAATCAGAAAAGTATATAAACCATAATTTCTACCGAAGTATTCAAAAGAATAAAGTCAAAGAGGCTCTTAAACATATGAAGGGTGGTAAATCGATAGGACCAGATAATATTCCTATAGAAGTTTGGAAAATACTAGGAGAAATAGGAATCACTTGGCTCACAAGACTATTTAATGAAATAGGGAAAAACCAAAAGATGCCCGAGGAATGAAGAGCAAGTACACTTATACCCATATATAAGAATAAGGGAGACATTCAAAATTGTGCGAATTATTGAGGTATCAAGTTAATGAGTCATATTATGAAATTGTGGGAAAGAATTATCGAACGTAGGTTAAGACAAGTATCAAGTACAACAGAGAACCAATTTGGATTCATGCCAGGCAGATCTACTGTTGAAGCGATTCACCTTTTGAGACGTCTTATGGAACATTTTAGAGCAGAAAAGAAAGACCTTCATATGATATTTATTGATCTAAAAAAAGCTTATGATAAGGTACCGAGGTAGGACTCATGAAGCTCATCTAGAAAAAAGAGGTATCCCATTGACATACATTAACCTTATAAGAGACATGTATGATGGTGCAAAAACATGTGTGAGGATTCGTGAAGGAATGACAGACTTCTTTGAAGTTAATATTGGGTTACATCAAGGATCAACTTTAAGTCCATCTAGAAGCTCATGGAAGGACCTTCATATGATATTTATTGATCTAAAAAAAGCTTATGATAAGGTACCGAGGTAGGACTCATGAAGCTCATCTAGAAAAAAGAGGTATCCCATTGACATACATTAACCTTAAAAGAGACATGTATGATGGTGCAAAAACATGTGTGAGGATTCGTGAAGGAATGATAGACTTCTTTGAAGTTAATATTGGGTTACATCAAGGATCAACTTTAAGTCCATACTTATTTATAATAGTGATTGATGAGTTAACAAAACATATTTAAGATGAAGTACTTTGGTGTATGTTATTTGCAGATGACATTGTATTAGTGGAGGAGTCTAAGGAAAAAGTTAATAGAAAATTGGAACTATCGAGAGAAACATTAAAAAGCAAAGGCCTCCAACTTAGTATAACAAAGACATAATATATAGAATGTAAGTTTGATCATTTGGTTATCTCAGAGGACATAGAAATTAAAATTGGCACACATTGCATCCCCAAAAGGAAAGTTTTAAATACCTAGAGTCAATTTTTCAGAGTGATAGAAGAATTGATGGAGATGTTACGCATAGAATTAATGCTTGTTAGTTAAAATGGAAAGGAACTCCGCCCATGTAAGGGATCACCCTTGCATTGCCGGTCCCAAGCCCGGATAAAGGAGGAGGGTTGTGTTAGGCTTCCGACAGCCAGCGTAAAACTTCGTCGGATTTCTACAACATGGATTACAAAAATTATGAGCATTGCTTTGGGGCGTCCCCACCTAGCGACGTGCTGCAGAGCCCGAATGCAGTAAGAAGTAAGCAAGGGCCACTACATTTTCGCCCGAATGTAGTAAATCAATTGCAGAGAGGGTTCTCACATCATTGACGGGTGTGGGTAAAGAAGTTAGTCCCGCTACATTGCCGCCCGAATGTACTGAAAAATTTTCAGAGAGGGTCTCCGCATTTTGATTATGGACGGATGCGGGGGGTAAGGAAGCTAGTCCTAGATAATAAGATTCGTATTGGTTCTTAGAATATCAAAACATTATCGGGTAAGCTAATGGAGGTGGTAGATACTATGATTCGGAGAAAGATTCATATTCTATGTTTACAAGAGACAAAATGGGTTGGAGAAAAAGCAAAGGAGATAGAGGATACCGGTTTTAAATTATGGTACTCAGGTAAAGAAAAGGCCCGAAACGGAGTTGGTATTATCATAAATAAAGATTTAAAGGAGAGTGTAGTAGACATACAACGATATGGTGACCGAATCATGACATTGAAATTAGTGTTAGGAGTAGAGGTTTTGAATATAGTTTGTGCTTACGCACCCCAAGTAGGACTAGAAGATAGTATAAAGACAGTTTTTTGGGAAGAGTTAGATAAGGTGTTTCAAAAGATTCCACAAAGAGAGATGATTTGTTTAGGAGGAGATTTAAATGGACATGTCAGTAAAGAGGCATTAGGATATCAAGGGATTCATGGAAACTTTGGTTATAGGGATATAAACGAGGAAGGTAGGGAGATTTTAAATTTTGCTTTGTCATTTGATCTCTTTATAGTCAATACAATCTTCAAAAAACGAGATGAACATTTAATTACTTATAAGAGTGGCTTATCACAAACACAAATTGATTACTTTATTTTGTAAAAAAAGATAGAGCGTGTTGTAAAGATTGTAAGGTAATTCCAGGAGAAAGCTTAACCACCCAACATCGACTTTTAGTTATGGATTTACAAATAAAAAAATGGACAAAGAAGAAAAGAGTGCATCGAGCTATTCGGACTAAATGGCGGAACCTCAAAAGCGAGAAAGAAGATATATTTAAACAGAAAGTCCTTCAAGGAGATGTTTGGAATTATGTTGGCACACCCTGTGATATGTGGAACAATATGGCTATACATATTAGGAAAGTGGCGAAAGATGTGTTAGGGGTATCTAAGGGAGGTGTACCGGCACAAAAAGAAGCTTGGTGGTGGAGTGAAGTAGTACAAAATAAAATCAAGGCAAAGAGGGCATGTTACAAATTACATTATGCTAAGAAAACTAGTGAAACTTTAGAAGCTTATAAGAAAGCAAAGAAGGAAGCAAAAAAGGCCGTGAGTGAAGCAAAAGCTAAGATTTGGGAGGACTTATATAAAAAACTCAACTCAAAAGAGGGTGAAAGAGATATTTTTAGGATAGCTAGGGCTAGAGATAAGAAAACTAAAGATCTTAATTATGTTAGATGCATAAAAGACGAGGATGAAAAAATTCTAGTGGCAAATGATGATATAAGAAATAGATGGAAAAACTATTTTTATAATCTTTTTAATGAAAATAAAGATGTTAGTATTAGTTTAGGAGATTTAGCTAAGTCAGAAAAGTATATAAACCACAATTTCTACCGACGTATTCAAAAGAATGAAGTCAAAGAGGCTCTTAAACATATGAAGAGTGGTAAATCGGTAGGACCAGATAATATTCCTATAGAAGTTTGGAAAATAGTAGGAGAAATAGGAATCACTTGGCTCACAAGACTATTTAATGAAATATGGAAAAACCAAAAGATGCCCGAGGAATGGAGAGCAAGTACACTTATACCCGTATATAAGAACAAGGGAGACATTCAAAATTGTGCGAATTATCGAGGTATCAAGTTAATGAGTCATACTATGAAATTATGGGAAAGAATTATCGAACGTAGGTTAAGACAAGTATCAAGTACAACAGAGAACCAATTTGGATTTATGCTAGGTAGATCTACTATTGAAGCGATTCACCTTTTGAGACGTCTTATGGAACATTTTAGAGCAAAAAAGAAAGACCTTCACATGATATTTATTGATATAGAAAAAGCTTATGATAGGGTACCAAGGGAGGTTCTTTAGAGAACTTTGGAAAAAAGAGGTATCCCATTGACATATATTAACCTTATAAGAGACATGTATGATGGTGCAAAAACATGTGTGAGGACTCATGAAGGAACGACAGACTTCTTTGAAGTTAATATTGGGTTACATCAAGGATCAACTTTAAGTCCATACTTATTTATAATGGTGATGGATGAGTTAACAAAACATATTCAAGATGAAGTACCTTGGTGTATGTTATTTGCAGATGACATTGTATTAGTGGAGGAGTCTAAGGAAAAAGTTAATAGAAAATTGGAACTATGGAGAGAAACATTAGAAAACAAAGGCCTCCGACTTAGTAGAACAAAGACAGAATATATGGAATGTAAGTTTGATCATTTGGCTACTTCAGAGGACATAGAAATTAAAATTGGCACACATTGCATTCCCCAAAAGGAAAGTTTTAAATACCTAGGGTCAATTTTTCAAAGTGATGGAAGAATTGATGGAGATGTTACACATAGAATTAATGCTGGTTGGTTAAAATGGAGAGGAGCATCAGGTATTCTTTGTGATAAGAAGATACCATTAAAATTAAAAGGTAAATATTATAGAGCAGCAGTTAGGCCTACCATGTTTTATGGTTCTGAGTGTTGGGCAGTTAATCATCAACATGTACAAAAGATGTCTGTGACAGAAATGAAGATGTTGAGACGGATGAGTGGTCATACAAGAAAAGACCGTATACATAATGAGGTTATTAGAAACAAATTAGGAGTGACACCAATAGAGGATAAAATGAGAGAACATCATTTAAGATGGTTTGGACATATAGAAAGAAGATCAAAAGAAGAACCTGCAAGAAGGTTAGAAAAACTAAATTTGGAAAGTATTAAAAGAGGTAGAGGACGACCACAAAAGTGTTGGAAAGAAACAATAAAGAATGATCTAGCTTATTGGGAGTTAACTGCTAACATGGCACACGATAGAGATCTGTGGAAACAAAGAATCCATGTAGCCGACCCCGTCTAGTATGGGAAAAGGCTTAGTTGTTGTTGTTGTTGAGTTAAAATGGAAAGGAGCATCAGGTATTCTTTGTGATAAGAAGATACCATTAAAGTTAAAAGGTAAATATTATAGAGCAGCAATTAGGCCTGCCATGTTTTATGGTTCTGAGTGTTGGGCAGTTAATCATCAACATGTACAAAAGATGTATGTGATAGAAATGAAGATGTTGAGATGGATGAGTGGTCACACAAGAAAAGACCATATAGATAATGAGGTTATTAGAAACAAATTAGGAGTGGCACCAATAGAGGATAAAATGAGAGAATATCGTTTAAGATGGTTCGGACATATAGAAAGAAGATCAAAAGAAGAACCTATAAGAAGGTATGAAAAACTAAATTTGGAAAGTATTAAAAGAGCTAGAGGACGACCACAAAAGTGTTGGAAAGAAATAATAAAGAATGATCTAGCTTATTGTCAGTTAACTGCTAACATGGCACACGATAGGGATCTGTGGAAACAAAGAATCCATGTAGCCGACCCTGTCTAGTATAGGAAAAGGCTTAGTTATTGTTGTTGTCGTAACACTAATTTTAGAAATTTTAAAGTTTTTATTTTACAAATCACCAATTTTATCAACACTTAATTTTGTTCTCTATAGAAAAAATACATGATAAATGCTTTCTAACACATGAGTTTAAAAAGTATAAGAATGGATGATAAAACTTGTTCTCACACCAAATGAAGCACCGAATCAAGAATCCAAGAGGTATTACCTTGAATTTCATTTGTTGAAAAAGAGCAAACTATACCAACCATTGTTTTCTCCTTCGTTTGAGCTTCGAATTTTTTTACTTTTTTAAGTATGAGAATAGATGATAAAACTTGTTCTCACACCAAAGCCACCTTCTTTTTCAATTTAGAGCAATTTGGCCTTATGTGACTGGCCTCTCCATAAAGATGGCAAATGACATATTTTCTTGCTTCGCTTGATCCTTCGTTTTTTAAGTGGGAGGGCGATAAGCCTTTATATTTGCTCTGGGTTTAGATACGATTAGGACGGTATCTTTTAATGTTTAGCATCATTAATTCTTGTTTTCACCATTTTAAGATCGATAAGAATCTCTTATTTGGTAGGAAAAGGTTTCCGACAAATAAGGAATGATTTTACCCCTTCAAATTCTTTCCGTAGACTTCTTATAAATTGATACACAAAATATTCATTATCCTCACATTGTCTCTCTCTAAGACATTGTGTGCCTTTTTTATAATCAATCATTGATTCTAAATATTAGAATATTCACCAAAAAATTTGTTTACCCCTTTATCTCCTTATCTAAGGGATACCAATTTATCTTTTAATGTCATTCTATGAGCAACGTTACTTTGAACATGTGATTTTTTCAAATATTCTCATGTTTTTTAGCATTAGTGAAATCGACCAAAATGTTCCTAGTGTGCTCATTCACATTGTTCATGAGCACCCATAAGGTCATTCCATGACCTCCTTCATATTCTTCTTTTTGTTAAGTGTGGTATTAATAGAGAGTTCTACTTTCGAACCACTTACATAGCCCCATAATTTTTTAAAGTATAGGTAATTTTTCAAGACCTATGTTTTGTAGTTTGAGGGTGTTAAACGAAAGTTAAACCCTCTTTTATCATCTATAGTTTAAGGAGAAAAAGAATATAAAGAGATAAACTTATAATAAAGCCAAAAGTACGATCAACATGCTTCTCGAAGTGACGAACAATGTTCTCACGATCGTGAATGGCTCTAATACCAGGTAATGAAGTCGATGCTTCAATGTAGCAGTGAAAGATCGATGAATATCACCTCAAAATGTCAATCACAAAGCCTTAAAAAAGGGTATAATAAAATATATGCAACAAAAGCATTGAATACGGAAATCAATATTATTTAGCCACAAAAGGCTTGAGAAAGTATGTACATGAGAGGCATATTTATTGGACAGAACAAGAGGAAGAAGGGAGACGGACCAGCCAAGGGGGTTGATCATAGCCAGCCCCCAATGCCTAGAACCAGGCCCTGTGGCTTTGGCAAACAGGCGCCAGTGGCCCAGGCCTTGGGGCCACGACCTGAATGGCCCAAGTGGCCCGGTCCTACCTTATATGATTATGATTTAAATAAAAAAATAAAAATAAAATTACAAAATAAAGATAAAATTACATCATTTTCTAGCAATTATAGGTTGCATAAGGCATCAAAATAATTGTTAAAAGACAAATTTGAGGGCAACAAACTTGAGAATTAGCACCGAAGAAACTATGACAAAGTAGCAATCAGAAGTTTTCCAGGAAACTTCCCAATATAAAGAACTTGTCAATGTTGACTGGAGTTCTCTTCCCATACTTCCATACTTACCTAGACATTCATCAGTTAAGTGACTTCTACAATTGACTGCTGAGACCCTTTTACCCGTGAATTCAACGTAAGCATTGGGTTCGCAAAAAGAAACTCAACCAATTATGACATGAAAAGAAAGAACATGCTTGACAGTCTTACAGAGAGAAGACAAGGGAATTTAGTCATTAGAGAAAAGGTGCATGTTTACCCGAAGTCACAGAAATAAAAGAAGAAGATTGACTGGTTCAGCTTTTCCTACAGATATATTCGCAGAAGTGCTAGAAGGCACAAGGTACCACAGACGTGAAGAGATTCAGAAAATCAAACATTCTAAATCTTGCTAAAATAGGATTGGAAAAGCTTCTCTATCAGCATGAAGCCACTCTACATGCCTAAATTCAAGACCAAACCAAACCTTTGGGCAACAAGGATTCTTAGTCATCATTGAGCTCATTATGTCTTAGTAGCACTTAAATCCAAAATCATATTTTACTGTTTCCCTATGGAGGTTGCGAGAGGCCTTCCTTTTCCTCTTTATACGTGGTCAATATCCAATTGCTCACATCATCTACTTTTGGAATTCCGTGTGGTCGCCACTCTAAATGCCCAAACCACCTTTAGACATCTCTTTTATTTTCTTTAAACAATAAAGAATGATCTAACTTATTGTGAGTTAACTGCTAACATGGCACATGATAGGGCTCTGTGGAAACAAAGAATCCATGTAGCCGACCCCGTGTAGTATGGGAAAAGGCTTAGTTGTTATTGTTGTTGTTGTTGTATAGTAAAAATCAACTCATAAGGAAAATATCCAATAATTATTGCTATTGTAAATGTATTCCTTACTAAGAAAACATTTGCAGCTTTTGTTGTCTTTTGCTGTATCTTGTAGCCTACAGTCTTCTTAACACATTCTGCATGTGTAGGATAAGGCTGAGGGCCTCAACCCCGTAACCCACCTAACGATGATGAAGCTACGGATCTGGTTTCTGGAATAAAAGCAGATCCACTCATGGATCCAACCTAATGTGGGCGTACACCAACTAACCACGCAATTAGTGAGCTATTTGAATTCCAATCGGTGCAGAAGTTTCCAACCAATTAGCCCTTAATGTAGCTGGTGGATCACTGGATTTTAGATGAAGGCATTCAAATGAAAATCATGAACAACCATAGTCGGCACTGATGATCGGACTTTAGATGGATCAACCCCATAGATCCATGGTTCTGAATTAAAATTTTGAATTTGTATTTTCCTCCAACATAGTGAACATGAAAGGAGATGTCCCTCCTTGAAGGGTATCTCCCTTTTCTCGCAATTATCTTTTCTTTCTTCTCATTTTCATTCCAATCTCCGGATCTCTCTCCTACCTTCTGGCACATAGGCCTTCTCTTGCTCTCTTCTTACTCTTTTCATTCCAACCACAAACTTTTCATGCACTATTCTCTTATAGAGGATAAAATGAGAGAATATCGTTTAAGATGGTTTGGACATATAGAAAGAAGATCAAAAGAAGAACCTGTAAGAAGGTATGAAAAACTAAATTTGGAAAGTATTAAAAGAGCTAGAGGACGACCACAAAAGTGTTGGAAAGAAACAATAAAGAATGATCTAGCTTATTGTCAGTTAACTGCTAACATGACACACGATAGGGATCTGTGGAAACAAAGAATCCATGTAGCCGACCCCATCTAGTATGGGAAAAGGCTTAGTTGTTGTTGTTGTACTTTCTCACTCGCTCTCCTTTCTGTCTGCCCTAGCCGTACAACCACTCCTATCCTTCGGCAGTCATTCAATTTCTCCATCAATTGGCCTCCAGCTCTTCACTGTTGCCATTCACTTGAAACTGCTGGTTCGGTGATGCTTTCTGTTCTCTTCTTCTTCCTTTCCTATTTTTTCTTCCCTTCTTTTTCCTTTTTCTTCTTCCTCTCCTCTTCTTCTTCCCTTCTTTGTGAGCTAGTAAAGAATGGAAACTCAGTGTCTGATTCCTCTGAAACGGTTTTCAGTCAATTCACATATGATCTTGTGAAGAACTTGGACAAGATTTATTCCCTGCCCATGGACGCTAGGTGTAGTTTTCAGTTGATTCACATCTTTAAAGTTCTCTGCAGCTTGACAAGCAACTAAGTGTGATCGAAGAATGTTCTCATATGAAGTTGTTTCATTTTATTGCATATTTGTCTGAACTTGAGTTACTGCCTTGTAACTTTTTTTCCTTTCCATATTATGTTGGAAAGGGGAAAATTGTGAAGGAAAAGGGAAAGAAAGTTATGCCTTCTAGTTTTAGAACCCGTTTGGGAGAACGATCGGAATTTTCTTAGAGGTATTTCTATTTCCACCCAATTTTTGGTTGCATTCATGCACATACACATCATTAGCTTTAGAAAAGGCTTGGTTTTGGTTTTGGTTTCAGTTCTCTTTGGTTGTTTCTATAATTTTTTCATTCTAATATGTGATTCAAATAATTCATCCCTTCGCATAGAGTCCCACAGAATTCAAAGTGATGGAAGAATTGATGGAGATGTTATGCATAGAATTAATGCATGTTGGTTAAAATGGAGAGGAACGTCAGGTATTCTTTGTAACAAGTATATACGATTAAAAGTAAAAGGTAAATATTATTAGAGCAGCAATTAGACCTGCCATGTTTTATGGTTCTGAATGTTGGACACTTAATCATCAACATGTACAAAACATGTTTGTGACAGAAATGAAAATGTTGAGATGGATGAGTAATCATATAAGGAAAGACCGTATACATAATGAGATTATTAGAAACAAATTGGGAGTGGCACCAATAGAGGATAAAATGAGAGAATATCGTTTAAGATGGTTTGGACATATAGAAAGAAGATCAAAAGAAGCACCTGGTAAGAAAGTATGAAAAACTAGATTTTGAAAGTATTAAAAGAGATAGAAGACGACCACAAAAGTGCTGAAAAAAAACAATAAAGAATGACCTAGCTTATATTGAGTTAACTGCTAACATGGCACATGATAGGGCTCTGTGGAAACAAAGAATCAATGTAGCCGACACCATCTAGTATGGGAAAAGGCTTAGTTGTTGATGTTGAAGAGAGTCCCACAAAAACATGAATAGCTTTTCATTGAGTTATTTTCATGTAGTTTGGAGTCATCCTAAAATAGAGAATTTTTTTGCTCGACGCTTCTGTGCCTGCCAACAGAACCTTAAAGACTGCAAACATTCTTATCTATAAATATAAAATCACTTGCCTAAAGATTGTAGTCATGATTCATGAATGTTTTTGTCTATTGGCATTCTACTTTTATGGTGTTAATATAACCCATGTAATGATTTTCCTTTGGTGCATTTCACTTTCTCTAATTGTTTGTTTACACTCCTACTTAGATTCACACATTGAGGGAGATCCTTCCCAAATTCTTTTTCTAAGC
Organism: Brasenia schreberi; assembly: GCA_036023115.1. Classification (NCBI taxonomy): domain Eukaryota; kingdom Viridiplantae; phylum Streptophyta; class Magnoliopsida; order Nymphaeales; family Cabombaceae; genus Brasenia; species Brasenia schreberi. The sequence continues at coordinate 712,519 of JAYKKT010000040.1, forward strand.
GAAATGTCTGACAAAAAGCAAGTACCTTTCAAACCTTAAGGTACTCACTAGTACATTCAAGCGGTCTATTTATCCAAGTTATGTTGCAAGTTCTCATCATTCAACTCCAACTATCGATTCAATGAATCTGATTTCAATAGAGAAAATAGGTGATGGTAAAGAATATACTCGTGTTCAAGTACATGTGAATAAGATCAACTAGGTGAAGAGTTAGAAGACAACAAAAAAACCAAAGATAATCTCATTGGTTTAAAACCATTACAAGAGACAAAAAATTGGAGGTGTCATAAAAGCGATCTGCAATTCTCAGTCCATGAATATTTTGAGTCCTTTTGCTGCACCAAACCCTCATAATGTCGCTGCTCTCTGTCCCTGCTAAATTTCTGCTGTCATCTCCACCACCCTAAGCCCATAACTCAGCCAAAAGCTCCAGCACACTATCACCTTCTGTGCTAGTTGTGCTGAAGTTTTTGTAGCAACTAGGCATTAGTTCAAGCATAAGCATACCTCTGTTAGTTTAGATTTTCATCTCAGTTTCATCCAATATCAGTTCAATCATTCATAAGCCCAAGTGGGCAAGCATTTATCAGTTTCTTCTTATATTTTATCACTGTTAGTTTTGACCTACAACAGTTCAAATTCTGCTCAGAATATGATCAGTCTTGCATTGATGCACCTAGTTTGCTGTTTATTATATCGTGTCCCATAGATTCAGTTTTCTATCCTGCATTTGTTTGAGTTTATCTCATAAATTATTTGTTACTTCTTCCCTGTTCTCATCAGTTTGGAGTGTGTTAATTCATGTAGCTTCTGTGTAACGTTAACAATCTACCTGGGAGTGTCACCAAATGCTCATATACAGCCTGCAAAGCCCGCAACTCAGTTAATCTGATGAGGTTCAGATTCTGGTATCTGTAAGTGACATGAAATAAACCAGATCTCCTTAGGTACTCAACCCCAAATGAGCCTTTCTTAGAACCTAGTGATACCTACTCACTTAGCAACCCGACTAAAAACTGATTAGTATTGATTCTGATCAAAATTTGGATGAGTTTATTTATGGCTGAACCTATATTTGAGAACTTGGATCTTACTTTTATGAATCTCTATTCACGGGAGATGAGTCACTCAGCTGGACCAACAGCTTGTTAATTTTGTTTCTGTTTATGGACCAAAATATACTAGAATTCATCTCACGATACATGATGCATGTTATCAAATAAAGGCACTAGTTGAAGAGGCAAAATCACAGTATGAGAAGGCAGTTTTTAGAATTGTTGAGATGGTATGAGTAATGTCCCCTTTATATAAGGACAACAACAACAAGTAAGCCTTTTCCCATACTAAATGGGGTCGGCTACATGGATTCTTTGCTTCCATAAAGCTTGATCATGTGCCATGCTAAGTTGCTAGCACTTAACTCAAGATAAGTTATATCATTCTTTATTGTTTCCTTACAACATTTTTGTTATCTTCTTTTTACATTTTCAACATCTAGTTGCTCATACCTTCTTACCGGAGCTTCTGTTGGTCATCTTCCAACGTGTGCAAACCATCTTAAATGATCTTCCCTCATTTTATCATTTATTTGTGTCACTCCTAATTTGTTTCTAGTAACCTTCTATGGTCTTTCCCATAACGATCACACATCCAACTCAACATCTTCATTTCTTCCACGGACATCTTTTATACATGTTGATCATTAACTGCCCAACACTCAAAATGATAAAATACAGTAGGTCTAATTGCTGCTCTATAGTATTTATCTTTCAACTTTAATAGTATCTTCTTGTCACATAGAATACCTAACACACATCTCCATTTTAACCAACCTGCATTATGCATAACATCTTCATCAACTTTTCATCGCTCTTAGAACTAACTCTAGGTACCGAAAACTTTCCTTATAAGGAAAAGGATGTGTATTAATCTTAATGTCTATACAATATGAGGTAACCAAATTATTAAACTTGCATTCCATATATTCTGTCGTTATTCTACTAAGTTGAAAAATGTCTCCTTTATATCTTTCTAATTATTTTATTTTTCTATTATATGGTGATTATTAATCTAAGTCACACAGATACCTCTAGGAGGTGGAGTGTTGGCCTCGACACGGGTGCGACACCAACACTGTGTCGGTGCAGCACCGACACCATGTCATGTAATTGCGACACGGTCAACATGTCGAGGCTGAGGATGGGTGCGGTCAACATGTCGGAGAACATATTCGTCCAATTTCTTTAGGTCACATGTATAAAAGGCTTGGCCTTTCAATTGACTCGATCCGATTGATGCTCCCATTTTTTGTCATGCGCTCTTCTTCCTCTTTCTTCATTTTGTGCCTCTTATTTTTCTCCGTCAAGAGAGCCGAATAGCAACCAGGTGACGGTCGATTTACGGTGAGTCTGCAATACTTGTTAAGGTTATCTCTTTCTCTCTCTCTATGAGAATTTGGGGCTTGATGAAGGGGCAGAATTTAGAGTTTACGTACTCCTGCTTTTAATTTAGCTTTTTTCTTGGTTTCTTTGTATTGGGTTCTTTGAATATTATGCGAAGTGGTATCTGTGAGAATATGGTTATGTTATGCTACATTCTGATTAAGTGATGGTAGAGAAAGTGGTCATCCGACATTAATTTTTTTGTATTGCGACATATATTCTGTGAGGTATTGCATTGTCGATTTCTTAGTGTTTGTGATTGTTGGTGTAGGGAGATATATAACCTATTGTTTTGAATTTCTCGTCCCTAATGCATCGCTTGCTCTGATCAAATGGGTTCGAGAGGGTTTTAAGAATGAAGTTCCACATTATTGGGAAGATTGTGGTTCATGGGGGTATCTACTCGTTGGCATCATTTTTCTTCACCCATTTAGTTTGCATTGCATTGTCTTAACTCTGCCTATGGCAAGGTTTCACCCTTGTATGGCCGGATAAGGAAGGAGATTTGTCTTTGACAACTAGCGACAGTGTAAAGCTTTGTTCAATCTTTAACAGGTGAATGCCATTTTCGAGCATATGCGTTGGATTTTATGAGAATTACAAAACTACGCATGTTTGGGTGGAACTGTAAAAGTATTTTTGTTGATCCTACTGATCGACTCATATTCTAATTGCTTATTGTATTAAGCCTTTTGGTATATCAATGTTATGACTGACTCCATCCCTACTGAGATATCTTATAGAAGTATCCCTTCAAGTTTAGGATCAACAACAAAAGTTACAAAACCTTCAATTTCAACACCTCGTGATGATGCACCAATGTGGATATACATACAAAGGAGAGAATCATACAAAGGTGGTGGAGGTAATACACATTTTATGTATAAATTTTGCAACATGAGTTTTGCAGGATCGTATATTAGAGTGAAGGCACATCTTTTAAAATTATCAAAACATGGTATAAGTGCATGTTTGAATGTGGATAAGGATTTACGAAGACAATTAATGAAAACGCAAGATGAGTATGAAAAGAAGAATGAAAGGAATTAAAAAAGAACAAATATTCTATTATTTGGTGGATACAAAGAAGATGCAAAAAAGAAAAGAAACTTATTGCAAAGTGAGTTTAAAGGTTTTAGAGGAGCAATTGAAAAATCATTTAATGTAGTTGGAAGGGAAGAGATGGATAGAAAGGTTGAAAGATTTTTCTTTTTAAGTTCACTTCCTTTTAATGTAGCAAGAAATTCATATTAGAAAGATCTTGTCACTTCATTGGCTAATTGTAATTTCCATGGTTGTGTTCCTCTAAGTTTTGAAAAATTACGAACCATGATTCTTAAAGAAGAAAAAGCCAATATTGAAAGACTTTTAGAACATAAGAAGTTTCCATGAGAAACTAATGATGTTTTTATTGTTTCTGATGGATGGAGTGATATTAAAAGGCATTCACTCATTAATTTCATTACTTATTCAATTAGTAGGCCAATATTTTTGAAGTTTGTTGATGCATATAGAGAAATTAAAACTGCAGGCTACTTGAAAGATTTATTTGTAGAAGTTATTAAGAGTGTTGGACCAGATAATGTTGTACAATAATCATTGATAATGCAACTAATTAAGTGTAGGGTTAAATTTAGAAGGTGATTATCCACACATTTTTTGGACACCTTGTGTAGCTCAGTTTAAATTTGGTTCTTTCTCGTATATATAAGCCATTAGAAGATAAAGATAATCTTCGTGCATATAAATTGTGTTCATGGATTGAAGATATGGCAATAGATTATATAAAGATAAGGAATTTTGTAATGAATCATATTTAATTTCAGTCATATTCAATATACATTCTCACTTAAAGTTGTTGAAGGTTATAGAAACACGTTTTGCTTCTTTGATTATGTTGGTAAAAAGATTCAACACAATTAAGACATCATTGGTTCAGATGGTTACTGATCCAAGCTGAGATTTATACCGTGGTAAGATGAACCAATGCTTCATAAAGTTTATGAAATGGGGGATACCATGATTGAAAAAGTTGAGTCAATAATTTTGATGTATGAGGGAAAATAACTTCATGAGACATCATCGTTTTACGATCATATTCATTCTATATTAGTTTCAAAATGGGGCAAAAGTAGCACTCCCTTGCATTGTTTAGCACATTCTTTAAATCCAAGATATTATCAGAAGAAATGGTTGTATAAGAGCACTGGGCATACTCCTCTTAATCAAGATCTTGAAATAGCAAAGAATAGGCAAATGTGTTTGAGAAGGATTTATCGTGACTCATACCTACTTAGGCAAATAAATTATGAATATGGAAAGTTTTCTTATGCCAGACTTGATTCACTAGAAGCAAGGGATTATCAAGATCTACTAGATTGGTGGGCATGTTATGGATTTGAGATGCCTCTTCTTCAAAAGCTTCCATCAAAATTATTATCTCAACCTACTACTTTATCTTATTGTGAAAGGAATTGGAGTACATATTCTCAAATTCATAATATTAAAAGGAACAATCTCGTCATGGAGAAGACTTGGTTTATGTCAATTCAAATCTAAGATTGGTTTCATGATCTAATGTTACAAGTAACTAATTACTAATCTTTCAAAATTGTTTTCTTTTCTATTAATCATGATGATAATATTTGATCTTTTCTTGTTATTTATTTAAATATATTGCAGTAAAGGAGCATCAAAATATTAGGATGCAAATCCAGAGGAATATCACTTAGATAACACCCAAGATTTGCATACCCTTAATATGGAACTCACTGATCCGATAGTACCTTCAGTTGATAGTGAAGACTGGTTCATTTCATTTATCAAACATTAAGATTCTAATTTTCTTTTGATTTAGTTGTATACTATAATGAAATTAGTAATTTTTACTTGTTTTGCTTTAATATAAAGTTATGTACTTACTATTGTCGTCATATACTTATGTTAATTGATGTTTCACTTGTTCTAGCTTGAATATTATATATATATAATATATATAATATTATATACCTTAACCATGTTGCCGCACCCAAAATTTTTGAAATTTACCGTATCCCGCACTCGTGTTCGCTCCCGCACCCGTGTCCGCACCTAGACTGCATCTGAGTTGTGTTTCGCTTGATGAGGAGTTTGGCATGCGGGAGCTTGATGGTTCTAGTGCCTTGCAAGTTGCAATTTTGTCAAAAAGTGTTGGTACCAGTGTCAGAGTAAGATTTTTCTTTTTCCATCAGTTTCCTTGACAACCTGAAAATCATGTATCAGGCTTGTTCATATAACATTAGTTATTAGATCTATTCTCTTTTGTCAAGTCAGGCAGCAGCGCAGGGTGCTCTAACTTAAAAGGTGCACCACTTTTGTCACGGGTAAACCGTCGCCAGACGCTCACGGGCTCTCCCGAGACCGGCGCTTGACCTCGAGACCAAGCAAGCCTTAACGGATTTCACCTGAGTGTTGGGATTTGGCCACCGACTTTCCAAAATGGCGCGTGAGATGTCCCTCTCCTGAGTACCAAATGTGTCGACGCCTTAGCCCTCAGAGACTCAGTCACTCAAACGGCAAAGGCAAGGAGGCAGTTTGATCACAAGTGCACGGAAACTTGAAGGCAAGGAGAATTTTGATAGCAGAGACGAGAGTGCGTGTGAACATGAACTGAACACTTTCAAAGTTGTTTGCTCTCTAACATGCTGAGCATCTTCCTCCCATGCAAATCTATTATTGAATGTTATAGACCCTATGTAGTACCTAAAAATGAACATAAATGCCATTGACTCCTGCTAATTCTTCAATGTAAGATGATGGTCATGAAGAAAATGTTGAAAGCATGAAGAAACTGCAGTGCCTTTTCAGACTGTAAACAGTTATGGATCTCAAATACTGAAGCACTACATCCTCGAGTCCTTGTTGCACTGAAAAGGCACCAGAGACATTTATACTAGTTCTGTATTGATACAGCAGATCCAGAAATATGTACGGCTGAGTGCTAAGGATACTGGTGCCTTTTCAAAATCGTGTTCTATTTGGTTTCTGAGAAGAGGGATAAAAGGTCTCTTGTGATGATTTAGCTTTTCTATGTCATCATAATTCCTGTGTCAAGTAAAAGAGAACGACAATCATAAAATGTGCACTATTATAATGAAAGGTAAAATCGTCAAAACATCAGCCAGCAAGGTGGTCCAAGAAGTGAGACCTCAAGAGGATGTGAGGACTCACCCTGTTGAGTGAGTGCCTCGTCAACCATCTTCTTACGCAGTATGGAGATTCAATTATCTTAGTGAAAATCTTGAAGGTCCATCCTGACCTTCTGCAATCTGCATTCAAGGATTCATGTACTACCTCTTACCTTTGCATGCTTAATTGCTTAGTAATTTGCTTTCTTCAATTATACTGACTTTGCCTTGTTGTATGTTGCAAATTTCGTCCTCTCAAATAAAGCAGCTACCATTGATCGACTGGAGGTTGCAGTTAAAGGCCCCTCTCATTTGAAGACTTCTATTACATTTCAATTTTGAATAGTGGAGCTCCTAATGACCAATAAGTCTTGCAGTATGCTATGGTTATAAATTATAATTGATGTAGATCAATTTGTTAATATTATGAATCAACATTCAGACTTATGTCCTTTGATTTTAATAAATTGTGTTCATGTGTATTGGATAAATTGTTTATCCTTTAAAATTGATATAGTATTAGGTTGGCAAACCCGTTACAAAAAATGCCCGAAAAGCTAGTGAATGGTTTAGAATATGTGGTTTCAAAATACGGACGGTTAAGCAGCATATGCCATGGTTTACACAATAAATTTAGTGGGAAGATTTAGAAGAAGGAACAAAAGAGTTCTTGGGTCCAAGATGATGCAAACATGACACTCTGGTGCTGCAGAAACTGACAAGATTAGTTCCACGTGCGACAAATATGCAACTGGCTGTGTTGAGGCCTGGTATTTTTAACCCCATGCTGGCCTAGGCCCACTGTCCCAGTGTGGTCAAACATGGGTCTGCTACAAAAACGCACCCTAATGGCTCAACAGAACCTGATGGACTAAGCAAAGAAACGACTTTAGCTCTTCAACCTAGTGGCCCAAAGCATCGAGTATCTCAAGAATGAAGTCAATCACATGACCCCTATGGAAAACTTGAATTTGAGTTCTCGTGTTAAAGAATCACTATCAGGTAGACCTAACACTAAGGTTTATAGAGAATGCTCATGTATGCAAGAAGAAGCCTACTGCCTCAGCAAGGCTCGTTAAAGGTGTTTTGGGTTTCAAAGAGGATGTGGAAGTCGACTTGGAAGAGGTCTCCAACTAGACAAAGTTAAATTGGAAAAAGTCACCTTTGGTTGGAGGTGTTAAGTGCAAATGCAGGGAATGTGAGAAAAGCTTATAGGGTGGCTAAACTAGAAGAATATTTCTTTTAGATCCTCTTCTCAAACATCTCTAAATCATCCTTTTGTTGTCTCCTCTCATGTATGCCCTCAATCATCTGCAGGCATTGTCATTTAATAGCTTTTGGTAATTTTCTAACTATGCCCGTGTAAGGAACAACTTCTCTCCTAGTCCCTGCTAGGTAATGTTTCAATCGTGAAATTCCACAACTAATCACCTTCTCACAAAACAAACATTTTATTTTAAATCAGTTTCCCTCCACTATTGTATCCCACTCTTATGCCGGATCATCAGATCGAGATTGAGAGTCCCTAATACCCCTTTCTGCCATCTCAATTGAACACTTCAATCCAATGAAAAACCTAAAAATAAAAACACTTCACAAATCCTCAATCTTCACATAACAATAACACTCAAATAGAGTGTCTCCCACTTCACGAATGCAATAAAAATCATATTTACGCACTTTATAACTTTATATTTTGACATTCAAAAAAAGAAAACCGCAAATAACATCAAAAAACAACAAATACAAAGAAACAAATTTTGAAAAACGCAAAAAATATACTACAATCCAAGTTGGGAGCCTTACACGAACATCGTATAGCACTTTTTCTCGAGCCTTGAACACCAAGGAGGGGAAGAGCTACCGGAGGAAGCCTTGGAGAGCCATGAACACAAGCTAGAAACCCAAAAAAATATGGGTTTATATTCGGTCAAGGACCCTCCCTGGCCGTATCACTCGTATTGTACGATACGGGTAATAAGTGTCATATCGTGTGATACGATGCCATATCACATGATACAACACAATACACTTTGTAAAACGATATAGTATCCTGTTACGATACATATTGCACTGTATTATACGATACGATGCAATACGGATTACACTGGTTTATATATTCTTTTGATTTGGTTAGCTCACCTAAGTTAATATTAAAACCTATATTTTAGTAAAAACCTTACAAAAATAACTTTTCATTTACTTTTATATCATCACTTACATATTAGAATCTTCTCATCCTCATCTTTGATGCATCTAACAAAAATATCATCCTTAGTTTTCTAAGCTCTAACTTTAACTATCTTAAAAATATTTATTTCATCTTCTAAATTTTAGCTTTTGCTTCACTAACGGTCTTTTTTATTTTTTCTTTACTTTCTTATAAGCCTCCCAAGTTTCTTTAGTCTAGTTTGTATAATTCAATTTTTGTAACATATCCTCTTCATCTTGATCTTATCTTACACCACTTTACTCCACCACCAAACTTTCTTTTGTGTGTATGCCTCCTTTATATTCACCCAACACATCTTTTGTCACTTTCTTAATAATGCTTAGTCATAATGTTTCCCACAATGAGGTTATTAGAAACAAATTAGGAGTGGCACCAATAGAGGATAAAATGAGAGAACATCGTTTAAGATGGTATGGACATATAGAAAGAAGATCAAAAGAAGAACCTTTAAGAAGGTTAGAAAAACTAAATTTGGAAAGTATTAAAAGAGCTAGAGGACGACCACAAAAGTGTTGGAAAGAAACAATAAAGAATGATCTAGCTTATTGGGAGTTAACTGCTAACATGGCACATGATAGGGATCTGTGGAAACAAAGAATCCATGTAGCCGACCCCGTCTAGTATGGGAAAAGGCTTAGTTGTTGTTGTTGTTGTTGTTGTATATTGTTTCCCATAATAGGTGTTCCTACGTAATTTAAAACATCTTCCCAAAGAGCTTTTATTTAAATATTTCTTCTTTCTCATTTCTTGAGATTTCACCATTTAGTCCTATTAATTTGATGTACTCTTTGCCTCCTAATCCACTTTTTTACCTACAAATCCATAACCAAAAGTTTATGAGTAATTAAGCTTTCTCATGGAATTACCTTGCAATCTTCACAACACGGTCTATCTTTTTTACTATTATCGAAACAATCAATTTCTATTGTGACAAACCACTCTTATAAGCAATTAAATGTTCATCTCATTTTTTGAAAATTATATTACAACAACAACAACAACTAAGCCTTTTCCCATACTAGACGGGGTCGGCTACATGGATTCTTTGTTTCCACAGATCCCTATTGTGTGCCATGTTAGCAGTTAACTCACAATTTTTTATTTTAATAGGACTAAAAAAATCATATATTATAGTAAAATTTAAAATTTCCTTACCTTCCACATTTAAATCCCCAAATCTATAGTTTCTATGAATACCTTGATATCCTAATGCCTCTTTACTAACATATTCATTTAGATCTCCTAAATAAATCATCTCTCATTGTGGAATATTTTGAATTATCTCATCTAACTCCTTCCAAAATGCTATCTTCTAGTCCTGCTTGGGGTGCATAATTACAAATTATATTTAAAGCCTCTACTCCTAATACTAATTTCACCATCATAATTTTCATAATTTGGCACGGTACCATTGTATGGCTACTACACTATCCTTTAAATCTTTATACAATAATACCAACCCCATTTTGAACATTTTCCTTTCTTCAATACCATAATTTATAACACGTGTTTTCAATCTCCTTTGCTTTTTCTCAAACCCACTTTGTCTCTTGTCAACATAGAATGTGAATCTTTCTCCTAATCATAGTATCTACCATACCTACCACCTTCATTAACTTGCAAGTCAAAGTTTTCAAATTCCAAGTACTAATACAAATCTTAATATCTAGGACCAACTTCCTTACCCCCCATCCATCCACACTAAAAATACATAGACCCTCTTTGTAATTTGTTCATATTCGAATGGCAATGTAGTGAGACTAGCTTCTTACCCACACCCATCCATGATGTGAGAACCCTCACTACAACTAATTCGCTACATCTGAATAAACATGTAGAGGTCACTTTTCATTGAATTCGCACTCTTCAATACATCGCTAAGAGGGAACAACCAAACGTGATGCTAATAATGTCTAGAATCCATGATAAATAAATCCAACAAGTTTTATGCTAGTTGCCATAAGCCTAACACAATCCTCCTCTTTTATCCAAGCTTGGGAGCATCCATGTAAGCTTGATTCCTTATATGGGTGGAGTTTGTTACTTGAGCCATCCAATACGGATAAGAAAGAGAAAAGTCAAGTCAACTAGAAGCTAAAAAAGGATTTTGTTACTTGTGCCCTATAGTATGGAAGCCTGGGTGAAATTGTTAGAATATAAGGTCCATTGTTAGAATATATGGTCTGGAGGAGTTAAAGAATTCATGGAGCAAAAGCCTGTCTAATTGATTGAAAAGTTGATTGTGGTGGCAGAAATGCCTCCACTGCTACCCCTAATGACAAATACAACACAAAGCCAAGTGGAATGCAGGTGGATGACTTATGGGAAGGCTTGGTTAGATTTAAGGACTTGAGTTTCCATTTACCTCTAATAGGATGCTCCTACTCTTTGCACAGATATGTTTTACTAGTCGAATAAAGTCCCCATTTCTCTCAATTCTCTCTTATGTTCTCCTTGGTTCCTAGTCTCTCCACCTCTCCTACTTATGGGCCCTAGGTCCCCTTCCCTCTTCTTACTCTTTCCCTTTTACCTCTAACTACTTGATCTATAGGTTGGTTGCTACTTCCATCCTAGAAGGTGCAGTTGAACGCTTTAACCATGTTTGCATCCAATTCAAGCCAATGGGCCAAACCAAAACTGTGGTCACCTTGGTGCTCTTCAAGCAAGTTAAAGAAGCTACTTCATAGGGTACTACAGGATCCCTCTTATGAACCTTCCTATTCTGCGAAGTTCACGCTCTAGTAAAGTGTTCCCCAGAATTCGTCCTAATTTTACATGTTCACTGCTTTGAGCTTCCACTCTAAGTTCTCCATTCTATCTCTTAGAGAAAAGATTGCTAGTTTCTTTCAAGCAAATTCATTCTTGTTTGGTGCAACATAATTTTTCCACTCCCTATGGACCAATTATTCTTTTGGGATTTTGACGATTCAAAAGTTTATTGCTTATTACAATCCATGTAAAGTCTGTATATCAGCACTCAAGCACGTGAGCATTCTCAAGCAGTGTTGTCTGACGCATATCGTATCGCGTATTGCTGGGCTCCACGATACGGGCGTATCATATCGTAGCATATCATAGCGTACTTTAATATTTAAAAAATAGAAAATTATTTTAAAAAATCAAGAAAAATTAGCAAAAATCAAAAGAAGAAAAAAATAAAGAAAAATTAGGAAAATCTGGTAATTACTTTGAATTCATATAATGCAAAGTTTAGTACATATTGAGCATTCAACATTGAACAATTGCACCCAAATTTATATATTTTGAAGTAAAAAATGAAATACATTTACATTTTACATATTGTAAATTTGTATCAGGATCATTAACTAAATAATCTTCATCTTCTCCTTGATGAAGATTCAAAGTTTCTCATCACCTTCTACTTCAAAATCAAAATCTTCATCTCCTTCATGATGTTTTTGCACTCCTTTCAAATTAATCCATGCAATGCCTTCTTCGGTTAGGAGTGCATTTTCTTTGTTATCTTCCATAATCCACTCATCTAATATATCAAAATTAACAAACTGCTATCTTTGTACATGTAGTTATCATATTTGCTAATTTTCATATGTGAGCAAAATGATGAGCTCCATTTCTTTGATTATTGAGTCTATAACACCTCAGTGATGTGATATTGTTACTTGATGATATCCCCTTTTTCTCTTACTGGAGACTAGCTTTCTAACTAATGCTTGAGCTCCATTTCTCACTTCACAGACTGAGTTAAGCCTCACATACGTTGATCATGTTCAACTCAACGAAAGTCATGTAAGGTAAACCCTAAAATAGTGAAGTGAAATACCCACTAAATGAACCGAGACAATCAAATTGTTCTTCATTGTTTGCGATTTCATGAAATTAAAAACTGGTAACAGAAATATACCTAAAAGTTGGCAACAAAAAGGGAAATGATTTTGTCGCAATTTTTATTTGTTAATAAATTATTCTTATTCAATAAATGAAATTATAAACCCGAATTTACATGTTACATACAACTTACAATCCCAAACAAGGCCTTGGAGAGAAGTGAAGAGAGGCCAAAAACCTTCAAAAAAAATTTGGAAAAAAAATTTGAAAAAAAAATTGGGTATATCTCCCCGCCCGTATACAAAAAAAGGTCCAGACCGCTGCAGTGAAGCATCGTCAACAGATCACAGCAGAAGATTAAAGATTTAGAAGGATGCAGCTTCTGGGGATTTCTAATTCATAAGTTCGTCTTTAATCGGGTAAAATAAAAGACTTGTTTGAGCATATCAGTACCAGCTGCTGACAATAGATAACTAACAAGAGCATCTTTGACGAAGTCATCACATTTGACATTGAAAAAGGATACAAACACGTCAACCATAAATCTCCGGTTAACATTTTTTTAGTAGGAATAGTTCTTGAATACAGATGAACCCAGAAACACAAAAATAAGCAGGAGAGACATGCACAGACACGTACCCGCTGTGCGTCTCGATAGCTTCGACCTGGCGTAGGGCGATCCACAACCAGAAGGTGATCATATGGCCAGGAACCAAGGCGGGTCCAACGAACGCCGGGATGCCGAGGACGAGAACCTCGGCCCAGTGCGCGTAAGGGGCAGCGAAGCCGACTGGAGCGGTGTACTCGTGGTGGACATGGTGGATAGTTTCGTATCCCCATTTGCAGTGCATCCACCGGTGAAACCAATAGTTGCCGTAATCTTCCACCACAAAGTAAACAAGCAGCTGAGCAAGAACTTCCCATACGGACGGTAATGGGAGGTCCGTTCTGATTCCTACAAACTAATAAGAAACAACCGCAAATAACAACCAGATACTAACCATCGGAAGAATAGAAAAAATGCATGAAGCGAGAGGGGTGGATCACCTTAATAAGAGGGTAGGAAGACAACTGCAGGGGACCAACAACAAGGAAGAAGATGATCATGACGTCCTTATAGCACTTAAGAATCTCGGGCAAGGGAACCTTGACCTTGGGCTGTATCTTGAACCTCTCTAGGAATTTTGGTCCCTTGAGATCCAGGAGAGCGACGGGGAGAGGGTAGAGGGAAAAGATGACAAGTAGGAAGAAGAAGTTGTGGAAATAAAGCAGAAAGTCGGGCATCCTGGCAGAGTACTGGAACCAGAGGGTTTCGGCGAAGGTGAGAGGCCTCCCTAGGCTCGCCTCCGCTTCATGAACGCTCCCGAACGGCAACATTCTCCTCAACCGATCTGCTGCTGCCCCGAAGGAAGGCGTGGTTGTCCTTCTCCTCCCCTCTCAGGACGATACAACCAGAGAGAGATTTATCTGTTTCGTGTCCCCCCCCGAAGCCGTGGAGTTGGCTGTCAGTGTATGGTAGAATATATAATGCTATTCATAGTAGAATCGGATGCAACTTGCAAATCGCACGAGTAGAGCATGAGGTCCGTCTTGTACACAAGTGGCAGCCCCGCCCCATGTATAGAGAGAGAGGGCTGGTAAACCAACCCAACAAGGACTCGACTCACCACTCAAAGGTCCGGCTTGTTTTCTACAAGAGCCAGCTCAATGTGTTCATGAAGATCCGGACGGACACCACCCGCCTGTTCGAACATGTTATGTTCTCACGTGACGAGCAGCTCGTAATGAATAAACGAGCTTCAACGATCGCAGTAATTGGGTTAGCCGTCGGTGAGTGAATGAATCTTCGTGCCTGTAACACCAAGATGGACCAAGGTGGCAAACACTGTCGTGGTGAGTGGCAGCCGGCCAATGGTAGCGGTGGCTGCAGAGAATTCTAGCCGGACGGAGGGAACCCTAACACCCTAGCCCCTTGCACAGTGCACAGGCCCTCTTTTCTTTCGATTGTCCCTTTCTTTCTTTCTTTTCCTTAAGAGAGGATCAGGTCAGTGAAAGGCTATTATTGGTTGTTCGTACACACTTTTCCAATCAATACCAACCACTTTCTTAACGAGGCCGAGCCAAGCTGAACCACGAGCCCTGCCCTGTAGATGAAAACCAGACCGACTGAGCCAATCTACCGGACCGGAGAATGAAACAAGTCCAGATCCATCAGTCTGGACTTTGGACCATTTGGATCCTCCTTTCTTGCATTTCATGGGGATGATGATACGGCAGACACGAAGAAGAGCGAGCAAGTCTCTAACATGATGTTGATAAACAAAAGAAAATATAATCTAACACAAGGGATTGAAGGAGATAAGGAGGAGGCACCAGTCAGAGTTCTTGGTGAATAATATGCACTCTCTCTCTAATCTAGTTTATTTCTCTTAACCTAGCATTCTAACTTGAAAGACAGATATATCCCAAATAAGTAAATTTAATGTATAACTAAACAATAGAGAATCAAACATAAACAAAATACAAAACTAAACACAAACGGCATATAAATTGTGATTATTCTTCAACATATCCCCTCAAATTTAGACGAAGATACTATGAGTGCTCAACTTGTTGAGAGGTTTTTCAAGTCTTTCTTTCCTAGCTCTTTGGTTAAGAAATCTTTATATTGGTCTTCTGATTTCACATATGTCATCTGTATAACTCCTGACTTTGTTGCATCTCTTATAAAGTGACAGTCAATTTTGATGTGCTTGGTTCTTTCATGATACATAGGATTAATAGTTATTTGTATTGTTGCTTAGTTATCATAATAGAACAAAATTGATTTTTCTAATAAGTGCCAAATTCTTGTAATAATGACTTTAGCCACATAGCTTTACACACATCAAGAGCCACAACTCTGCACTATGCCTCTATTGGAGATCTCACTACTATAATTTGCTTTTTACTTTTTTATGGCACTATATTGTCACCCACCATAGTCAAGTATCCTAAGATAGATCTCCTATCATCAGTAGATCATGCCTAATCTGTATATATATAAACCTCAATATTAAGATGATTGTGTGTTGTATACATAACATTGTTTACAGAAGTGTGCTTTAGGTACCTCAATATTTGATGTACGACATTCATATGAGTTTTTGTACGAAATGCATAAATTGGCTCACCATACTTACAACATATGAAATATTTGAGCATGTAATAGTTAAGTATATGAGTCGTCCCACTAGTCTTTGGTATTCACTAGGTTCTTCCAAAGTCTCTACGAGTACTAAGTTTCAAATTATTGTCTATATGCACACTCAAGTTTACACTCTAGCATCTTGTATCCCTTAGTAAGTATAAAATATATTTCCTTTAAGTTAAAAATATACCACTGGAATTCTTCAAGATTTCAATCCCTAGAAAATAGTGTAGAGGTCTGAGATCTTTCATGTCAAATAGAGAGAGTAGTTGATCATTTTGCAGCTTGATTTCATTTTTATTTTCGTCAATAATAAAAATATTGTCCACAAGTAAAACATATATCCATTTTCCTCTCCTTACAAACAAAGTATGGTTACTTACACTTCTGGTAAACCCAAGACTAATAACTCCATCAACAAAATTTTCAAACCATGTACGAGGTAACTTGTTTTAATCCATATATAGCTTTTTTTTACCTTACACACTATTATTTGCATAGGCATTACTTGTCCTAGGTGGTAGGTTTATATAGATTTCTTCATTTAATCCCTTTCGAGAAATATATTCTTGACATCTAGTTGTCAAAGGTTTCATCCTTTATTTACAACTATATTGATGAGTACTCTTATAGTTGTCAATTTGGCAACCAGTACAAATGTTTCAGTATAGTCTAACCCATATGTTTATTTGTAACCCTTGACAATGGAATAAGCTTTATATCTCTCAATGCTCCTATCAGCCTTATATTTTATGGTGTATACACACTTGCAACCAACTATTTTTCTACCTAAAGATAGTGTCACAATGTCCCATAACTGATTTTTTGCTAAGGCTAGAATCTCAGTCTTTATAGCTTCTCTCCACTGCTTGGAATCCTTTGCCTCTTTATAATTTCTTGGTACATGAACCATGTCATAATTAAGGACAAACATCTTATAGTCGTTAGAAGTATTCTGATATAAAATATATTGAGAAATGGGATAAATGCAAGATCTCCTCTTTTCGTAGTGTAATAGAAACATCCAACTAATCTTTTGTGTATTCTGTAGTGCTAGGTTTAGATTTACCCTCGATTAGTTGTGGATAGGAATAGGGTAGTTCCTCTTGGGGTATAGTAGGTCGCAAAATTTCATTAGTGGTAGTGTCATTCTCTTGTCTTTTATACACTTATTTCCTTCAGGTTGATTTTTTGATTTTATAGTCTTTGATTATGGAGTATCTTTCCATCTCATTTTTTGTTCTGAAGATATAGGAGGAGATATAGGCATGACAACAAAATCTTGATGCTCTATAAATATTTCCCCCCCTTACTATCATAGTATGTTAAATCCTCAAGGAAAGTCACATCCATAGATACATACACTTTCTTCTTACTCGAACCATAAAATACATAACCTTGTGTCAATGAGTAACCCAAAAATATACACTTGATAACATTAACATCTAGTTTATCTCTATGACTTGAACGATCATGCACATAGAATACACATCCAAATACTTTGAGTGGAATATCAAATAGTTTTTTTCAAACTTTACCTCATAATACCATAGAAGAGGTACTTTTTACAAGATACTGTCATTAGAATTGCATCTCCCCAAAAAAGCTTAGGCACATTACCTCCAATCTAGCAATCTCTAAAATATGGTGATTTTCATTTTGCTACTCCATTCTGTTGGGTGTGTATACACATGATGTTTGATGATTTATGCCGTGATTCTTCAAATACAATTAAAGATGCATCCCACTGAATTCTCCATCATTATTTGATCTTATGCATTTTATTAAACATTTAAATTGACTTATCACAAGTTTCACAAGCAAAAAACTGTAATTGATTAGGCATAGCTTTCTCACAAATTTTATAAGCAAGAAATTGATCAACTATATCTAGACTTAACCCTGAAACCATTGTGTTTAAACTTAGCTTGAAGATGACCTAGTCGATGATATCACAATCTGATTTCCCTAATACTTGCATCAAAATTCTTTTATTTGCAGTTACCTGTTGAATCTCATCTACATATATAATCCCTCTTTGACTCTACCATGCCCAAGGATCCTCTATGCTTTCCAATCCTAAAAAACACAACCATTTTCATCAAATGTAAGTGAGCAATTTAATTCTTTGGTAACAATATGTATAGAAAGAAAGTTAGTAGGAAATTTAAGAATACGCAAAACAGATTGTAGACTATCAATTATTGTGCTTACGATTCCTTTTCTTAGGATACGTATACGTGAATCATCAACAATCTTGACACTATTGTCTTTTTTTATATTCTTGTGTGAAGTAAAGATGTTTATGTTTCCTATCACATGGTGAGTGACCTCTTAATCAATAATCCAAGAGGAAGAGGAAGACAAACTCGTGGAGCTCATAGTATTAAAACTGGATACGCGGACTAAAGAGACATGTAACTCAAAGGTAGATTCCTGGTTATCTCTCGGTTTATCCATATCCTTTAATCTCTTCGGTATATGGGAAAGAATATTATTATTTGCTCCATTGTGTCGCTGCTTTATTTTTGAAATTGGTTGTTTTTTCAATTAATTTTTAGCATTGTTCCTTCGTATGCCTTGACTTGTCATATTGTAAACATTTCAATTTATTCTTGTCACGTGGGCATGAATATCTATGCCCACAGTCATGACAACCACCCGAAGAGGCGCCTCCTCTATCGTAATGATATACTGATAAATGTTATTTTTTCTCCAGTATGTACTTCTTCTTTTTTCTAATTTTTTTCTAATTTTTCTTTAATAAGTAAAGAATAAACTACTCCCAAGAAAGGGAGTGCTTCACAATTGAGAATATTTGTTTTGACATTCTCAAATTCATTGGACACCCCATAATAAATCAAATGCCTTTTTCTCTTCCATTTATGTATTTTTAGTTTTGAAGTAGAATGAATAATCACCCTGATTGTAGTAGTGCAACTCGTTCCAAGGACTTATCAACTCCACATAATAGTCATTGATTGATATAAACCTTATTTGCATTTTTTGATCTTTGATTGTATTTTATATTTCTTTGCAATGTTGATCTTCCTTGAATACACTTCAGTTACTGTCAACCAAATCTCATGTGCAATATTTAAATACATAAAGGTGTTGCCCAGACTTGACACCATCGAGTTGATCAACCAAAAAATCACAATGGTATTGACTCTTCTCCATTTAAAAGTATCTCTAATCAGATGGTTGCAACTGAGGTATTTCTTCCATAACCAACTCTCATTTTTCTCTAGCAATAAGGGTGAATTCCACAACCCTAAACCAAACTTGATAATTTTTTTCATCAAACTTGATGGAAGTAATGTAGACTAGATCTATTTTAGTTCCATTATCTACATCCTCTACGTAATGACTAGTTCATCTGCAGAGAACTTTTTTCTTCTAAATTTTTTGTTTGCCTCGAGATTCATGTGGTCTACATCAAGATGCATGTAACTGTCTCAAGATCTGCGTAATCCTGCTTTCAAGCAGTAGTGTGGTTGAAACTATTGATTTCTGTCATGATTGCACAGGATCCTCCTTCTTCTCCCCTCTTATTTGTGATTAAGGCTTTTTCTCAAACACTAATAAGCTAAGTAGCCTCTCTGCCATGGCACTATGGCTTCCACCATCCGTTTCCCCAGCTTTGTGTGTTGATTGACACCACTAGAGTACAATAGTATGAATGAGAAAGAATTACATTTGCAGCCCCAAGTTGGCTTTCTTCCTTATTATTATATTAATTAGTCTAATCAAAGAAATACAAAGATCCCCTTCATTATTATTATATTAATTAGTCTAAGCAACAGAAATACAACTCCGGCTTAATCTATGAAGCGAGAGGGCTTAGTGAATGAATGTCACGGAGCTATTTGAGAGAAGCGAATAAAAAGCCTGGGCTGCCTAGGCTCGGCTTGAAGAAGGACCATTGTATTATTTTAAACCCTTCGCAACTGGCTTCTTGCCCACTACTTACTACAGTAGAGGCTCACTAGGAAGGAAATCATGTGGCATGGTCAGAGTCGTCAGCAAGGTGAGGAAGAGAAATGTCCAACCAGTGGGGGCCTCCTTAAGAACGTACCAACCCTGGTTCCATCACCTCGCCTGATTTGCTTTAATTAATATTGAACTAAGTCACGTCCTCACGCGATCCTCGCCCAGTAATATGCGAAATTTTCACAAATTCCAAGTCTATAACGACATTGTTGCTTCCCTCCTCCATGCCAGGGCAACTCCGAACCGGTTTTGTAGGGATAGTGTTATAAGGAATATGACCGTTCTCGGCTTGGGTAACGGCTGGACTGGCTATCCAGTCGTTACCTGAGGGAAGTCCAGATATAGTAACAGACAACCGTTACCGGAATTTCCAATAACGGTCGTCCGTTACAGCTCCCAAACGAGGGAAGCCACAGGCGAATTTATCCAGACGATTGGGGGAGCACCTAGCATATACAAAGATCGGTACATGTACATGTGTATGTGAGTGAAATACCGAAAAATACAGTCATTCGTTTAAGCAAACCCCGATGTGGGAGCTTCGAGTCATCACCATCACCGCTGCGCTCATTTCCTCTCTACAGATACAAAGAGCACCCGGAAAATTCGGCGACTATCATCGGAAAGGTAAGAACTCACTGTCATTGGTATCAGAGCCTAGTTCCCTGCAAAAAAAAAAAGGAGGAAAAGGATGAGGTTAACAGAAGAGAGAACGAAACAAAAAAAAAGTATAGGTGGAAGGCGGAAGTCGACAGTCGGACAGGGAAATCGAAAGGAGAAAGCCAGAGCACATCCGACCGGCAAGCCGAAGCAGTCTGAAACCCGAAGGCAGGCAAGACGACAAAAGCCTCGAAGGCAAAAACCAGAGGCAAGCCGACAAGAGCCCCAAAGGCAAAAACGAGAAGCAAGCCGGCAAGAGCCCCAAAAGGCAAAAACCAAAGGCAAGCCGGGAAGAACCCCAAAGGCAAAAATCAGATGCAAGCCGACAAGAGCCCCGAAGGCAAAAACCAAAGGTAGGACGGTAAGAATTGAAGGTCGACCAGGGGTATAGCCATAAAACAGAAGTGGCAGGTCGGCTAGGGGTACAGCCGCAAATCAGAAACGACAGGCCGACAAGCCAGAGCTAGAGGACGGCAAACTGAAGTAGCCGGAAGGACAAAGACGCCAAGAACCCGCCGACAATCGACACCCGATGGTGACGAACGGCCGACGGCCGTCTCCTACATACTCTCTCACTCTCTGGAAAAATCCAAAGAGCTGTAATTTTGTAAAAACACATTTAAAGCATTTTTTGTAATAATAAAAAAAACCCGCGATTTCGAAAAACCGCGATGGGAAAACCAACAGTTTTCCAAAACTGCTCACAATTTTCTGAAAACCACCACCGATTTTCTGAAACCGCCTCGGGTTTTGAGTTAAAAAGACAAAACTGCTCCTGAGCCTTTTTGGTTATTACACAGTTGCCATGGTCAAAAGATAATTTTACCCCTTGACCATTTTGAAAATTACAAAAATACCGGGGTTGTTGTTTTACGATATTATCCAACCCAGTTTGGATAATTTCATTTCTGCCATTCAATTAAAAGTCAGGTTTACTCCTGTTCTTTTGAAAAATTATAGATTCGTCCTTAGAGTTAAAATTACGATTTTAACCCCGATCAGTTGCGAATTTTACAAGAATACCAAATAGTAATTTTACGAGTTTGTTCTTGTGATTTTACAGACAGAACAAATAGTAAAAAAAAATTATTACAGAATTATCCCTTGGTATTCTTTTTAAGGGTTTGGAGGCAAAAAAAAAACCTTAAAAAATTTTACTTTCTTCTCTACATCACGTTAACATGTTTCTTGCTTTGTATGTTTTTTCTTTTGTTTCCTTTAAAAGATCGCTTGATTGATATTTTTTGCCAAACACCTAAAATGAGTTCTAGGATATGCGTGTCCGAACTGGCAAAAACAGAAAAGCTAAACGTTCTAAACTTCTAGATATGGAAGAGAAGAATCCTGCTAACTCTAACACTAGAAGGTTTAGAGTATGTGTTAAAGGAAACAATGAGTCCTCCACCACCAGACGCAAACCAGCAATAGTTAGAAATGTATAAAACATTTCTAAAAGATGATACCATAGCAAGAACAATAATGTTAACTTATATGGAGGATGACTTGATTAGGGTCTTTGAAGAATATGAGACCACAAAAGAGCTATTTGACTCATTAACAGCTAAGTATGATACAACTGCAAAGTTACATGTGAAGTTACTACTACAAAAATATAACTCCTTTAGAATAAAAGAAGGAAAAAATATAGTAGAGCTTGTAAATCACATGCTGGTAATGGCTAGGAATTTAGTCGTAGCAAAACCAGTCATCGCCGAACCGATGCAGATATCAACCATATTGAACAGTCTACCCTTGTCATGGAACATGGTCACTACTGCCTTAAGATTAGGGCCTGAAATCAATCTTTTTGAGTTGCCCCTAAAGCTAGCAATTGAGCAAGAACACGTTCACAAAAATTAAAAGGAAAAATTGCTAATGGTCTAGGATGAGTTAGCGTCTAGCTCCAAATCCAACCAAAAAAAGAAACCAAATAAAAGGTTTGTAAAGAATAATAAGAAAAGCGGTCAAAGTTTTAAGAAATCGTAGGAAACTGCTTCCCGGATCAAGTGTTTCAATTGTGGAAAGATGGGGCACTACAAGAGGGACTGCCGCAACAAAAAAGGTGGAGGAAACAACCCACAACGCGGATAGTCGGAGAAGCAGGATATAATCTGCGTAATTTCAGAATGTCTATACTTGGGCCGCCTAGTTACAGGTTGGTGGATAGACTCGAGAGCTACAAGACATATTTCAAAGACCAAGGAAGGGGCAATTGATATGAAGGAATATCAAATCGGAGAACATCATGTGTATATGGGAAACAATACTTTCTCAGATATTCTGGGTATTGGATCCTTTAGGATATTTGTACAAGGCAAACCAATTGTACTGACCGATGTGTTAATTATGCCATCTATAAGGTGCAATCTGATCTTGATCCTTGCCTTAGTTAAGAAGGGTTTTGAAGTTAGGTTTATACCTAACAAGGTGACTATGGGGAAACATGGGAGAATCTTATTCTCAGGAGTAGAACATGGATTGTTCAAGTTATCTGATAATGAAAGTCATCGATCTTCTGCTTATATTGAGAGTGTCTTTTCTGTTGATGTGAATATGTGGCATAAATGCCTAGGGCATATAAGTCTGGAAAAGTTGAGAAAATTATCCAACTTTGACTTATTGCCTCGATTTGAGGAAAAGATTTTCAACAAATGTGAAGCTTGCATATAAGGAAAAATGACAAGGAAAGTCTTTCCCAAGGAAACAACAAGGGCAACAACTCTGTTAAAAACTATTCACACAGATTTATGTGGACCTTTCAGAGTAAAGACACATCGAGAAAAGGGTTACTTTATAACCTTTATCGATGATTACTCTAGATATATGTATATATATCTTTTAGCACATAAATCAGAGGCACTTGAGGCATTTAAAGAATATAAGAAAGAAGTGGAAAATCAGTTAGGGCATACTATCAAAGTCTTGAGATAAGACAGAGGAGGTGAATATATCTCGACAGAATTCTTAGAATTTTGTAAAGACTTTGGTATTGCTAAACAAAATACAATGTCCAGTACACCTCAACAAAATGGTGTAGCTGAAAGATACAATAGAACCTTGCTTAACATGACAAGGTCTATGTTAATTGATGTCTCTCTACTAAGGGTATTTTGGGGAGAAGCAATAAGTACAACTATTTACATGCTCAATAGAGTACCATGTAAAGCTGTATTCACTACACCATATGAGATGTGGTTTGGAAGAAAACCCAACCTAGGTAATCTCAGGAGGTGGGGGTCAATTGCACATATCAAGATCCTTTATCAGTCTAGAGATAAACTAGATAGCAGGTCCTTAAGGTGTATATTTATTGGATATCCAAAAGTTCAAAAGGATATCGATTATATCATAAGGACTAAGGACTCATTGAAAGTAGAGATGTTGAATTCTTAGAAGATTTTAAGAATGGCATCCTGGAAAATAATGAGGAGTGTGTTGATGATTTGGTAGATTTAGACCAATCATCTTTTGAGCCCATAGAAGAACTTTCTGAAACTACCGATTCTTTAAGTGGACATAAGAGGCCAAGAGCCACTCCATCCTACTTAAAGGATTATCACACTTATCTTGTAGAGGAAGTGTATAATTCAGTAGATTTAGATGAGTTGACTGATAACTTGACTTATCAGCAAGCAATGAACTCATCAAAAACAATAGACTGAGAGAAAGCTATGGATGAGGAAATTGAATCCATTGAGAAAAACAAAGTCTGGGAATTGGTTGATTTACCAAAAAAAAGGAAAGCTATAGGCTGTAAATGGGTTCTGAAAAAAAAATACAAGGTCGATGGTACAATCAATAAGTTTAAAGCAAGGTTGGTTGCAAAGGGTTTTTCGCAAAAGGAGAGAATAAATTATGTTGAGACATATTCCCCAGTTGCGAAATTTACATCCATACGGATAATCCTGACAATATCTGCATATTATGATTTGGATTAAATCAGTTAGATGTAAAGACAACCTTTCTAAATGGAGATTTAGAAGAAATCATATACATGCAGTAACCCGAAGGATTTGTGGTTGAAGGCCAAGAAGATAAAGTGTATAGGTTGAAAAAATCCCTATATGGCCTAAAACAGTCACCTCGTCAATGGTATTTGACTTTTCAAAATGCCATTATAGAACTTGGGTTTGTGGCTAACAAACTTGATCACTGTGTTTATGTCTGCACCAATGGGAGTCACTTTGTCATCTTATTGTTATATGTAAATGATATATTGTTGACTGAAAATGACAATGAGATGATTGTCAAAACCAAGTCATGGTTGAACTCCAAGTTTGAAATGAAGGATATGGGAGAAGCATCCTATATCCTGGGTATAAAGATCTCTCGAGATAGAGGATCTAGACTCTTATGCTTGAGTCAAGAGAGATATATAGATTATATCCTCAAGAAGTTAAAAATGGGTGAATGCAAGTCTGCAGATACACCTGTTACAAAAGGGGTGAAATTGAGTAAGGCTGACTGTCCCGGTGAAGGAGACGATAAGCCTAATGTTCCTTATGTTCAAGCTGTTGGCAACTTGATGTATGCTATGTTGTGTACAAGGCCTGATATCAGCTTTGTTGTTGGTCTTGTCAGTAGATATCAAAGTAATCCTGGTTGGCAGCATTGGATAGCTGTGAAAAGGATTCTAAGATATCTGAAAGGAACAAAGGACTTGAAACTGTGTTTTCAAGCAAATGAACTGGAAGTGATAGGATACTCAAATGCTGACTTTGCTGGGAGCAAAGATGACAATAAATCAACCTCAGGACAAATATTCTTATTTGGAGGTGTTGTTGTTTCTTGGGCATGTAAGAAACAGGGCTGTGTAGCATTGCATACACAGGAAGCTGAGTATATTGCTTGCTGTATGACTGTAACAAGTGCTGTTTGGTTAAGCCGCTTCATACGAGATTTGAAGCTGGAGATAATAGATAAGCCAGTGGTTATCTATTGCGATAACAATGCAGCAATTACTCTTATTAAGAGTGGAGCAGATTGCTCAAAAAGCAAGCATATAATGGTAAAATACCACTATGTTCATGACATGTTATGAGAAAGGAAATATCCATCTCATACATGCCAACGGAAGACATGTTGGCAGACCCCTTAACCAAAGGCATAACGGAAGAACTCTTCTCAAAACATGTTAGAAACATGGATTTGAGATATGTTTGAGTTTTTGTATGGGTAAATAACCATACAACGGATGTGTTGTTGTATAGGTAAATAACCATACAATGAATGATTTGTTGTGTAGGAAAATAACCATACAACAGGTTCTGATTACAGTAGTAATCAGGAATCGACATAACTAAGGAAAACCCCTGAAAAGTGGGAGGAAAACCAGTATGTCGATACACTTGGCTCGAATGACCAAGTGGGAGATGTTACAAGGAATATGGCCATTCTCGGCTAGGGTAACGGCTAGACTGAGGGAAGGCCAGATACAGTAACGGACAGTCGTTACTGGAATTTTTGGTAACGGCCGTCCATTACAGCTCTCAGATGAGGGAAGCCACAGGCGGATTTATCCAAACGATTGGGGGAGCGTCTACCTATAAAAAGGCAGGCATATACAAAGATCGGTACATGTACATGTGTATGTGAGTGAAATACCGAAAAATACAGTCATTCCTCTGAGCAAGCCCCTGTGCGAGAACCTCGAGTCATCACCATCACCGCTGCGCTCCTTTCCTCTCTGCAGATATAGAGAGCACCCGAAAAATCCGTCGGCCATCATCGGAAAGGTAAAAACTCGCTGTCAGATAGACAGACGGACTGGTAGGTAAACTTTTCAAAGAGTAAAAGTCTGCAACGACGTCGTTGGACATGCATGCCAGCTCCGGACCGGCGTCGTGAGGTCCCTTCTCTCGTAGACTTGCATTCTTCCGGCCCCAGGATTTCAAACTAATAAAATTTGTTTGTACGGGCATTTTAAATATCCAAGAAACTATCCGGTTACTTTGCAATTAAGGTATGGATGGGCTGGCCATATAACAGCAGCGAAGTGATCGGATTAGCGAAGGAAGCTCCTTGCACCTAGGGGTCTAATCAAGTCCAGCCAAGCCCGAGTAGAGAAACATTCGAATTTGTGCTCAAGCACGATCGAGATTTCAGCTCGTTAATTAGGTTCGAGCTAGAGCAAGCTTAATGCATCAAAGGTTGGAATGGGTTAGGTAAGCTACTGCTCACCATAGTCCAAACAAAGTTGTTATTACATGTCAGGCATACACGCCCTATGCAATACACCCCACCAAGAGTTGAGCATGTTGTGTTGTACCGTTTGTAATCGATACGGGATTAAAGGCATCTCTATTTATTCGTCTTGTTAACCATGTATGTAGATGTTTCCATGGATATCTGAAATGCTTGATTAGGCATTTCGAATCTAGCTAGATGAGTGTGGTCCCGCAAGCAGCTCGTTGATCTCGACTAGCTGGTCAGCTCACTTACAATACCCCATATCTAATGGTTCCTCGTCGTCTCAACATGCATTGGCAAAACTAAAAAAGGCTGATACAACTCGTATCAACAAAAGTAAGGTGGCAACCAACACATATTGGCAAAACATAAATGAAATAACAACTAGATCGACCATTATTCTTAAGGCGACAGTTATTGAATTTGAATCCGTAGAGTTATTTGAAAGAAATAGGAAGGAAGAATCGTTATCACAATGACAATTTAGATCAACACAAACATGGCATACGTCAAATGCAAGACTATAGTGAATAGACAAAGCGTCAGCTTTGCGAGCCCTACCTTTGCCAGAACCCCCATGATCATACAAGAGTGGGAAGGGCAGGTTAACTCATCATAAAGGAAGGATTATAAAAGCAAGGCAACACCATCAAGAAAGGGATCCAAAGATCAAATTATAAACTAGAAATATGTTGCTTGTTTTCAATTTTCACTTTACATTTAAATCCTAGTTATGGAAAAATCAGGCAATTGTTGATTCGTCTGCGTATTATTTCCAAAACATAAAACTTTATGAATTTGTATCTGATTTACCCTTTCAAGCCCAAGTTACTAACAGTGAGGCTCAAAGGAATCCACGTTCGCCTGATCCATAATGCATTTCAGTTCTACGAGGTCGACAAATTTCACTAGGAAGAAAATTTGCCAATCGAGTCGAAGGTCATTGAAAGCATCGGCTCAATTGGATTTCCTTGCACACCAATCAATATTTCTTGTAAGCAAGAAGCATATATCGATGTTACAGGGACTGAAAATGAAAACTTGTACTGGTGCTAGAAAAGGCATGGGCAACCCTAATGTGTTACAACTACATAGGTTATTACACGATATGCATGGCGGAAAGAGAAGAGATGCACTACCCTAAAGCTACAAGATGTACAAGGCAAAGGATTAGGTTTAAACCACTTAAAAATCATTTTCACCTTGAGTAGGAGACTCCACATTTCAATGCAACTTGTGATTTGGAGGGAAATGAAATATACAGTTGTTAAGTTTTTTTTTTTGAAACCCATAACAAATTAATGGTACAAGAAACTGTTGTTTTTTAACTTCCTTTTATCTGAAGTATTTGTCTTTCTTTGTTTTGAAACTTCATCCAACATCTCAGTCTCACACAAGTATGCTCACACCTAGAGATCCTTTACTTATTTATTCCATCATAGTAGCAGCCACTCTCGCTACCTAGCAATGAAAAAGGAGGAGACAAGCACCAAGGCATGCACCAAAGAGATACCTCCTCCTTTTTTCCCCATAACAAATATTAAGAAGAGGCAACCCTGAGTGCCCATTAATCAAAAGCATAATTAGGGAGCTACATTGTTACAATATGTTAAGAGTATCATATTTTTAATTTTGTAATCAATCATGTCAAGTTTTGATGTATAAGTTACTTAAAATATGTCCTAATGATAGTATTTTCTATTTGTGTATAATATAGGAAGAAGTACCCTTAAATATGGAGATCAATGAAGTAATAGCTTATATGGACTACTAAAAGAATTAAAAAAACAAAGATTTTTTAATGAAAATTTTGACAAGATTTGTTAAAGTATTTCATTTAGTTTATTCTTTTATGTGTAGAGATCTTCATGGTTTATCATATAATGTGATATTTTATTTTCTTGAATATAACAAAGTATTTGAGGAATTTAAAAATATTTCTGGTGAATGAAGTTCATCTCATATATTTACCTCTTTTAAGAAAGAGATGGAACATGTGCAACATAAGTATCATAGACTCCCTATGAGAGAGGTTTTGATGTTGGAGCACCTACGAAAAAAGCTAAACTAATTCAACGAGCAAGATCAAAAATCAATATATTCTCACTCATAGTCGGCTTGACAACATCGAGGATAATGTGTCATATATAAAAGATACAATGTCTCAGCTAAATGACACAATACCACCACTGTAAGATCAAATGGACAAAAATGATGATCGGTAAATTTTTATATTATTAATGTTATTCATTTTAAAGTAATTAACTTTGAAGTTTGATTATTTTAACTAACGAGAATGGGAGAATCGCATTGAGAATTTGTTTCATTTAGTTCGGCATCACAACAATGAGAGGTATTGCAGTTGAGAACAGTCGGAATAAGTTAAACTCTGGCTATATCCGATTATCCTCAACAATGGATTTATTTCAGCTGTTGTTCGAGTTAAACTTATTTCGGTTGGTTGTTTGTTGGCTCAATTTATCCAACTCTTGTTGAGTCTATCCCAACTTCCATAACAATATAAATAACGTATTTCTGACCCCTTTTATTCAGACTGTTTTTCCTGGTTGGCTGGCCTTAAGAGTCAGAATATGTTGGCGAATTGACCCGAAAGAAACGGACTAAATTGTAGAGGTGAGTGCTGCTCCCTTCTTTTTCTTTAGAAGACGCGAGCTGCAAATGACATATGAGAAAGCCAGGGTAAGGAGAGCGTATCAGCGTTGTTTGTTCGTTGTTGTGATAAGACGTAGCTAGCGTTTGAGGCGTAAGCGAATGTCGTGCCGACGAAGGCAAGACCTTTGTCGGGGCCCAACTACCAGTCTCGTCTCAACTCAACCCCTTTCTCCAGCTGTTTGTTGTAACCCACAGGAAAGCTGTTCTCTCTGCCCATGTCATGTCTGATCGGAGCCCTTCTCCTTCTCCTCGTCGCTGCAAAGATCGTTCCAAATCTACTAGAAGTCGAGAGCACAACCACCTTCTTCACGCATCTGGCAACCGAAACAGATCATGGAAGAATAACCTCACGCGCAGTACTTCTGAACCCATCCTCCCGCGGACCGTCGGTTTCGTCCTCCATAGTCAATACGCGGAAGACGAGAAAAGGTGGTCGTCATGCCTCTCCTCGCCCTGGATCCCGCCTCTTCCCCAAACGCGCCTACATGAGGTAGGGCTAATTATCCGTCCCTAGACAGAAACTAATGCAGGCTTACTTTTCTTATTTCGATGGTGCAGAAGTACAGGGATGATCTAAAAGCGGTGATTAACGTGACTGTCGAGGGGAGTCCGGGGCCCGTCAGGGTTATGGTGGCCACTGGGGCCAGCGTGGACGACACCATCAAGATGGTGGTTGATAAATACAAACGAGAAGGCCGTCGGCCGATGCTTCAACACGATGCTGGTATCTTCGTGCTGCTGCCTTCGTATTTCAGCCTAGAGGGTACGAGACCCTGCCCTCCCCCTTCTAACGATTATCCTCCCTCTCTTCCAATATCGTGATATGTACATCGAATTTCTGTAATTAAATACGTTTTGTAGCTAAGCTTGCACGAAACAGAGGTCAATCCCACTGGTTGGGTAAAACACTACCGACATTTAGATGGTTCTCTTTGTTTTCTTTGTTCTCTACCATGACTGACATATTGATCCACATTGAAAATGTCCGTGTAACAGCACGACTTATCATCGCAGTTTATAGCCGGTATCAGCAAGTTCTAAGAACGGTGGCTGAAGAAAACACATTCCTATAAGTATTGCCTTAGACTTCCTTTTTAAGAGAAAAAAGATCCCTTTGATTTGTTCATTGCCGATGCAGGCTTAAAGAGGACAGACAGGATTGGAGAGATTGGGAGCAGGATATTTTACCTTAGGACAAGCAGCAACAATGGCAGATGCGAGTCAAACGAAGAAAAGGGGAGCACCATCAGCTTAAAAGGGCACGAAGATCCGATTCCTTCCTTGCTTCAACATCCATTCTTTGCCTCCATCATCGTGAGAAAGGTCATGGGCAAAATGAATCGAAGAGTGAGGAAACTTCTTAAGCTCATGGGTTGTCTTGTTGTAGGCTGTTGATGTTATCAACTGTAACAAGCAAGCAAATTCCAGAAACAACCACTACACTAGCCTATGTGGAAAATGCATGGTAGGCTTGTCGTTAATGTATATCCGTTCGTATCATACTTCCTCGTATATATGAATCTCCTTGCGTGAATAATAGCTGCTTGTAAGCATTCCTTCTACTGTTTATAATTGGACCAACCACCAAATCACGTTTTGTATTGATGATCCGAACAATCAACTTTCTTTAGGTTTTAACTTGGAAGATCATGTTTCTTACGCACACGTCGAACTTCACTCAGACATGCCGAAACCGCCATAAGGAGCATGGGCCCGTCTAAGGAATGTAGAGATTCTTAATGTGCGTGTTATCTCTGGCTATTCTAAGACAAGGAAAGCATAGCAAGAAATTGACTGTAGAGTTTAATGTCCTCAATTAGATCAGAGAGCAGCGTTCAGTAAAGTAGAAAAAAGAGAGGCTGTGAAACGACATGCTATATATCCGCAATTTTAGTTATTGTTCTTTCTTGTCGTGCAAGTAGAAGTAGAAATGCTTCGTCCAAGGAGATCAAAAACTACCTTACCCAAATCGCAGCGTCAGGTTGTATGCCCGGTAAGGCATATTGCAAGGCCTGGAGCTGTCTATATGCATGATTTGAACTATAAATCGCGCTTAGTTGAAGGCCACCGCCAGCAACTATGAATAAAAAGTGAAGTACTTCAATTTCCAATTTTCTGTCTTGACAAATAGGCACCAACTGGGCCTTCAATTGGTCAGAACATGTAAAGAACGTTCAACGCGTATCAGTGATAAGAACTCCAACTCCAAAAATGTGGTCATTCATTTATGAAAAGGAGTAGGAAGGACGATTACCAAATTACTTAATCAACTAATTGTTTGCCAAAAACTCTGCATTATTGATCTTTGCGATTATTGATCTTTGCGCCAAAAATGCGTCTGCATGTATATGTCAAAAATCACGATCGCTCATTTGTGTAACAAACTGGGATTGGAACATCGACAGCTTTTGAGCAACTATAACAGGCACAATAGTCTCCACAAGAAAAATTCATCTTAAATACAGAAGCATGTAGAAAATCAGCGAAGAAACTATTCCTACCTAGGTAAATGTCATCACCAATGGCATATTTATGGGCACATCTCTCCTCCTCTTTGCGTTGGCATCTCTCCTTTCCTTTTCTTGATGTCTCATGTCGCTAGAGCCCGTGGCCACCACCACGGTAAGTTTTTACTCCCTTGTCTTTCTCACATTTCCCTTCTACCTTGTATCTCTCCCTCCTTCTTCCGTCTTTCATTTGTCTCTCTCTGCGAGAAACATGATCTCCATTGCATCTTTCTTAAGTGAAAGACGCGTGATGGCTGCGTCTGTTAATGGAGACTGATGGGGTCTGCTTGTGTCTCCCCCTATAGAGATGCGAACAGTCCACACTCTCTTTTTGAGGAAATGCAGCCATGTTACATCTCTTCTTGGTGAGACACCATTCGGCAGAGTCTAACCCTTATATTCCCTCCCAACCTTTATCAATTATCATTTATTTTTCTTTTACAGGGCATCAGATAACAGCATTGACGGTTGACTATTAGCTTTTATTTAAAACTAATATAGTATTTTAGAGCCGAGATCATTTACTTCATAAATGGAAAAGAATAATGATATTATTATTGTAGTACTTCATCCAAACAAAAAAAAAACGAAAGAAGGCGTGGCTTGAACACGAAAAAAATAGTGAGTATAGAAGTAAGAAGCTGGGTTGATGTTGAAAGTAGTCGTTGAGCTTATAAAAAATGAAATACCCACTTTTATTTGAGAGACACGGTGAAACGATGGTTTTCAGAGGTTCTTTATGGTTAATGAAACACATAATCATCTTATGAGATTGTATCTTGAAAGACATGCTTATCTAAGTAGATTGACTGATATTGAATATTTGCTTACAAAAGAAATCATAAAAGTGAAAGAATTTTCATGAATTTAGGTTAAGTTTGAATGTTAATATGCTCGGGCCATTGGCTGGCACCATGTTGGCAACTGATCGAAGACAACTGCACACAAGCTAGAATCGGCTACTCATGGCCGTCAATCGTATGCTCCAACTCCCTCACAACAGAGAGGACTGTGGGCTGCATCTTACTCGGTGGATTGAAACATGACAAACCATAAAACTCTGACAAGAATCATGCCATTTTTGCTTAATTCGGTTAATTTCTATTAACTGGTCATAACACACCACAAGACAACATAACAAACTGTTCAACTAAAGGTCAAGCGAATTGACATCAGAATGCCTCGATTTAAGGGCAACAATAAGGAACAACACTTATCCTGCCAAAATCACGATTCCAGGGAATTCAAATCTTCAAATTCGAGAATTCTGATAAAACTCAAAATCTTAAACTTGGACAGTTCTTGATTCTAACCTTTGGATCAACACCAAAGATGGCCAATCAACACGAATTCAATTGCTGATGAACATATTTATTCCGACGAGAGTTGAACTCTTCAATTGGGCACCAAAACACGATGAGAACAACTTCGATCTACCTCTCACCAATCACAATTCAATCGGATTTCTTCAAAACAGCTTTAGATCCGTAAAGATATAGATCTTACACTTGAAGGACCGCACGTATGAAGAAATTTGCCTAAGAATCAAGCAAGAACTCCTCAATATTTGTATATCTATCAGCATTCTGATCTAAAATGAATTCCAATGAACAAATTAACTTCTTTGGCATTCGCAAATATGCAAGTAATCGAGCTAATCCTTGTTCTAATATCAATCGTGACAAAAATCGAAGATCATGTAGTGATGGCGATAGACCAAAATCTACCAAGCCGAGACCTTCAAGAATGAGAGAGGAAAAGAATAGCGAACTCTCTAATTTGTATGAGAATCGCCTCTCCCGAACGGGCGAGTAGCACGGCCAAAGCGTTCCCTTGCGCGAGAAGATGAATAACCAATAGCTGTCCAACACGTAAAAGAGAACAATGACGTGAGTACAATGAGATGAGAGTGTGAGAGAGAAGCAAAATCAAATAAATAAATAAAGGAGTAGGTCGACACGGCATGCTAATTGCTGAAGCTGTGCGCACGGCAGACCTCAAGTAAAGTGGGGTTGGCTAGGCACGGGACACCGGAGCTCCCGGGCGTGCGGAGGAGGCATGAGGCACGGAGGTACTAGGCCGACGCATGTGCCATATACAAACTGCCCTCCCCTTTCTGTGCATGTTTGCCGCAGCAGTCCTCTCTCTCTTTCTCTCTCTCTCCCTTTACCGCCGGCAGGTTCCTCGTTCTCGACAACTTTCGAAAATGGTAGCTTCTTCTTCTTCTTTTGCTTCTTCTTTACCTTTTCTCTTGCCTTATGGTTTGTTTGGTGATGACGATGGAGAAGGCTGCGGAGGCGGTGAACCCGAAGGCGTATCCCTTAGCGGACGCTCAGCTGACCATAACCATTTTGGATTTGATCCAGCAGGCTGCCAACTACAAGCAGCTCAAGAAAGGCGCTAATGAAGGTTCTTCACTTTCGCAACCCCCTTCTGACCTTCTCATTTTCCTTTACAGTTTGAACTTCCCGGCTTTTCTCATTCGTCTCCTTTTGCTTTTAGCAGTGCCTTCCTTCTGTTTTCTGTGCGTCGCACAAAGTGTTTAACGATATTTTCTTTCTTTGTCTCTTACCGCTGATAGCTACCAAAACCCTAAACAGAGGAATATCGGAGTTTATCGTGATGGCTGCAGACACCGAACCCCTGGAGATTCTTCTCCACCTTCCTTTGTTAGCTGAAGACAAGGTCTTCTCCTTTTTTCTGTCTCTTCTTCGGATTCTTCTCTTCCTATTTGTTGCTGCCTTTTACGTTCTCCATTTTGTTTTCTAGTTGGTATTTGCGCACTTGCACGGTCATTGATATCTGAATAAGCTCAATCGAGCTCTCAAGTTTCTGTTGCTGCCTGCGTTAGTTCTTCTGCTAATGTGCCTGTCGCCTTTGTTGATTTGTAAACTAGCAGGGGTTTCTCAACGGAATAGTATAGAGTACTTCTCAGGGTACGATGAGACGAAAATCTCTTTTGCTTTTAGTGTTAGCGTAGGTTATTGGGATCACCAAGCAACCGATTTTGCCGTTGGTTGTGAAGTTGTTTGGCTGAGAAGAACGACTGTACTGGATGGTCTCAGAGTGTCCAACCTGCCACCAAGTATGCCATGCCTCTTTGGTTGTTCTGTTGGGTAGTATATGAATAGGATGGCACAATTTATTTTTCATCCTTGATATGCAAAAGTGAAATCTCTTTTGCCTTCAGTCTGTGATGATCTTTGGGAAAGCTCTGTCTTGTTTAATCTGTTGGCATATATGAACTATCTTTTAGATCTACAAGGAAAAAGGTATTTCAAAACTTTCCCGGTTAAAAGTGTATCTTTTTCCTTTATAAATTGGTCTGAAATTGCCTGTGATTTCAAAGGGAAAAAGCAGTAGGCTAGTGGTGAATTTTTTTGTCATGGTGGAACATCTTGAGATTCATTGGTATGTATATAATATTCTTTTAGAATGTAAGCAGCAAAAAGAAGTGATAAAAAATTTGAATGGATGGAGATTCTATAAATCATGATATCCAAAAAGACTCGTGATTCAATGGTATATGATATATTGAACCTATCAGAATGCAGTCAGCATAAATCCAAAAGGAAGTGCCACTCTCTATTGTATACATTTTGAATGGCAAGCCCAACATAATGAGCTTTACTGCTAGTCGTTCATATTTGAATGGCTCATGCCAACTTGAGCCACACTATACAGTCCATTAACGAGTGATTTCCTTTCTGGTTCACTTTGAGTATTAATTAGGCGATGTTTGTCAAAGTTGACGCTCTTGATACTCACTTCTAGTGTTCAAAAGTTGTTCATAGAGCTTTACCATTTATATTCATAATATTGGAATAGTTTGGACTCCTAGATGCTTGAGTACATGAGGAATTGTGCGTAGGAAACCATAATATTAAACAATTTGGTGACATCCCTGTTCGTCCAATTATTACAGGGATGGTCCCAATCCAAAATATGAGCATGAAATTATTTTCCCTTTCCGGGGGACTAAGATGGGATTGTCAGTAGAGACTCAAGTCATTGGACCTTGTGAAGTTTTTCTGAGCATGAGGATGTTGCGAGGCAGAGATGACACTCATCATGTCTCCTAAGAATGCGTTAAAATGTTCAATTGGAGTGTGGAATCTAGAGAAGACAACCCCGGCATAGTGGATCGGTCATTTGATGTCCTTTTGCATGCACATGTTAGTAGGCTAGTTAAGCATATTTTTTTGTTACCAGGAATCTATCCATACTTGAAAGATCATAGACCATGTTCACGGAGGCAGGCTATGATTTACGATGGATCTTTCCAATTAGTTGTGTTTCCGCCTAATGAGCTCTCTTCATGTTGATCGCCTTTAGGGATAAGATACTAGGATACGTGTCATCATGTATCATAATATTATTTTCGGTGGAAAGAGAACTTCTGTAATATCCACAAATGGCTGCATTTTCTTGACATGCCTAATTTCTGCATGTTTTGTAATATAGTATCCTGCAAAGACTGCTCTAAATTTGTTTATTCTAACTCTATAGACATATCACGAGAAATTTAAAGCAGTCTTTTAAAAATTGGAAATTTATTTCTAGTTGGTATTCTTGCATGCTCATTTCAATGGAAGGGCAATGCTTTCTTCATTTTCAGAAGCGACTCATTTCTTGAAATGAGCTTTCCTAGATGCTTCCAGGAAAATTACACCTCTTTGGTCTGGTTATTTTTGTCCCGCTTTATGATTATGTGGCATATGTCCTTGGTAGATTGCCCAATAAGCACATTGATTCCTTCTTAAAATATAGTTTGGATCTTGCACCTGGTGAGGTTTCAGGCCATTGGATACAAGGCACTTGAAAAGCGTAAGTCCTAAAGCAGCAACCTCTCGCCAACATAATAGACTATGTTGATCTGAAAAGTATGACCATGTACTTCATTGAGTATAAGTATCAAAACAGCGCACAGTCTCAAAAGTGGTAGCTGCACATGTATGAGCATTCCCCACTGTGTCTCTTGATGGTTCTTACAAAGGAATCAAAACAAAATTCTTTAACCTATTTGAGAAGCAACAGGTCAGGCGGGAGGTTCGTTTTAGCTGATGTCAAGTTAGCTTGAACGTCTGTGGTTTGATTCTTTCCCTAGAATCATTAAGAAATGCTTGTCTCTTTAACATCTTAAGAAAAATTGTATATCTATTGAAAAAGTACTTGTCACCCGAAAGTGATATTTCATGTTGTACTCTTCCAATTTCCTCATTTGTGGTGTGCTAGCTTTAGTAGTTTTGCTATAACCATTATTTGCTAGATAAATGGTATTCGTACGTTAGCCTTGTCAAGTTTCCGTGGTTGATGGGGTTTTCCACATTTTATTGTATAGTGTGTGTGCGAGGCTTGTCAGCACTCTTATACACCCAGTTGATTCTTATCTTACTAGAGCGTAATTTGTGTTTGTATATTTTACTTGGCAGTGTCAAACACTTTTGGTCGTATCAATATAGTATTGTTCTCACTGCATTTCCTGGAATGGATGGGTAATCACCATCAGTTTTCGTCTTGTGCTATCTGATACTTTATCCATGGTTCCCCAACCAACAAGGCAGCGAGCTCCTGTTTTCTCAGTCCTGATACACCATGCAACTTTTATCTGTTGTCAATCCATAATGTTAAGCGATTGAATGATTGTTTCTTGTTGTATGTCATGAATTTTAACACATTATCCCCTACGATACCTACCTATCTGACTTTTTAAGTGTTGGCGGCTGCCTGCCCAACTTTACCTCTTTATGTTTTCCACAATTTTCTTTTTTTTTGATGTTACAAATAGAAGCTCAGATGACAACCTATTCACTGTAAGTATGCTTTGGCTGTCATAACCATATGTTAGTGAAAGTTTGATTTGCATTATGGTGTAGATTACAGGCTGCTAACACTTTTTCTTTTCACTGCAGAATGTGCCCTATGCTTTTGTTCCATCGAAGCAGGCACTTGGTCGAGCTTGTGGTGTTACACGGCCTGTGATCGCTTGTTCTGTGACAAGCAATGAGGGGAGCCAGTTGAAACCACAAATTCGGCGGCTCAAGGTACTAACTTCTAAGAATCATTCACTTTTATCAGATTGTGGTTGTAGGTTTTTGTCTAACCGCATCTCATGCATCGTTGTACAGGATACAATTGAGAAACTTATGATCTGAAGCACAAACTCGGCTTCATGGCGTTGCATGGGGATAGTAATACTAGTAGTTGATTTCATCGATGATACTGCTATTTGGCAGTTGAGTTGTGGTTTTGTTTCCCTCCTGTAGCTTCCATGGCTACTAGTATCATCGTTGTTTCGTCCTAAGAAATGCTTATTTTAAGATTGTTGTATGGGGAGTGGGACGCGTAATTACTAGTGGGGAATGCTCGAGGAACTGATTTCTCGGTTGTATGCGGTGTATCGACCTGGATTGGACCTTTTATAGCACTTAAGTAATTGAAATTATTTACTAGGTTGACGCTTGAGCCACATTTTATGATGTGGACGTGGAGGTTGTAGAAGTCGTCGTCCTTTTGACAGGTTCATTACTCGCCCTTTTTCTTTCACTAGATTGGCCACCTTTGTATTGGATCCTGTCAAACCTTAAATTGGTGACACTGCATATGCCAACTATTTCACGACTCTATTTAGGAGGGAGGTGTAACATATGTGACGGAATGAGACTGAAGATGGTAAGACGTGGTTGGCATGTTGGATAGTGGAGTTAGTACAACGAAAGACCTTGTTTTCTGGTGCTTGGGTGAAACTCAAATTGAGGCGGTATACGTAAATTTTCGAAAAACTTGGAGTAATTGTGTTGATAGGATAGATATTTGGACAGTTTTCAGATTCCTGATTAATGCCTCGCACTGCCGGTGAGTTGGTAACACCCACCTTCTAAGGTGACCTACATGATTTGATGGAAGAACGGGGGAAGCAAACGAACCATTTTTCTTATTGTTTTGTGTTAATCAAAACAGAGAAGACGAAGCGGGGAATGCATGTTCCATAAGTCCAACTCGCACGCTTCATCTTGTGAGACGATCGCCTTGTCAGGTGAGCTAGTGCTCTCGGCTGTGAACCAAATTTTATTAAAAGCAGCTATGGAGGAGGCAGGTCCTCTTGAAAAGAAACTCATTCCTGCACTCAGAGTGTTATCCTACTTGGCATGGCACTTGGCTCATAGGATGCAGGTTGTGAGTTCAATTCGGGAGGTCTGCACGACTGGCTTAGGCCTTTCTGTTAAAAAAGAAAAGAAAAGGAACTCATTCTTTCCAGAGTTGGGAGTTTATATATGTAATCTTTGTTTGCAGCAAAGATACAATCTCGACTATATAAAATAAATTACTGGATCATGCTCACATTTGACGCTACATACTTATGTTTATATGTTTTTATGTTCACTTGTTTCTTTTTAAAAATAGGAGTACAATAATGTTATCCTTTTATATTTTTGAGACATTTTTATATGTTTTTAAATGATAATGATGGTTATCAAGACAGTGTCAAAGATGGGTGGATACAATTTTTACACACACACACACACACACAGATATATATATATATATATATATATATATATATATATATATATATATATATATATATATATATATATATATATTCATACATGTTAGCAAAACATGATTTTGCAACTTTTGATACATGTATATTCATGCATTTTCTTTTCTTTTGAGAACATTAATATAATGACTTCCTAATAACACTCAAGCCATGAGAATTGAAGAGTCTCTATTTGTCAAAAGTATTTAGGTAGAATCTAGTATATATTTATGGACTTATCTACCTTGCATTCTACAAATTATGAGCATTGCGTTGGAACGTTCCCTCTTAACGACGTACTAAAGAGTCCAAATGCAGTGAAAAGTAAGCAATGAGCTCTACAACTTTTCGGATGTAGTGATTGCAAAGAGGGTTCTCACATCATGGATGGGTGTAGGTAAAGAAGTTAGTCCCGCTACATTGTCGCTCGAATGTATTGAACAAGTAAAAACAAGAGTCTCTGCATTTTCAACATAGACAAATGCGAGGGTAATGAAGCTTGTCCTAGATAATAAAATTCAGATTAGTATTTGGAATATCAAAACATTGATCGACAAGCTAATGTAGGTGGTAGATACTATAATTCAGATAAATATTCACGTTCTATGTTTATAAGAGGCAAAGTGGGTGGGAGAACAAGCAAAGGAGATTAAGAATACATGTTTTAAATTATATTACTTAGGAAAGAAAAAGCTCGAAATGGAGTTGATATTATTGTAAATAAAGATTTAAAAGATACTGAGTAGACATACAACGATATGGTGACCAAATTATGATAGCAAAATTAGTGTTAGGAGTAGAGGTTTTGAATATAGTTTGTGCTTATGCACCCCAAGTAGGATTAGAAGATAGTATAAAAAAGGTTTTTTAGGAGCAGTTAGATAGAGTAATTCAAAGAATTCCACAAAATAAGATGATTTGTTTAGGAGTAGACTTAAATAGACATGTCGGTAAAGATATATTATAATATCAACGTATTCATGAAAATTATGATTTTAGGTATATAAATAAGGAGGGTAGGGAGATTTTAAATTTTCTTATGGCTTTTGATTTCTTTATAGCTAATACACTTTTCAAAAAGCGAGACGAACATTTAATTATTTGTTACAGTGGCGTGTTACAAACATAAATTGATTATTTTGTTTATAGAAAAAAAGATAGATCGTGGTGTAAAGATTGAAACATAATTTCAGGAAAAAGCTTAACTACTCATTATCGACTTTTAATAATAGATTTTCAAGTAAAAAAGGGACAAAGAAGAATAGAGTCCATAGAGCTATTCGGACTAGATGATGGAACCTCAAATATGAGAAAAAAGACATATTTAAATAGAAAGTTTTTTAAGAAGATGCTTAGAATTATGTAGGTACAACTTCTGATATGTAAAACAATATGACTATACATATTAGGGGAGTAACAAAAGTATTAGGTGAATCAAAGGGAGGCGTACCGGCACAAAAGAAGCTTGATAGTGGAGTGAAGTGGTGCAAGATAAAATAAAGGCAAAGAAGGTATCTTACAAATTGCATTATGCCACGAAGACTAGTGAAACTTAAAACACTTATAAGAAAGCAAAGAAAAAAGTGAAAATGTCTTTAGTGAATCAAAAACCAAAACTTGGGAGGATTTATATAAAAAGCTTAACTCAAAAGAAGGTAAAAGAGATATTTTTAAGATAGCAAAGACTACATATAAGAAAAATAAGGATCTTGCTTTTGTTATAAAAAATTATTTTTATAAGTTTTTTAATGAAAATACATATTGTAGTATTAGCTTAAGAGAGTTAGCAAAATCATAAAAATATATAAACCATAATTTCTATTGACGTATTTAAAAAATAAAGTCAAAGAGGCTCTAGGAGAGATGGGGGCTCACTTGGCTCACAAGACTATTTAATGAAATATGGAAAACCCAAAAATTGCTCAAAAAATGACGAGCGAGTACACTTATACTCATATATAAGAACAAAAGAGACATTCAAAATTGTGAGAATTATCAAGGTATTAAGTTAACGAGTTATACTATGAAATTATGGAAAAGAACTATCGAACGTTGTATAAACAATTTTTTTTGGTCTGGTATAGACTTAAAAGTTTGCTTGCAAAAATTGTGCACGAGCATATCAACAAGTTTACTCAAACTTGTAAAGAGATTTATCTTATTATTCGATGATTGTGGGAAAGTAGGTTCTTATCGATATAAGCTTTCTTGAACCGACCCTCAAGGGTAAGCATAGACGCTTAGGAAGAGTGATTTTGAAATCAATAGTTTTCTCAAAACAATTTCAACTAAAAAATGCCTTTTCAAAAAGGCATTGATTTCGCTTGACCAAACCAGATTTAGTTACATGAAAACAGAATTGGTTCTGTTTTACAGTGTGAGTTTATATTTTTTTAATAGCTTTATAGGGATCCAAAAAATCACAAATTTTTTATCTTAGTGAGAAATAGTATCAAGTTTTATTAAAAAAAGTTATTTATATTTTGGGTCTCTCGATGATCAAACAAAAAATTGAGAAAACATCTAACCGAATGCTATTTTAAAAATTTGGTCAGTATCTATAACTGAGATACAAAGTGTCACTAAAACACTCGTATCTTCGTACGTAGTTGTAAACATGAAAATTTTCACTCCTGGTTTTTTAGACCTGAAATGAATCTTTTCGTACCTACGTCGCTTTGCTTGCATGCCAACTAGCTTACTCAAACTAGCGAAGGTTTTTGAAAATATTCTGACTTTTTGACGATTGGGGGAAAGCGGAATCTTTTCGTTTAAACCTTCTTGAACCGATGCTCAAGGGTCAGTTTAAACGCTTAGAAACTTCGATTTTCCAAATAAAAAACTAAACTTCGAAAGATCAGTGTTTTATGAATTCGATGTATGCTTTCTTTGCAATTTTTATTACGACTGCTTGGACGACCCTAAATCTTTTTGAGCTTTATCTATTTAGGCCTGATATGTGTGTGAATATGTGGCCTATTTTCAATGCGGTTTGAGCGAGGATTCGAGGACTTTTGAAAGCGAGCGAATGATGTGCACTCACTCAAATTGAAATAGCAACTCACTCGACTTAAAGTAAATCCACACGAAGGGAAATGCAGCTCTACTTCCACTAAAGTAAACTCACACAACTTGAAAATATATAAATATGGTTTATCCTAAGAGCGAAAAGGCTCAATGTGTGTGTGTAAAGAGCGGAAAGGCTCGAGTGCTCGTGGGTGCTTCTCATGTGAAATTTAAATGACAACTCGCACGACTTTCACTAATGTAAATACCCGGAATGTAAGTGCAACTCACACAGCTTTCACTAATGTAAATACCTGAATTGAAGTATATATGTTTAGCTTAAGAGCGGAAAGGCTCAATGCACGTGTGTGGTTGTGTGAAATTTAAATGGTAACTCACACGACTTTCACTAAAGTAAATACCCAAATTGAAGTATATATGTTTAGCTTAAGAACAGAAAGGCTCAATGCACGTGTGTGGTTGTGTGAAATTTAAATTTTAACTCACACGACTTTCACTAAAGTAAATACCCAAATTGAAGTATATACGTTTAGCTTAAGAGCGGAAAGGCTCAATGCACGTGTGTAGTTGTGTGAAATTTAAATTGCAACTCACACGACTTTCATTAAAGTAAATACCCAAATTGAAGTATATTCATTTAGCTTAAGAGCGGAAAGGCTCAATGCACGTGTGTGTACGTGTGCAATATAAGAGCTATGAAGTTCAGGGTTTTAGAAGTTCAAAATAGGTTTAAAAATGGTTTTTGAAAACCAGGTATTTGTTTGAAAATAATCTCATTTTGGGGTATTTACAGTAGTCTTTCGATTTCTATAAAAATTATCAATTTAGAAAGCTATGAATATTCTCTTTTCGTCGAAAATATTCTTGAGATATTTGGATAATTAGGACCGAGTCATGATAAATTTACTGAATATCTATCGTAAGATTTTTGTGATAGAAATGTTCAGTTTCAGGTTGGGTCTAATTCTTACTATTTTTTTATCAATCTGATCCATGTTCAAAATTTACGAGAATATTACCAGACATTGGCCGATATGTGTACCACTCACAGACAAAATTTGATAATATTTCACTCAAAAATGGTGGTTGAAAAATTTAGAGATCATACAAGGTCTGTGTAGTATCCTGAAATCTATAAAATTTTTCTAATAGAAAATAGTAATGCATCCGGTTAGAATCTTAATGATTTAGTGATCATTCAAAGAATTTTTTTAACGACTTATACTCATTCGGGAAGGAACTCATCTACATATATATCTTTAAGATATCTCTCTTGAAAAATATATACGATCATATCCCTAAGTCCACCCATAATACAAGCTTATGAGTGATTAATCCACCATTAAGAGTGATTACATACTCATGTCTTCGTATATAAATGTAACAGTTATGTCCCTCTTATGGCTTCTTAAATTGAATTAAAAGCACTCAATACACCGAAAAAATAAGAGAATGGATGATATAATACGTTAGCATAGAATAACTAAGAATGTATAAGATATAACGTATATTGGAATAGAAAAAATGAAATCTTGCGAAAGTTGCAGATTCTTCTTACCTATGACCCTCTCTTTTGCACCTTCGGATTGGGATGACCCTCCTTTTTAATGACATTCCATGAAATTGCTATTATTCTTAAGCTTACAAAGGATTGGAGACAATAACTCTACTTACAATAAGAACAAACAAGAAAAAGGGGTAGAAGAGGATGACTTGATGCTTTCTCTCTGTAGGTCTCTTCCTTTGTCTCTCTTCCTTGGATGAACTCCTCTTTGCGCTAAGAATGAGTTCCCTTACGTCCTCCTTAGCTGGGCTTATCACTCTTGAGTTAGAATCTTCCTTCTTGTTCACCCATATCCTCCTTTTATAGGCATTTTCTTGAATCGGATCCTTTCGAGTTGTTGGATACAATCCAGAGCTAAATCCAATACATCCACATGTGTTCTCATGTGAGAAGGCAACTAAACTCATGTGTCATGTATTGGGGACAGTTGAGCATTGTTTTGGCACATTTGTAGTAGGTTTGAGTACGTGAGAGTCGTTTCACATGGAAGGCACGTAGGGGCACACACGTAAGGGGATCCTGACATGTGGTAGGGGGTCCTACCAAGCGCATTGTGGGCCCCATGC
The DNA here is from genome assembly GCA_036023115.1 of Brasenia schreberi. Lineage (NCBI taxonomy): Eukaryota > Viridiplantae > Streptophyta > Magnoliopsida > Nymphaeales > Cabombaceae > Brasenia > Brasenia schreberi. The sequence continues at coordinate 757,078 of JAYKKT010000040.1, forward strand.
TTGTTGCTTGGTGATGCATAGCAGCTTGAAGGTGGTTCATGGTAGCACGAGATAGCCGATAATGGTGCGGGAGGTTTATAGAAGCATGCGTGATAGCTGATAGCGCTTTTACCCTTGTATGCACCCTACCAGTGGCTAACCATTCTCGTCCGTCACCCGTTGCTTGACCCGCCACCAAAGCTTCATGTCTCCATCCATGTAAAGCACGATTTGGATGAGTTGGTCATCCATAAGCATGCACGTGGTTTCAAAATAATATCCACGTTGTACATCCTATTCTCCAAGAGCTTGTTGTCTTGAGCACTTGTGTACTTCATTAGCTTGGGTGCATTCGGTCCCTGTTGGACATGAAGGCTTGCATTTGAGCCCTTTCTTCCTGAAATAGACGAAACAAAGCATCCAATGATTTGGCTGTCAGCACCACCTTTGAAGAAGATGAGGTGCTAGTCCGAGAGGCATCAAGCTCCTTTTGTAACCATTGTTATTCCTCTAAGGATCTCACTAGATCCTCATGTAGTATAGTGGGTGGTTCACTATTGAATGAGGGAGCATATTGGGCTCGAGTATGCACCATTGTGGCTGCAACTTTTTTTCTAGGAACATAGCACACGAATGGGAGAAGGGAAAGAAGAGGGGGTTATGCTCGTATCTAGGGTTGAGTCTTCAAGGCTTGGCTTTAATGGACACAGTCACTCCTTGCTGCATCTACCTTCCCTTCCTATCTCCTTTTGTCCTCCCCTTCAGTTGGGGTCCCTTTGATGTAGGGATTAGGATGAAAACTTTCTAGCCCCACATGAATTCGAATTTCAAATTTGATTCCCTAGAATCAAGGTTGGGTCTCATGTAAACCACCTTTATTTGAATTTGAATTTTACAACCACCTTTAATTCAAATTGCTGTCCTTTTTGGAACAACTCTCCATACCTTTTGGAGAGAATCCCTTGCATTTAGGAGGGTGGTTGTAGTTGATTACTTCAAATTTAAATTTCCAAACTGAGGAGGGGGTCCCACGAGTTGCTTGTTGGTCTCCAATTTCGAATTTGAATGAAGATAACCCTTCCCAATTTCGTGGAACAACTCCTACACTTATGGGATAAAGTCAACGGTCGTTTGAAATTCAAATTTCAACAGTGAGGGCATGGTCGACTACACTTGTCATGTATGGCTACATCTTGATGGCTCACCACCACACTTGGCTGTTTTCAACTAGTACTTGGAAAAGCCGCACTTTTTCACTCTACCACGAACCACCACGAACCACCATAGGTCATGGTCCCCTAGTTTCCCTTCACCTTGGGCTAGGCCACCGAAATTCGCTCCAAAAGGAGTTCCTTCAACATAGGGGAGGGGGGCATCTCAAATGTTGGTGTGAAGACCTTTTTATTGTTTAAAACATTTCTGGATGTTATTTTCTCATAGTATGTCAAGTATCAAATTATGTATTTTTTGTACTTTTATATGGAAACCTATAAGCGAACTGTTCTTCCACTTCTTTTATTCAGACCAAATTAGGAGTTCTATCTGAGAAAAACAACCTTTTGAAAATCTCCTCCATGAAGAACCCTGCTAAGAAAATGCCGAGAACTAAGACAATGACAATGAGACTAATTCCTATCTGAGTTGAAGCTCTTAACCGTGTTCCTGGAAAACTATGGAGGAAAATAAATCAATTGATAAGAACCATGACAAAGAAATTTATCAGACAGTTCAAAACTTCAAAAACATCTTGTCCGGGCCCTTGTCGATTCTTCGTATTGTGGAGTATGGGCAAACAAAACCAAGCCTTGCCTTCAATGGCTCACCTCAATGCGCAACCTTATAAGGGTTGGATGACACTCACCTTACAATCTGACGTGCAGTTGCATCTTCTACTCCAATCATGGGGCTTCTCTTCCACGAAGCACCTGTCTAACCACTGGTAACTCACCTTCACTGTGTTGGGTTTTCCTTCATGTACCGCTACCAACTCCTCTAAGAATAGTGGTACAATCGACTTCACTACCAAAATATTATTGCACTACTAGTGGCAACCGATGCTAGCCTCCTTGACTAGCAAGCATTACCTGCAAATCATTAACACAAACACATACTTCTGACATAAGGATAAACTTTTATTGAAGAAAGAAGAAAGGGTTATAAACTCAAACTCGGTCAACCGTAGGTCCTCTAAGGGAAACCATGCGACCCTCTAAGGCACTGCAAGGGAGTGGGAACCCTTAAATTGGCCTGACTCTACCAATAAAGGAGATGGTGGTGATGGTTGGTGGAAGGTGCCCTAAGGGACCTTTGTGTTCAACCCTCTAAACTCTCTCTTTCTCTCTTGAGCTCTATGAGTGAACCTCCTCCTCTCTCCTAGTTGACCCCCTTTTATATCCACAAGGGGCTAGGCACAAAATAACTAGAGACTGGGGTTGGACAAGCCAGATCATGTTGATACACTCTTGACCTTAGAGTGGGCATGCATGAAGAGACCCACTTATTCCTATACGGAAGAGAGAAACCTCTTTTGGCACTATCACAGGGTGCTTGGGGGTGTGGGCTGATTGTCGGGATGTTGTAGTGGCACACATGTGTGCGTGTCATAGAGGGCAGTTGTCATGCAGGTAGGTGTGCGAGGTTCTCAGCATGTTGTTAGAGGAGGACATGGTGCGTGGGGGGCATTGGTATGACATTGGCTTCAGAGGTCCATGTGGATGTTTTACCACCAGTTCAAGGAGAGAGTTGGCAGGATTAGGGAAAGAGGAAGAAAGGCACATCTAATGTGGACTTAAACACTGTCGTGGTTTTGGAGACCTGGTTGTACAGGCTTGAGGAGGAGTATGCCTCCTTAAGGCAGTCATTGACATGGGTTGCAATCGACAATGATAGACTAAATGCAGTCGTTTGAATGTGGGACAACCCTACAGGATTGTGTAGATAGTCTTCAGACTATCCAAGACTCTCTTTTGGCTCATTTGACAGAGGTTAAATGAAAGCAAAATTTTGGCGGGGAGCCAAGACTCACAAATTGAAGGTAAAGGGTGTGAAACCATACACTAGGACAAGGGATGAGAAACATATTGAGAATTTTCTACAAACTGGAGTGCTGGCTATGCAGACGCCCGCACAAATTGGTTGAGTGCCCAAACAAAAACGAAAATAGACGTGTAAATACAATACAACAATAAGACTCGACTAAATCATGGATGGGAGCTCTCCAACGGATGAATGTTGTAAATAATGCTAAGGCATAAATTTCAACAACACCTAATATACTTAGGCATTTTCGTGAACGGTATAGTCGTGAAAGCAATGGTAGATAGTAGGTAAATACACAACTTCATCACGGCAACAAAGGCAAACCGTTTGGGTATGATGTGTGTTGAATGACAGGGTTTGATGAAGGCTGTAAATTCGGTACCCATGAAGACAATGGGTGAGGTAGAGGTAGTGCTAATACGAGTTGGAAGGTGGAAATGTGTGACCAACTTCTCCATTTTCCCGATGGATAATTACTAATTGGTTTTGGGGCTAGAGTTCTTAGGGAGTGTGATGCAGATATACGACTAAAGAAGGATTTTGTAGCTTTGCTTGAAGGGGACTTGCTATACGTGACCAAAGTGGAAATGATTCTACTGGGATTAGGAGAAGGCTCGATTCGTGTCATATTTGCAGTCAACTTGAAATGGGTTTGAAGAGGGGTGATAAGACCTATCTTGTAGCTATTCAAACCGAAGAGGAGGATGGGGCACCCGACATGGGTCACCCTCAAAACTTGATAGAGTGCTAAGGGAGTTTGATGATGTGATGCTCAATGAACTCCCAAAACAACTTTCACCTCAAAGGAAAATTAACCATCAAATTGAGTTGCAACTTGGAGTGAGACCGCCGACCATGGCACCTTTTTGCATGCCACCAATGGAGCTAAAAGAACTAAGAAAATAATTAGACAAAATGTTGATGGCCAATATCATAAGACCCTCAAAAGCACCCTTTGGCGTGTCGTTCTCTTATAAACCAAGCACGATAGATCAGAATGGCTTTGTGTGGACCAGCGCGCTCTAGAACGCTAATAGTGAAAACAAGGATCTCCTTCTTTTGATTGTGGACTTGTTCAACCAACTTGGGCATGCATGAATTTTCTCGAAGTTAGATATATTTTTAGAGTACTGCACCTATGAGTTCTTGGTGATGCCGTTTGGACTGATAAATGTTTTGGCCACGTTTTTAACTCTCATGAATAAGATCTTTTATCTATTCTTTGACCAATTTATCATCGTTTACCTAGATGATATAGTGGTGTATAGTGCTTCCATTAATCAACACATTTACCATCTGCGGACAATTTTTAAGCTACTGTGGGAGAACCATCTCTATGTCAAACGAGAAAAATGCCTATTTGGACAGATGAAAATCATCTTTCTGGGTCATGTGATTGGTAACGGGAAAATGCGGATATACGGGATAAAGATCCAAGCTCTTAACGACTCGCAACCTCCAACCAATTTATTGGGCTTGCGATCTTTTTTAAGTTTGGCTAACTAATATTAATGGTTCGTCAAGGGATATGCCACTCTTACAACCCCCTTGACATATATATTGAAAAAGAGTCAAACTTGAGAGTGTACGGAGTCGTACTAGGAAGTTGAACGAGGCGGTGTGGAGGGAACCTATGTTGATGCTGCCGGATCCCAACCAACCTTTTTAAGTATAAACTGATGCTTTAGACTTTGTCTTAGGTGAGGTGTTAATACAAAACTGACATCCCATTGCCTTTGAGAGTCAGAAGCTTAAAGACGTAGAAAGACGATATTTAGTTCATGAGAAAGAGATGACAATGGTGGTACACTATTTTCAGCTATGGAGATACTACCTCCTGAGAGTCACTTTATGGTGTGGACGGACAATGTGGCAGTGAGCTACTTTCAGACCCAAAAGAAGTTGACGGTGAAACAGGCACACTAGAAATAATTCCTTGATGAATTTGATTTTACATTGCTTTACAAGTCGGGTAAGGCTAACTCAGTTGCAGACGCACTGAATAGACGAGCAGAGTTAATTGCTCTTCAGAAAGATGTAAAACTTCAATGGTGCATGTTCAAAGTGACTTAGTCGAATGTATTTATGATGGCTTGGAGGCAGACAGGATGGTGAAACAACTCAAAATGTTAGTTGATGAAAGTAAGACTAAACAATTTTGGGTTGAGGATGGTTTGCTGCTAACAAGAGAGAATAGGTTGTATGTGCCAAGGATGGGGAACCTACGAAGAAACGTCCTAAAAGATTGCCATGATTCACCTTGGGTCGGACACCCGGGTATGAAATAAACATGTTGGAGAGAGACTATTACTAGCCCAACATGAGAGATGATGTGGTTGCCTATGTGCGGACTTGCCTCATTTGCCAACAAGATAAGGTTGAGAACCAAAAGTCAGCAGGACTCTTGGAACTGTTACCGATTCCAAGCCGATCATGGGAGAGTGTATCCATGCACTTCATCTTGAATTTGCCTAATTCCATCGGTTGTCAATCCATCTTGGTGGTAATAGACAAATTTTCAAAATATGGGGTGTTTGTGCCAGCCCGCTGAACTGTACGGCTAAGCGCATGGTGAAGCTCTTCGTCAAACATGTGGTGAAGTATTGGAGAGTCCCTTTCAATATAGTTAGTGATCGTTCACAAGTACCTTCTTGTAAGAGGTGTTTCGGTTATTGGGAATGAAGTTATTATTCTCAACAAGCTGTCACCCGCAGAAGGATTGCCAAACGAAAAGCAACAATGCCTTAGTAGGATGCTACCTTTGGCACTATGTTTGTGCCGACCAGATGGATTGGACTGAGTGAATGGATCTTGTGCAATTTTCGTACAACTTCCAGGTTAGCGAGTCTACCTACAGGAGCCTCTTTGAACTGGACACGAGACAAGAACCCCAAATTCCTCACTCATTGGTGGCAAATTATACAAAAAGAGTGCAGGCGGCGTAGTCATTCATGATGAACATTTAAGATAGGTGTGATCTGGCAAACGTGCTACTTGTGAAGGCAGCTAAGCGAATGAAGAAATGGGCCGATATTAAACATCACGCTACCACATTTAGTGTAGGAGATCACATTCTCAAGAAACTCTATCCTAAACACTCAATATTTTTCATGGTTATCACATGACGTTGATCCCAAGTATGATAAACCCTATAAAACATCAAACAGGTAGAAAACTGGGCATACAAGGTGGATATGTCGGGTATTTAGATGCACCTAGTCTTCTATGTGAGCAACATGAAGGCTTCACGGACACAAAAGATTAGTGGCGCAACAATTCAACATGGGCACCAACTTACTTGAGGACCCCGAGTAGCAAAGAGGTAGAGTTGATCCTGAACCATATACCTGGCACCATGGTTGGACAACAGACTCGTTATCTTGTGAAATGAAAAGAACTTGATGCCGACCAAGCTACTTGGAAAGAAGAACATACTCTAAAGCAGTTTTCTGAGGCCCTTGCGAAATACCACCGGTGCACTTCAACATTGTCGCAGACGTCAACGACTTCGGTGGGGAGGATGTGACCCTCCAACTACCGTAAATTTTACTATGGTTCTATATCTTGGCCCCCTCGTGGGATCCCCGCAGCTATCGTTGGAAGTTTTGGGGCTTCCTCATAAAGACAACCCTTTTGCTTGTAACATTGTAAAGTTACTCCTTACCAAGTTGTAATGTATAAGAGGGACACATAACTCTGATTCTATTAAATAAAGTGATCTTTTGCACTCTTTGTTTTTGCTCCTTTGCAAACTCAAGAGAACTCTTGTGAACTTAAGTTCTTCCTTCTACACTACGCACGAACTTGAGTGAAGGTTGACTTTACACAGATTTCAGTTAAGTGCCGGTCACGTGCCATACCCATTGACTGTGACAATATTATGACCCCCCCCACACATACACACACACCACCACCATCTTTTGCTCGTGCTTACATGAATGGCAGATTGCTACAAAAGGCGTTACGAATTCGACCATTGATTTGAATTCCATGGACACAAGCTGCTACGAGTTGAATGCATCAAACTCATGATGAGACATGTTCTTGAATTTGAATTGAAGTCGATTTCATTCACGCTTAACTCGGGAGGTTGGTGGTTGTTGGACCCAACTCAAGAGAAAAGATATTTGTCAAATGTAGTCTCTCAACGATTAACTGCACCCCTGTAAAACTAGGGGGTGACATTGCTATGCTCAGTGGGAACCAACCCAATACAAAACCCAAGCAACACCATGGATATCTGTTTAGCAAACTCATGAGCTTGAACTGGGTATAACACACAGGTGCATGGAGCTGCGTATAGAAGCAGACCCGTTTGGAAAATAGGTTAGTTCCTGTACACACAACACAATACTCTCCAGCAATGGTGTTAGAATCTAACCCCAAGTATACTCAAACTTGTCGTGCCCAAGCTCGACACGTACTTGAGTATCCCTTTACTCGATCCTTATTCCAACTCACTTTTATACTCGAACAGATCCAAACCAAAATAAAACCCATTGTCAATACTCTCTCTATATATAAGAGATGGTGAACTCTCATTTGTGCTACTCTTTTTGAACCAATTATCTCTTTCTAGATTCAAAAAATGAAAAATTAAACTGCAACTACTATTACTAAGTTTTTTTCCATACTATATGGGTAAACCTATATGAGCTCTTTGTTTCTAAAGAGCTCGCTCAAGTGTCATACTAAGAGACTCAACATAAGCTGGATAACTCTTTATTGTTTTCTTCTAATACTTTTATGGTCTTCATCTTCTTTTTGACATTTTGACCATATAGTTTTTCATACCTTTTTATCAAAGCTTCCTCCGAGTGTTCTCTTATGTGTCAAAACTATCTTAAATGATTTTCTATCATTTATTATCTCTTAGTATTACTTTTAATATGTTTTTAATAACCTCATTATATTATGTAGACAATCTTTTCTTGTGTAATAATACATCCATATCAAAATCCTCTTTTCTACTATACACATCTTTTGTAAATATTGATGATTAACTATCCAACACTCATAATCCTAAAGCATAGCATTTTCAATTGCTGTATATTTTTGATGGGCTTAATTATGTGATATCTTCTTGTTACATAAATACTTTATGTACCCCTCCATTTTAATCAACATACATTGATTCTATGCGTAACAACCATTTTTCTATCACTTAGAAAAACAGATCAAAGGTAATTAAAACCTTTATGATGAGAGATGGTGTCAATCTTAATTTTTATCTCATCTAAAATAACCAAATTATCAAACTTGAACTTTATACATTCTATCTTTATGCTACTAAGTCGTAAGGCTTTACTTTTTAATATTTCTTCTCTATATTTCTAATTTTTTATTATTTTTCCTTAGATACATCTTCTAAAACAATGGTGTCCACAAATAACATGCACAAAGGTACTTCATCTTAAATATATTTTTTTAACTCATTAATAGTCAATATAAATAAATATAAACTTAAAGATGATCATCGATGTAATTCGATATTAACTCCAAAGAAATTTGTTGTTTCTTCATAAGTCCTCATACGTGTTTGTACTCCATCATTCATGTCTCTAATAAGATTGATATACGTCAATGAGATATTTCTCTTCTCAAGGTTCTCTAAAGAATATCTTATCGCACCTTATGGTAAGATTTTTCTAAATTCACAAATACCATGTGACGTTCCTTTTTTTTCTAAAATATTTTATAAAATATCACGCTTCAAAAATCTCACTCTCTATCATGAATTCAAATTGGTTCTCGTTTGCAATCGATACTTTCTCAACTTATGTTCAATACTTCTTTTCCATAGTTTCATAATATTTGATATCAACTTCATGCCTCGATAATTTATACTATTTTGAATGTCTTCCTTGTTATTCTATATGGGTATAATTGTACTCTTCCTTTATTCTTCAAGCATCTTTTGGTTTCTTCATAACATTTTATTAGACAATCTTGTAAGCCAAATGATACTTATCTTAACATTTTTCATACAACAACAACAACAACAACTAAGCCTTTTCCCATACTAAACGGGGTCGGCTACATGGATTCTTTGTTTCCACATATCCCTATCGTGTGCCATGTTAGCAGTTAACTCCCAATAGCTAGATCATTCTTTATTGTTTCTTTCCAACACTTTTGTGGTCGTCCTCTACCTCTTTTAATACTTTCCAAATTTAGTTTTTCTAACCTTCTTATAGGTTCTTCTTTTGATCTTCTTTCTATATGTCCAAACCATCTTAAACGATATTCTCTCATTTTATCCTCTATTTGTGCCACTCCTAATTTGTTTCTAATAACCTCATTATGTATACGGTCTTTTCTTGTATGACCACTCATCCATCTCAACATCTTCATTTCTGTCACAGACATCTTTTGTACATGTTGATGATTAACTGCCCAACACTCAGAACCATAAAACATGGCAGGCCTAATTGCTGCTCTATAATATTTACCTTTTAATTTTAATGGTATCTTCGTATCACAAAGAATACCTGATGCTCCTCTCCATTTTAACCAACCAGCATTAATTCTATGTGTAACATCTCCATCAATTCTTCCATCACTTTGAAAAATTGACCCTAGGTATTTAAAACTTTCCTTTTGGGGAATGCAATGTGTGCCAATTTTAATTTCTATGTCCTCTGAAGTAGCCAAATGATCAAACTTACATTCCATATATTCTGTCTTTGTTCTACTAAGTCGAAGGCCTTTGTTTTCTAATGTTTCTCTCCATAGTTCCAATTTTCTATTAACTTTTTCCTTAGACTCCTCCACTAATACAATGTCATCTGCAAATAACATACACCAAGGTACTTCATCTTTAATATGTTTTGTTAACTCATCCATCACCATTATAAATAAGTATGGACTTAAAGTTGATCCTTGATGTAACCCAATATTAACTTCAAAGAAGTCTGTCGTTCCTTCATGAGTCCTCACACATGTTTTTGCACCATCATACATGTCTCTTATAAGGTTAATATATGTCAATGGGATACCTCTTTTTTCCAAAGTTCTCCAAAGAACCTCCCTCGGTACCCTATCATAAGCTTTTTCTAGATCAATAAATATCATGTGAAGGTCTTTCTTTTTTGCTCTAAAATGTTCCATAAGACGTCTTAAAAGGTGAATCGCTTCAATAATAGATCTACCTGGCATAAATCCAAATTGGTTCTCTATTGTACTTGATACTTGTCTTAACCTACGTTCGATAATTCTTTCCCATAATTTCATAGTATGACTCATTAACTTGATACCTCGATAATTCGCACAATTTTGAATGTCTCCCTTGTTCTTATATACGGGTATAAGTGTACTTGCTCTCCATTCCTCGGGCATCTTTTGGTTTTTCCATACCTCGCACAATTTTGAATGTCTCCCATAATCCCTTGTCTTAACATTTTTCATACTTTTATAAAAATATTATATTGTCTTATAGATTTGCCAACCTTTATAACTTGATTAGCTCTTAGATAAGAACTTATTTGATTTCATTCCTTTGAATATGTAAGTAGAATTTTTTTTTTGAGTTGGTCATCTCCCCTAAGCTAATACTAGCATTTATAGTTTCATTAAAAAGTTTAATAAATCTAATAAAAAGTAAGACATTTAGTTTTCTAATTTTTGCCTTAGCTATTTGTTAATAAATTTTTTTTGATCTTATATCGAATTAAACCTTTGTTTGTAAAAAGTGTATGCAAGCGTACCAACAAATTTACTCAAACTTACAAAGTGATTTTTTGACTATTGATAAAAAAGAAGATTCTTATCATCATAGGCCTTCTTGAACCGGTGCTCAATAGTCAACTTAGACGCTTAGGAAGAGTGATTTATGAACTGGGATTTTCTCAAAATAATTTTCAATCAAAATGATTTTTCCAAAACAAGATATTATTCACTTGGCAAAACTGGTTTGTGTTCTGTAAAACATAATCTGTTCTATTTTCCAACAGAGGAGTTTTTCAATTTTTTGTGGTTTTATAAGGATCCAAAAATCTCAAAACATTTACCTAAGTAAGTCGTAGGTATAAAGCATTATTAACAATTTTTATTTGTATTTTTGGTTTCTTGGATAATCAGAATTAAATTCGATAATTTCCTAACCAAATGCTATTCATAACAGTTTTTGTGACTTAGAAAGAAAGGCTCAGTAAAACATCTCTATCTCTATACATAGGATTCTGATTTTTGTGAAATCAGTCAAGTTGAAAAGATATGGATGCTATCTTTTCAACTAAACCATTTTCACGATTTTTGGGTGTCTGTAAATAGAGTTATGAAGGTTTCACTAAAGGTCTATCTCAAGAATTTTTATACATACAGATTTTGTTTCGGGTTGAGTTCGATATTTGATGATTTTTTACTAGGCATCACCCATGTCCAAAATTCTTAAAAATTTTAGTGGGTATAACCAAGATGTGAGGGTTGAAAAATTTGAGGATCAAACATGACTTATGCATGCTGAAATTTGTAGAGTTTTCTTTATAGAGACTAAAGATGAATATGATTTAATCCTTAATGTTTTGGTGATCATTCAAAGAAATTTAGTTGAGGACTTGTGTTCGCTTAAAGAGGAACTCATCTACATATAAATCTTTGGGGCATCTCTCTCAAAGAGAATAACTCTATTGAAAAATATATGTGATCATAGCTTAGTGTCCACCCTTACACAAACTTATAGATATACATACTCATATCATTGCATATAAAATATGGTTTCTAATGTCACCCTTATAGCTTCTTGAATTAATTTGGAGACAATCACAACAATCAAGAAATGGGGGAAGAGATGGTAATATAATTAAGCATAGAAAAGATGAGAAAGTATAAGATACAACTTATATTGAGGTAGAAAGAACCGAATATCAAATAAGTGATAAGTCTTGTTATTGATGGCCTTTTGTAGACATTTGTAGCACTTCCTTAGGATCTATAAGAGATTGGAGGAGATCTCCAAAGGATTACAAATGAATGATTTTAGAAAAAGGAGAAGAGAAGGGGAAAACCTAGCCGGACTCCTTGGGCGATCCTCCTCTTGGACGATTCCTTGGGCTGGTTTTCTTCTCCACACCTTCTTCTTCCTTTCTTTTCCCTCTCCTCTCCACACCTTCTTCTTCCTCTCTTTTTCCTCTCCTCTCTTTGTTGGTTTTCATTCTCTAATTTTGCCTATTTAAAACCAATCTAAGGCTGGTATTTATAGAGTTCTTGAGAAGTCTTTAGGCCAAAAATATTCTTAGCATCTCTCTAGAGCCTTCCGTGGGTTGGGCTGATCCATGGCTAGTCCAATTTGGGTTTAATTTAACTCTATTTTGCTAGTCACATGGGTGGTCCACATGGGTCATGACCATGGCCTCTCTTGCAGCCCATCATAGGCCCTTGCAACCAGTTTTGGTTTGGTGTGGTCTAGGTTGGTCATGTGTCATAGCTCGACCTCCTTTGGCTTGATCAAAGCATGCTTTGTGGCTTGATCCTATGTCGGTCCACCCACCTTGTCCTGATTAAGCTTTGATTATACTTTAGTCAAGTTCACTTTGATTTTTAATTGAATTGGATATATGGCTACCTTACTTTGACTTGATCATATGCAATCAATCTTGACTTGATTTAGGTTTGATCATATGCAACCCATTTTGATTTAATTTAGTTTAATCCTTGAATAGAAAGATAAAACATTGTATATGGTTGCTTTGAAGCCCTTGATTTTTTCTTCATCCACTAAGAATCTTCTTATGTTTTCGCATCGTAGCAAGGATAACCTCCTGAGATTCTACTTTGCTTGATCAAGTCTCTTTTCAGGTAAGATTTTATTCCATTGTTTCAAATATTTTCTTTTGCTTCTTTAAAACTATTTTTTTAAAACATATTATAAAATAACAAAATTTTCAAATATCCTCTTTAGTGTACGTTAAGTCTCGTCCCCACGTAATAGTTTGCATGAGTGACTTGCTTTCGCTCTATGAGTTAGTCCTCTACCATTTTGATCATTTTAATCCTTTGGTAAGTGTAGGGTCTCAGACCGCTTTAACCCTTAGATGAGTGTGGGGTCTCAGACCACTTTAACCCTTAGATGGGTGTAGGGTCTCGGATCGCTTTAACCGTTGGATGAGTGTAGGGTCTATTGGTGGAGGATTGTCCTCGATCTGGCGAGTCCGTCATGTTTTCGACTTGTTTGATTATTTCTGAATTCCAAATATTTTTTGAAGTTTGTAAAATGATCATTTTGTAAATATTTTACGGGTTTGGTTCTTGATTTCACATCTTAGCTTTTTCAATTATTTCTTTAAAGAAAATCATTTGAAACAACAAATTTCGCTTATTTGGCCTTGAGGGCAGAGTGATCATTTTTTAACTTTTGTCAAAATTTGATTTTTTTTCAATTGGGTTTAAGTACACTTATTTTGAGGTTCATACAAAATTTTGGTGTTGAAATGGATTCGTTTAAGGTGTTTTTATTGAAAAAACCCTTAAAAGACCCACAACTACAATTTTTCTTGAAAATGAAGAAATTCTAAAAAATCTTTTTAAAATTTTTGGGTATTCATACTATCTTAAAAATCTCTTTTGCCTACCTTTGAGCTTATATTTTTATACAAATCCTCCAAAGTTTTAGCTTTTGCTTTATTGACATTGTTTTTGCTTCTTATTTTGCCTTCTTATAAGCCTCCAAAGTTTCATAATACAATTTATAATGTTCCCTTTTTTTCAATAATTTAAGCTTCCACTACTTCATTTCACTACTAAGCTTCTTTTAATACCGATTTGCCTCCCTTAGATTCAAATAATATATATTTTGCTACTCTTCTTAGATGCTTAATCATATTGTTCCACATAATTTCAAACATCTTTTTTAAGAACTTTCCATTTAGATGTATCTTCTTTCTCAATTTTTAGGTTTCACCCTTTAATACAAATAGATCTATTTAGTCTTTGATTATTTGTCTACTTTTTAGTTGTAAATTCATAACTAAAGTCGATGTTAGGTAATTAAGATTTATCCTAGAATTACCTTACAATCCTTACAACACGACCTATCTTTGCTGGTACATATAAATATGTTTGTGACAAGCCACTTTTATAAATAATTTAAATGTTCATCTTGTTTTCTGAAAATTGTTTTGGTTATAAAATAATCATATACCACATCAAAATTTAAAATTATTTCATCTTTTTTATTTAAATCCCTAAAACCATATCTTTTTCATGAATAACTTGATGCCTCTTTACCCACATATCCATTTAAATCTCTTTCCAAACAAATCATCTCTCCTTTAAGATTCTTTAAATTATCTCACCTAACTCCTCCCAAAATACCTTCGTTAGTCCTACTTGAAGTCGATAAAGATAAACTATATTCAAAACCTCTACTTCTAACACTAATTTTACTATCATAATTCAATCATGATACTATTGTATGTCTACTTCAATCATCATACCATTCAACTCCTCTCAATATTAATACACCCTATTTGTTTTAGCCCCCAATAAAACCCCACGTTTCTAGGATTTGTGGCTTCTATTTGAGACTTTGAGTGCTCCAACTATTCCACAATGACTTTCAGCTAGAGAAAAGCATCTCCAGCATTCTTCAATGACACCATCACTCCAGTGACAACAATGGAAATCCGATGGTTGTGATATAGAGTTTTCTCTTTTTATATATATTTTGTATCTTCTTGTATTATTTAAATTTTATTTTTTGAATGACAACATATGAAATGAGTGGATATCTTTTTGTTGTATTTATAACAATTTATGAAATGAGAGCCAATGTTTTGAGTGTTTTGGTAGTTTATGAAGTGGAGATTAGAGATTTATGAAGTTTATGATAATTCATAAAGTGTTTTTATTTTCAATTTAATTAAGATTTAAGAAATAGTAAATTAAGATGACAAGAAGGGGTACCACAATCTCATTCTCGATATGATGATCTGACATGACAATGAGGTATTTCAATTGAAGAAAGCATACTAAAAATCGAATGTAATTTTTGTGAGAGTGATGAATGGTGAAGTTTCTCAATTGAAACATCACATAGAAGGAATTAGGAAAGAAGTTGCTCATTGCATGAGCGAAATTATAATTATAAAAGTTGAAATTTTGTTTTGCTACTAATTTAGACTTTAATCATAAAGGTGTATTGCCTAAATGCTTATACATTGAAATTTGTATTGGTGAATAATGAAACTAGTTAGGTCATTGCAAGCAGCGCATTTAGTCAAAAAGATTGGCTGCACTTTAAGTGGTACTTCACAGAAACCTACATCTGCCTGAAAAGGTACTGTACTGTACTGATCCTGAAGGTGATCCTCAGGATATACAGACAAAATCCCAAGTTATATATAGCAAAGCAAAGCAACTTATAGAAACCTACGTCTGCCTGCTTTGTTATTATCAATGCGCAACCTTCATAACGTCGCACTGTCAAATTCAGTGATGATCATGATATACAGTTCACATGCTTCAGTGATTCGAAATAATATATGTTGAAATGATAGTGAACTCGCCATTGAGAAACTATACATCTCTGTATTCCGCATGTCTTTCTATACCTTCAATATGGATCATATCTGGATGTAAAATAAACTGCTTACCCATTCCATCGATGATGGCTCCATCTTCATAGACGTGAAGCTATGCTGGAAGGAAATGTACGGCAAATTGGTTGGTTAAGAGTCAAATTTTGCAAGGTCAGTTTCACAAATGCTGCAGCGGAGACTTGCTGGACCAGAGGAAGGACAGCACTGAAAAGATCGTTTGTAGAGTAATAACATGGTTAATGAAGTATGCATCTATAAGCGTGGCCTTGTCAAATTTTAATTTCATCACAATTACTTATGAAGCTTGCTACAAATGCTAAAAACCATTTCAAACTTTGTTGAATATCAACGCTAGAAGTATGTTGCCACAATCAAGAGGGTCTTCATCTACTATTGCTAATTAATATGCACTATCAAAAACAAATACGGGGGGTCTTCTATACACCAATGCAATTGTATGAAGCCATCTATAGGACTTCATCATTATATATAAAATAGTCATAACATGGTATTAACAAGTGTAATAACTCTAGTATTAACAGTAGATCTGCTCGGCATGAATCCAAATTGGTTCTTAGTTGTACTCGATACTTGTCTTAACCTACATTTGATAATTCTTTCTCATAATTTCATAGTATGGGTCATTAACTTGCAACTTTTAAATTATAAGAATTATTTAGAATTATCTTGATTTTTCATGATTTTTTTAAAATTTAAAATTTTAATTTATTTTTTAAAAATTTACAATATGATACAATGCACCTATCTCATGAAGCAAAACAACATACGATACAAAACACTAGATATTCCTATTAATGCAAATCTTATCATCTAAAACTGGTTTTCCTACCCCCATCAATCAATAATGAAAATGCAAAAAAACCTTTGTAATCTATTTGCTACACTTGAGTGGTAATATAGAATAACTACTTTATCCGCATCTATCCATCGTCATATAAGAACACTCTTTACAACTGACACCCTTGCTAACTTTTTATTGTACTCGACATTTACAATGCGTTACTAAAAGGAGATACCACAACTAAATACTCATAATGTCTAAAATACATCACAAATACACCTAACAAAGTTTTATGCAAGCCTAAAGCAATCCTCCTTATTGTCACAAACTTGAGACCAATCTTACAAGGATAATCCCTTTTCTTTTTTGAATATGCACAACTAAAATAGACATTATGCAATTCCTTACCCTTTTCTTTTTTGAATATGAACCGTTCAAGAGATGGACAATCTAGATTGTCAATAAGAGTCTAAGATCTAACATTGATTTATTGAAAACCACTTGGCAGAAATAAACAGCACGACCTCAAATAGTTCTAGAAACTGTCAACTGTCAGATCTCCCTGTCTTCTCTCTCTCACACACACAGCTACACTTTCACTGGTTTTGAAATTTTACGAGAGCAGAACAGGAGGCAATTTCTCATGTTATACAGTGAAAGTTTCAAGATCCAAATATAGTTTAAATCCCTTTCCCACCGTCTCCTGCAAAACTAGACCATATACCCTTGAGAATAGCCCAGCTTTCAACTAGTTCTCATGGGTATGGCGAAACTTGCCCTAAAAACCCAGAATTATCACAATGGAATCGCTGCACATGCACGTGCACAAACACACACACACAGACCAAAATCACAATTCCTGACCATCCAGATCAGGCTTTGATGGGTACTCAAGTCCCTGGAGAGCAGGCATCTTTCGCAAGTCATCTTCCGAGTAAGCAGGAACTAACCAGTACCTCGTGTCTGTGCCAAATACCTACATCCAACATAAGAATATAACATACACATTACTTCGCTTACATTAGATATATAGAAATACAAGTCTCTAGATAGTATACTTATTCCATCAACATATATGTCATGCATCGTTACATAACCTCGCTGTGATACTTCATGATGGACCATTTTAAGGCAACTTAATTCCTTGAGAAAAACTGAAAAAGAAAACTGATCAGAGGTACAACCAGTTTTGCCCGACAGTATATTCTCCTCATTTGACTGGCAATGTGAGGAACACTGAGGCAGGATAGGATGACAAACTCATCATCTACCTTTTCAATTTCAAAAAGCACCTATGCTAACCATAGAAAGAGGTAGCTGGAGTTCTTCAATGAGAATGTGCCGTTCTTGAAGCTAATGTGCAACACAAGCTGTAACAAAATAAAAGGCAGAGCGAGAATACACCTGTTCAAAATTCTTTCTCTGACCAAGATCATACCGCCATTTAGGAGAAGTCTTCTTTTCATATGCCTGAGAACAGGATGATCAGAGATCAAGAGCAAGGAAAATCTAGAGATAACACAATTTTATGGACTCTTTACCTCAATGGTAGTGGTGTTGGCAGACACCAGAGATATATGCATTATCAAGAACCCTAGGACGCTCAGTGCGAATGCTAGGTTCAGCACTACATATAGCATGCCAGTAAGTACAATTGGAAGTTACTAAAAGCATGATTACCCAGAGTGGGCTGACGAAAATTAGCTCATACCAAATGCCAGGAATGTCGTAGCAAGGGTTCCAGGTGTACCAGGGATCTCGCGATCGCTAAAGAATGCTATGAAGTGTGGCAGTAAAGATAATGTAACAAGGGTTGTTTCATGAAAAGTGTAGAACTGCATTTAACAACATGACATGTATAGCAAAATGTTATATCATGTCCAAAATTTCGCTGAAGGAAAAAGATAAACAAATTAACCTTTTTTCAAACAAAGGAGTTGAGAAATAGAGGCATTTCATCTCAGCACCTATTGAGAAGTATTCATGCTTCCACAAAAGAACATTTTAAAAAAGCAAGACAACATCAAAGGGATCATCAAAAAATACATGTGAATCAAGTTATAGTCAAAATGCATGTTAGCAGATTAAATTAATACACGTGATGGTAGTTATATGCTGATAGATACATGAAATACACTGTTTAGATTGCAGACAGCAAGAAAATTAACGGGGCTTAGGCACAAGGACTCAGCTCATGGGCCTAGTACAACTCGTGAAAGTCACAAGCTCAAAGCCTGGGATGTGCATCCTCAGTAAACAAGTGAAAGCTAGGGCTGCACTTAGTGCGCAGGGTGCCCCGTGACTTCATGTCAAAGTAACCGTGAGAAGACTTGGGAACCATGGTGGCACCTTTGTAGTGGTTATCACACTTGTTATACAAATAAGAAAAAGAATTAGGAGCTTCTGCTGTGGAAAAAATTAAGAAAAAAGCAAACAAAATCAATTAACGCTAAATTAAACCTTATTATTAATGAAAAAACCAAAATGCAGCAAAGGTAAGACAGAGGGAACTTTGTAAATATCAAGTTCACCACTAATATTCTGGAAGGAATGGAAAGTTTGCATATGCAACATCAGCAAAGTTGGCTCTATTTTCACCTCATCCTGGAGAAAGAACTGAGGAGTGCCTTAAGCTGCAAGGTTAGAAGGAGTTGGACTGAAATTAGGAAAATTGTCAAGTTCTCTTCTATCAATCATCAATCGGAAAAGTTACTAGCATATGCCAAACAATGTCCCTTTCAGGTGGCTTTATAATGGATGATAATTCAGCACAATATTTGGTTGATGCCCCAGATTATCTCAAAGCCTGAGGACCATCGAGTCATCATGTTGACTTTCATATATTCCACTACATGGAGTCCTCCTCCCCCCACCCCCACAATCTGAACCATTTTCAGAAAAATAAGAAGAGATTAATTCACCAACGCCAAACTAAAGGAGCCAACGTCTTGCCTATCTGCAAAAGGATCATAATCAAGATAGATTCAACTGAAGGATGTTTCCATGGAGTGAGAATCTAAGTTATGGGTTGACAATGCTTTGGACCTGTGTCATCAGAATTAAGACTTCTGTTATGTCTCTTTAACGGAGATCCCTTTTTGCCAGAAATCACCCAACTTCCCTAATTCACATGCCATCCAAGTACTAAGATTTGTGCTTCTTACCATGTTCATTAATGTTTCCATCAAGCCACACACGTTTAGCCACAATGACATTCATGCAGTTCATTTAGCAAAACTGAAAGAGATCTCTGTAGTGCACTTCTAGGTAGTCTAGAGAACAACAGAAAATAACATCCCTTTCTTTTTATTTGTTTTCTTGAAGGAAGGGACCATGGGCATTGGTTTCCCCTAGTTGCTCACAGAAGAGTTGATTAGAGACTAAACACACTGGTTACAACCAACCAGCGATTGACATGCCATTTATATAAACACAGCCAGTATTCACATGAACCAAGAGATGGCACTTGCTGAATGCAACCTGGACCTACATCTAGTGTTTTAACAAGAAGTAGACAAATGATGCATGAATTTGTTCACCAATACATAGAATATCAGCTAAACCATTGTAGTCGGTCCCAAACCCTGTAGGGGAAAGGAGGACGGTTGCATTAGGTATTCAGCAAGCAACCAGCGGAAAGGTCATTTATGTCCTTTACCATGGATTCCAGAATTTTTGAGAATTTTGTTGGGGAAACAACATGCTCAAATGTAGTGAGTTATAGATAAAAGCCTCTAATGTTTGCATATTTTCTTTTTCCTTTTTCATTTTCTAAGGAGCCTTTGGCACTAGCCATGAACAATTTTAACAACTAGATTCCTCACTCCTCTTCTTTTGTTTTCTCCAGTGTTATCCGTATCGCACCGTATATCGCACCGTAATATGGTGCGATACGGATCGTATCGTGTACGATACAGGTAGGTGTATCGTGGAAGACGGTGTATCGCACCGTATCGCCCATACGATACGGGCGATACGCCCTGCAACCCTTATAAAGGGTCCCAGCCGACTGAAACCCGCGATTTCGCGGGTTTTCTCTCTCCTTTTGGGTTCCTCAAGCTCCCTAAGAGCCGATTTTCGCCTCCTTGGTGTTCAAAGCTCTAAAATTGTGCCCTACGGTGTTCGTGCAAGCCTCCAAACTCGGATTTAGGTATATTTTTAATGTTTTTTCTATTTTTTTCTTTTATATTTGTTGTTTTTTTTGTGTTATTTTATTTTTTTTTAATGACAAAATATGAAGTTATTAAGTGTGTGTATACGATTTTTATTGCATTCATGAAGTGGGAGACACTCCATTTGAGTGTTATTTGAAGATTGGGGGATTTACGAAGTGCTTTTATTTTCAGTTTTTTTTTTTGAATTAAAGTACTCCATTGAGATAGCAGGAAGGAGTGGTAGAGACTCCCATTATTAGTCTGATGATCCGACATGACAGTGGAGTATACCAGTTGAGGGTTCTAGGTTAAAGATTAGATGCTTATTTTGTGAAAATGTGGTTAGTAGTGGAATTTAAAGGTTGAAACACCACCTAGCAGGAACCAAGAAAGAAGTTGCTTCATGCACAAGCAGAGTTAGAAGTGTGCCAGAAGGTATTAAATGGCAATGCCTGCAGATGATTCAGAGCATACAGAAAAGAAAACAACAAAAGGATGATTTTTAGATGTGTGAAAAGTTGATGATGCTACTGCCACTAGAGTTGGATTCACTGATAGTTTGCCTTCATATGCTAGAACAGATATTGGTAGTAGCAGTTCACAAGCACCTAGCAGGGAAAAGAGGGTTGCAGCTGAAGACTTTGGAGGTGGCAGAAGAGGAAGTTGAGGAAGGAGTAGAGGAAGAACTTTTTCTACCATACATTCGTTCTTTCCTCCTTCCACTACACCTGGTGCTCAACCTGAAATTCGTGTTGCTATGGCTTAAGAACAACTGCATGATCAGGCAGACCTTGCAGTGGGAAGATGGTTTTATGATGCATGCATTCCATTTAATGCAGCAAACAGTTTTCATTTTCAAGCAATGGCAGATGCAATTGCTAACATTGGTCCAGGATACAGGATGCCCTCTTATCAGAAGTTGAGGGAATATATTAGATCAGACCGTGATTGAAGTGCAGCAATACTGTTCGACTTTGAGACAATCGTGGAAAGAAACAGGATGCACTATCATGGCATATGGATGGACCGATAGGCGAGGAAGGACATTGCTAAACTTTCTTGTATATTGTCCTAAAGGACTCATGTTTTTGAGATCTCTAGATATGTCAGAGGAGAGACACACTACAGAGATCCTACGTCAAGAATTTGATAAGGTTATACAGGAGGTTGGGCTAGAGAATATAGTCCAATTGATTACACATAATGCAGCTAACTACAAAGCAATTGAGAAGGAGTTAGCTTATATTTATGGGACTTTCTACTGGACACCATGTGCAACCCATTGTTTAGATATCATCCTCGAGGATATTGGTGAGATGGATGAAATAAAGGCAGCAACTGAGTGTTGCCAAGATATTACAAAATTCATTTACAACCATGCATTTATTTTGTGTATGATGAGGAGATACACAGAAGGTGCAAAGCTTCTTCGCACAGCTGCAACTCGGTTCGCAACAAACTTCTTATCTGTACAGAGTATTGTGAGACAGAAGCAAGCTTTAAAGAGAATGTTCTCCTCAGATGAGTGGCAACAATTTGTTGAGTTGCCACAAAACAGAAGGAACAGAAAGTTAAATGAGATTGCAGAAACGGTTTTTAGAAGTTCATTTTGGAATGCATGTATCAGATTATTGAAAATTACTTGTCCTTTAGTAAAAGTTTTGAGATTGGCTGACAGCGAGGAGAAACCATCTATGGGCTACCTTTATGAAGCCATGGACAGGGCAAAAGAAGCCATCAAAAATAACTTTAATGGAAAAAAGAGAGATTATGTGCTCGTGTGGAAAATAATTGATAGTATATGGAATAAACAATTGCATCAGCCTATTCATGCAGCAACCTACTATCTAAACCCATCATTGAGGTACTCAGCAACCTTCAAAAGGGACGGTGAGGTTAATCGAGGAATCATTGAATGTATCGACAGATTAGTTCCTGATAAGAGCATAGCAGATGCGATACATCAAGAGATGGAGATATATGATAATGCTCTTCACTTGATGGGTTTGCCTGTTGCAATTCGCAACCGTACTACGATGCGTCCAGGTAAATTGTTTATTTTCATATTTAAGTTTCATCTTACATTATTGTGGATTATGTCTCTAATGTTTGTCCTTTTCTATAGATGTTTGGTGGAACAGGTTTGAAACTGATTGTCCAAACCTTAGAGATTTTGCAGTGAGAGTCTTAAGCCAAACCTATAGTGCAACAGGTTGTGAATGAAATTAGAGTGTTTTTTAACACATCCATACAAAGAAGCGCAACAGGTTGGAACACAAAAGACTAAATGATTTAGTTTATATTCGTTGTAGCATGCAAGGTAATGTTGTATTACTTTCAAATTTTTAATTCAATATTGTTTAACTTCAGTCTTCAATTGTTAATATTATTTACTAATTGTTTATCTTTGTTTGTCGTAGGTAATTAAAAAAAGTAAATAGAGAAGAAAGTCAGTTTGATCCAATAAGTTTGGATAATTTTGATATATTAGAAGATTGGGTTATGAAAGACACTGAAGAAAATGCCCTTCTAACTTAAGAAGACGTTGCTTTGATTAATTTGGAAGGAGCGCAACAACAATATCAAGGAGATGAAGAATTTGATTTCCAAGAAGAAGGTATCGCTCATGATGATGAGGATCTGCAACAAGGAGAAGATGAAGATTATTTAGTTGATGATCCTGATTACAATTTGTAAAATGTAATTGTGTCTGTAATCTGTATTTCATTTTTTGGATTCAAAATATGTAAATTTGGATGTAATTGTTTAATGTTGAATGCTCGATCTGTACTAAATATATGAATTTAAAGCAATTACCAAATTTTTCTTGAATTTTTTTACCCACACCCGTCTATGATGTGGGAACCCTCTCTGCAATTGATTCATTACATTCGGGCGAAAATATAGTGGCCCTTGCTTACTTCTTACTGCATTCGGGCTCTGCAGCACGTTGCTAGGCGGGGACGCCCCAAAGCAATGCTCATAATTTTTGTAATCCATGTTATAAAAATCCGACGAAGTTTTACGCTAGCTGTCGGAAGCCTAACACAACCCTCCTCCTTTATCCGGGCTGGGGACCGGCAATGCAAGGGTGATCCCTTACATGGGCGGAGTTAGGCAAACCCTTAGATGCTGCCAGATAATCCGGTTGCGTAAGCCATGTAGGAGTCAAGTTGGATGGGCAAACCAATTTGGTTGAGAACTTACAACAGTACCAAAAGTGGCTATTTACAATTCTAATGAACAGTGTTCATTGGCCCTGTTCGTGACAATTATAGGATAACGATTAGCAACTTGTTTGATATTTTAACCAAAAAAGGATGATACACGAGTTAAATTTGGTGCAATTTTCCATCCCAAGGAAGACAATTCTAAATATTTAGTTAATTTTGCAAAAATATAGAAGAGTTGACAAGGATGCCTTGCAGAATGTTGGATGGTAAATTGAAGAGATGCAAAAGGTTCTTTGGACATTTGAAGCCAGATGGAATGCCGATAAGAAGGTCCAAGAAATAGATGGTGAAACACTTGAACGAGGCAAAGCAAGTAAAGCATTATCTTGCTTTTCCTGAACATGGCATAAGATTGAGCTTAACGGCGATTAAGAATCTGTATCACTATGTGTGGGAGAAGGCTTGGTTTTTGTTTTCATTGAACCTGCAAAATATTGGCTGCTGGACAGCATTTGAATCCAACTGATCTTGTATAAAAAATCCTAAAAACTGTAAACAGCACAAGCTTCAGTACCAACATGAGGACAGCTTTTGAGAAGCCAATATATGGATTATAAATTCAAAAGTGAAACCATATAATTTCAAAAGCTGTTAAGCATATTAGGAGATGCAACTTAGTCCATATGTTGAATGGACATAAACACCAAGCCCAAGAAAAGAAAATGCTAAAGTCACGCTCAGGTCAAAATGCTGATAGCCTGAGACACACACCAATATGTGACTATCATATGTAACAATCTTACACAATTAATTTTCAATTCTCAGGTAACCATTTTCAGTATATAATGATGTCATACAGAGATGGAGGCCTTAAAAAGAATGAACGTGTATGGTGACATTTTTGTCGAGCACACCAACAAAATATATGACGTCAGTGCACAAAACTTTAGTGTCCAGTGTTACCAACATGCAGTTTTCAGACTGTGATGTATGTGTTTAGCCAGGTCAGCAAAGAATGGAGGCCAAAACCAGAAAATATGATTGCAGATGTGTGTTAAAAATTTTAAACTAACTTGTCCTCTGGCCAGGTTATCATGAGTTGGCACATAGAAAAGCAAATATGGCTGAACGCATAAAGCAACACAGCACGGCTACTGTACCAGGAAAAGAAGAAAAAATTTGTAATTCAATGCACCAACACAGTTGACGACCCATACACAATGATGGTCCATTTTGAGAACACACCTCCCACCTGTGAACAGCAAAAATAATACAGTTAACCGCAAGTGTATCACTTTAAGAAAGCAGCCTTCGTACATAGCAACTAACTAAAATAAAAAAATCCAAAGCACCAGAATAGTACAGAAGGAAAAGAAAAACGGAATGCAACATGGTGGATATCAAATTGAAAATGTTCCACAATACAAGTTGATTTTTCTAATGCATAGCTCCATATGGTGCTTCCTAACAGATGGCTCCAAGACCAAATTGTGAAACGATGTTGATCTTATCAGTTGTAAGAGAGCATAATTTTTCAGCTATTGCAGATGCCCCTTTCAAAATTCTCTCTCAACAACACTTAGTTCGAAGTCAGCAAGTTGACCTTTGTTTGGTCAAGATAAGTGTCTGAAATGTCCTCATTGGCAATTTCTGCAACAAAAACTTTAAAAGGCTTAGAATTTTCCATTCTAGGTTGAATGCCATACGAGAGTCTTGGACACAATTTAGATGCATAATGCATTCACATGAAGTAGGTGATTAGATGTAAAACCCAAAGGTGTAAGTCAAATTTGTTAAAGCCATCAATTTAGGTGTCTTTTAAAAGTAAACATTCTCAAGAACAAATTAAAATGTGAATGCAAAAGCTTACAAACAGAACAGTGGTGACAGCGTGGTGGTTTCAACTGGTTGCACTTCCTGCAATAACGAATTCTGGAATTTGATGGATCAATAGGAACTGATGATGGTTGTACACCCACAATTTGATCAACAAACTCAGAACTGGCTAATGGAATATTGTCACCACTTTCTTCATCCACTACAGGCCTCCAATTTGGTGGAACACCACCAGGATCCGTAAAAACCACGGAGAAATAGCTCCAAAGTAACATAACCAACTAGAAATAAAAAACAGAGAATGAGAGGATGAATCCAAATTCTATAGCCTAAACGTAATTATGCTCATTAGACACATTAAAAATGACCATCGAGGCAACTCAAAATTAAACAAGTAACATTAGGTAGAACAAAAAGAACCACTGGAAAGTAACCTTCAAGAAGGTATAGCCCAAACATATGCATAACGCAAATTGTCACATCCTTCAAGAAGGTATAGCCCAAACATATGCATAACGCAAATTGTCACACCATGACCAAGCATGACTGACCGGTTATGCATCTATAAGTAGCTTTGATCACAGTGACAAACCACTGAAATTCTGAAAAGAGCACCCATCAAATTGTTTGTGCTTATCACCAACAAGAAAGCAAAATATTACATTATAAAATAGGTGTTGTACTGTGATATAAATGACCAGCACTAGATATTTTGGTTAGATGGAGAGATTTTAATAATGTAATATTACAACATTTAAACATCTGATGACATTTTACCATTTTCAAAATTTCTCCACCCATCAGAGACAACAGTATCTATATTATTAATCGTATAAATGTGGTGAATTTCCATTCCAAATGTGTCACAAAAGCTTACCAGAACAATGAGCTGTTCAGTGAAAATTACTTAGGTACAATGGGTACCAAGAGACACCGTGATGAGGCCTTTTCCCAAAGCATAATCACCAATTCTAAAAACATTACAAATAGCTTCACCAAAAACTCAGGGCCAGACCTTGCTGAATCAACAAACTTCAATTGTGAGCATACATAAGATGAAGTTGTTTACTAGATTAAAGCAGTGTTGTCCATATCGCACCGTATCGTACGATACGGGAGCCCGTATAACAGGTGCGGGCGTATCGCACGATACGGCCCGTATCGCACGATACGGTGTACGATACGGGCGATACGCCCTGGGACCCTTATAAAGGGTCCCGGCCCGAGAAAAACCCACGATTTTTCGCGGGTTTCCTCTCTCCTTTTGGATTCCTCAAGCTCCCTAAGAGTCGGTTTTCGCCTCCTTGGTGTTCAAAGCTCTAAAATCGTGCCCTACGGTGTCCGTCCAAGCCTCCAAACTCGGATTTAGGTATATTTTTAATGTTTTTTTATTTTTTTCCTTTATATTTATTGTTTTTTGTGTTATTTCGGTTTTTTTTTAATGACAAAATATGAAGTTATTAAGTGTGTATACGATTTTTATTGCATTCATGAAGTGGGAGACAAAACATGGATTACAAAAATTATGAGCATTGCTTTGGGGCGTCCCCGCCTAGCGACGTGCTGCAGAGCCCAAATGCAGTAAGAAGTAAGCAAGGGCCACTACATTTTCGCCCGAATGTAGTGAATCAATTGCAGAGAGGGTTCCCACATCATGGATGGGTGTGGGTAAAGAAGTTAGTCCCGCTACATTGCCGCCCGAATGTAGTGAAAAATTTTCAGAGAGGGTCTCCGCATTTTGATTATGGACGGATGTGGGGGGTAAGGAAGCTAGTCCTAGATAATAAGATTCGTATTGGTTCTTGGAATATCGGAACATTATCGGGTAAGCTAATGGAGGTGGTAGATACTATGATTCGGAGAAAGATTCATATTCTATGTTTACAAGAGACAAAATGGGTTGGAGAAAAAGCAAAGGAGATAGAGGATACAGGTTTTAAATTATGGTACTCAGGTAAAGAAAAGGCCCAAAACGGAGTTGGTATTATCATAAATAAAGATTTAAAGGAGAGTGTAGTAGACATACAACGATATGGTGACCGAATCATGACATTGAAATTAGTGTTAGGAGTAGAGGTTTTGAATATAGTTTGTGCTTACGCACCCCAAGTAGGACTAGAAGATAGTATAAAGACAGTTTTTTGGGAAGAGTTAGATAAGGTGTTTCAAAAGATTCCACAAAGGGAGATGATTTGTTTAGGAGGAGATTTAAATGGACATGTCGGTAAAGAGGCATTAGGATATCAAGGGATTCATGAAAACTTTGGTTATGGGGATATAAACGAGGAAGGTAGGGAGATTTTAAATTTTGCTATGTCATTTGATCTCTTTATAGTTAATACAATCTTCAAAAAACGAGATGAACATTTAATTACTTATAAGAGTGGCTTATCGCAAACACAAATTGATTACTTTATTTGTAGAAAAAAAGATAGAGCGTGTTGTAAAGATTGTAAGGTAATTCCAGGAGAAAACTTAACCACCCAACATCGACTTTTAGTTATGGATTTACAAATAAAAAAATGGACAAAGAAGAAAAGAGTGCATCGAGCTATTCGGACTAAATGGTGGAACCTCAAAAGCGAGAAAGAAGATATATTTAAACAGAAAGTCCTTCAAGGAGATGTTTGGAATTATGTTGGTACACCCTCTGATATGTGGAACAATATGGCTATACATATTAGGAAAGTGGCGAAAGATGTGTTAGGGGTATCTAAGGGAGGTGTACCGGCACAAAAAAAAGCTTGGTGGTGGAGTGAAGTAGTACAAAATAAAATCTAGGCAAAGAGGGCATGTTACAAATTACATTATGCTAAGAAAACTAGTGAAACTTTAGAAGCTTATAAGAAAGCAAAGAAGGAAGCAAAAAAGGCCGTTAGTGAAGCAAAAGCTAAGATTTGGGATAACTTATATAAAAAACTCAACTCAAAAGAGGGTGAAAGAGATATTTTTAGGATAGCTAGGGCTAGAGATAAGAAAACTAAAGATCTTAATTATGTTAGATGCATAAAAGATGAGGATGAAAAAATTCTAGTGGCAAATGATGATATAAGAAATAGATGAAAAAACTATTTTTATAATCTTTTTAATGAAAATAAAGATGTTAGTATTAGTTTAGGAGATTTAGCCAAGTCAGAAAAGTATATAAACCACAATTTCTACCGACGTATTCAAAAGAATGAAGTCAAAGAGGCTCTTAAACATATG
Organism: Brasenia schreberi; assembly: GCA_036023115.1. Taxonomy (NCBI): domain Eukaryota; kingdom Viridiplantae; phylum Streptophyta; class Magnoliopsida; order Nymphaeales; family Cabombaceae; genus Brasenia; species Brasenia schreberi. Next base: position 785,804 of record JAYKKT010000040.1, read on the forward strand.
AAGAGTGGTAAATCGGTAGGACCAGATAATATTCCTATAGAAGTTTGGAAAATACTAGGAGAAATAGGAATCACTTGGCTCACAAGACTATTTAATGAAATATGAAAAAACCAAAAGATGCCCGAGGAATAGAGAGCAAGTACACTTATACCCGTATATAAGAACAAGGGAGACATTCAAAATTGTGCGAATTATCGAGGTATCAAGTTAATGAGTCATACTATGAAATTATGGGAAAGAATTATCGAACGTAGGTTAAGACAAGTATCAAGTACAACAGAGAACCAATTTGGATTTATGCCAGGTAGATCTACTATTGAAGCGATTCACCTTTTGAGATGTCTTATGGAACATTTTAGAGTAAAAAAGAAAGACCTTCACATGATATTTATTGATCTAGAAAAAGCTTATGATAGGGTACCGAGGGAGGTTCTTTGGAGAACTTTGGAAAAAAGAGGTATCCCATTGACATATATTAACCTTATAAGAGACATGTATGATGGTGCAAAAACATGTGTGAGGACTCATGAAGGAACGACAGACTTCTTTGAAGTTAATATTGGGTTACATCAAGGATCAACTTTAAGTCCATACTTATTTATAACGGTGATGGATGAGTTAACAAAACATATTCAAGATGAAGACCTTGGTGTATGTTATTTGCAGATGACATTGTATTAGTGGAGGAGTCTAAGGAAAAAGTTAATAGAAAATTGGAACTATGGAGAGAAACATTAGAAAACAAAGGCCTCCGACTTAGTAGAACAAAGACATAATATATGGAATGTAAGTTTGATCATTTGGCTACTTCAGAGGACATAGAAATTAAAATTGGCACACATTGCATTCCCCAAAAGGAAACTTTTAAATACCCAGGGTCAATTTTTCAAAGTGATGGAAGAATTGATGGAGATGTTACACATAGAATTAATGCTGGTTGGTTAAAATGGAGAGGAGCATCAGGTATTCTTTGTGATAAGAAGATACCATTAAAATTAAAAGGTAAATATTATAGAGCAGCAGTTAGGCCTGCCATGTTTTATGGTTCTGAGTGTTGGGCAGTTAATCATCAACATGTACAAAAGATGTCTGTGACAGAAATGAAGATGTTGAGATGGATGAGTGGTCATACAAGAAAAGACCGTATACATAATGAGGTTATTAGAAACAAATTAGGAGTGGCACAAATAGAGGATAAAATGAGAGAACATCGTTTAAGATGGTTTGGACATATAGAAAGAAGATCAAAAGAAGAACCTGTAAGAAGGTTAGAAAAACTAAATTTGGAAAGTATTAAAAGAGGTAGAGGACGACCACAAAAGTGTTGGAAAGAAACAATAAAGAATGATCTAGCTTATTGTGAGTTAACTGCTAACATGGCACACGATAGAGATCTGTGGAAACAAAGAATCCATGTAGCCGACCCCGTCTAGTATGGGAAAAGGCTTAGTTGTTGTTAGTTGTTGTTGTTGTTGTTCATGAAGTGGGAGACACTCGATTTGAGTGTTATTTGAAGATTGGGAGATTTACGAAGTGCTTTTATTTTCAGGTTTTTTGTTTGAATTAAAGTACTCCATTGAGATGGCAGGAAGGGGTGGTAGAGACTCTTATTCAAAGTCTGATGATCCGGCATGGCAGTGGGGTATACCAGTTGAGGGTTCAAGGTTAAAAATCAGATGTTTATTTTGTGAAAAGGTGGTTAGTAGTGGAATTTCAAGGTTGAAACACCACCTAGCAAGAACCAGGAAAGAAGTTGCTCCATGCACAGGCAGAGTTAGAAATGTGCCAGAAGGTATTAAATGGCAATGCTTGCAGATGATTGAGAGCATACAGGAAAGGAGACAACAAAAGGATGATTTTTAGATGTGTGAAGAAGCTGATGATGCTACTGCCACTGGAGTTGGATTCACTGATAGTTTGCCTTCAGATGTTAGAACAGATATTGGTAGTAGCAGTTCGCGAGCACCTAACAGAGAAAAGAGGGTTGCAGCTGAAGACTTTAGAGGTGGCAGAAGAGGAAGTTCAGGAAGGAGTAGAGGAAGAGCTTCTTCTTCTAGCATACATTCGTTTTTTCCTCCTTCCACTACACCTGGTGCTCAGCCAGGAATTCGTGCTGCTATGGCTTCAGAACAACTGCACGATCAAGCAGACCTTGCAGTGGGCAGATGGTTTTATGATGTATGCATTCCATTTAATGCAGCAAACAGTTTTCATTTTCAAGCAATGAGAGATGCAATTGCTAACATTGGTCCAGGATACAGGATGCCCTCTTATCAGAAGTTGAGGGAATATATTAGATCAGACCGTGATTGAAGTGCAGCAATACAGTTCGACTTTGAGACAATCGTGGAAGGAAACAGGATGCACTATCATGGCATATGGATGGACCGATAGGCGAGGAAGGACATTGCTAAACTTTCTTGTATATTGTCCTAAAGGACTCATGTTTTTGAGATCTCTAGATATGTCAGAGGAGAGACACACTACAGAGATCCTACGTCAAGAATTTGATAAGGTTATACAGGAGGTTGGGCTAGAGAATATAGTCCAATTGATTACACATAATGCAGCTAACTACAAAGCAATTGAGAAGGAGTTAGCTTATATTTATAGGACTTTCTACTGGACACCATGTGCAACCCATTGTTTAGATCTCATCCTCGAGGATATTGGTGAGATGGATGAAATAAAGGCAGCAACTGAGTGTTGCCAAGATATTACAAAATTCATTTACAACCATGCATTTATTTTGTGTATGATAAGGAGATACACAGAAGGTGCAAAGCTTCTTCGCACAGCTGCAACTCGGTTCGCAACAAACTTCTTATCTGTACAGAGTATTGTGAGACAGAAGCAAGCTTTAAAGAGAATGTTCTCCTCAGATGAGTGGCAACAATTTGTTGAGTTGCCACAAAACAGAAGGAACAGAAAGTTAAATGAGATTGCAGAAACGGTTTTTAGAAGTTCATTTTGGAATGCATGTATCAGATTATTGAAAATTACTTGTCCTTTAGTAAAAGTTTTGAGATTAGCTGACAGCGAGGAGAAACCATCTATAGGCTACCTTTATGAAGCCATGGACAGGGCAAAAGAAGCGATTAGAAATAACTTTAATGGAAAAAAAAAGAGATTATGTGCCCGTGTGGAAAATAATTGATAGTAGATGGAATAAACAATTGCATCAGCCTATTCATGTAGCAACCTACTATCTAAACCCATCATTGAGGTACTCAACAACCTTCAAAAGGGACGATGAGGTTAATCAAGGAATCATTGAATGCATCGACAGATTAGTCCCTGATAGAGCATAGTAGATGCGATACATCGAGAGATGGAGATATATGATAATGCTCTTCACTTGATGGGTTTGCCTGTTGCAATTCGCAACCGCTCTACGATGCGTCCAGGTACATTGTTTATTTTCATATTTAAGTTGCATCTTACATTACTGTGGATTATTATGTCTCTAATGTTTATATTTTTTTTACAGATGTTTGGTGAAATAGGTTTGGAAGTGATTGTCCAAACCTTAGAGATTTTGCAGTTAGAGTCTTAAGCCAAACCTATAGTGCAACAGGTTGTGAAAGAAATTGGAGTGTTTTTTAACACATCCATACAAAAAAGCGCAACAGGTTGGAACACAAAAGGCTTAATGATTTGGTTTATATTCGTTGTAACATGCGCCTTCGTGAAAGGTAATGTTGTATTACTTTCAAATTTTCAATTCGATATTATTTAACTTCAGTTTTCAATTGTTAATATTACTTACTAATTTTTATCTTTGTTTGTGTCGTAGGCAATTAAAAAAAGTAAATAGAGAAGAAAGTCAATTCGATCCAATAAGTTTGGATAATTTTGATATATTAGAAGATTGGGTTATGGAAGACACTGAAGAAAATGCCCTCCTAACAAAAGAAGACGTTGCCTGGATTAATTTGGAAGGAGCGCAACAACATTATGGAGACGAATAATTTGATTTTGAAGAAGAAGGTGTGGGCGTGGCTGATGATGATGAGGATCTGCAACAAGGAGAAGATGAAGATTATTTAGTTGATGATCCTGATTACAATTTGTAAAATGTAACATTACATGTAACTGTAATGTACTGTAAAGTGTAAACTATGTCTGTATTTTATTTTTTGGATTCAAAATATGTAAATTTGGATGCAATTGTTCAATGCTGAATGCTCAATCTGTACTAAACTTACATTATATGAATTTAAAGCAATTATCAGATTTTTCCTTATTTTTCTCGATTTTTTACTATTTTTTATTAATTTTTTATTAATTTTTGTATTATTTTAATATTAAAGTACGATACGATACGATACGCCCGTATCATGGAGCCCAGCGATACACGATACGATACGCGTCAGACAACACTGGATTAAAGTACTATTCCCTGAGTTTCAGTTCAAAGATATGAGAACTTGAGGCTTTTGGGGTCATGACATGAAATATCCTCCACGCAAGAAAGGTCCCTTGGCATAGGGAACCAGTGAGGGCCAGGCTATTCAAATTTCACATTTAGAAAGAGACTGGGATTTTTCCCAATGAGGATTTCTCAAGTGACACCTCCATGGAGAGAATCCTGATTGATTTCAATCTTGATCCATTAGCTTCGTAAGATCCAATGCTATTTTATAAATGATTTCAGAATTTTTGGAGCTTGGCTAGATTTTGGTGAACCTTGAAAGCGAGGTTCCGGTTTCTAAAATAGAACAACAATGAGTTAAGGAAAAAGAGTGTATTTGTCAACAAGAGAAATGGCCACCAGGCAAAAGACCTAAAAAAGCTTCCCCAGATCATTAATCAACGCAAGCTGAGGGAGAGCAACTCAATGGAACGCACCATGTGATAATGGAAGCACCTCAAGGAGTGACAACCTAATGTCGATCTTTATTCCCTATTGGAGACAAACATGAAAACAGAGAAGCTTCTAGATGTTATTCTTGATTGAAGATTCAGGATGCAATGGATGGCATAAAGCATTAGGTATTCAAGCAAGGTCTAAGTGTTCCTTTTCTCTCTTTTAGATAGATATGACAGTCTTATGTATTTGATGTTTGATGCTTTGTGTTATAATCTACTTGTCTACCTATTTTACCATGTCTAATTGTAAATTGTTACAGCAGGAAATTACGTTTTTGTACTTTATGCTTTATTTGTGTATGTGTTCTGTACGTGAAATCAATATACATATATATATATATATATATATATATATATATATATATATATATATATATATTGAACAACCAAATGGCATCTCTACCTCTCTCAGTCCTCATGGATTTACTTTTTGTTCTTTTGATAAATGTGTGAGTCTTACGTATTTGATGTTTGATGCCCTGGCTGCAATGTGACATGAATTTCTTTATATTGGTTTTGTGTTTTTACACTTTACTGGGTTCGTAAGATGTACATACATACTGTATACACACACATATAATGGCATTGTTCTTTGTACGTTATTTGTTACTATAAATTCTTCCATTCACTATTTTCAATAGCTAGAGCCGCTTCCATGACACAGACGTTGAACAACCAAATGGCACATAACCCCTCTTGGACCTCATTGGTGACATGCCCTTTGCACTAACCATAGGTAGATGTGATTGCCTTGTCCAAGCCCGTGGGATGGAAGCATTGCTGAAGATGATAGTAAAATTTTAATTTCTACACCAGAATTTGGAGAATCTCCCCTGTGAATATTTGTCACGAATAGACAAAGTTCCTTCGCCATTCGAAACTCAAACTTCCGCTTGTTTTTCAACTTAGAAAGCAAATGAATTGGCTCTTATTTCCAGGAGCCTTGTTGGAGACGAACATCCGCACCCTAAATCAGTGAACAAACAAGTTAACTGCGTCCTCTTGTCTTAACGGCGAATTTCCTAAACTAAAACGCTTAATGACAACTGTCTTGTTGAATCAATTATGCCAATTGAAAGATAGAGGCTTCGGGTTCTTGTAGGTGGCATGAATATATAGCAATGTACACCATCACTAAAAGCAGTAGTGCACGTAATATATGATCTGAAGTAGCTGCCCCATGTCTTCCTGTTCCATTTAGAGAGAGAGGGAAGGAGGGAGGGAGAGAGGTTGTTTTGTACCAGAACGTGGAAGCAGAGGAGGATCAGGACAGCAATAAAGGATTCAAGGCCGCCATGGTGCAACGCAGGGCCGTAATTGGTGATCACGACCGCGTAGTACGAGACGCCCACGACGCCAAGAACTAAAAGAATCATGATCGAGCCAAGCCCTCTGAGCGCCGTGCAAAATCTGAAAACGTTCCACGCCATTATTGCTCCCGATCTATACATGATGCGGAGAACGACGACCCAAAATTGATTGATTTTTAGACTTCCTCAGCAAGGAAGCATTTCAAGAAATTAGAAAATGAGATTGCGGGAGAGGATTGCCTGCCGTTTTCCCCAATTAGAGGGATTCATGTGAGACAGAGGGGGAGGGGGTTGGGGCGGAAGTCGATGAAAATCAACTAATAACAACAACCTCTCAATTGCAAACACCCTCAGGCTACCTAACGACACAAACAACAACTACTAGGCCTTTTCCGATGCCACAACTAAGCCTTTTCCGACGTTAGACGGGGTCGGCTACATCGATTATTTCCACATACTCGAGTCGTGTGCAACGTTAGCAGTTAACCCACAATAAGCTAAGCTAGATCATTTTTTATTGGGTTTTTGTGGAAGAAAATTTTTCTACTGAGAAGAGCGTTACATTTTTGTAGTTGTTTTCTACCTCTTTTAATACTTTTCAAATTTAGTTTTTCTTACCTTCTTAAAGGTTCTTCTTGTGATTCTTCCAATATGTCCAAACCATCTTAAACGATATTCTCTCATTTTATCCTCTATTGGTGCCACTCTTAGTTTGTTTTAAATTGGCATACTTAATTGCCGTTCTATAATATTTACCTTTTAACTTTAATGGTATCTTCTTATCACAAAGAATACTTGATGTGTGTCTCCATTTTATCCAACGAGCATTAATTGTATGTGTAACATCTCCATTAATTCTTTCGTACCCTAGGTATTTAAAACTTTTCTTTTGAGGAATGCAATGTGTGCCAATTTTAATTTTTATATCCTTGAAGTAACCAAATTATCAAACTTACATTCCATATATTTTGTCTTTGTTCTACTAAGTCGGAGGTCTTTGCTTTCTAATGTTTCTCTTTATAGTTCGAATATTCTATTAACTTTTTCCTTAGACTATTCCACTAACATAATGTCATCAGCAAATAACATACACCAAGGTACTTGATCTTGAATATGTTTTGTTAACTCATCAATCACCATTATAAATAAGTATGGACTTAAAGTTGATCCTTGATGTAACCCAATATTAACTTCAAAGAAGTCTATTATTCCTTTATGAGTCCTCACATATGTTTTTGTACCATCATACATGTCTCTTATAAGGTTAATGTATGTCAATAGGATACCCCTTTTTTCAAAGTTCTCTAAAGAACTTCCCTCGGTACCCTATTATAAGTTTTTTCTAAATCAATAAATATCATATGAAGATATTTCTTTTTTGATCTAAAATGTTTCATAAGACGTCTCAAAAGGTGAATCGCTTCAATAGTAAATCTGCCTAGCATGAATCCAAATTGGTTCTCTGTTGTATTTGATACTTGTCTTAACCTACGTTCGATAATTCTTTCTGACAATTTCATAGTATGGCTCATTAACTTGATACATTGATAGTTCACACAATTCTGAATGTCTCCCTTGTTCTTATATATGGGTATAAGTGTACTCGTTCTCCATTCCTCGGTCATCTTTTGGTTTCTCCATATTTCATTAAATAGTCTTATGAGCCGAGTGATTCTTATTTCTCTTAGTATTTTCCAAACTTCTATAAGAATATTGTCTGGTCCTACTGCTTTACCACCCTTCATATGTTTAAGAGCCTCTTTTACTTCATTCTTTTGAATACGTCGGTAGAAATTGTTGTTTATATACTTTTCTGATTTGGCTAACTCTCCTAAGCTAATACTAACATTTTTATTTTCATTAAAAAGCTTATAAAAATAGTTTTTCTATCTATTTCTTATATCATCATTTGCCATAGATTTTTTTCATTCTCATCTTTGATACATCTAACATAATTAAGATCTTTAGTTTTCTTATCTCTATCCCTAGTTATCCTAAAAATATCTCTTTTACCCTCTTTTGAGTTGAGTTTTTTATATAAATCCTCCCAAATTTTAGCTTTTGCTTCATTAACGGCCTTTCTCGCTTCCTTGTTTGCTTTCTTATAAGCTTTTAAAGTTTCACTAGTTTTCTTAGCATAATGTAATTTGTAATATGCTCTCTTTCCCTCGATTTTATTTTGCACTACTTCACTCCACCACCAAGCTTTTTTTGTACCGGTATACCTCTCTTAGATACACCTAACACATCTTTCGTCACTTTCCTAATATGTATAGCCATATTATTCCACATATCACATGGTGTACCAACATAATTTCAAACATCTCTTTTAAGGACTTTTTGTTTAAATATATCTTCTTTCTTGCTTTTGAGGTTCCACCATTTAGTTCGAATAGTTTGATACACTCTTTTTTTCTTTGTCTATTTTTTTATTTGTAAATTCATAACTAAAGTCGATGTTGGGTGGTTAAGCTTTCTCCTGGAATTACCTTGCAATATTTACAACACGCTCTATCTTTTTTTTACAAATAAAGTAATCAATTTGTATTTGTGATAAGCCACTCTTATAAGTAATTAAATGTTCATCTTGTTTTTTGAAGATTGTATTGACTATGAAGAGATCAAATACCATAGCAAAATTTAAAATCTTCCTATCTTCCTCATTTATATCCCCAAAACCAAAGTTTTCATCAAATACCATAGCAAAATTTAAAATCTTCCCACCTTCCTCATTTATATCCCCAAAACCAAAGTTTTCATGAATACCTTGATATCCTAATGCCTCTTTACCGACATATCCATTTAAGTCTCCTCTTAAACAAATCATCTTCCTTTGTGGAATCTTTTGAATCACCTTATTTAACTCTTCCCAAAAAGTTATCTTTATACTATCTTATAGTCCTACTTTGGGTGCGTAAGCACAAACTATATTCAAAACCTCTACTTCTAACACTAATTTCAATGTCATGATTCGATCACCTTATCGTTGTATATCTACTACACTATCCTTTAAATCTTTATTTATGATAATACCAACTCCATTTCGAGTCTTTTCTTTACTTGAGTACCATAATTTAAAACCTATATCCTCTATCTCCTTTACTTTTTTTCCAACCCATTTTGTCTCTTGTAAATATAGAATATGAATCTTTCTCCGAATTATAGTATCTACCACCTCTATTAGCTTTTCAGATAATATTATGATATTCCAAGAACTAATACGAATCTTATTATCTAGGACTAGCTTCCTTATCCCCCGCATCCGTCCATATTCAAAATGCGGAGACCCTCTCTGAAAATTATTCACTACATTCGGGCGATAATGTAGCAGGACTAACTTCTTTACCCACACTCGTGCATGATGTGGAAACCCTCTTTGTAATTGATTCACTATATTCAAACGAAAATGTAGTGCCCCTTGCTTACTTATCATTGCATTCGGGCTCTGCAGCACGTCGCTAGACAGGGACGCCCCAAAGAAAAGCTCATAATTTTTGTAATCCATATTATAAAAATCCGACGAAGTTTTACGCTGACTATCGGAAGCCTAACACAACTCTCTTCCTTTATCTGGGCTAGGGACCGACAATGTAAGGGTAATCCCTTACATGGGCAGAGTTAATGACACAAACAACAACAAAAAATAATATTATTCACACACGGAATTGAAATGCCCGCACCCTTTTTACTGTACATATCTTTTTTTTTCTTAAAATATTTTCGATCATTTTCAATAATTATAAAAATATTCTTTAAAAAAGTGACCTGTCGTACATTAATCTACTTCTTACCCTCATTTCAGTTGTTCTTCCTTTCACTCTTTGACTCATTTAAGTATCTTTTATCTACAAATATTTTCAGCAAAGGAATAGATCAAAGTTTACTGAAAAATAAAAAAACCGAAAAAAAGAATTAAATTAAAAAAGAGAATTAAAAAGCCTATTGAGAATTCTTTAGATTTATTTATTTTTGCTATTGATTTGGTTTTTGGTTTTTTTATTTTTTAATTATTTTGATTGATTTCTTAATCGAAATTAAAAATAAAGAATTAGGAAATCCTCATGGAAGAGATGTGGCTCGGGTACATCTCTTTCGTTAGGACACAGTAGGTTTTTATTTTTATTTTTTTGTATGTTTCTTGATTCTCTTTTTCTTTTTCTTTTGTATTTTATGGTTGTTGTTTTTGTATTATTGAGTTGCGTCTCTTTTTCTTATTGCCTTTATTTTTAAATTTATTTTTTATTGTTTTTTATTTTTTCTTCATTGTAGTTTTTTATCGAAATTCGTAAGCATACACACTTAGGTGTGAAGCTAAGTAAAACCTCTCCTGGTAGAATAAAAGATCCGGTGAATATACTTTTGTTGAAATTGGGTGAGAGATGAGAGATGGGAAGAGAGAGGGAAGAGAAATGTTAGGATGAGATGTGAGAGAAAATATTATTTATATGGAGAGTAATTTTAGTATTTAGTGGAAAGGGAATGTAGGAGGGGTGTTGTAAATTTAAAAATTACCTCATACCTTTAACTTTTTAGAACTCTCTCTCTCTCTCTCTCTCCTTATACGGTTCTCATCTTACTATCGATCATCTTATACCATATCTGAGAAAAAAATGAAAAAAAGAGAGAAAAGGCGGATGATTCAAAAAGAATTTCAGTGACGGGGTTTTTTGTTGATTTTGATATATATTTTTTGTGATTTATTTGATGAATCGCAGTATAAGTGTGTCTTGAGTTGGAAACTTGATATTATTTTTTTATTTTCCCTATGTTTCTTGTTTTTTTCTTCTTTTTCTTCGACAAGATTTGTAAAAGTATGCGTTGTTCAACTGCGAAATAAACAACACTAAAGACAAATGAAATGCCATTCGTGAGATCCAATAAGAAAGAGACTCTTGTTAAAATTAGGTGTGAGAAGAGAAATACTAGAATCGGGTGTGAAAGAAGAGAGAAAGTGATGAGGAGTAATTTCAATATTTAAAAAAGGTGTGTAGATATTTAAAGTATGAATAGTAATCCCCAAAAAAGGGGGGTCTCAAACTCCCACATGGTTAATCATAATAAACCATGGGATTTAATTTGAAGAATGTGTGTTAAAATTTGCATTTTAGCTTTGTGTTTATTATTACTAGTAATCATTTTTAATTGATTGACGCTTTGTGTTTATTATAATCGTCGATACTACTCACTCACTAATATGTAGAATGTTGTGATATAAAGATTTTTTTATTGAAATTCAGAATGTTGCATACTGCTCATATTGTTGTAATAATATGTAGAATGTCGTATTGAGTATCGTTTTCACCTCATTGAGCTCTTGGCCTGCATTTCCTTTGACATCGTGATCAGCAATCCCGACGTTAGATGCTTGATATGGATCCCTATTTATAATGTAGTGATTTTATAAAAATTAGTTTATTACTTATGTAAAAATTTCTTTCAACACATGAAAAGTTCTTCTTGAATTCTAATTCCTATTATCATGTACTTGACAGGTAAGATGCTGCCTATATTGCGTGCTCATAAACAAATCAAATGAAAATAACAAGAAAATGGAAAAAGGATAACGAGAAAGAAGAAAAATGAGATAAAAAATGAGATAAAAAAAGAAGAAAAATACAATGCTTAAAAATAAGAGGGAACTAAAGTCTTTGAAAGGAAAGTCACTAGCATTTCTTTCTGAGGCACTTTCCCTGTTTTGTGAGCAGAGCTGAAACTAGATGATAGAAGTGTGGTATGTCCAGGTGGTGCAGTTGGCATCTTAAAGACTTGATATTTGCAGATCTATTTTTGGCGTGCTAAGGAGTTGAATCACACTTAAGGTATGTTCACCTGTTTGATGCATACAAAATGTTGAAGGAAAAGAAATGTTTAGGATATTGCAATTAGAGGGGTACTTGATTCAAGGGTGTATTCTTGATCTGCAGCCGTATTCTTTTCTTTTATCGGTCCCTTTGTAGAAAATTTTTGCAATTTTTTAGGTACTGAATAGGTATGCCCCTTTTTATGAAATTATGATAATATTTTTTGATTTTTGTGTGGCATTTGGCATGAGAGAAACCTTGGACATCTTTTTTTTTGGTGCAAGGTCATGATGTTGTGATCTTATTGCTGGATAATTTAGGAAGTAGGGTGAGTTGCGTAAATAAAATTTTTTGGTCGTGTATCGACTTAAAACTTTGTCTACAAAAATTATACGTGAGCGTGCCAACAAGTTTAGTCAAACTTGTAAAGAGATTTTTCTTACTATTTTGATGATTGTGGATAATTAGGTTCTTATCATCATAGGTCTTCTTGAACTGAAGCTCAAATGTCAGCCTAGACGCTTAAAAGAGTGATTTTAGACATCCAGGATTTTCTCAAAACAAATTTCACTCAAAACTTTTCCTTGGACTCCTCCACTAACACAATGTCATCTGCAAATGACATACACCAAGGTACTTCATCTTAAATATATTTTGTTAACTCATCAACCACCATTATAAAAAAGTATGGACTTAAAGTTGATCCTTATGTAACCCAATATTAACTTCAAAGAAGTCTAACATTCCTTCATGAGTCCTTACATATATTTTTGCACAATCGTACATGTCTTTTATAAGGTTTTTGTATGTCAATGGGATACATCTTTTTTCTAAAGTTTTCCAAAGAACCTCCCTCGATACCCTATCATAAGTCTTTTCTAGATCAATAAATATCATGTGAAGTTCTTTTTTTTTGCTCTAAAATATTTCATAAGATGTGAATCGCTTCAACAGTAGATCTACCTAGCATAAATCCAAATTGGTTCTCTATTGTACTCGATATTTGTCTTAACCTACGTTCAATAATTCTTTCCCATAATTTCATAATATGGCTCATTAACTTGATACCCTGAGAATTCTTACAATTTTGAATGTCTCCATTGTTCTTGTATATGGGTATAAGTGTACTCGCTCTCTATTCCTTGGGTATCTCTCTATATTTCATTAAATATTCTTGTGAGTCAAGTGATTCATATTTCTCCTAGGATTTTTCAAACTTTTATAGGAATTTGTCTTGTCTTACCGATTTACCACCCTTCATATGCCTCAGAGCCTCTTTGACTTCATTTTTTTAAATACATCGGTAGAAATTGTGGTTTATATACTTTTCTGATTTGGCTAACTCTCCGAAGTTAATACTAACATCTTTATTTTCATTAAAAAGCTTATAAAAATAGTTTTCTTATCTATTTTTTATATCATCATTTGCCACTGAATTTTCTCATTCTTGTCTTTGATGCATCTAACAAAATTAAGATCCTTAGTTTTCTTATCTCTAGACCTAGCTATCCTAAAAATTTCTCTTTCACCCTCTTTTGATTTGAGTTTTTTATATAAATCATTTCAAATTTTAGTTTTTGCTTCACTGACAGCCTTTTTTGCTTTCTTATAAGCCTCTAAAGTTTCGCTAGTTTTCTTAGCATAATGTAATTTGTAACATGCTTTCTTTATCTTGATTTATTTTGTACTACTTCACTCTACCACCAAGCTTCTTTTTGTGATGATACACCTCCCTTAAATTCATCTAACATATCTTTGACCACTTTTCTAATATTTATAGCCATATTGTTCCACATATCACAAGGTGTATCAATATAATTCCAAGAATTTCCTTAAAGGACTTTCTGTTTAATATATCTTCTTTCTCACTTTTGAAGTTTCACTACTAAGAGATCAAATTCCATAGAAAAATTTAAAATCTTCCTACCTTCCTCATTTATATCGCAAAACCCAAAGTTTCTATGAATATCTTGTTATCCTAATGCCTCTTTACTGATATGTCTATTTAAATCTCCTCACAAACAAATAATCTTTCTTTGTGAAATTCTTTTAATCACCTTATCTAACTCCTCCCAAAAATCTATCTTTATACTATCTTTTAATCCTATTTGGGGTGCATAAGTACAAACTATATTCAAAACCTCTGCTCCTAACACTAATTTCAACGTCATGACTTGGTCACCATATCATTGTATGTCTACTACACTATCTTTTAAATCTTTATTTATGATAATACCAACTCCATTTCGAGCATTTTCTTTACCTGAGTACTATAATTTAAAACTTTTATCATCAGTCTCCTTTGCTTTTTCTCTAAATCACTTTGTTTCTTGTAAACATAATATATGAATCTTTATCCAAATCATAGTATCTAAAACCTCCATCAGCTTACTGGACAATGTTTCGATATTCTAAGTATGAATCTTATATAGGACTAGCTTCTTTACCCCTCCCCCATTCATATTGAAAATACAGAGACCTTCTTTATAGCACCCTGACACTCGATAATATTTTCACATAATAGTCGAAATTCAGAAGTCATGACTCTTCAGTTGAAATTCAATCATTGTAGTCGCACATGGAAATGATTGACATTTTACCACTAAATGGTCTACTGATGTGTGCCAAATTTTTTGTCTTTGTACTGGTTAGATTGTGTCCATCATTCATGTATCGGGAGCATGTTAGTTCAAGTTACCACCTCTGACACTTTTTCAATTAGTATCTATAAAGCCTAGAAGACATTAGCTTGATCATGTATCGCTCATTCACTGTCTAATTGAGGTCAATTGCAACACAACACTTGAAATTTAAAGGTTGTAGCTGCAGATGATGATGGTGTGATTTGATCATTTTATGATTAACGGTATACTGATGTATGGTGATCATGTTGCCCTTGTACAGCTTAAATGTGTTCATCGTGTGTACTGTTCAACTTATAGGGAGTTGTCTTTGATTGTTTCCCTCTAGTTATTATTAACATAACTGAATTAGCTGATTTGTTTGACGGTAGAGGAGAGACCGATTGTATACAAGTTGATGATCTCTAGATTATTGATTGTGTCATTCAGACAGCAACAAGTTGGGGCATGGTTAGCTTGAAAACTACTTACCGAAATGGACCATTGTATGGTCCACGTGGTCTTCTCTTGTGTTCAAAAGATCGTCACAACATGCGTTTTAAGTGTCAAATGGGCATAGTCCCCTCCTGATCCAAACTTCTCGTTGGTGTCATAAGCTTGTATTCGATCCAATTGAATGTTAGGTGCTACTGAGGCTTAGTCAAATTGATATTATCTCTGGCAGAATTGGCTATTATGCTAGAGTCGTTAAACTGTTATGTTACCATATTCTGTTGGAAGAACTGCATGTTCTCTTCATGCATATTCGTATAAGTTGGTGGGCCTAAGCGCATGCTACCTTCTGTGGGTTGTCTCTCGTTTAGAAGTTCTGAGCATTTCATTTCTATGAACATTGTTACCTTAGCTTTCCGCTGGAATCCCAGGTATATGCAGAAGCGGCACTTAGTAGATGTGACGGAGATATTTAATCAGTTGCACGGTGAAAAGAAACAACGGCTCCTTAAACTTGCATGTATATGCATGCTCCTCTTCATAACCATGTTCTGGTAACCTGAACTTTTGCTCAGTAAATTAGTCACAAATCAAAGAGAAAACATTCAGCTTAACACTTGGTGCAAAAAATTGCAGGATGATATGGAATGTATTGGAAGGTGAGGGTTTTGAGGACTAGTCTTTGATGTGAGAGAGTGGGATCATTCCGTAGTTATTGCTCCCAAACTTGATCGTGTTTGTTAGAGTGCTGCATTGTTGGCCTCTTGAAAATGAGTTTGTGATATGTGATCATCGTTTAAGATGGTGTAGACATATAGAAAGAAGATCAAAAGAAAACCTTTAAGAAGTATAAAAAACTAGATTTTGAAAGTATTAAAAGAGATAGAGGACGACCACAAAAGTGTTGGAAGGAAACAATAAAGAATGATCTAGCCTATTCTGAGTTAACTGCTAATATGGTACATGATAGGCCTCTTGTGGAAACAAAGAATCCAAGTAGCCCACCCCATCTAGTATGAAAAAGGCTTAATTGTTGTTGTTGTTGTTGAAAGATGAAGACGATTTTGCTTCCCTTGATTCAACATGCTGCCCCAGTTTGTGATAGTCATTTTAACCTATTGCTAACCTGCCGCGTCATTGCCAAGGACAGAAGCTCATAACGCGATTTGTGGACGGCCATCTATTATGGCGCACAAGGAAATGTGCGGCACGCATAAATTGAGGAGTCTCTAGTTGACACCTCGTGCTCATCCTTTCACGTTTGTTTTATGAGAAGAAGGGTTTACTCTTCCCATGAAATTGTTGAATATGAAGTCACACCGTACAAGTGCGAATACAACAAAATGACAACCAAATGCTAATCGAGCCTTCTCCTTAGAAAATGTTACTGCTAATGATTTCCTTTCCAACAGAAGAATGATGTTTCATTAATAATGAAATAAAGTAGAGACAAATGCTCCATGGAGCACGTGTTACAAAGAAGATGGTTCCAAGAACCAACGCTCAAAGGATTGTGAAAATATGAAATTCAAATGGAACTCGACAAAGGGAGATTAATACGCCGATATCTGTCAGCAATTTGATAGTAAATACGGCTTCATGTGGAGATCTATACCTGCTTTGAAAATGTCTTCCGTTATGAGCCCACGGTAATCTCCATAATGTGAACGCATACAAGGCTAACATGCTTTCTCAATCCGCTGTTATCGCCAAAATTGGGAAGGGATGGAAAAGTCACTTTTTGGATTAATTGACTACTTTTTCGTATGAGCAATTGCAATAAACCAGAAAACTGATGATTAATTGTCTAGTAAATGCATCTTCACGGCCTAATTATAGCCGCGTGTGGATTAAGTTGCGCGTCTGACGGGGCGCCCCCTGCCCTAAAGCAGCTACGGTAGTACAAAGGGTTGTGGCCCCTCTTGGTCAGTTAACTTTCAACTCTGCACAAAAGAAGGCTCCGTTGGGGCCTTCAGCGTGCAGAAGATGCAATGTGTCACAGACAAATCCATAGAGCGCTTGCTCGTACGCTCCCTACATCCGGAGGCTTCACCATGTACCATAACCACTTGTAAACTCCCTTTTGTACATACACCATGTTGTGCGTGCGTGTCCCTTGTAAGGATCGGGTGTGATTATAAACCCAAGCCATGTGCGTGCGTCTAGGTCTAAGCTAGGTCACATTAGTCTAGGTCTAGGCTAGGTCAAGCTCGGACCCAAGTCGGGTCGGGTTCAGGCCATGTCGGGTTAGGTAGGTCGGGTTCCTGGTGGTTGAGTTAGTTCGGGACACTTGGGGGCTAACCGGGTGACGGTTAGCCTGTTGGGCGCAGGTGGCGTAGGACGTGAGGATCGGACAACGCCCAGTAGCAGTGACCGGGTGCTATGAAGACGTTGCTGTGCAGAAATCCCATGCTGTTGATCCAGTGCAGAAGGGTGCTATGACAGGGTCGTAGTGCGTGCAACAGACAGAATCAGACGCTCCAAGTGTGCTCCTTCGGTGCAAGGTGCTAGCGTGCCCATCTCTTTGGTGACAGGGGCTGTCACAGGCGGTGACAGTCGGTAGGTTCCTCCAGCACGCAGACAGTGCGCTGCCCACCCCGTTCAGCGACAGGGTGCTCTGCAGGGCGCAAGCGGTGCGCCCCTCTTTCGTTCAGCCGTAGGCGCCTGTGTCACAGGACGCCTCTCTTCCGTTCAGCCGCAGGCGTTACTCCAGCGTGTGCCGTGTGTTGTCTCCTTCAGCCACAGCCGAAGACATCTACTCCCAGCGACAGACGCGATGCGACCTCAAGGCGCATAAGACTATTGTGTGCAGCTGAGAGACAGGTGCAGCCGTGTGCACCCTGTCTACTGCAGCCGGACTTCAGTGTCGTGTACAGCCGACTAAAAGAGGGAGTCTACTTGTGCTAACCCCTCTTTGGTATTCATGTTTAGGCGAGGTTATCTCTGCTTGATTCCAGGTGAGAACCCTAACTAAATTGAGAAAACTCCAAGTTGTACTACTCACTACGGAATGGTAATGGTTTAAGGTTTATGCCCGTGTTTATGTATGTTTATCTCTGAATATGTATGAGCGGTGAATGTGCAAACCCCACCTCTAAACATCTGTTGAAAAGGCAAAGGTTTGGAATATAGGCCGTCACAATCAAACATGGTTTTGAAAATTTTTGGTTTTGAAACGACACTCACACAATGTGGCATATTGGATTGTCGGGGCGGGTACCATTAATTAGTAGGGAGGCCACAGCACAACACAACAGTCGGGTCGGGGCTTCCATCGCAAGGCTCGCTTCCTGCCTGCAGATTGAGTGGGAGAGGCTTCCTCTGCACAAAATCCCCTGTGCGTCGGAAGCAGACGCAGACGCAGCAGGCTTTTAAAAATGGAGGAACCCCAACTGCTGAGATCCACGAAAATCTCCAACTGCAAACCCAAAGAAATGGGAAGCATCGTCAAGGCCAAACAGTCCCCAAGAATTCAAACGACGGCATTCCCGTCGGCGCTCATCGCCAAGGCCGTCGTGGGTGTTCTGTTTCTGTTTGTGGACGTGCAAGCCGTGCTTCGAGCTGCTGTTGTGTGGTTGATGGAATTACGTTTTCTTCCGTGCAGGAGCTTTCTGCTCATGTTCTGCGTACTGAACGTGATTGTTTCCCCCCTCGTCTCGAGTCGTAACCCTCGCCCTTCCCGACAACACGATGATAGGGACTGCAGATGTATGTCAAAGGAGGGTGCAGAATCGTTAGCACAAGTAGTCATACCATAATTAGAAAAACCAGCAGCAACAACAGAAGAAGACGAAGGAGAAATTGAAGAAATCGAAGAATCTGATGAGGGATTCAACAGGAAGATAGAAGATTTCATTGCCAAGGTCTTGAGAGAGAGGGAGGGAGAGAGAGTTAGTTAAGTACTGATTAGGGACGTTACCAAAGATTTTGTAATGCATCTTTTCGAAAGTAGTCATCCAAATTCTGAGGATAAAGACTGAAAATATATCGTTCGCCTTAATTTTTCTGGTCTTGGAATTTCTAGGGGAGCGGTAAGCTGTTCTATTGTATGTCACTCTAGGTACGAATTGGTTCATGGACAAGGACAGCCATAGGACCTGCAAATGGTATTAGGCTACCGTTCCTTGATAGCCCTCCCATTGTTCTTCTTCTTTATTTTCCTTTGCTACCTCTTCTTTTCTCCATTAATTGATGATGGTTCATGGACAAGGACAGCCATAGGACCTGCAAATGGTATTAGGCTACCGTTCCTTGATAGCCCTCCCATTGTTCGTCTTCTTTATTTTCCTTTGCTACCTCTTCTTTTCTCCATTAATTGATAAAAGACTTTCTGCTACCCTTGTTCGCGTAGTGGAAATTGAGAGGGAGGAAACACAGCGCTTTGTCACCCGCACTTGGGAAAGTGGTCATAATAACCGGTATCAGCGGGCAGTTTTGACGAAGATTGCAGCCTTGTATTTCTGTTGTAGGAACGGAGAAAACCAAGATCGATTCACAGTTACAACAACAAAATAAATAAGAAATCATTGGGAAACTAACAGAAGACTAGAAAAATGTTTGTTAATAAACAGAAATAAAATAGAAGTGAAAGCAAGTAAATGGAATTATCTGCGAGAGATCAGCTTCCATCTACCACGCATCCATTCACCACCGCGGTTGAGATGATGCTGAACTACTTATATAGCCTCCTCCGGCGCCAAAGGAAATGGGATAACCATAAGGTCCTCAAAGTGGTTTAGGATCCTAGATTAATTAAGAAACCTTAAAACAACAAAAATTAAGTTTGACACGTCAAACATTCAGTTAGTAGTAGTACCGCATCTATTTTTGGTCAGGAGGAGGAGCGACGGCCCAACTCCATAGTCACGTTAACAACCCTCGGGTGCAAGATGGTCAGGAGAGTTGGCACCAATTGCTTGGCTATCACTCGTTTCCTGAGTAACACATAATCGACTTTGTGTTTTGTCAAGAACCAATGGACGACTTGTAACTTTTTCCGCTTTTCACAAGAATATCTCATCAGATAAAAAATTCTGTTTGAGCACTTCTTTCAGAAGGTTCGACCGCGTTATAGGGCCTACCCCAAAAGTCGGCCGACGTTTAACCAATCGTGCAAAATCGTAGAGGAGGAAACTGTAAGACAGTGACAACGTGTGACGGTGCTTTTCCCCAACTTTTGGGTCTATTAGATCGAAAGAAGCAGTTGACGCGTTTAAAAGAGCAGAGCAATTTCCTATTTTGCATGTTCCTCTGAGTTTCGATTTCTGAATTTGGTGCTTAAGCAAGTTTGTTTCTTCTTAAAATCTTGGCGAGCCCCACTTCATTCTGTCTGAATAGCCAATTGGTGGAAGTGGATTCTCGTGGATCCCTTGAAACAACGAAAAGAGAGAGATACCAGGCGTACTCTTGCAAATCAAGCGGTGTGTGTAAAAGCTATGGACAAGCACGGTACTTCATTCATTTCATAAAAATGTAAATCACAAACACGTGATTAGTACCAGAAGTGCGAGTTACAAGTCCGCGAAAGAATACATTAAAGAGCATCCTAATTAGACTAGGGACATGAGTACCTGGAAAGTCATATTATATCCACAAGGCGGCTCCAAAGAAACAGCCAGACGCTGCTTAATTATTCAGAACCAAATGGAATCCTTCACCTTGTTAGACAAGATCACCCTTTCACAGTTCTATTGGATGTTCATGAAGCAGCCCCTCGGTAAATTCTATTTTATCCAAATCCTCCAGGTTGCTCAAGGGTTTCTTTCTATCTCGATCACTATCCTTTGTGCAAGGATTTTATATCGGTTGAATATCTTGACTCGGGCAACGAGTGCACGGTGTTCCATCCATCTGCACTGGAGGTCATCAGCTTCTGTGGTTGATTAGCAGAAAATGATGGACCTTGCTCATCATAGGGCTCACCCATGGTTGAGCTAGAAACAGGAATTGCAGCTGCCGTGGGTGTCACTGATGTGACCCGCTGTGTTGTTTCAAGTTTTGGCTTCTTGTTGATATGCTGCTCCTGGTTGCTTGGCATAAAACTCCCAACCACGATCTGATACCATAATCTTATTCATATTAATAGATGAAGACCATAGGTAAAAGAGAATAAGCATGCCGTTTTGCGGAAAACAGGAAAAACAAGAAAGTGCAGCATGCAAGAAAACCACATGAATAAAACAATTCGTTCTGGTAGAGAAAAGAGAATAAACTCGCCGTCATGCAGAAAACATGGAAAACTATACACCCAGCTACATGCGTAACAAACATAATAATATTTGCAGAATAAAACAAAAATGTTGTTCTCAAGGACAAGAACATAGAAAGGTCTATTAATAATATTTAATTGTACCAGTAACTAGAAACCATAATATCAATAAGCAGAGAACTCCACAAATACGAACTCTCATCATTAGATACCTCGGAAAAACTGGACGAAAGGTAACATGAGTACATGCTCATACAACACATAATTGAAGATACCGAAAGTGAAATACCTGCACAGGAGTGGCTGCCGTTAATAAACCTGCTACACCGCCACCTACAACACGGCCATCCGGACTTGCCAAAGAAACACTCAAACCACCAGTTCGGCTCCTGGTTCCACCATTCTCTGTCAGCGTGAATGACCCAGACAAGGAAAGTATTTCAAAGCGACCCTGCCAGGAAATAATTAAATAAAGCACTAAGAGATGAAGCAAGAAACATATGACATTTTAAATAACTCTAAGCGAAAACTAAGCTCATTTCTGAAGTATGAAACGAGACTAAGCACAATTTTTCTGGAGGCATCATACTGAAAGATGGCTACATTTATTCATAAGCAATCAGTAAAACTTTTTACTTGTATAACTAGTACAACATGAGAAACTAAAGATAGAATTCTACGCTTTCATACCACCTGTACAGTATTCCAAGAGACAAATATGTTTGTTTACACTGATTTTCCAGGAAAAAAACAGTTTCACCCGCAAATTTGCTTACTGTCATTTGATTTGTGTAAGTTGTTAAATTCAAACAGGCACTAAATTCTAAAAAATTGTGACTACAGGAACATTTAGTATTTATCATAATGTGAGATGATGCATATAACAAGTTGAAAATCATTCCAAGTTTGACGCTCATAGACATGTATCAACCAGAAAACTATAACAATTTGAAACACCAATTGCGCAGATAAATGACAATTAAAAGGAGGGGGACATTTCCAACCATTTTACTAAAATCTCAATAGGCCTGAAATGCAAAATGCGCATGGATCCTTAAAATGAATTGTTTATATTTATAGTGACCCAAGGTGCATGTTTGACGAATTTTGAATGAAAGAGAAAAATTCTGAGAAATCTTTGTGGTAGCAGACAACAAGTTTCCCCATGATTAGATGTTAACCCATAGTGAAGCTCTAATTACAGCATGGAGCAACCATACCTCATAAGTCAAGATGCCACCTGAGGAATCAGGCTGCCTAAGAGTGACGTTGGAGATGGCACCATTGGCAGAAAGAACACATATCGCTCTTGGTCCTTTTTGTGAAAAGGACATTATCTTCATTGTTATATCCTATAATGCATAAAAATCTAGCAGTGATAAGTATAGTAAAAGAGCATCTGTAGTTGTGGTAGTAGGACTAAAAACTTGTGGACATCTTTGCTTGCAAAAGTGCACAATTCTCTACTGAAACTAAAAAAAGAAGATTTATGCACATATCATGGCATCATAATAACTGGACAGAGAAAACCTAAATCTCAGCATGGAGATACAACTCTAGTTAACAATATAACCTGAGAAAAAAACATATGTAAGCTGAGAAATATGCCAGCCATCGGTTCAGATAAGGCACTCAAAAGCATGTCGCAATCCTGGCTACAATTTAAACCAAGAAGCATGTGCTTTAGGAGATCAAATAATGTTTTTTTCCTTTGTATCATTCACATTCAATCAGGAAGTGCTTGGCACGAGGACGGTTCCTAGGCATGCTTTACAAGAACCAAGATGCAATATCATATTTGCTTTTGGTGACAGTGATGATAACCATATACAAAAATAACATTACTTTTTAAAGGCTTGGAGCACTCTACCCTTTCTTTACATAATCTAATACAGGTATATTTTTATTGCAGCACATGGGAATCTCAAAAACTCCGAGTTAAAGCTATCTTATAAAGGAAACATGAATGGGTACAAGAATGCATTTAAAGCAACGTCCATAATGGCACAAACTCCCTTAAAAGACATCATTGGGAACAATAGTCATACAGGATGATGCTACTAACTCAAAGTAAAATAAACAAATAAGATTCGCATAATTGTCATGATCAGCAAATTTCAGGAAGTTGTGCCGTCTATCCATGAAAGTCATCACTTCATCATCATCACGTATACTAAAGACTTGAAAGAAAAGTGCAAGATGTTCGGTATCAGACAAGTTGTAGGATATGGATGTCCACGTATTTCAATCTGAGGGCACTGCACCATAAGGATGAGTAGCCTGATTAACGCTAGCTTGTTCTTTGTTTTGTCATGCTTAAAGACATTTTGCTCTCCATGGGAGCCTTGCACCCTATTTGAACATGGTTCACGAACCCACTTCCATGGCCAGATCCCGGTTAAACGGAAGAGCAGAGATGTTGAGGCCCAAGGGCCATAGTGTCCGACGATAGGTTTAGGAGACTTCTGTAGTGAAGATGCCATGCCTATAAGTAGGTGTTTACATGATGATGCAACCAAAGACAGCTGTCTGCCTGACAAGATGTAGGTTGTGATTGTAGGGAGGTCGGCACCTAGCCTAGATCATGTTGTGGATGAATATTCCCCTTAGGAACTTCAAAAAAGAACAGCGCAGGCCTGCTGCTCTTAACATCCAAAAAGCATACATCCAACGACAGTTATTGTTCACTTTCCTGACATTCACTCCAAAGAAAACTAGTCCAGTTTCTTAGGAGCCCAATAGAAGTCATGAAGAACATGATGCCTTGTTAGCAATCAGAAAAATCGTCTAATCAAAGTCAATAAACATATTTCAGCATTTAATTTTTGTGACGAAATCATCAGAGACACTGTCGATCCCTATGACAGCTTAAAGGAAAAAAGTGAGAAATATTTGGTAGCTCAACGTGAAAAAGAGTTCTTCAAGATATCATACAAGAACTATCGTAGAACAAAATCAAGCAAACCAAGTTTGCGATGCTCAAATTGCTAGCAAGCAATACTGAAGGCTGACATTTCCGGAACTATTTAAACTCGTGACAGGAGGCCCAATGCTATCATGCTCTCACACTTAAGTTTAAGTTGGTGTAAAATGGAGAACATTAGAGACAATCATCCACCGAGAAAAAGAAATCGGTCAATCAACGAGGGTTTAAGCGTGGTTATGTTATAAGTGCGGTATCACGTAAGAAGAGAATCCTTAACATACGAATTTAAAAAGAAAAAAATGTTTACAGTACAGTTCGACATGAAGAGCATGAAATGGATAAAGAAAGGGGCCACCTCTCCTGCAGCAATAGTGATCACATGAGGAGTGAAGTCGCCTCCAGCTGAATGTCCGATCCACTGTCCTAAGACCAAAGAAAATTGGAAAACAAATGAAGTGAAGACGTAGTGTCACCCCTTGTATTTCTTTGCCTTTGGAACTAATAGTTCAAATTAAGAAGGGGAAGTAAAGATTTTCCGCCATAGTAACAATTCTCACTCTTGGCATTTCTAGGCAAGGGTTTCTCTTCTCAACTTAGGATTTCAAAAGTTAAATTTTCTCGTAACAATCTCAGGAAATATGCCATGATCTTACAATTCTGGATTTCAAAATGTTGTGCTCTTTATTTCTTGCAAAAGAAAATGTTTAGATCCGAACTTCTTGGGAGAAGTGGTGACAACGCCTCCACCACCAACCAAAGTTCAATTTATCGTAGGCCCAATCAGCCGGGTGCAGTGACCAATCAACCAGCAACTGATTGAGTCATGGAACCAAGCGAAACTCCGGCAGATAAAGACCTTGAGCCACTTATGTTTAGCCAACACTTTCCAGGTCTTACTCGTTCGTCTCTACACTAAGTGATGCATGAACTGTAGATATAGGTCACCATTATGACTAGGTTGAGTTGTTGTTGTCAGTGGTTGAGCGGAGTGTAGGTCAGCGGGCAGGCACCCGCTTTCGAAAAAGGCAAGATTAGGGCATCAGATAAAGCGGACAGAACAAGCAATCATAATTTCCCTGATACCTCTGCTACTTGTCACCTACTAAATGCCTGTCGTTGTGTGTCCATGTTAAGAATGATGGGACCCTGTCCGAAGTCAAAGTTGAGTGAGAGGAATCTTGCACAGTCAACGAAACGCGACCTGGTGGGCGTTCTAACTTCTCCAAAGGACTAGGGCTTCTGGATTGCGATGAGTGATGTAACTTCATCAAGAGGGAACGTCACAATTAAAGACTACTACAGTCTTGCACAAAATCTGTCCGAGACAGGAAGAAGAGAGATAGCGCAGGGCGGGGCGCTTACTTACCGAGTGCAGCCAGGCGCTGCTTGTTGCCAGAGCCACGTGGCCGCCCTCTACTCCGTTTAGATGAGAAAGATCTAGGGGACGACGCTGATATTGGAGGCAGCGCCAGCGCCATATTGCTACTGTCCCGGTCATATTTGCGAGGCCTCCCACGCTTCTTCCCACTGCTGAAGCCCATGCTCATCATCCCACCTGCACCACCACTCCCTCCCCCTTCCTCTTCGTTCCTCGCCGCTGCCGCCGCACTATAAGCCACCACCGTCGTCGGCTCATAGCTTGCCACGGGTTCCGCTGCCATCCCTTGTCCAGTACCCTCCATAAGTACGCGCATACAACTCGTTCAACCGAAAATTGCAGGAATTAGAAGAGAGGAATTGAAGGCCTGCGCAACAAAAGTCCTCGTTGGAACGCTTCTAGGCTGAGATCAACATGCCCCTCGAAGAAACCATTATTGACAGCAAGAGATGGCTTCAAGAAGAAGAAGAAGAAGAAGAGGACTGTGGTGGGGGGGAGAAAGAGAGCAGGGGGGAAGGAAGACGAAGAAGGGCCGAGTGGGGGAGGGTGAAAAAATCAGGAAATGACGGATTATTTTAACCTTGGGAGCACCATAACCCCAAAAATACGTTTCTGAAATAAAAAATCTCATGTCCGACACAGAAATTAAATTTAAAATTTAATGAGATTAAAAGGAATTAAAAATACAGGAAAGAATATGTGAGAGGCGATTAAAAAAGAAGAGGAGGAAATTTAATATATGGCATAAAGAGGAGGACGGCAGGGGAGTAGGCAAAGCAGGCCTCTCTTTTTTCTATTTCTTGCCTTTGCATTTGCTTTCAGCCTTAGCTGACAGGTGAACGTTGTGAGTCTCTCTGTCCTTTGTTTCTTTCTTTTTCTCTCTCCTCCTTTGTTTTTTAGTTTTTAAATATCTTCCCTCCAAAATTTCCCTAAGCACCATTTTGTTAGGGTTCGTTTGAAAGCCCCCGCTTTGCTGTGTGCTTTTGGTAAATCGAAATTATATATAGAGAGAGAGAGAACCGGCATCTGTCGCTCATACCTCCTCGCTTTTTCATTCCCCACCTTCTAAAAACATTAAAAGAACTTCAACCGTAACCAATCTTAAGAAGGCGTTGGCCTATGTACTCTTTTATTTATCTTTTTTCGTGTACATATAGAGAAACATCAAACCACAATGAAAAGTGCAACAGGGCAAATAACTTTGCTAGGGAACCAATCAGTCACAACGACACGAGGAGCAAAGGAACTAAAAGCCTCAATTTCATTGCCAACGATTGGCTGACCCCACTACGCTCAAGAGGAAGCCAGCAATAAACCTCCAGAAGAAGAAGCAATAGCTACTCTCCCTCCTAACGATTTGTTTTAGTGATGCATGTGTAAAGTAAAATGGCCATTTTCGGACTATAAAAATATTATATAAAAGAGAAACTGTAATATTATAAAAGAGAAACTGTAATGTTATAGAGATTAAAACAAAGAATATGAGACATAAAGCTCAAACGTGAAAACCATGAAGATGAAGGTATATATAAATATTGTACAAAAGAAAACATTATAAGATCTTCCTACGTAATCCGTTTGAGGGAAATTGTACATGCTCACCCTCTCGTTCTTCTCTTATTCTTTTTTCTATACAGATCTTCCAAACACCTTCCTCTACAAACTACGATATTCACACAAGTATCAACACCGATCTCGGCCCTCAGTGGTATCAGAGCGGGATTATCGAAACCTGCATATAGAGCAGACAGTTAACAAAAAAAAAACAAACAAAGACAAGAGAAGATGGAGCAGCAACCTTACCTAGAGGTAAGAGAAAGCAGAACACCAAGTTCAACTAGAGGCAAGAGAAGGCGGAGCGGCAAGAGGTGGAGCGACACACTCAGTCGGAAGGCAAAGCGACGAAGAACAACTTGATCCCCTCTCTCTCTCACTTTTCTTCTTCTCCCATTGCACTCTCCCTCTCCCCGTCGCCTCTCTCCCTTATCTCTGCATCACCTCTCTCCCTCTCTTCTCTATCTCCTTCTTCTCAAACCATCCAAAACCACTTAGCAGTTTTTTAAAACCATGGTGAGAAAATCGTGGGCGCCGAGTAGTTGGCTTAAAAGTCTGTTTTGCCCCTAGTATTTCGTAAAAATTTCAAATCTACCACACAATGAACTTACAAAAGGTCTAGATATTTTTAAATAAAAAGAGAGTTTTGCCCTTAATAAATGAAAAGACAAAATTATCATCTGATAATTTTTGAAAATTATGAAATATCAAACATGAAAGTATGAAGTTACCCCTGCATGGTTTAAAATTCACAGTTTTGTCATTATGCAAAATACAGTACTGCCCCTATCTTTTTTAAGAAAATTTTTAAAAAGTTGAGAGTATAGTTACTAATTTATCCTCAATCAACCATGAATTTTATAAGAAAACTATGTGCCTTTTTACTATTATGCTTTGAGTCTTTTTTGAAAAAATTCAAAACAGGATAGAAGAGTAAAATTTTTAGTTTGTTCCTAAGGTTTTGAGAAATTACAGTAGCATGAAATAAAGAAAAAATTGCAGTTTCATCCCTTGACTAGTTCTGAAATAGCATAATCAAATTAAGAGTTTTTTCAATTGATATATAAGTATCAACTAAAAATACTCATAGGTACTTGGACATATTTTTCAAAATAGTAACTATATATATTGTTGCAAATTGCTAACACACTTGGTTGGTTGTTTTCTTTAGACCATCCTATTGTTATTTTTGTCAAACAAATTAAAATGAACTCCAGAATTTGTGTATCTGAGTTGGAAAAATCGAGAAATTGAATGGTCTAAATTTCCAAGTATGAAAAAGACGTATACCTTTAGCTCTTACATTTGAAGGTGTAAATTATGTCTTAAATGATACAGTTTCACCACCTACTGCAACTGCATCAAAAGAAGAAAAAGAAGCGTACAAAACATTCCTTAGAGATGATACCACAGCCAAAACAATAATGTTAACCTATATAGATAATGACCTAATTAGGGTATTTAAAGAATACAAAACTATAAAAGAGTTGTTTGATTCAATAATAGCTAAATATAACACTACAACTAAATTATATGTTTAGTTACTAGTACAAAAATATAACTTCTATAAAATAAAAAGAGATAATGTAATAGAATATGTAAACCAAATGTTGGTAATAGCAAGGTACCTAGTTGTAGCAAAATCGGTTATTCCTGTAGTTAAGCAAATATCAACTATTCTAAATAGTTTTCCCTCTTCATTAAATGTGGTTGTCACGACCTTAAGATTAAGAGGTGAAACAAACCTTTCTGAGTTACCCATCAAACTAGCAATTGAACAATAGCACATGAATACAAATAAGAAGAATAAGTTGCTAGTAGCTCAAGAAGAAATTAGAGCAAACTCTAAACCAAACTAGAAAAAGAATAAACCAAACAAAAGGTTTGACAAGAATAACAATAAAGGTGATCAAACTTTTAAAAAAATACAGGAAAATGCTTCTCAAGTCAAGTGCTTCAATTGTGGGAAGATGGGGCACTAAAAGAGAGATTGTTGCAACAAGAATAATGATAGTTAAACACCCAATAGTGCAGTCAATCAGAGAAGTAAGACATAATCTGTGTAATTTTATAATGTTTCTTCATTAATCGCCCAATATTTGGTTGTGGATTGACTCCGGAGCAACAAGACATATCTCGAAAAGCAAAGAAGAGGCCATAGACTTAAAGAAATATAAACCAAGAGAACATAGGGTATATATTAAAAATAACACATTCTCACATGTCCTTAGTATGAGTCCTTTAGAATTTATATACAAGACATACCGGTTTTTCTAACTGATGTATTAATTATGCAAGTATAAAGCGTAATTTGGAGTTTCTACCTTAGTTAAGAAAGGTTTTGAAGTTATGTTTATCCCAAGTAAGGTAATCATAGGGAAGCATGAAATAATAGCCTTCTGAAGATTGTTCAACGACGAACAAAGTTTGTTAAGATTAAATGAAAGAGAAGGATTTTCTACTTATATGAATGTGCCTTTGATGGTGATGTGAATGTATGACATAGACGACTAGGGCATATAAGTCTAAAAAAGTTAAAGAAAATATTCAGCTTTGACTTATTGTCAATTTTATAGGAAAACACCTTTGGTAAATGTGAAGTCTTTATATAAGAGAAAATGATAAAAAAAATATTTTCCAAGAAAATAACAAGGACAACAACCCAATTAGGACATACATTGAGAGTCTTGAGATAAGATAATGGTGGTGAGTATACCTTTATAAAATTTCCAGAATTTTGTAAAGACTATGGTATTTCAAAGCACAATAAAATACTCACACACCTCAATAAAATGATGTAACAGAAAGATATAATAGGACCTTACAAGTTCCTGTTATATCTTTCTGTTACACCATTTTGTTGAGGTGATGCATCTCTATCAAGGGTATCTTGAAGAAAGGCAGTAAGTACATTTGTGTATATTCTAAATAGAGTACCATGTAAAGTTCATTATCTACAACATATGAGATGTGATTTGGTAGAAACCCAAACCTAAGACATCTCAGGAGATGGGGATCTATCGCTCATGTGAAGATCCTTGATTAGTCTAGAGATAAACTAGATAGTTAGTTCTTAAGATATATATTTATTGGATATACTAATGGATCTAAGGGATATTAGTTTTATCACAAGGACCACAGACTCATAGAGAGCAGGGATGTTAAATTCCTAAAAGATATAAAAAATAACATCCTTGAGAATGAGGAGGAGAATGTCGATGATCTAATAAATCTAGATCAATCATCAGTCGAACTCATAGATAAACTTCCTAAACAAACCAAAACTTTAAGTTGACATAAAAGACATAGGATCACACCTCCTACTTAAATGATTATTACACTTACCTTGCTGAAGAAGTATGTAATTTGGTGGATTTATATTAACTGATTGATAACTTGACATATAAGTAGGATATTAACTCATCTAAATATTCATTGGAAAAAAGCCATGGATGAGAAAATTAAATTCATTAAGAAAACCAAGTATGCGAATTAGTTGAACTGCTTAAAGGAAGGAAAGTTATAGACTGTAAATGGGTTCTTAAAAAAATATATAAGGTCGATAGATCAATCGACAAATTTAAAGCACTGTTAGTTGCAAAGGGTTTTTCGCAAAAGTAGGAGATAATTTATGTTGAGACATATTTCCTTGTTGCAAAATTTACATCCATAAGAATAATCCTAACGATATCAACATATTATGATTTGGACTTATATCAATTAGATATGAAAATTTCTTTCCTAAATGGAGATTTAGATGAAATCATATATATACAACAGCCCGAAGAATAGAGTTGAAGGCCAAGAATATAAAGTATATAGGTTGAAAAAATCCCAATATGACCTTAAACAATTACCTCGTCAATGGCATTTCACCTTTCAAAATGTCATTATTGAACTTGGGTTTGTGGCTAATGAATTTGACCACTGTGTATATGTTTGAAAAAGTGGGAGTCACTTTCTCATCTTATCATTATATGTAGATGACATATTGTTGACTGGGAATGACAATGAAATGGTTGTCAAAACTAAGTCATGGTTAAAATCAAGGTTTGAAATAAAGGATAAGAGGGAAGCATCCTACATTCTGGGTATAAAGATTTCTCGAGATAGAGAATCTAAACTTTTATGCCTAAGTTAGGAGAGAGATATTGATTATATCCTAAAAAAGTTTTAAATGGGTAAATGAAAGTCTCTATCCACACCCGTTACGAAAGGGGCAAAACTTAGCAAGGCTGATTGTCTCGGTGAAGGAGACGATAAATCTAATCTTCCTTATGCATAAGCTATGGATAACTTAATGTATATTATGTTATGTACAAAACCTCATATCAGCTTTGATATTGGTTATATAAATATAAATCAAAGTAATCTTTGATGACAACATTGGATAGTTGTGAAAAAGATTCTAAGATATCTTAAAGGAATAAAGGACTTGAAATTATATTTTCAAACAGAAGAGCTAAAAGTAGTAGGTACTTAGATGCCGACTTTGCTCGGAGCAAAGATAACTGTAAATCAACCTCAAGACAAATATTCTTATTTGGAGGTAGAGTTGTTTCTTAGGTATGAAAGAAACAAAATTGCATAACATTGCACACAAGAAGTTGAGTATGTAACTTGTTGTATGACTGCAACTAGTACCATTTAGATAAGCCGCTTCATATATGATTTAAAGCTGGATATAGCCAACGAGCGGGCTGTCATTTATTATGACAACAACGTAGCAATTACTCTTATTAAGAGTGAAGCTGATAACTCCTAAAGCAAGCATATAATGGTTAAGTGCCACTATGTTTATGATATGGTTATGAGAAAGAAAATATCCATCTCATATATGCCAACTTAAGGTATATTAGCAGACCGTTTGACTAAAGGCGTAACAGAGGATATTTTCTCAAAACATATTACAAACATGGGGTTTGAGATATGTTTGATTATTGTGTAAGTAAAAAACCACACAAAAGATAATGATTGCAATAACAATCATACGTGACATAACTGAAAAACCCAACAAAAGTGAGAGGCAAAACCAGTATATCAGATTACTTGGTTCGAATGGCCAAGTGGGAGATGTAACATAAAATAGCCATTCTCTAGCTGTAAAAACATTACACAAAAGAGAAACTGCAACGTTACAATAGAGAAATAGTAATGTTATAGAAATTAAAACATAGAACGGCTTGAGATAGAAAGCTAAAACGTGAAAACCAAGAAGATAAAATCGTCTATAAATATTGTACAAAGCAGAGTCAATGAGGGATTAAAGAAAAGAAAACATTACAAGATCTTCCTGTGTAACCCGTATGAGGAAAATCGTGCATGCTCACCCTCTCATTCTTCTCTTATTCCTTTTTCTCTACACCCCTTCTGCTGCAAACTCCGGTATTCATATAAGTATCAATGCCAATCTCGACCCCTCAACATGGTCATATGAGTTTTCTTCGCACATAACCCTGGAAGTTTGACAATCTAACTATTCAAGTTGTAGCGGTCAAGTGTTAGAATCTAGCTAGCTAATGCATCTCTTACCATTCTTGACACTAGAAGGCCTCAAGTTGGAATCAGTTATTGAGGATACCTCCGGGTTCTATGGGTGAGGATGTTACCGGACAGACACTGATAACCGGGTTGGTACCTAGTGTCAACCAACCTCATATAAGGGAACTGAGATAACCCGCAACTTGTTCCTTTGAGCAAAATCGTTTACTTATGGTTTCTAAGGAACTCAATACACCTTCATCTTGTCTCTTCACAGAAGCATTTTCAAAAACATATAAAAGAATTCAAGTGCCTAAAAGATTTTCGTTGACACACATACAATCACGTAAAACCAAGTTCGGCCTATTGGAGGGAGTCCACATGACTGTCCAAAGGAACCGCCCAACGATCTTCCCTTTTGGCAGTCTGACTCCACCAACGGTAGTTTGAACAGTAATGGGGCCGACCTAAGGAGACTTATCGTATGCAACTCCTTGTCTTCCCTTGATGAACTCTTTAGGTCCTAAGCAACTCCTTAAGTCCTTCTGGTTTACCTTGGCAATTTGTTCGGTTCCCTTCCTTGGAGCTTCTCTCTCTTCTTTGGCCTTCACTCATACTCCTCCTTTTCGACCTCCGTACCTTGGCCATTTAAATTCCTTTTATAGCTCAAGAGGCTAGAACATCATTACCATACTTAACGTAAACAAACCTAACAAGCATACAACCTGCTGGTCGAGTGACCTACTATTGACCCGTTAACATTAGCCAACAGACATATGACCTTGTATTGTCCTGGCTAGTAGACTAACATTCGTAAGGAGACACCCAACTGAACCATTCTGTCATTGTAATCATCTTTTCCAGCAAACTAATTTTGGTTAGGAGACATCCACTTAAACTCGACATTCATTGCTCTCATACAGCTTTAGGTGGGCCGCTCCTACATGCCCATTTTCTTGAATTGGTGGGGTCATTCTCGGGTGTTAGTCTGCATTCCTCTAGCATTATTGTTTCGAGGAAGCTAGCCATGTGATGGTCCCATTCTGACTTTGCTCATGTGATCTTCGTGCATGCCATTGTCCTGTTCGGGCTTCCCACGAGTGGTTCCAGTGCAGTACCGTCAAAACGATTGTAGTCTTCCCACGTGCGGCACCAGTACAGTACAACCCACTGGACCATCATGTGTGCTCCTTGCTACAACCAACCGACACTGCATGTGTTTCTAACTCCCCTACACTCCGATGGGACTTGCCTTAGCTTATTCTTAAAACGTCTCACCCTCATGCACCAATCCTTTATTTCAACACATCTTCATTAAGACCACCCAACTATGCAGTCCTTTAGTGTTGTGTAGAAGGGTGTTGTCTTTCCATTGGAGCAACATGGGGACCATCCGATTGTGCAAATAATTCATGTTGTACAGTTAGATGTTGTACTTAGGGTAGGCTATTGGTTGGGTCATATGATTGTGCAATACTTCTGTGCTCCATGGCAGGGGGACCGTTCTGGGGCTTGCAATAAAGGAATTCAAATCAAAACTTCTCCTACCACACCTATGTGGTGAAGCATAACTGGAATTGGTCGTGTTGTTGCATATTTAGTTTTGGATGATCAGGAGGAGTAGAATGCCGCTGAATCTGTTTACGGTTCTGTAGATATGAAAATTTTACTCCAAGCTTATGTAGAGACTTGAAATAAACTTCTCAAATCTACTTTGCTTGCACGAGAATGTCAGCTAGTTTTTAAAACTAGTAAAAGTTTACAATCTAACTTTGGTCGATTGTGGTTAAGCGAGATCTTTTCGCTTTAGGCCTTCTTCAACTGACTGCTCTGTCATAGAAATACAGAGACTCACAAAAAGTTTTGTATCTCAGTGTACATAGCTTTGCTTTTAGTGAATTTGGTTTTGCTGAAAAGCTATGGATGTGAGCTTTCTAATAAACTAAGTTTCACTCAATTTAAATCACTACATAAGGAGTTGTGGGACTTTTACCCAACCTCTATTGCAAGAAAACATACTGTGTAGAAACGGTTTTAGTTTTTTCCCGATTTTACATACTTTTAATTAGTGATGGGCTTGTGTGTGTAGAAAATAGAGTTGTGAGACTTTTACCCAACTTGTGTTGCACGACCCTAAAATTCTTAAAAATTTTATCAGAGGTGGGCTTGTGTGTATAGATAAAGTGTGTCGAATTTCATATCAATCAGAGCAAAGATGAAGAAATAAAAATTGAAGCAACATACGTATGCAGAGATGCTGAAAATGGTTTTTCAATGTTTTTACAACATACGTGATGCAACTCACCCGAATTTAAATTGCATAAACACAACAACCCAAAGTAAATTGCTGAAGGGAAATGAATGTAAATATGTATATTAGCTTAAGCATAGAGGGGGTTAGGAGTTATAGGAGTTTTATATAGTATAAAGAGGCAGAATCAAGAAAACAAACAAGTAGAGTGCGTAGGAAATGAAATCTACTTGCTATTACAACATGGGGAGAGACAAAGCTCCATTATTACAACCACTTCTTTGAATTGAATGTTAAGAGAGGAATTAAGGTTGGAAAATGAAAAGAAATACTCACTTAGCAGCCCAAGAACCAGATTCACGAAGGGAGAATTCAACCCCTTCCTTGATTGGAACTGCCCCTTCTTCTTCCTCCCTTTTCTCTCTTCTCTCTTCTTTTCTCTCACTCTCTCTCTAACTTACAACACTTCTCCTCTCTCATAAGCTCTCCCTCTCTCTTTCCTCATGTTTTGGAAGGTCCATCCAAGTGTTAGATACTGGAAATGAGCCCCCCTTGGCCTCTATTTATAGGCCAAGGGAGGGTCTCTAGTGCATTCCATGGGGTGGATCAAGTGGAGCTCCTTCTTGGCCCAAATCTGATCCAAGCTCCATGTCCAGCTCCAAGTGGCCTTCATGTGGTCCCTCTTGAGCCTATATGGGCTAGTTTTAGCCTTTGGTGCAGCCCATGTGATGGTGCACCCGATCCATCCTTAGTCGAGTCATGTGCGCCTTGACTTGCCTAGGTGTAATCCATGCTATGGATTATCCCGTCACCTTGCTTGACTTGTCCCAATCTTTGGTCAACTTGACCTTAATTTGTAGTCTTAGATAAGAGGTTCTTCTCTTGGTCCTTATCTAGCTTGATATTTGTTGTGGTCGTGATCTTCGCTGATTCTTCGGGGAGACGATTCAACTTCATCCCTGTTTATGGTTTCAAATATTTTCTCATTTAAAACCATTTCATTTTGAGATATATTTGAAAATATCATTTTTGTCAAAATCTTCAAATATTGTTCCTTCCCAATGTTCATTTGTATGGGCGACCTACTTTCGCCCTGTGAGTTAGTCTTTACCGTTTCAACCATTTTAACCCTAAACCAATTTAACCCTAGATGGGTGTAGGGTATCAAACCACTTTAACCCTAGATGGGTGTAGGGTATTAGACGACTTTAACCCTTAGTGTAGGGTCTCAGAGTAGGACTCTTATCAATCGAGCGAGTTTTTGAGGCCCGATTTGGATTTGATTTGATTTCAAAAGGTTTTTGATAAGTTTTACATTTAGCAAACATGCTTGGGTTTGGTTTCTAGTGTCCCATTTCTTTGAAGAAAATTGTTTGAAACCATCCTTTCTTTAGATGAAATCTTTTGAAAAGGCAGAATGCTATTAATTTAGGCTTGAGGGCAAAACAAATATTTTTTTGACTCTTTGTCAAAATTTGATTTTTTTGAGAGAGGTGCAATCTACCTTCATTTTGAGGTTGCCACGAAATTTTAGTGCGGAAATGAGTTCGTTTAAGGTGTCTTTATTTGAAAATCCTTTAAAGACCCAAAACTACGATTTTTCCTTAAAACGGCGAAATTTGTAAACGATCAAATTATTTTGAGAAAAATTTTGGGTGTTTAGAGGTTCTTCAAACTTTATAAGAGCAAGTGGCATTCATGCTTTGCATAGTCCTCTTTCTTGCTAGAGCTGGCTCACTAGCTCCTCGCGAAATAGCCAACTTGGGCTAACTCAATATATGCGATCCATAATACCTTCTTAGTTTTGTTCATACTGATCCATGCGTGAGTTCCTATGTACAACACAACACGAGCTGCCCAATCTCGTGTGATACTAAATACCAAAGAAGCAGCCAATGAGTTTTCATGACCCATGTTTCGTATCCATCTCGATGACCTGCAATTCATCCAGACATGTATCGTTACAAACAAGGTAAAACTGTCTCTAGCATATTGTTGTAAGGAAAACACATATGCCTCCCTCACCAGTATCCAAATCCATTTATAAACAATCACGACCCATATAACTTACCCAATTTGTCTCATATTATACCTAAACAAACATAAAACTACCTTTAGGTTATAATCTAACTCACAGGTTCAAATCACACGCCAGTAAGAGCCCAAACACTCCAAAATCATAAAAAAAAACTAAATAAGACCCTAATAAAGATTCATAGGTCCAACTTTACCCATCCAAAATCTCCTTGATTTGTTGCCTAAATAAACAACAACTACTAAGCCTTTTCCCATACTAGATAGGGTCGGCTATTTGTTGCCTAAATCTAATAAAAATTTCCTAATATTAAAGTCTATTCTACTATGAACCGTTAACTTTAAGCCACATCAAAACATAGTTCGGTTGACCCCGAAATGACCAAAACCCATACCAGATCCATTTCAAACCTCTTGACCTACTACCTACTTGATCCAACAAACTGGACCCACCTAATCCAATCCAATCCAACCCAGACCCATTTCACCTAGGCACAAGTTATCTAAGACACCTTTCCTATCAGAATTGGGAATCGAGCTCGCTACTATAAATACCAATGCTAACCAGGGACATGACACCTACGAATAGTTATCACTACTCTTGATGCAAATCCTTAAGAATAGTCATCTTGATGAAAAGCAATCTTTGGAACCCAATAAAACTTTATGCACAATATAAAATCTCATCAAACGATCAACTCATTCAAACGATCAATATAAATAAGCCACATTTACTTACAAAGCTCCTTGTCGTAGACCTGTCATGCTTGTAACCCGGTCCCGTGGTTAAACAGGAACAGAACCGGCTGTGGAACTGGTTGGGACCAGAAACCAGGACCATGGACCCCCATAGTTCAGTTCTCGTTCTACTTCTTGGAGAATTGGGCCGAAACCGTCAGTTCCAAGTGTTTCTTGGTTTCAATTTAAAGTTCCACCTTATTTTTCAAATGGAACTGGAACCAAACATGAACATCACATAGTTTAATGGCAGAACCAAAACCGGACCAGGATTTGGTGGAACCAAAATTGGATCCCAATTGGCTGGTTGAAATCTAAATCCAGGTTTTAGTGGAAACGGAACTAGACGGGTCTACCCTCATACCTTCAGGGTAGGGGCCCCTCTAAACTGCATGTCCAAACATGAACATCACATAGTTTAATGGCAGAACCAAAACCGGACCAGGATTTGGTGGAACCGAAATTGGACCCCAATTGGCTGGTTGACATCTAAATCCAGGTTTTAGTGGAAACGGAACTAGACAGGTCTACCCTCATACCTTCAGGGTAGGGGCCCCTCTAAACTGCATGTGACAATTAAATGAAACAACGATCAATTCAACAAACACAAAATTAGTGAAAATAAATTTTCAATTTTGTCACATATTACAAATCATGTCATTCGAAATAAAGTAACAGTAAATAACAATAAAGTCAAAAATCAACTCAGTGACATGAGCTATGACACATTGGCAAATATTTCAACTTAAAGCAAATGTCCAAGCAGCATCGTCCAACTTGCAAATGGGTGGCATCACCAACTCTGTAACCAAATCTTGGGACCCGATCACAGTTGCAAATGGCACTTATATTTTATAATTTTAGCTTTTCATAAATTTTTTTCTCCAGCATCGTCCAACTTGCAAATGGGTGGCATCACCAACTCTGTAACCAAATCTTGGGACCCGATCACAGTTGCAAATGGCACTTATATTTTATAATTTTAGCTTTTCATAAATTTTTTTCTCATAACATCATGTTATTGAAAATCAACCCTTTGAAAAACCATTACGATGACTAGTGAACCTTCCAAAAAAAATTTCCTACCGTACGGTAGCATCTAGACACCGACTAATGTTTAAACTACAGGTGTACAATTCATATTGGCCACAACATTCACGACGTAGCCTCTCCTCAGCTCCATCCAAGCAGCATGCTACATGGATCCAAATGGTTTCACACATATTCTAATCAACTAGCAACATTTATATGTAGATGTAGGAGGATTCCTTTGGGAAGCAATACGTTCAAAAGTTGCCCGCATAATATCAGTGTGCAAACGGACTGATCTTTGAATAATAAAAAGGAATTGATTTGCAAGGTCCCAAGTAAATTGGCTTTTATTGATCTTGTTCTGTGGACAATCTTTCTGGTGCTACATGATTCTACACCAAAATACAGTTCGGGTTTTGCAGTGGGTACCGGACTAAGTGAGTTGATGCACATACCATGCCGATAACTTCTCCAAGACGACTTGTTAATTGGTCGAACCTATAAGCTACTACTCACCTTGAGCAATTGAAGTTATTTGAGTCTTTTTTCTGATCCAGACAAACTGGTTTAGTATATGCGGTTACTGAACCATATAATTAATGGTCAGATTGTCAAAATTAAGCTTCTTGATGTTGTGGCTGAAGCGTGAGAACCTGCAGGCATGTTAGGACCCGCTTCAACTACATTTGATGGATCCCTTTTAACGCGAAAAAAGAAACAAAATAATGGTTCTCTTGAGGATGATGTCCCTTGAAATTTTATCTGAGTCAGTGTGAATCTTCATCCTAAACGAGACCTGGGCTGATCAATTCTTTGGAGCGCCACTTCCATCATTCCGAAACACACGCATGATGTTTAATTCAAGGAAATTATGGTACTGACCTTCGATCTAATCGTCTAGTAATTTGTTGCTCCATCAAGCATGAGGTTGGGGCAAGAGGAATGTGCAGTCTAATAATTCAATGCAATAATTTCACATGAAGCAATTGGCAAGTCTGCAGGACGATGTCTTTTTCACCGAAGTAAAATTGAAACAGAGACGAACGTAGAGTGAGAAGCCATGGTGGTGAAACATGCAGCATCTTAAAAGGTTCACAACATGCATATGCACGTTGTCATGGCCTTCAGGATGCTGTTGCACACCACCAACACACACACACACATATATATATGTATATGTATATATGTATATATGTATAGGGTGTGTCACACCCGCTCGAGTCGCGACCATGACCCGGTCCGAGCCAATGCCACGTGGCCGCTTCTCACGTGGGCGTGATGGTGCACAGTAACCAAATACAATACTAATTTAATTCAAACTCAATGAAATATCTAACTAAAATAAATATTCACATTGAAGTTCTAAACAACACGTCCAAAATGGTGCGGGGCTCACCTAACAATAACCCCGAATAAAAGACTTTATAAATCGTTCAACACTTATCATACCATCTAAAACAAAAATGCAGCTCTATCCAACTCCTACTCTGCTCCGTGCGCCTTCAAAGTACTAACTTTAGGATGAGCTGCAAAATAATGGGGTGAGCTATTATACACAGCTCAGTAGGGAGGTTAAACATCTTTAAACATAAATCATACTAAAAGCATGCATAATTTCACAATCATTTCATAACAAAACACAGTTTCACCTTTAAATCATTATCTCAAATTTATACTCACACACACGCATACACATATCATTAGTTACGATAATTACAACCCATACTGTGTTTGCCCCAAAGGCTACGGGAGTCGTCCGGTCCTCCCTAACGTGACCTTGATAACCCTATCCACGACGGTAACCATGCCAACTCTCACGACAGAGTGCTCGGGAACACACCCTATATTCGCCCCAAGCCGGATCACCTAAGGGACCTGCAAGTCTCTAGAGACCCCACACAACCCATACAAGTACGGCTCGTATATTCACACATCATTACATTTCTAAAACCAATTTTGCTATCAAGGTATCAGTTTCTACGAGGATAAGGTGAACGCCTCAGCTCTTTAGATGCGGTTGTTACATAGTTATTGGAACATAGTTTTGTCCTTCAAAGCCCCTGGGTTACAAGCTTTGGTTGGTAGCGGCCGCGTACAGAGAACTGCCCATGGTTTGGTTTATGGATGTAATGGGGTTGGATCATAAGCTTTACTCAATTTGAATCCTACATAATCGAATTTAGACTCTGATTCAGGTAACGACATAAATTGTGTGCCTTTTTCACTTGGCTAGAGCACCTTGAAGCAAACATATGTGGTTGGCGTTCACCCCACCCAAAATTTAGAAAATCAACTTAAAGTCTATAGCCCATGGTGAGATCCATGGACTATACTAATGTCAGTTTATTATCGTGGTTGGTTAAAAGCCAACGTGTTCCCTTCCCCACAGCCCCTCGATGACAAAGTGGACCCAACTAGAGATTCGAATCAACCCCCACCCTCTTTTACCATATCGTGGTCTGTTACCGGAGTCGCACCGGTAACCGGCGTTGGCGCCCCGCGCCAACCAGCCTAACTACTTGAACGAAAAAGGAAACTAAGATAGCGCTAGGGAACGTAAGATGATAGCGCCAAAATCAAACTGGAATTTTAACCCTCGGCTTAACTCTTTTACAATTTCGACTAAGACATACAAAGACCTGTCTCGCATAGGCCGACTCGACCCTTACAGCTCCCACAAAGGATAAAGAACCCGACCTGTGAAACCAGGATCGGCCTACCCAAGAACGCACTGAGGGGAGTCCACGCGACTGCCAAAGGCACCGCCCTGCGGTCTGCCCCTTTGTCAGCCTGGCTCTACCCAAAGTCGCTTGAAGGTAATGGGGCCGGCCCAAGGAGTGTGCCCTATGCGTCTCCTTGTCTTTCCCTTGAGCTCTCCGAGTCTTTACCTCGTCCGTGCCTTAGTCCCTTCGGTTTGCATCCGCCATCTTGAAGCCCTGCCTAAGTCTGGATTGCCCTAGCCTCTTTGAACTTGCCTTCGCCACTTGACGGCGTCCAGGAGCTCTCTTCCCTGGGAGGCTCCACGTCCAAACTCCCTTGCTTGGTAGCCTCAGTTCAACCTGCAAACACTCAACTTTCACTCTCAGTTTAGCCTCCTAAGTCGACCCTCACTTCCTCACTCAGACCTCTTGTATTCGACCCCTTTCTTCCCAATCGTCCAGCCCCTTTTATAGACTAAGGGCCTAGACACAACTCCTTAGTATAGACCTGCACCCAGCCTGGCCAGCCGCCCATTGGCTAGCCAGGGCATGCCTTGCACAGAGCCCCCTGTCCTGCAGACTGGCACCGCCCTGGGCACCCTGTCCGGACAGAGGTACTCCTGAGCTAGCTGCCTGACGCAAGGCAAGGGCGTGCCTCTGACCCCTGCCGCCCAGCTCTGTCCAGTCTGCACCCTGCTACCTTGCTGCAGGGGGCACCGCCTTCACAGTCTGGCCCAGCCGCACCTTGTCAGGGTGGGGCGGCTGCTGTCAGAGCGCCTGCTGCAAGGCAGCAGGATGCTGTCAGCACCGCCCACCTGCACTCTGTCAGGGTGGGCTGCAGTCAAAGCACCCTGCTACCTTGCGGCAGAGTGTTGTCAACCCCTGTCATCTGACCCAGCTGTGCCTTCGCAGAGTTTGCGCCCTCTGGCCTTACCGCCTCGGGTAAGTGCATTTGCCTTGGGGTCCTGCCTCGGCCATCCGTGTGGAAGTTCCTAGAGGCTGTTTGAGACAGTCTTGCTGGGGCCTTTCACCAGTGGTCCCGTGTGGGCGTCCTTCAGGTTGGCTGTACATGCTTCTTAGTGGTGCCAGGGTGGTGCGCCTGTCTGGGCGCCCTACGGTCCTATCTAACACACTCCCTACAACTCCTACCCGTGAGACCCCTTTTGTGTCTTAGCCTTATTCCGGTCTTACTCTGCCTAAGTTCATTTTATTCAACCTTAGAGTCGGGGCCACCCTGTTGTGCGGCCTCTTGGTGCGGTGTAGTGGGGTGCTGTCCCAGGGAGAGTGCTCCAGGCGGTTCCTCTTGTCGGGCGTCACTTCCATGCGCCAAGGCAAGGGGTCTGTCCGGGTTCTGCAACATGGTCTGTCACAAAAGTTAAAATTGAGCGCAACCCACCAACTTGCCTGCCTTGAGTGAGCAAGTTGATTTGAGCTATAGCTAGCTGGACGGAGGGGAGGAGCGTAGTATTGATAATAAATGCCATTGGCTCATTGGCTGGACAACGAATCTCCACCTGGGCACTCAAACCTTTCATTGCGCGTAACCAACAACAGCAACTGCATTTATTTGTAAGTAGTTTCTGCTGAGCGCATTTAAGAAGAGCCACCCAGTAAAAATTTTGCACGAGGGATGAATGCGTAACTTATCATTTGCGGAATTGCTCTCGAAGATTAATTTCATGATTTAAGGGCAAACTTACATCAAGGCACGAGCAAGTAAGTTCCACAATAAATATATCTCCAAACCAACCAAAGAATGTGATGGTGACCAGCCTAGGAGGGAGGGAGGAAGTTGGAGAGAGCAGGTCAGCTCATTTCTTTTTCTCTGTTTTCTTACTAAATGGTTGAATTGTGTACAACCCGTAATGATTTGGAGCATCCAACAACCTCTTGAGGCTTGGCCCCTTACATTTAATTGCATGATACCTGAAGAAGAATGAAATGTCATGAGTAAACCGTCGCCAGACGCTGACGGGCTCTCCCGGGACCGGCGCTTGGCCTCGGGACCAAGTAAGCCTTAGCAGATTTCACCTGAGTGTTGGGGTTTGGCCACCGACTTCCCAAAATGGCGCGTGAGATGTCTCTCCCCCGAGTATCAAGTGTGTCGACGCCTTGACACTCAGAGACTCACTCACTCGAACGGCAAAGGCAAGGAGGCGGTTTGATCACAAGTGCACGAAAACTTGAAAGCAAGAAAACTTGAAGGCAAGGAGAATTTTGATAGCAGAGACGAGAGTGTGTGCACCCACACGCGGAATTTACTTTAGTTGGGGTGTCTTCCCTCAAAATGATAGCCAAAAAGGCTATGTACAGTTCGCAGTTTAACGGGTTACAGAAAGATGAAAACGCAACCTACATTTTCCCTTTTCTGGTTGCTTTGTTTCTCTATCACAATATGTACAAATATGAAAAAGGGAAGGCGTATCTTACAAGGGATGCCAACAAGAATGATGATGGGGTTGTTTCCTTTCCGTCTCTGTGTTCCACCAGCTCCTTCTCTTGTTCTAACTAAGAACAGGATCTGATCAAGCCTAGGATGTAAAGGTTCCTTCTCACAAGGCTGCCTAGAGAGAGAAGGACAGCTCCACCACCAACGCCCGTGGGTGCCTGGTAGGAGGTTCTCTTCTGCTCCGGATAACCTGAGTCCTCCTTCACTTGGAGGGCAGTCAGACCCACCCGCTGCCAGACCAACTCAATGGCTTTGGGTTCCACGGGATTCCCCGATGCATCCGACACGTAAAAGGTGTTGACTGCCTGCCCTTGGACCGTCGAGACCTCCGCCCTTGTCACCAACAGCCCATTTTCATGGAATGCCCGAGTCACCTCTGATAGCAACCCCCTCCTGTCACCCGTACGGAACTCCAACTTCACTCCCTACATTGTATGCACAGTTCCAAATTAGATAGAGTAGTCATGTCAGGCAGTTAGAACTCCCCAAATTAATGGAGAAGATAAACGGTGAGTAAAGCAATATAAGCAAGTGTATCGCTGACATTCTTCAAATTTTTAATTATGAAAACTAGTGATGGAAGGACTTCAACAGCTAAGACACTTCTAGATTCAACGACCAATAGAGTTACGTGAATCAATAAAAGGAAGACCTCATCAACATCGTGGAAATTACCAGAAAACTA
This sequence comes from Brasenia schreberi, assembly GCA_036023115.1. Taxonomy (NCBI): domain Eukaryota; kingdom Viridiplantae; phylum Streptophyta; class Magnoliopsida; order Nymphaeales; family Cabombaceae; genus Brasenia; species Brasenia schreberi. Next base: position 830,296 of record JAYKKT010000040.1, read on the forward strand.
GTGTGACCCTTGGCCTAGAAAGATATAGGCTAATGCTGTCACCTTGTACAAAATCCTCTTTCATGGAACAACCCCTAACTTATAAGTATAGCGCGCAGGAGTTGCATGCTATTTTCTACTATCAATAAAACTCTTTCATTATGGCTTTATAGCTTTTACTCTTAAAATATTTGTCGTATTGTGTGGTATGAGTTAAACAAATGTTAAGAGAGGCCCAATTCACATTCCCGATCGAAGGCCATTTAAACTACTAATTTACTACAAAACTTGAGAAATCCATTAAGGCTAATCTAGCCTGAGGACTGAGTGTCAGTCACGTTGCGGGCTCTGTCAGCTCTTTCGACGATTAGTATATACAAATTTGGTATCAGAGTATGATTGATCTCATTCAACATTAGTCGGTTGAAGAACTCATGAAAAAGTATGTTGTTGCTCACATACTCACATGGTGGAATATTGAGAGGGTGAAGATCGCTTGCACACCAGCTAGAGGGAACACTACGATATCGAAAGGCAAAAGCCTTGAGGCATGTTGAGCGACCCTGGATCAGGGTATCGGGAGTGGGACCGCATCACCTACTATCAAAATAATAATATCTGGAAGCCTTGTGTTACTCTAATACCAACATTCGAACACTATTAGTTCCGTTTTGTTTATCAAATGGTACACTATTAGTTCCGTTTTGTTTATCAAATGGTACACTATGACCATTGAGATTAAAAAGGAGGATTGAAGGATCGATACACAAAATGTTATTCCTCAAGGTATCTCATGATCATGGTCAAGCCTGGGTAGTTAGGACGATCATTTACGTGGATATGTTCATGTGAAGGGGGCATAACAAACCCACCACATCCTATGCATTTCCATAAAGTGTAAGTCATGCGTATAGATGAAGTTGTATGGTTGCACCAAAGTTGCCAAGGTTGGCCTGATGGCTCATGTTGTTCTCGTGAATTGTAGTGAAAAACGATGAGATGTTGTCATGACCCTTATGCTAGTGGATATATCGGGATTGTATACCTCATACAAGAACGTAAGCATTTTTCAAGGAATATATGTATCATCATATTATGCAAGTCATAGTTATGCGCACGGGCATTGGTGTTCTTCCTCCAAGATAGGTGAAGAGCTCAAAGGTTATTGTCGAGTCTCAATACCCTCGATGAGGTAATGTGTCGTTAGGTTTACTTCAATCATGACCCAAAGCATGATTTAGCAGCGTGATCACGAAAGTATTTGGTTACACATAAGCCGTAGGTAGCTGCAGTGGTCAATGTTGTCCTAACATTAAATGTAGCGTCTCACGAGTTAGGATTGTCAGCATACCCATAAGAGATGGGGTGCCAACAACATGGATATAGACCGCCTTCAATGATGCGAAGTCGAAAATGCGACATGACGCAGATGTTGTGTGGGTTATTGGTCTTAGTAGTTGCTTTTGATGATATGGAATGTCACACTTTAAAGTAGAACACAAGTGCCAGGTAGACATGTGCAACTCCTTGATCACATTGGAGTTTCATTCAACCTTTGGCAACTCAAGTTCTTCAGGATACCAAGCGAATAGTAGTAGTTCGGGAGTTCATGCCCCATACCCTTCAACCTTCTAAAGGATCACATCCATGCTGAGATGACGAAGGCCGTTTTGATTTGCGAAACAAGTGGAGATGGGGATGAATTGAATTATATTCGATCCTAGGCATGGATGAAGATGAGGATGTTGATGAAGATGATAATGATTTTACGTGGAGAAAAATGTGACCCTTCAACTTTGAACACATGACCTAACGTCATCCCCTTGTACATAACTCTCTTTGAGGAAAGAGCCCCTCACTTATCAGTGTAGCGTGTCGAGGCTGCAAACTCTTTTATTATGAATAAAGTTCTTATAATATACTTTGTACTTAATGTGTCATTATTATCTTTACTCTTAAACAGTTACTGTTTTACGTGATATGAGTTAAATGGATGTCAAGTATCATTCTAAGCACTTATCATTCGAAAAGGAACCCAAATGAGATTCCCTAATGAAAACCGTTTGAACTACTTATCATAATTTGAAAAATTCGCTAAGACTAATATGACCCAAGAGTGAGGTGCCGGATCAAATTGTGAACTTTGCCGACTCTTACGAAGGTCAATGCGTGACACTAGCTAGAAGAGACAGAATCGAGCTCTCTTCAAATTTGACGCAGTTTCACTTGCGCTATTCAGAAAAGAAGTGAATGCTGAAATCGGCGATTGTGGGAACATATGGACGACCTTCAGCTTTTTAAGTCACGCCCACGGCATCAACAACAAGGACAACACAACGCGCTTACGTCAAACAAAGCTGGAAGGGATGCTGCTTAGTGGCTACCCCGTCTTGACCTAGGGGGTGACAATGACAGAAGCTAGCTGGACTGGAGACCAAGAAATCTTTTGACCACGACTAACCCCCCACCCCACAAAGGAAGAAACACCACTTTTTTTATGTTCACAAATCTGAACACATTCCAAATCAAAGAAAAATCAACATAACAATACAACCACGAAGTAGTTTTCTATGATGGCTGACCTACTCCCTGCGGCTTCGATTGCCTAGACACTCCACTAATAAGTCTCCAAAATATTGCTCCATGGCCATCTAATGACTCGCTGATTGCCTTCCAACAGTGAGAAGGAAATGTTTGGGATTCGCTTGTCTATACGAAAAGCCTTAACAGTCTAAAAAAAATTAAGGGTGCGCGCACACGCACACACAGAAGAGGGACGGGGGGGGGGGGGGAGAGAGAGAGGGAGACTCTTACCTCGGTGGCTCTTCTTTGGATAGCAGCCCGTAAACATTGGATTACCCGCTGTCTTTCTGCTTCGGAATTAACGGGAGATCCGTCAGTGTGCCTGATATAGAATTCCTGAAAAAAGAACGGCCAAACGAACCTGGAAACTCAGGTCCCCATTTAATTAATGGTAGAGACAGCGAAAACTGGCTAGCTAGGCCCTGAGAGAGAGGCGACCATAACGACGCCAATTGGTTCGTTGAGAAAAAGCGAACCTGGAATGCATCGCCATAGCGAGTATCGATGGTGGCGTGAAACACAATATACTGCATATCTGTAAGTGTGCAGATGATGTCAAAGAGAAGCTTAGGACGATCTTTGCATTGCACGTTTACCACAGAATAACCTGTCACGGGTAAACCGTAGACGCTGACGGGCTCTCCCGGGACCAGCGCTTGGCCTCGGGACCAAGCAAGCCTTAGCGGATTTCACCTGAGTTGGGGTTTGGCCACCGACTTCTCAAAATGGCGCGTGAGATGTCCCTCCCCCGAGTACCAAGTGTACCGACGCCATGGCACTCAGAGACTCACTCGAACGGCAAAGGCAAGGAGGCGGTTTGATTACAAGTGCATGGAAACTTGAAAGCAAGGAAACTTGAAGACAATGAGAATTTTGATAGCAGAGACGAGAGTGCGTGCACCCACAAGCGGAATTTACTTAGTTGGGGTGTCTTTCCACAAAATAAGAGTTTTTACAAGGGAGTCAAAAACGCTATGTACAGTTCGCAGTTTAACAAGTTACAAACGTGTGTCCAAGCAGTTCTGTATGGTAACGGAGATGGGGGTGGGGGGAGTGAACATCCATTCATAGTCGCGGTCAGTGTACATCATCTGGTGCAATCGGCGTTCCACGAGAGTGACATCGAGGGTGACTACAGTTTTGGCGCTGCACATACCGTGGCTGTCGCCCTTGAGGACATTCCGAAGGCGGTCCTCAATGCGGGAGATCTTGTGTGCGTCTTCGATGAGGTTTCCAGACTCCTCCTCCTTTACGTGGATCAATGACGCTATCCTTCCCCGATGAGTCCAGACGGTGGCATTCACCACTCTGCAGCTGAGCTCCGCCAACACCGCAAACACCTCTGAAAGCAACCCCGACCTGTCGGTTCCCATCAACTCCAGGGCCGTCTCGCTCGATGGGACCAGTGACTCAGGGTTTACCACGCTGCTCCTCGCCAAAGTCTGAAAATCACACCAACACCCCATCAGTACATTGAAGCTACCATTTTCAAGAACGAATAGAAATCCAACACGCAATAAAAAAATTGGAAAATTTATAAAATAATGAGAGAGAAGAAGTGCTTACCATTTGAATGCAGGAGAGGGCGCTTTCATCTGTGAGTTGGATTACCGTTTTGATCGGTTACATGGAAGACTAAACAAAAGAAGAAGCAAAAATAAATACACACGAGTACAAAAGGGCAAAAGGACCAAGATTGGAGAAATAGGAAGCATGCGATTCCGATCACAACGAGGAAGAAAAGTTAGGCATATATTGTTACAATGAAATGGCTATTCTCGACTCGGGTAACGGCTAGACTAGCCATCCAGCCGTTACTTGAGGAGAGCCCGGATAAGTAACGGATAGTTGTTATCGGAAAATCCGGTGACGACCATCCGTTACTTCTCCCAGACGAGAGAAGCAACGAGAGGAGAAAGCCAGACGACGGGGGAGCGGGTGCCTATAAAAAGGCAGCCATTTACAAGGTGATATATAGAGATTCACAGTGATATAGAGAATACACAGAAAAACAGAGAAACAGTCGTCTGAAAAAACCCTCATGTGGAAACCTCGCGACATCTTCAACATCCGTTGCGCTCATTGAACCTCCGACGACCCAGAAGACCGGAAAGGTAAGCTTCGAAATCACCTCAATGGTATCAAGGCTTGGTTCCTTAAAAAAAAAACACAGAGAAGAAGGTTAGAAAAAAAAATTTAAGAAAGAGAGAAAAGTCGACGGTCGGCAGTTGGACAGGGAAGCCAGATGCAAGCCAGCAGAAAGCCCCAAAGGCAAAACCAAAGGCAAGCCGGAGGAAGCCCCAAAGGCAAAGCCAGAGGTAAGCCGACGGAAAGCCCCAAAGACAAAACCAGAGGCAAGGCGGAGGAAAGCCCCAAAAAGGCAAAACAACGGCAAGCCTAAAAAAACCCGAAAACGAGACAGAAACATCAAGCGACGAACGGCCAACAGCCGGCTGGAGTGCCTTGAAGAAGAACTCGATAGCCAACAGCCAACGCCGACGGTCGGCCATTAGTCGAACCCCTCTCTCTCCCTCTCTCTCTCTGGAAAAATCCAAATCTGTAAAAGTTTTTTTCATTTTTTCGCTTTTATAGCGATATAAATAAATAAATAAATAAAAACCGCAGTTTCCAGAAAATCGTGGCGGGAAAACCAGCGGTTTTCTGAAACCGCCAGTGGTTTCAGAAAACCGTCTCGGGTTTTAAGAGAGAAAGATAGAACTGCCCCCGTCGTTTTCTGATTATTACGAAATTACCACGGTAAAAGGATAGGTTTACCCCTTGTCCATTTTTTAAAATTACAAAAATACCGGGGGCTGTTAATTTACGGTATTATCCAACCTGGTTTGGAAAATATCATTTCTGCTATTCAGTCAAAAGATAGGTTTACCCCTGTTCCTTTTGAAAAATTACAGATTCTCCCTAAGAGTTAAAATTATGATTTTAACTCCGATCAGTTGCGAATTTTACAAGAATACTAAATAGTGATTTTACGAGTTTGTCCTTGTGATTTTACAAAAATACAAAAAGGACAAATAAGTAAATATAGATTTATCCCTTGGTATTCATTTATTTAAGAGTTTAGAGGCAGAAAAACTCTTAGGAAAATTATTAGTTTTTTCAATTCTACATCAAGTTAACGTGTTTCTTGCTCTGTGTTTTTTCTTTGTTTCTTTTATAAAGAAAAAGACCGCTTGCTTAATAGTTTTGCCAAACAAAAATGAGTTCTAGGATATGTGTATCCGAGCTGGCAAAAACAGAAAAACTAAATGGTCTGAACTTCTAGATAAGGAAGAGAAGAATCTCGTTAGCTCTAAACACTAGAAGGTGTAGAGTATGTGTTAAAGGAAACAATGCGTCCTCCACCACCAGACGCAAATCAACAACAGTTAGAAATGTATAAAGCATTTCTAAAAGATGATACCATAGCAAGAACTGTAATGTTAACTTATATGGAGGATGACCTGATTAGAGTCTTTGAAGAATTTGAGATTACAAAAGAGCTGTTTGACTCGTTAACAACTAAGTATGATACAACTGCAAAGTTACATGTGCAGTTGCTACTACAAAAATACAACTCCTTTAGAATGAAAGAAGGAGAAAATGTAGTAGAACATGTACATCATATGCTGGTAATGGCTACGGATTTAGCCATAGCAAAATCAGTCATCCCCGAACCAATGCAGATATCAACTATACTGAACAGTCTACCTCCATCATGAAATATGGTCACCACTGCCTTAAGGTTAGGGCCTGAAATCAACCTTTCAAAATTGCCCCTAAAGCTAGCAATTGAGCAAGAACACATTCTCAAAAACAAAAGGAAAAAACTACTATTAGTCTAGGATGAGTTGGCATCTAGCTCCAAATCCAACCAGAAAAAGAAACCAAATAAAAAGTTTGGCAAAAATAACAAGAAAGGCGGTCAAGCTTTTAAGAAATCACTGGAAACCACTTCCCGAATCAAGTGCTTTAACTGTGGAAAGATGGGGCACTAAAAGAGGGACTGCCGCAATAAGAAAGGTGGAGGAAACAACACACAGAGCGAACAATCGGAGAAGCAGGACATAATCTGTGTAATTTGAGAATGCCTATACTTGGACCGCTCAATTTCAGGTTGGTGGATAAACTCCGGAGCTACAAGACACATCTCAAAAACCAAGAAAGGGGCAACTAATCTAAAGGAATATCAACCCAGAGAACATCGTGTATACATGGGAAATAGTACTTTTTCAGTTGTTTTGGGTATTGGATCCTTTAGGATATTTGTATAAGGCAAACCAATTGTACTGATCGATGTGTTAATTGTGCCATTTATAAGGCGTAATCTGGTCTCGGTCCCTGCCTTAGTAAAGAAAGGTTTTGAAGTTAGGTTTGTACCTAACAAGGTGACTGTAGGAAAACATGAGAGAATCTTGTTCTCGAGAGAATTTGATGTAGAACATGGATTGTTCAAGTTATCCGATAATGAAAGTTATCAATTATCTGTTTATATTGAAAGTGTCTTTTCTGTTGATGTAAATATGTGGCATAAATGCTTAGGGCATATATGTCTGGAAAAGTTGAGGAAATTATCCAACTTTAACTTATTACCTGGATTTGAGGAAAAGACTTTCAACAAATGTGAAGCTTGCATAAAAGGAAAAATGACAAGAAAAGTCTTTCCCAAGGAAACAAAAAGGGCAACAACCCTGTTAGAGATTATTCACACAAATTTATGTGGACCTTTCAGAGTAAAGACACATCGAAGAAAGGGTTACTTTATAACCTTTATCGATGATTACTCTAGATATATGTATATATATCTTTTAGCACATAAATCAGAGGCACTTGAAGCATTTAAAAAATATAAACAAGAAGTGGAAAATCAATTAGGGCATACTATCAAAGTCTTGAGATCAAACAGAGAAGGTGAGTATACCTCAGCAAAAATTTTAGAATTCTGTAAAGACTTTGGTATTACTAAACAAAATACAATGCCTAAAACACCTCAACAAAATGGTATAGCTGAAAGATACAATAGAACCTTGTTGAATATGACAATGTCTATGATGATTGATGCCTCTCTACCAAGGGTCTTTTGGGGAGAAGCGGTAAGTACAAATGTTTACGTGCTTAACAGAGTACCATGTAAAGCTATGTTCACTACACCATATGAGATGTGGTTTGGGAGAAAACCCAACCTAGGTCATCTCAGGAGATGGGGATCAATTGCATATGTCAAGATCCTTTATCAATCTAGAGATAAACTAGATAGTAGGTCCTTGAGGTGTATATTTATTGGATATCCAAAAGGTTCAAAAGGATATTGGTTCTATCATAAGGACCAAGGACTCATTGAAAGCAAAGATGTTAAATTCTTAGAAGATTCTAAGAATGACATCTTGGAAAACAATGAAGAGTATGTTGATGATTTGGTAGATTTTTACCAATCATCTTTTGAGCCCATAGAAGAACTTCCTGAAACTACCCATACCTTAATTGGACATAAGAGGCCAAGAGTCACTCCATCCTATTTAAAGGATTATCACACTTATCTTTCAGAAGAAGTATGTAATTCGGTAGATTTAGATGAATTGACTGATAACTTGACTTATCAGCAAGCAATGAATTCATCAGAAGCAACAAACTGGGAGAAAGCCATGGATGAGAAAATTGAATTCATTGAGAAAAACTAAGTCTGGGAATTGACTGATTTGCCAAAAGAAAGAAAAGCTATAGGCTGTAAATGGGTTCTGAAAAAGAAATATAAGGTCGATGGTACAATTGATAAGTTTAAAGCGAGGTTGGTTGCAAAGGGTTTTTCGCAAAAGGAAAGGATAGACTATGTTGAGACATATTCCCCAGTTGCAAAATTTGCATCCATATGTATAATCCTGGCAATATCTGCATACTATGATTTGAATTTACATCAGTTAGATGTAAAGACTATCTTTCTAAATGGCGATTTAGAAGAAATCATATACATGCAGCAACCCGAAAGATTTGTGATTGAAAGCCAAGAAGATAAAGTGTATAGGTTGAAAAAATCCCTATATGGCCTAAAATAGTCACCTCGCCAATGGTATTTGACTTTTCAAAATGTCATTATAGAACTTGGGTTTGTGGCTAACAAACTTGATCACTATGTTTATGTTTGGAACAGTGGGAGCCACTTTGTTATCTTATCTTTATATATCGATGACATATTGTTGACTGTAAATGACAATGAAATGATTGTCAAAACCAAGTCATGGTTGAACTCTAAGTTCGAAATGAAAGATATGGGAGAAGCATCCTATATCCTGGGTATAAAGATCTCTCGAGATAGAGGATATAGACTCTTATGCCTGAGTCAAGAGAGATATATAGACTATATCCTCAAGATAGTGTTGAATGCAAGTTTGCAGATACACCTGTTGTAAAAGGGGTGAAACTAAGTAAGGCTGATTGTCCCGGTGAAGGAGACGATAAGCCTAATGTTCCTTATGCTCAAACTGTTGGCAGCTTAATGTATGATATGTTGTGTACAAGACCTGATATCAGCTTTGTTGTTGGTCTTATCAGTACATATCAAGGTAATCTAGGTTGGCAGCATTGGATAGCTGTAAAAAGGATTTTAAGATATCTGAAAGAAACAAAGGACTTGAAACTATGTTTTCAAGTAAATGAACTAGAAGTGGTAGGATACTTAGACGCTGACTTTGTTGGGAGCAAAGATGACAACAAATCAACCTCAGGACAAATATTCTTATTTGAAGGTGGTGTTGTTTCTTGGGCATGTAAGAAACAGGGCTGTGTAGCGTTGCATACACAGGAAGCTGAGTATATTGCTTGTTGTATGGCTGCAACAAGTGATGTTTGGATAAGCCGCTTCATACGTGATTTGAAGCTGGAAATAACAGATGAGCCGGTGGTTATCTATTGCGATAACAATGCAGCAATTACTCTTATTAAGAGTAGAGCAGATTGCTCAAAAAACAAGCATATAATAGTAAAATATCACTATGTTCATGATATGGTTATGAGAAAGGAAATATCCATCTCATACATGCCAACAGAAGACATGTTGGTAGACCCATTAACCAAAGGCATAACGAAAGAACTCTTCTCAAAACATGTTAGAAACATGGGTTTGAGATATGTTGTTGTATAGGTAAATAACCATAAACGGGTTATTTGTTGTGTAGGAAAATAACCACACAATAGGTTCTGATTGCAATAGTAATCAGGAATCGACATAACTAGTGAAAACCTCGAGAAAGTGGGAGGAAAACCAGTATGTCGATACACTTGGCTCGAATGGCCAAGTGGGAGATGTTGCAATGAAATGGTCATTCTCGGCTCGGGTAACAGTTGGACTGGCCTGAGGAGAGGCCGGATAAGTAACGGACAGCCTTTACCGGAAAATCCGGTAACGACCATCCGTTACCTCTCCCAGACGAGAGAAGCTACAAGAGGAGAAAGTCAGACGACGGGGGAGCAGGTGCCTATAAAAAGGCGACCATTTACAAGGTGATATATAGAGATTCACAGTGATATAGAGAATACACAGAAAAACAGAGAAACACAATCGTCTCAAAAAACCCTCGTATGAAAACCTCGCGACATCTTTAACATCCGCTGCACTCACTGAACCTCCGACGACCCAAAAGACCGGAAAGGTAAGCTTCAAAATCACCTCGTATATACCATCCATGAACCAACGGCCATCGGAGGAGATGTAAGCCTTCTTTATGCAGAGATTCATATCTGTTAGGGCCTGTACGGCATCCAGAAGTATTCCGTGTTCCCTAGCGCTGTCTACCTGCTCAAACACGAACACCCCATCTCCAATAAGAGAGACACTTGTGTCTCAGAGAGAGAGAGAGAGTAGTGCCCTTACCTTCACAAGGGTTGCAGTTGCACACACCACATTGTCTATGACGACTCTGCAAATGCATAGCAAAACAGAGAAGCGGAACTATCAGCAAAAGCTGGCTATTACAAATAGCTATTGGCAAAAGCGCCACGCACCGATTCGTTCGCAAGATCAACATACCAAGAGACTTTGCTGTCAGAACATCGGATAGAGTGGTTAAGTATTCGAAAAACAAAAGAGGCCATGTGAACGGAGAAAACAGAAACAGGGAGAGCTATTTTGGCTTAAGTGATAACGAGAAAGTCGATTGTTCAGCGGTTTTGGGCTCTGGAGTGGGAAGAAGAGGAAATCCCTTGAGAGTGTTACTTCTGAAAGGGTTTTACAACAAGAAAAGAGGAGAAACGAAACGGGGGTTCTCTTCTTTCCGACGAGGAGATGTCATAGGGATCGTGAGAGAGGGGAGAGAGAAAGGGATGATTAAAGCTCCATAAGTAAATAGTGGGATTGCAATAATCGACGAGGAAAAAGAGAAAAGGAAGATAATGTATCAAAGTGGACGAAGCACCGAGCCAAAAATTGAAGGGGAGAAACCGGATAAGTGAGCAGAAGCAATGAAGAGGGCGTACCTTGGAGTGCTCATCCGTATGACGAGTTTGTCATATTCGTTTAGAGAAGCTCCGCGGAATTCCATCGTCCAACAGTGAGAACTTACAAAACACAGAAGGCGCACAGAGTCTCGCTCTCAAAAGGAAAAGAGCAACAACCGATTCTCCGACTTGACACCAACAATCATGCCCAGGCGACGCCTAGTAGCTCCTTCAAGACAGCTTAAGAAACGCAAGAAAGCCTCCCCTTCTCCTGCGAACCTCTACTACAAAAACACAAAGAAACACAGGTGACTCGAATCCTATCGTCTTCTCCTCCTTAGGACTTTCCCTCTCGCACATGGAATGGAACGCAGCAAGAATAGATGATGTATTATCAGGAGACATAATGGAGATGCTCTCTCTCTCTCTCTTAATTAAAAGGGGGAAACCGCCGCAAAGGCCAATGATCACGTGGCATTTGTATCCACGTGGTTACCAAACCAACCCCACTTACCGAATCAGCTCAGAATTTTTCTCTTTGAGGGTGACTGACTCAGCAGCATTCTTTCTTTTCTCTTCTACTACATACAGTATGTAAGAGAACGCTAGGTATATATATATATATAGAGAGAGAGAGAGAGAGAAAGAAGAGGTGCGGATCTATTTTCCAAACGTATCTCTACATGATTATTTATTCAGTATATACTTGAACTTGTTACCCTTGCGGAGGTCCTGGTGGCCGGCCCCCCCTTCCGCTTATCACGTCAGTAATCCCTTGGCTTGCGTAAAAAGGGTTCTTGTCTTGGATGAACAAGGGGACAAGGCAATACTCCAGAACACTTTACCTTCCAGGTAAGCGATTGACTATTGGAGTTTAAATCATTGCCCTCTCTCTCTCTCAGTATCGGAAGAGTTGATTGGTTTGTACTTGCGTAACGGGAGCGAGAAATTAAGAGAAAAGCTCGCGCGTTAATCTCCTCAAAAGACGCGAAAGCACGTGGGATCTATTTGGGGTGTCCGTAATCATCTCCTTGATTCCCACTTTTGTCATGTGCTTAGCACGTGAGCTTCGGAGAACCGAGTCAGTCAGTGTTCCATCCCTGTCTCGCTGAGACGACAGGACGGTTCCTCCCTCTTCTCCTTTCACGGGTTCGCGTCATGTCTGCTAATTGGGTTAGGATGTTGAGCTAAAAAATTGAATGCTGCTGGACGTGGGGTCCAACGAGTCTTCCTCTCATTCTTGCTATTTTCTTCTTTGGCAATTGAAGGGAAGTGATACACCACCACCACACCTCTGACGCCCACAAGACACTCAGCATGTTTCTTTTCTTTGTCTTAAAGTCACCCTTGGCTAGTTTTTTCTTTTCTTGTTTCTGTCTGTAACTAGAAAGCAGAAACTTGCAAGCCCAGCGTGAAAATGGGCGTGCCCTGTAACATGACTTCAACATGCATGCGCCCTCAACTTTTCCATTTATTCCGCCCAATGAAAGTCTTTCTTCATTTAAAGCTGTCATGGACGGTGCATGTTGGTGTACACATACTTGTTATTAGGTGTGATCCAACACAAGGATGTACGACTACTATACGCATTCATTTGGAACCGCCGCTGACACATCACCCTCTAATTTGCAGCAACCTTTTCGGGTCGACCGTATTTGCTCTCTTCTTCTTTCTTTTTCGTGTAGTTTTCAAAGTAGTAAAGAATTCATCATACCCACCCATTTGTAAATGTGTGTTTCGTTGAAAGCTGAAAACATTGGGCATGGCAATGGTTTCGTTTGGGGTCCCCCGTAGAGGGAGAGAGAGAAGGGCGGATTTGGTGGCTGCGTGCGATCGATCGATCACATGAGGGAACAGAAGGAGGACCTGCTCTCTCTTGGTTCATGACCGGATGGGACCACCCACCACTAACGAACGAGAGAGGGGATTGGGTGCACTGCCGAAGATGAGCTGTCGTGACAGGTCTGCTGCTTCCCCTCCAACTGGGCGCCAGCAGCAAAGCAGGCACCCCTTGTGCTGTGCCCGCCTCACCCATTCTTCCCTAATGCTTGTTGTAGGTGCGCCCCACCCCACGAATCCGGGAGAGGATGCTGCTAGGGGGTAATTTGTGGAGAGAGAAATGCTGCTAGGGGGTAATTTGTGAAGAGAGAAACCGAGTTCAAAGGAACAATAATCCGACGACGAATTACACCCAAGAGGATGCATGTTGAGGAGTGAACTTTATTATATGTGATGGTTGTTTGTTCGTCGGAATCCAACGTTGTGTCTGTCCTATGTCAAGGCTTCCAGGTATGCCTGTAGCGGAACAAAGGTACGTGATTTTTGGTTTTTGAGGTTTTCACGTAATGGAGTTTTCAACGAAAAGATTTTTTTACTGTTCTCTCTTTTTTTTTTCATTTGCGTTGCTCTTTATTTATAGAGTAGCGCGTGCTCCCCCTTTCCCGGTTATCCTATTGGGCTTCCCTCATCCGGAACGTTCTTATTCGGATTGTTATCGAAATTTTCGGTAACAGTCTGGCTGTTATGGCCACCGTATCTTCAATCCGAGATTTAGGTAACGGATTGGATGTTAAGTCTAGTCATTACCAGTATTGGATTGCCGAGAATGACCACAACATAACATCTCCCACTTACCATTCGAGCCAAGTGTACTGACATACTGGTTTTTCTCCCACTTTTGCAGGGTTTACCTAGTAATGTCCTTTCATGATTGCTACTGCAATCAATACCCATTATGTGGTTATTTTCCTTCACAACAATCTGTCCGTTGTATGGTTATTTCCCTACACAACAATCAAACATACCTCAAACTCATGTTTATAACATGCTTTGAGAAAAGTTCCTCTGTTATGCCTTTACTCAAGGGGTCTGCCAACATATCATTTATTGGCACGTATGAGATGGATATTTCCTTTCACATAATCATATCATGAACTTAGTGATATTTCACCATTATATGCTTGCTTTTTGAGCAATCAGCTTCACTCTTAGTAAGAGTAATTGTTGCACTGTTATCACAGTAAATGATAATCGGCTTGTCGGTTATTTTCAACTTCAAATCTTGTATGAAGCGGCTTATCCAAACAACACTCATTGTAGCCATACAACAAGCTACATACTCAGCTTCTTGTGTATGCAATGCTACACAACCCTATTTCTTATACGCCCAAAAAACAGCACCACCTCCAAATAAGAATATTTGACCCGAGGTTGATTTGTTGTCGTCTTTGTTCCCAACAAAATTAGCATCTGAGTATCCTACCACTTTTAATTTATCTACTTGAAAATACAGTTTCAAGTCTCTTATTTCTTTCAGATATCTTAAAATCCTTTTACAGCTATCCAGTGCTCCCATCCAAGATTACTTTGATATCTACTTACAAGACCAACAGCAAAGCTAATATCAGGTCTTATATACAATATAACATACATCAAGCTACCCACTGCTTGTTTATAAGGAACATTAGGCTTATCATCTCCTTCACTGAGACAATCAACCTTACTAATTTTAACTCCTTTTGCAACAGGTGTATCAGCAGACTTACATTCACCCATTTTGAACTTCTTGCGGATATAGTCAATATGTCTCTCATGACTCAGGTATAAGAGTCTAGATTCTCTATCTTGAGAGATCTTTATTTTAGGATGCTTCTCCCACATCCTTCATTTCGAACTTGGAGTTCAACCATGACTTAGTTTTGACAATCATCTCGTTGTCATTTCCAGTCAACAATATGTCGTTTACGTATAATGATAGGATGACAAAGTAGCTCTCACTATTCCATACATATACACAGTGATCAAGTTTAATAGCTCAAACCCAAGTTCTATAATAACAATTTGAAAAGTCAAATACCATTGGCGAGGTGACTGTTTCAGGCCATATAGGGATTTTTTCAACCTATATACTTTATCTTCTTAGCCTTCAACCACGAATCCTTCGGGTTGCTACATGTATATGATTTCATCTAAATCTCTATTTAGAAATATTGTCTTTACATCTAACTTATGTAAATCCAAATCATAGTATGCAGATATTGCTAGGATTGTTCGTATGGATGCAAATTTTGCAAATAGAGAATATGTCTCAACATAATATATCCCCTCTTTTTGAGAAAAACCCTTTGCAACTAACCTCACTTTAAACTTATCGATTGTACCATCAACCTTGTATTTCTTTTTCAGAACTCATTTACAGCCTATGACTTTCTTTCCTTTTGGCAAATTAACCAATTCCCACACTTGGTTTTTCTCAATGAATTCAATTTCCTTATCCATAGCTTTCCCCGAATCGGAAGCTTCAGATGAGTTCATAGCTTGCTGATAAGTCAAGTTATGAGTCAACTCATCTAAATCTATCGAATTATACACTTCTTCTGCAAGATAAGTGTGATAATCCTTTAAGTAGGATGGAGTGGCCCTTGGCCTTTTATATCCACTTAAGGTTTCATTTGTTTCAAGAAGATCCTCTATGGGCTCAAAAGATTGATCTAGGTCTACTAGATCATCAACACATTCATCATTATTTTCCAAGATGTCATTTTTAGTATCTTTTAAGAATTCAACATCTCTGCTTTCAATTAGTTCGTGGTCCTTATGATAAAACTGATATCCTTTTATACCTTTCGGATATTCAATGAATATACATCTTAAGGACATACTGTTTAGCTTATCTTTAGACTGATCAAGGATCTTTACATGTGCAACAGATCCCCACCTCCTGACATGACCTAAGTTGGGTTTTCTTCCAAACCACATCTCATATGGTGTAGTGAATACAACTTTACATGGTTGTAGACATGAAAATTCTCATTTCAAAGTTTATGAAACAAACTTGAAATGAAACTTTCCACCCCTACGCTTGCGCGAGCGTGCCAGCTAGTTCAAAACTAGCAAATGTTTGTAAGACTTCTAAGCGATTGTGTGCAAGCGGGATCTTTTCACTCACACCTTCTTGAGCCGATGCTCAAGGGTCAGTGTTGAGCGCTTAGGAATTTCATTTTACAGCAAACATGATTCCCTTTTACATAAACAAGTGTCTTTGAAAAATTTGTTGAACTTGTGCACTCGGATTCAATACTTAGAAAAACACAAGTTGCTGAAAACAGAGAATTCTGTTTTCAGAGCTATTTTCTAGAGGAGTTTTCAAGGCGTTACAGACTTCCAAAAATTATCAAAATTTTACCAGACAAAGCTGGTAGTGTGGAGAGACTGTAGCCTTTTTCAAATCTGCATTTGGAGCAGTATTGAATCAGAAACAAATAATCTACTCAGACCACCTCACTGACTTGGAACAGCTCTGTTTCAGAAATACAGAAACTCAAAGATGAGTCTGTATCTCTCTGCTCAGAACTCCGATTTTAATGATTTTAATGTTGCTGGAAAGCTATTGATATTAGCTTTCCAATGCATCAAAAATCAACCAATTTGGACTCCTGTGGACAGAGATATGGGACTTTTACCCAACCTCTGTTTCAGGAAATCCGACTGTGCAAACAGTGGTGCAGAAATCTGGTCGTTCTTAATATGCTTTTATTACGTGGCTGAGCGGCCCTAAAATCTTGCCAATTTTATAAAGAGTGTCCCAATGTGTGTGGAATTAGTGTGCCAAATTTCAAGACAATCGGAGTAAGCATCACAAAATTAAAATTGCGGAAACAGACATATACAGAGATGCTGAAATCCGGTTTTCTGTTTTATAAATGTAATGATGCATAACCCACCCGAAATTAAAATGCAACAACCCTTAAAGCAAATTTGCTGGAATATAAATGAATGGGAAGTACTTTATAGCTTAGACATAGAGGAGGTTAGAAGTATAGAGGGTATATAGCATATAGGAAGGGAGAAGCATTAAAGCAAACACTTGGCGTGCATGTGGGTGTATAGTGTTTCATCCACGAAATTGAAATGGCAGCAAAGCTAGATTATTACAACTCGGGGGGAGATGAAACTCCATTAATACAACCCCATTTAATGAATTGAATGGAAGATAATGAAACTTAGATTAAGTAAGAAAGGTCTTACACGAGTTTTGGATGTGAAGGACCGGATTTCAATGATGAAGCCGGTCTTCCTCTTGATGGCCTTCCTTCTTAACTCCTACAAGCTCTCAACTAGCTTCCCCTTCACTAGAAAACGTCCCCCCTTTGCTGAAATTTTCTGCACCTAGTCTAGCACACACCACCCAAGGTCTCTCTCTTCTCTCCCTTCTCTCTCTTCTCTCTCTTCTCCAAGTTATGGAACCCGCCCCCCCTCTTGGGCCTTTTTATAGGCCAAGGGGGGCTGGTTCTAGTGGATTCTTGTGGGGCGGGTTGGAGCTTTAGCTTGGTGGATTTGATCCGCTCCAAACCGGCTTCTTGTAGTTCTTCATTGAGTCGATTCGGACCAGCCCGTATGGGCTGGTATAGGTGCCATGGCTTGGTGTAGCCCTAGAGCATGCGGTTGGTTTTAAACAACCTTACAATGTGCAACATGTTTTGTTTGGGCTGATTTTTTTAAACTTCGACCCACTTGAATTCGCTTCTTTCTTTGATTCGGCTCCCACCTCTTGCTTTTTAGCTACACTTGAAATCTTCTAGAATTGAATGAGCTTGTGACCATGGCCTCGAGTCTTGGTTCCAAGTTGGCCCCATCGGACAAACTTGGATTTGATCGGTCTTGACCTTCCATTTGGATAAGTTGTTGAATTTGAGCTTGATATGCTTCAATCTTCTCCACTTTTGGGAATCAATCTGATTTAACTTGATCCGTATCTTGATACACTTTATCTTCTTTCCGAGAATCGAGGTCTGGATTGGGTCTCCGCCTGCTTCGAAACTCATGGGCTATTTGGATTTAAAACCTTTATTTTGAAATATTCTCCCAAAAGGTCTAAACTTTAAAATTTGGGGATTTTGAATTTAAAGGTTCATAAAGGCTTTAAATTGGCCTTCAAAATTTAGGAGTTTTTGAAAATACTTGAAAAAATTTCGGGTGTTTACAGATGCCCCTCTTTGGCATTAATCCAACTGTGTTTGGATAATGTCAAAGAAGAAAACACCCTTTTACTCTTCTTTCCGAACCTTTCTCAAGAGCATGGATCGTCTGAGTGCCTAACTTTTAAAAATAAGTAAGAGGGGATTTAGAGCCAAAGGGGACTCAATCTGCTATTGGTCCTAATATCGATCATGTACTCAATGGTTTTGAAATGCATGCATGGGCATGTATGAAGGGTGTGAGTGATATGCACACGATAATTCTTTTAGAGACTCTTAACATGCAAGGATCGAACTTGGGAGGCTTGTGAAGGTCGACTGCCCCAAGTGATCGTGGCCCTTATGTGGCTTGATGTTTTCGGGTTTTCACAACTTTCCAAAAGAAAGGGAAAATCCTTTTTAACTTCAATCACAAGGATTTTCAGCTTCTTGTATTTCCCTTTACTCGGGTCATAATACCTACTACTTGGTAGAGATTTTTATAGGAAAACTAGGAAACATTGCAAAACTCTCCTACTTACACAACAAAGTCTAATTCTCAAACAAAATAAGATTCAAATGAATAAATCCTATTCCTACTTTAGGATTTTCCTAAATAAAACCTTTCTCCACTAGGATAAGTCATAGGGATAGGAAAAGAATTACCACGGTCCCTTCTGAAGCGTCCCGTGGTTCAAGGCCAAGAAGAGGAAAATTTGCTCCTTTTGAGCTTTTGGCAAAATTTTTTTTTTCTTTTTTTCATAGAGGGCCTCCCTTTTTCTTTTTGGAGGATTTTGCTTTTTCCTCTTTCTTTTTCAATCAAAGTACTCTTTTCTGCTTTGCTTTTCTTTTTCTTTTGAAGATAAAATTTTGGAGGGATATCCTCTTTTCTATTTTGCCAAATTTTCCTTTTTGGGAAGGAGAAGCGAAATGGGGAGAGACTTATCCCAATGGTTTACTCGATTCATCTAAGAACACCCTATTTTGAAATAGCATATACCATTGTGAAATATTTTGCTGTTTTGAACAAGGCTCGATTTTGTAAGATGGGGACTTTTGAAATATAGCCCATAAATTTTGAAAACTCTATCTTTCATAAGATCCTATTTCCCTTGTTTAGGGTCACACGATCCACCTTGATCCTTCTTCAAGAAGTTCAAAGGAGATCCCATTCAAAATATTTTCAAAAGAGAGTAGCCCCTATACATGATATCTTTTCAAATGTTGAGCATTTATAGGGTCTACCAAGTTCCTACCATCAACATCAACCAACCAATAAGCATTGTTAGTGGTGGTTCCACGCACAACATAAGGACCATCCCACTTGGGCCGCCACTTTCCAAGGGGGTGTGGGCCTCGGTGGTGAATGGTTTTTAGCACTAGGTCTCCCACTTTGAAGTGGCGAGCCTTCATGTGCTTCTTGTAGTGTCGGGCTACCCTTTGCCTATATGCATGCGCATGATCCATAGCAAGTAGCCTCTTTTCATCCAACAAGTCAAGTTCGACCATTCTAGTATGTTGTAGGGTTTCTAATGGAATATCTAATGCAAGTGATGTATGAAATGAATGAAGCTTGGTATGAATGGGGAGTATGGCACTCGTGCCATAGACCAACTCGAATGGGGTGGCATTTGTTGGGGTTCGAATGGAAGTTCTATAAGCCCACAAGGCTTCGTCGAGCTTCTCATGCCATGTCCTACCTTTTTCTATGGTTTTCTCAATGATGCTTATGAGGGTTTTGTTTGTGGCTTCGGCTTGGCCGTTGCCTTGAGGGTAGTAGGGCGATGAAAAGTGTTGAGTCATGCCATATGTGACACACAATTTTTCCATCTTCTCATTCTTGAATGGGGTGCCATTATCGGACACTAGGTCTTTTGGTACTCCAAATCGGGCCAAGATATTTCTCTTAATGAATGCCACTACATGTTGTCCTTGGACATTGGCCAAGGATGTAGCTTCAACCCATTTAGAGAAATATTCGGTGGCCGCTAGGATGAACCTATGTCCATTGGATGCATTGGGGGATATGGGTCCTACGATGTCGAACGCCCACATGGCAAAAGGCCAAGGGCTCACGATGGAATGCAAAGTGGATGATGGGGTGTGAATGATATGCCCATGTATTTGACATTGATGACATTTCCTAACATGATCATGGCAATCTTGTCTTAGGGTGGACCAAAAATACCCAGCTCTAAGTATCTTCATGGCCATCATATTTGCATTAACATGGCCTCCACACTCTCCATCGTGGAACTCGTGCATTATGGTCCTAGCCTCTTCAAGGTCTACACATCGCAACAAGATGCCCGTAAAACTTTTCTTATAAAGCACCCCTCCCAAAATTACATACCGGGTTGAAATTTTTCTAATAAAAGCTTGATCTTTTGAAGAAGCATACTCGGGAAATCCTCCGTTTTCTAAAAAGTTTTTAATGTCATAAAACCAAGGTTTATCATTTGGATTTTGGTCGTTTTGGCAAATCTCTAAATCGTGCGTGGATGGAATGGGTGAGTGCCATATCTCTAGGGATCGGGTTCCCAAGGTGAGATCGACCCTTAAAGCGGATCCTAAGGAGGAGAGGGCATCCGCTATGGTGTTATCCTCTCTCCCTATGTGAGTGAGTGTGCATGATTTGAAAGAGTCGACCAACTTGGTGGCCAACTCATGATACGGAATGAGTTTTTTATGTTTGACTTGCCAAACTTTTAAAACTTGGTTCACAACCAGTAAAGAGTCTCCAAAGACTTCAATGCAAGCTGCCCCTAGATTTTTCAAGACTTTTAGGCCTTGTATGAGAGCCTCATATTCAGCCACATTATTTGAACACTCAAAATCTAGACGAATTGCAATGGGTATTTCTCCCTTTTCGGGGGATATGAGAATGACTCCAACACCTGCCCCTTGTTGGTTACGTGCCCCATCAAAGTACATTTTCCATACTTGGTTTTCATTAAAACAGTTTGCTAAAACATGGTTTTGAAAATCATTTGCAAATATGCCTTCATCGGGCATCTCATCAAGTATGGGATATGTTTCTTCCAAGGGGAACTCGGCCATATGATCGGCTAGGGCTTGCCCCTTAATGGAGGTTTGGTGGTGATATTTCAAGTCATATTCCATTAAGAGGAGTTGCCATTTACCAAGCCTACCCGTTAGGATAGGTTTTTCAAACAAGTGCTTGATCGGATCAAGCTTAGACACTATCCATATCTCATGATCTAGGAAGTAATGTCTAAACTTTTGGCAAGCCCATACTAATGCCAAGCACGTTTTCTCCATGGCTTGATAATTTCTTTCATATGCCAAGAGAGTTTTCGAAATATAGTAAACGGCACACTCTTTGTGGCCATCATCCTCATATTGGGCTAATAAAGCACCCAATGCATTCGTATGTATGGAAATGTAAAGAAGTAAAGGTTTTCCTTGCTTTGGAGGTTACAAAATTGGAGGATTCACCAAATAAGTTTTCAATCTTTCAAAAGCTTTTTGACAATCCTCGTCCCACAAAAATTTTACCCCATTTCTCAAAAGTTTATTGAAAGGTTCGCATCTTGTTGCTAAATTTGAAATGAACCTCCTAATGGCTTGGAGGCGACCTTGGAGGCTTCGGATTTGGGTCAAATTGGATGGTGGAGGCATATCTATGATGGCTCGGCACTTAGAGGGGTCTACTTCAATACCCCTTTGGCTCACCATAAAGCCCAAAAGCTTACCTGATTCTACCCCGAATACACATTTTTGAGGGTTTAGTTTCACTTTGTAAAGCCTAAGCCTTTCGAAAACTTTTTGCAAAGACTTAATGTGAGTAACTCGGGTTTTTGATTTCACCAAAAGGTCATCCACATATACTTCCAAGAGCTCATGAATTTGGTCATGAAAGATAGTAGTC
This sequence comes from Brasenia schreberi, assembly GCA_036023115.1. Taxonomy (NCBI): domain Eukaryota; kingdom Viridiplantae; phylum Streptophyta; class Magnoliopsida; order Nymphaeales; family Cabombaceae; genus Brasenia; species Brasenia schreberi. The sequence continues at coordinate 852,130 of JAYKKT010000040.1, forward strand.
ATAGCTCTTTGGTATGTGGCACCGGCATTTTTCAAACCAAACGGCATAACTGTATAACAGTATGTGCCCCAAGGTGTAGTAAAAGCAGTTTTTGCCTGATCTTTTGGTGCTAACTTAATTTGATTGTAACCCGAATAGCCATCCATGAAAGAAAACATTTCATGATTTGCAGTGCTATCTACTATCAAATCAATATTTGGTAGAGGAAAATTATCTTTTGGAGTGGCTTTGTTCAAATTTCTAAAATCAATGCAAATCCTAATTTTCCCATTAGATTTTCGAACTACAACAATATTTGAAAGCCATTCTGAGTACGTAATGGGTTTTATAAATCCGGCTTTTAAAAGATCTTCTAAACCCTCTTTCACCTGTGCATGTACATCGGGGTGAATCTTTCTAAGCTTTTGCTTTATGGGTTTGGCATTTGATTCTAGGGGAAGACGATGCTCTACTACCATTGGGTTTAAACCCGGCATGTCTTCGTAGGTCCATGCAAACACATCTACATATGACTTGAGAAATGTGATGAATGATGTCCTTTCATGCTCATGTAAACATGCGCCTATTTTAACATGCTTAGGCTTAGACTCACTCCCTAGATTCACTTCCACAAAATCCCCTCCTACAGAATTTGAAGGTTTTTCTAAATCAAGGATTCTATGGAACTCGGGAAGCTCGGAGGTTTGGTCCTCCTCATGGACGAGGGGATCTTCCTCTTCGCTTTGATCGCTCTTGAGAAATTTGGGTTCTATGAAAGTGCTAAGCAAGGCACACGGTTTTGGAACATCTACCACTTTCAAAAGACTAGGGCTTTTCACAAAGACCATGTTTTTGGGTTTTCCAAGATTTTCGATTTTTTTGGCTTTTTCGAAATTGCTCTTCGGAGATGGAATGTATAGAACCTTGTTTTTGGTGTTTTCGCATTTTTCAATTTTTTTGGCTTTTTGTAAACACAAGGAAGGAACAAAAACCACATTCTTTTTGAAATTTTCAAAATTTTCAATTTTTTTGGCTTTTTGTAAACAAATAGGAGGAGGAGAAATGTAAATCACATTTTTTTCAAGATTTTTGAAATTTTCTATTGTTTTTGGTTTTTGGAAACTTTCTAAATGTTTTTGGATTTTGCAAATTTCTAATTTTTTTGGGTTTTTGGATGTGGCGGGGTCTTCCATCAAACCTACAAAGAAAACACCATGCATTAGGCTCTAAATAAGAGGTCTAAGTCATAGGTTTCGGTGTTAGGAGGCTCTAAGGCACCCTTGACCCAAGTAGTCATGGGTGGAGGTTCGGGTGGTATGGATGGGTCGTAGCCTATCCCATACCGGTTTTGGTTTATGTTTGACACTATGAGTTCAAGACGACCTTGGTTTTGGCTTCCTAGGCCTTGATAAGGCATATAACCCATGTTCAACATCATGTTCCAAGGCTTCTTTAATTTTGAAAATGTTTTATAAAGAGGATGGCCTTTGAACTTGGTGTCGTCTATGTCATGCTCAAACACTTTTATGGACTTGGGGAGGACTTTGGGTAGTTTTGAGATGGTCTTGAGCGGGCTAGCCTTGGGCGGCCCTTTTATGTGCACGACACCTTTTGGTTTGGGATAAGCTACCAAGGGTTCATCTAGTTTTGACTCATGGGTTTTATCACCTGATAAGCATGGGAAATTTTGTATTCCCTGCAGCTGGGGGTGATTCTCTCCTAGAATTACCACAACTTGATTTTGGAGGGGTATTTTTACACACCTATGAAAGGTGGATGGCACAGCCCGCAAGCTGTGTATCCATGGCCTTCCTAGGAGTAGGTTATAATGGGGGTGTATGTCTAAAACATGAAACACCCCGGAATGACTCATGCCCCCTACTTCTATGGGTAACTCTATGACTCCTAAAGGTTTGGATGCGTTTCCATCGTATCCTGTGATCACGATGGAACTCGGGTTTTGAGAGGTCAAGGAGACTCCTATTTTGTAGGCTGTGTGTAGTGGAAGTATATTTAGACCTCCTCCGCCATCAACCAAACACTTGTCTAGAGGATGGTGATTCAATACCACCTCTATATGCAAGGCTTGGTTATGGTTTTGGTAGGGTTGTTCTAGCTCATCTTCCGAAAACACAATGGGAGTTTTAGCACAAATGGGTGAGACTAGGAAGGAGAGGGACTCAGGGGTTATGGTTGGGTTAACCTTGGCCTTTTCTAAGATCTTTTCTAAAACTTGTCTATGTCTAGGGGATGTTTGGATAAGTTCTAGGATAGACATGTTTATGGGAATCTTAGCAAGGTGATTTTCAAAATCATATGGGGTTAACACATCGTTTTTACCCATGAGATGCGATGCTTTGGGAATGCATGATTTTGAAGGGCCGGGGATAACGACCACTTCCTTGCTAGCATCTTTTGCTAAGTGTGGGGGTTGGTAGATCCTTCCAGATCTAGTGACCTCGTCCACACCTTCCCTATGGCTCATTCCTAGGTGGGCTCTAGTTTGATGCTTGGGAGCACCTCGAATCTCTAATAAGGCTGTAGGCGGGGGCGGGACTCTAAGCGCTCCCCGGATCACTACTTGTTTGGCTTTTATTACGAGCAGTGGTGTGTGACAAGTAGTGCGATCCGTATGCCATGCATGTTCCGAACCATTCAAATGAGAGGAGAGAGCATATACCTGCTTGTCCTTCCCGCTAGTGCTTGCATGGTTGGGGAAGGGTTCCTTGAGTACGGCTTGGGCGGGCTCCGGTTCCTCGGTGACCTGGAGCCGGCCTTGCTCGATCAAGTCCTCTATTTTGTTTAAAAGGGTGTAGCAGTGATTTGTATCATGGCCTTTGAGCCTATGATACTTGCAAAACTTGTTTAAAAATTTCCCTTTAGGGGGTGTCCCCTCGGGAATTTCCGGAAGTGTCACCATTCCCTGGGCGAGCAGGAGGTCGAGGACCTCTGTAACGGGCTGCCCCAGCGGGGTGTACTCTCTTTTTTCGAAAGACTTTTGAACCTTTTTGTTCTTCGGTTCAAATTTTGAAGTGCCGGCCGGGCTTGGTTCTACTCGGACATTTGCAACTTTTTGGGGTTTTGCCCCATTGTCCGTAGTAGTTGGCCCGTAAGTCCCGGGCTTTTCAAAACGAGTTTTCGAAAAAATTTTGCCTTTCCACAAGTCATCGTAGACCCCCTTTTTCATATTTGCTTCGAATAGGGAAGCCTTCTTGATTAGTTTGTGGAAAGTGGAAATTTCATGGAGGGAAAGGAGCATTTTCAGCTCGGGTTTGAAATTTTCAAGGATGAGCATCACGGCACATCCTTCTGAGATGGGCTCTCTTACTTGCCCCAATAAAGACCTCCATCGAACGATAAATGCATAAGCATCCTCATTCGTGGCTTGTTTTGTGTCCCTTAGGGTGTTCAAAGTGGGGGTCACTTCCACGTTGTGTGAAAATCTTTGCATGAACCCATTTGCCAACTCTTCAAAAGTGGCAAATTGGCTCAAGTCATAGGAAGCGAGCCACTTGGAAGCAATTCCCTTAAGGGAGAGGGGGAACCAGTAGATCCACTTAGCCGAGTCTTTCTTTTTCTTATATGCTCGACGGGAAAAGAGTTGGAGGTGGGATCTAGGATCCCCCGTCCCGTCCTATCGATGAAAATTCGGTATGTCATCATCGCTATCCGTTTGGTAATCGGAAGGTAAAAAATCGGATAGGGCATATGACCTCTTTTCCTTGGCCTGGCCCCTTAGTAGTTGTTGAAGGGCCTTGCGATCTTTTAATGTGAACGACTCGAGCTCTCTATCCCCCTCCATGGTGGAGGTCTCTTTGGGTTTTCTGGGTTTGTTTGTTTTCTTTCGAGCCCTAGTTTGCCTCCCATGGGATGAGCAGGATTCGACCGCTTCGGCCTCTTGGCTGAGAGTGGCGATTCTTGCTTCGAATTCTTTCCTCAATTCTTCTAATGACTCTTTCTTGTTTTTTAAATTTGTTTTTGAAAATCTTTTCGAAAATTGACTTGACGAGCATGAAGCCCGGCTCGACACCTCGTAAGAACCATCCGAACTTGACATGATCTTATGGGCCCTTGAAAATCCTACACGTGCACATTTTACCAATGTTAAAAACACTTTGAAAAGATTTTTGGGAGTCTTATTTGCTTAGAAATTCCTTAAGACCCGAGTCCCACCGGGCGTGCCATTTCTATAGACATGAAAATTCTCATTTCAAAGTTTATGAAACAAACTTGAAATGAAACTTTCCACCCCTACACTTGCGCGAGCGTGCCAGCTAGTTCAAAACTAGCAAATGTTTGTAAGACTTCTAAGCGATTGTGTGCAAGCGGGATCTTTTCACTCACACCTTCTTGAGCCGATGCTCAAGGGTCAGTGTTGAGCGCTTAGGAATTTCATTTTACAGCAAACATGATTCCCTTTTACATAAACAAGTGTCTTTGAAAAATTTGTTGAACTTGTGCACTCGGATTCAATACTTAGAAAAACACAAGTTGCTGAAAACAGAGAATTCTGTTTTCAGAGCTATTTTCTAGGGGAGTTTTCAAGGCGTTACAGACTTCCAAAAATTATCAAAATTTTACCAGACAAAGCTGGTAGTGTGGAGAGACTATAGCCTTTTTCAAATCTGCATTTGGAGCAGTATTGAATCAGAAACAAATAATCTACTCAGACCACCTCACTGACTCGGAACAGCTCTGTTTCAGAAATACAGAAACTCAAAGATGAGTCTGTATCTCTCTGCTCAGAACTCCGATTTTAATGATTTTAATGTTGCTGGAAAGCTATGGATGTTAGCTTTCCAATGCATCAAAAATCAACCAATTTGGACTCCTGTGGACAGAGATATGGGACTTTTACCCAACCTCTGTTTCAGGAAATCCGACTGTGCAAACAATGGTGCAGAAATCTGGTCGTTCTTAATATGCTTTTATTACGTGGCTGAGCGGCCCTAAAATCTTGCCAATTTTATACAGAGTGTCCCAATGTGTGTGGAATTAGTGTGCCAAATTTCAAGACAATCGGAGTAAGCATCACAAAATTAAAATTGCAGAAACAGACATATGCAGAGATGTTGAAATCCGGTTTTCTGTTTTATAAATGTAATGATGCATAACCCACCCGAAATTAAAATGCAACAACCCTTAAAGCAAATTTGCTGGAATATAAATGAATGGGAAGTACTTTATAGCTTAGACATAGAGGAGGTTAGAAGTATAGAGGGTATATAGCATATAGGAAGGGAGAAGCATTAAAGCAAACACTTGGCGTGCATGTGGGTGTATAGTGTTTCATCCACGAAATTGAAATGGCAGCAAAGCTAGATTATTACAACTCGGGGGGAGATGAAACTCCATTAATATAACCCCATTTAATGAATTGAATGGAAGATAATGAAACTTAGATTAAGTAAGAAAGGTCTTACACGAGTTTTGGATGTGAAGGACCGGATTTCAATGATGAAGCCGGTCTTCCTCTTGATGGCCTTCCTTCTTAACTCCTACAAGCTCTCAACTAGCTTCCCCTTCACTAGAAAACGTCCCCCCTTTGCTAAAATTTTCTGCACCTAGTCTAGCACAAACCACCCAAGGTCTCTCTCTTCTCTCCCTTCTCTCTCTTCTCTCTCTTCTCCAAGTTATGGAACCCGCCCCCCCTCTTGGGCCTTTTTATAGGCCAAGGGGGGCTGGTTCTAGTGGATTCTTGTGGGGCGGGTTGGAGCTTTAGCTTGGTGGATTTGATCCGCTCCAAACCGGCTTCTTGTAGTTCTTCATTGAGTCGATTCGGACCAGCCCGTATGGGCTGGTATAGGTGCTATGGCTTGGTGTAGCCCTAGAGCATGCGGTTGGTTTTAAACAACCTTACAATGTGCAACATGTTTTGTTTGGGCTGATTTCTTTAAACTTCGACCCACTTGAATTCGCTTCTTTCTTTGATTCGGCTCCCACCTCTTGCTTTTTAGTTACACTTGAAATCTTCTAGAATTGAATGAGCTTGTGACCATGGCCTCGAGTCTTGGTTCCAAGTTGGCCCCATCGGACAAACTTGGATTTGATCGGTCTTGACCTTCCATTTGGATAAGTTGTTGAATTTGAGCTTGATATGCTTCAATCTTCTCCACTTTTGGGAATCAATCTGATTTAACTTGATCCGTATCTTGATACACTTTATCTTCTTTCCGAGAATCGAGGTCTGGATTGGTTCTCCGCCTGCTTCGAAACTCATGGGCTATTTGGATTTAAAACCTTTATTTTGAAATATTCTCCCAAAAGGTCTAAACTTTAAAATTTGGAGATTTTGAATTTAAAGGTTCATAAAGGCTTTAAATTGGCCTTCAAAATTTAGGAGTTTTTGAAAATACTTGAAAAAATTTCGGGTGTTTACAATGGTACTCTATTGAGTATATAAACCGTTGTACTTACTACTTCTCCCTAAAATACCCTTGGTAGAGAGGCATCAATCAACATTGACCTTGTCATATTCAACAAGGTTCTATTGTATCTCTCAGCTATACTATTTTGTTGAGGTGTCTTGGGCATTGTATTTTGCTTTGCAATACCAAAGTCTTTACAGAATTCAAGAAATTCTACTGAGGTATATTCACAACCTCTATCTGATCTTAAGACTTTGATTGAATGCCCTAATTGGTTTTTCACTTCTTACTTATATTCTTTAAAAATATCCAGTGCCTCAAATTTATGTGCCAAAATATATAAATACATATATTTAGAGTAATCATCGATAAATGTTATAAAATAACCCTTTCCATGATGTGACTTTACTATAAAAGGTCCACATAAATTCGTGTGAATAACCTCCAACAGGGTTGTTTTCCTTGTTGATTCCTTGGGAAAAACTTTTCTTATCATCTTTCCTTCTATACAAGTTTCACACTTGTTTAAAATATTTTCCTCAAATCCAAGCAGTAAGTCAAAGTTGGATAGTTTCCTCAACTTTTCTAGACTTATATGCTCAAGGCGTTTATGCCACATATTCACATCAATAGAAAATGCACACTCAATATAAGCAGAAGAAGTATCAATTTCATTATCACAAAATTTAAACACTTCATGCACTACATCAAATTCCCCAAAGAATAATATCCTCTCATGCTTTCCCAAAGTCACCTTATTAGGAATAAACCTGAACTCAAAACTTTTCTTTACTAAAGTAGGGACCGAGACTAGATTGTGCCTTATTGTTAGCACAATTAATACATCAGTTAATACAATTGGTTTGCCTTATACACAAATCCTAAAGGACCCAATATCCAAAACATTCGAAAATATATTATTACCCATGTAGACTCGATGTTCGTCGGGATTTTATTCCTTCAAGTCCATTTCCCCTTCCTTGCTCTTTGAGATGTGTCGTGTAGCTCTGGAGTCTATCCACCAACCTATTATCGGGCGGTCCATGTATAAACACTATGAAATCACGCAGATTATGTCCTGCTTCTCTAACTGTCCGTGCTGTGGATTGTTTTCATCACCTTTCTTATTGTGGCAGTCCATCTTAAAGTGTCTCATCTTTATACAATTGAAGCACTTGACCCGAGAAGCGGTTTCATACGATTTCTTAAAATTTTGATCGCCCTTCTTGTTATTCTTGTCAAACTTCTTGTTTGGTTTATTTTTCTTAACCTTATCTCATCCTGTACCACTAGGAAGTTTTCTTTCTTATTTTTTATCATATGTTTTTGCTCTATTGCTAGTTTTAGGGGCAATTCAGAAAGGTTAATTTCAGGCCCTAATCTGAGGGTAGTGGTGATCATGTTCCATGACGGGGGTAGACTGTTTAAGATAGTTGATATCTGCATCAGCTTTGGGATGACTGATTTTGCCACGGCTAAGTCCCTAGCCATTACTAACATGTGGTTTACATGTTTTACTACATTATCTCATTCTTTCATTTTGAATAAGTTGTACTTTTGTAGTAGCAACTGCACATGTAATTTGGTAATTATGTCATACTCAGCTCTTTGGTGTCTCGTATTCTTTGAAGACCTTAATCAAGTCATCCTCCATATAGGTCAATATAACTATCATTGCTATTGTGTCATCATTTAGAAATATTTTATACATTTCTATTTGTTGCTGAGTTGCGTCTGGTGGTGGCGTATGCATGGTTTCCTTTAGTACATACTCAACACCCTCAAGTGTTAGAGCAAGTGGGATTCTCCTCTACCATGTTTTGAAGTTCAGACCATTCAGTTTCTCAGTTTTTGCCAATTCACACACACATATTCTTGAACTCATTTTTATGTGTTTGATAATTATAACAATTAAACGATCTAAAAAGGAAAATTAACATAAAAGCAACAAGCACACATAGCAAGGACCATGTTAGAACGATGCATAATATCATAAAAATAAACTAAAGATATTTTATAAGCAACTTGGGACAAACTTTAAATTTTCCTAAAATTTTTTGCCTTTAGCATTTTTCAAATAATAGCAAGGGTAAAATTATAATTTTAAATATATATATATCTACTTTTGAAATTTTCTAAAAAGGCTAAGGACAAACTTGTGAAATTACTCTTTGTTATTTCTGTAAAATTTGTAACTGGTCCAAGTTAAAACTCTAATTTTAACCCTCAGCCCGAATGTATAATTTTCTCAAAAGTATAGGAACAAACTTGTCTTTTGACACAATGGCAGAAAGTAAATAAACTCAAACTGGGAAGGGCAGTAATGTAAAACCAAAGCCCGATATTTCATAATTTTCACTCAATAAGGGCAAAACAGTCTTTTTACCTAAAAATATCTGGATATATTTGTAATTTTGTCTAGGGGCATTGTTGTAATATCTGAAAACTGACTGAGGCAAAACAGACTTTTCAGTCCACTGTCCGAGGTGGTTTCTACGAAACCGTTGTTTTCGCCCGTGGTTTTCTGAAACCGCCTGATGGTTTTCGAAATGTAAAAGTGAGGAGAGAGAGTGGGAGAGATAGTCTGAGAGAGGGAGAGACACGCGGAGCCTCGCTCTGCTCCTTGGCCCACTGTGGCAGTTAGTAGCCTTCGCGACTTCGTTCCCGCCTCTCGGCCTTCGGCCGACCGTGGCTTGGTTCTGGCTTTGTCCTTCGGTAGACCACGTTCTTGGTTCTGGCTTTTGGACTTCGGTCGACCGCGTCTTGGGTTAGGGTTTAGCCTTCGACCGATCGCGTTCTTGATAGTAGCTTTTAGCCTTCGGTCAACCGCGTTATTGGTTCTTCCTTTTGGCCTTCGGCCGACCGCGTTCTTGGTTTTGGCTTTGGCCTTCGGCCGACCGTGTTTTTGGCCACCGCCTTTTATTCAGTCTATGGCCGACCGCGGCTTTCATTCCAGCCTACCGATCGTGGCTTTTGTTTTGGCCTGCCAACCTCCCCTTTTTTTTCTTCTTCTCCGTCAAGCCTTCCAAGTACGCCTGCAATAGAACAAAGGTATGTGATTTTCTGGTTTTTGAGGTTTCCACGCAGTAGAGTTTTCTAGGGAAAGATTTTTCACTGTTCTCTCTTTTTTTTCCATTTGATCTGCTCTGTATTTATAGAGCAGCACGTGCTCCCCCTTTCCCGGTTTTCCTACTGAGCTTCCCTCATCCGGAGCGTTCTTATCTGGACTGTTACCGAAATTCCTGGTAATGGTCCGGCTGTTATGTCCGCTATATCTTCAATTCGAGATTTAGGTAACGGACTAGATGGCCAGTCCAACCATTACTTGTGTTGGATTGCCGAGAATGGCCACAACATAACAATATCAACAAGTACGATTTGTTGGGTAACAACCAAAGAAACAACTTTGTTCAATCTGGCCATGAATTCATACTTTGAGTTCCATCGATCGGTTGTGAATGTACACTTGAAAGAGAACAGGCTAGCTTGCTTGACATTAGCGATCATTGAATAGCCCGGTCAACCACGCGGAGGCATGTTCGGGTCATGGAACAAGATGTCGAAGGCCAAAATTTTAATCACTAAAGAAACGGAATCGACTGCCTCGACCTTGACTTGGAGGGTCTCATACGCACATCACATGGGCCATCTCTTAACACCACTTGCAAGCATCAAGGACTCTAAGTTACCAACCCCACACTTAGGGAGCTTGTTAGGAGTTTTTAAAACTGCAACTGTTTCCCATCGAATAGGCGATAAAACATTGAAACAAGGATGTAGCAATTGTCATCTTCACACACTCATTACGTGAAGCTCAAACAAGTATTCAAGCTTTGCTTGGGGGCTAGATCCAATTTAACCGCAACCTTCACACTACAATCATCGCCATCTCAGCCGAGGGCATGGAGCTCGATTGATTCCATTGATAATGAACAAAAACCTACCCTACTTAATTCAACATTATAAATAGCAATATCATGGACACAAGGAATCACCGACTGTGCAGCTATACATAACTAATTAGGGGAGTCGTGCATGCGTGTTTTTTATTTGAGATGCTAAAAGCTATTGGATTGACCTGCACAAACAGTAAGCTAGATAGAGAATCTCCCAAATTTTGTTGTCGTGGTCTTAATTTCTTCTTTGCACGTTCGTTGCTGGCGGTAGTAGTGATGCAGTAGAACGAAGGAAGGCCAAAACAGATATGAAGATGAAGATCAGAAGAGAAGGTGGAATAGGTTAACAGTTACCCACAAGTTTCTTTTTCTCATTGTATTCTCATGTATTTTCCTGTGTAATCCTTTTAGTATTATAGATGGATTTCAGCTACGTCTTCCAATATTTCCTTGCCTGGGCTTTGTGTTACAAGCCATTAATTGTATATATTTATCTGTAACATATACGTTTATATGTAATGTATCTATGAAAATGGGAAGATGGCTTATCTTTCATTTTCATGGGTAACTGTCGAAAATAACCAAATCCGACTATGTTACATCTCCCACTTGGCCGTTTGAGCTAATGTTTATAACACACTAGTTTTACCTCTTACTTTTGTGGGTTTTCTCAAGTCATGCTAGCTATGATTGCAAATATAATTGCAATCGATATATGTTATGTTGTTTTTCATATACCATACGTTCTTACCTATACAACAATCATCATCGTATAAATTAATATACTTTAAATATATCTCAAACTCATGTTTGCAACATTTTTTTAAAAATGATCCTCTTTTATGTCTTTTACCAAGGGTCTATCAATATATCATTAGTTGGCATATATGATATGAATATTTCATTTCTCTTAACCATATCATGAACATAGTGTTACTTAACCATTATATGCTTGCTTCTATAGTTAGCAGCTCGATTCTTAATTAGAGTAATTGATGCATTGTTGTCGCGATAAATGACAATAGGCTCGTTGACTATATCCAATTTCAAATCACATATAAAGTAGAATATTTAAACAACACTCATTACAGTCATGCTGCAAGCAACATACTCAGCTTCTTGTATATGCAATATTACACAATCATGTTTCTTATAAGCCCAAAAACAACTCTACCTCAAAATAGGAATATTTGTCTAGAGGTTGATTTGCTTTTAACTTTTCTCCCAACAAAGTTAGCATCTCAGTATCCTACCACTTTTAGTTCATCTGCTTTAATATACAGTTCGAAGTCTTTAGTTTCTTTGAGATATTTAAGAGCCCTTTTCACAATTATTCAATATTGTTAACTAGGATTACTTTGATATCTACTTACAAGACCAATAACAAAGATGATATAAGGTCTTGTAAACAACATAGTATGCATGAAGCTACTAACAGCATGTACATAAGAAATATTAGGCTTGTTATCCCCTTCACCAGGATAATCAACCTTACTCAATTTTATCCCTTTTGCAACAGGTGTAGATGCAGGCTTGCATTCACCCATTTAAAACTTCTTTAAGATATAGTCTATATATATCTCCAAATTTAGATATAAGAATTTAGATTCTTTGTCTCTAGAAATCATTATTCTCAAAATATATGATGTCTCTCCATATCCTTCATTTCAAACCTTGAGTTTAACCATGACATTATTTTGACAATCATCTCATTGTCATTTCAAGTCAATAATATGTCTACGTATAACGATAGTATGATAAAGTGGCTCCCACTGTTCCAAACATATACACAGTAGTTGAGTTCATTAGCCACAAACCCAAGTTTAATTATGACATTTTGAAATGTCAAATATCATTAATAAGGTGACCATTTAAGGCCATACCAAGATTTTTTCAACCTATATACTTTATCTTCTCAGCCTTTAACTCTATATCCTTCGAGTTGTTACATATATATGATTTCATCTAAATCTCTATTTAGAAAAGCAACTTTTACATCTAATTAATGTAAATCCAAATCATAATATGCTCAAATTGTTAGGATTATCCTTATAGATACAAATTTTACAACAGAAGAATATGTCTCAACATAATATATCCCCTCCTTTTATGAAAATCTTTTTGCAACCAACCGCACCTTAAACTTATCGATAGACCTATCAACTTTATATTTCTTTTTTAAAACTCATTTACAACCCATGACTTTATTTTCATTTGTTAAATCAGTCAATTCTCATACTTGGTTTTTCTCAATGGATTCAATTTACTCATCCATGGCCTTTTCCCAGTCTGACGATTCAAATGGGTTAATAGCCTGCTGGTATTTAAGCTCATCTAAATAAATTGAATTACATATTTTCTCTAGAAGATAAGTGTGATAATTCTTTAAGTATGATGGTGTAACCCTGGGTCTTTTGTGCCCACTTAAAGTTTTGGTTTATTTAGGAAGATAATCTTTATTTATGAGTTTAGATGATGATGGATCAAGATCTACTAGAAAATCAACATATTCATCATCATTCTCATTCTTAGTATCCTCTAAGAATTTAGTATCCCTGCTTTCTATTAATTCATGATCCTTATGATAAAATTGATATCCTTTGGAACCTTTAGGATATATAATAAATACACATCTCAAGGACCTGCTATCTAACTTATCTCTAAACTGATCAAGGATTTTTAGATGTGTGATAGTTTTCTTTTCCTGAGATGACCTAGGTTTGGTTTTCTCACAAATCACATCTCATATGGTATAGAGAAAGAACCTTACATGGAACTTTGTTTAGTATATACACGGTTATATTTACTACTTCTATATAAAATACCCTTGGTATAGAGACATTTAATAACATAAACCTTTTCATATTGAGTAAGGTCCTATTACATCTTCCTACTATACCATTTTGTTAAGGTGTTTTGTGTATTTTATTTTATTTTAAAATACCAAAGTCTTTATAAAATTCTAAAAATTTTGTAAAGGTATATTCCCACCTTATTATATCTTAAGACTTTGATTGTATGCTCTAGTTGGTTCTCAACTTCTTGTGTATATTTTTTAAATACTTTAAGTGTCTCAAATTTATGTATTAAGAGATATATATGTATATCTTAAATAATCATTGATAAAGGTTATAAAATATGCCTTCCCACGGTGAGATTTTATCCTCAAAGGTTCAAATAAATCAGTGTGAATGATTTCTAATAGGGTTGTTGCCTTGTTATATCGTTGAAAAATGTTTTTCTTGTCATTTTCCCTTGTATACAAGTTTCACACTTATTAAAAGTGTTTTCCTGAAAATTTAGTAATAAGTCAAAGTTGGATAACATCCTCAACTTTTTAAGACCTATATGCCCCGCCCTTCTTTTTGTATTTTATTATATTTACCTGTTATTGCTGGTTCCAAATGAATTGTAGGCCCTAATACCATTGAAATCTTGATTTCTTCTTTGTAGGTTCGTTGTCGACAGTAGTAGTGATTAGCAGAATGAAGGAGGTGTGAAACAAATACAAAGATTAGGAAGATCAAAATAGAAGGTGGAATGGGTTAACGGTTACCCATAAGCGGATTTTTCAGGAAAGACAATCTTTATTTTTCTCATGTATTCTTTTGTGTAATCCCTTTAGTATATATAGAGGAATTATAGTTATGTCTTCTTGTATTTCCTTGCCCGGGCTTTTCGTATAAGTCGTTACCTATGTACATTTATCTATAACGTATACATTTATATGTAACATATCCATAAAAACGGAAAGATGGCCTATCTTTCATTTTTATGGATTCAATGTCAAAAGTGGCCAAATTTGGTTGCATTAAAGTTCGGTATTATACTTGCCGAGTTTTGCAAATCACGATGGCTTATTTACGATGAAATTTCAAAAATCAACTTAAATCCTATAGGTCATGTTGGGAACCATAAGGCTATAATTCATAGTTTACCCTACCCTAAACCATTTGACGAAATATTTGCCCCACCCAATAAGAGTTTCTAGATCCCCCATTGAGGTGTGATGCACGTGTGCTTCTTTCGTGAGAACATGGCAAAACAAGGTAGCAACAACTACACCATCACTTCCTATTGACGGGATTACATACTGACACCAACATTGCCTAATTGGTGATTTCACTAATGTAAAGTAATCCATGTATTCACATAAAATAGCATTAACGCTATTAGAGCTTATCAAGAGAAGAGTAGGACATTGGTGGATGAGAAGAGAGATAGTTGTCTACAGAAAATGGAGGTTCAAACATATAGATATAAACTTAGGTGGCACATGCATCTTGATTCATTGATAATTGATTCACCTAATACAAAGTGATCGTGCCAAATATCGATGGCAATCTCTACCTGTCCCAAGAAGACCTACCCCCGCCTTGCTCCTACAATGGGTGGGTTCTCACGGGAAAAACCTGCCCTGTTCTGGGGTGGGGGTGAAGTGGAAGCAGAGCAGTGAAGGGTAGGTTATATATATATATATATATGTGTGTGTGTGTGTGTGTGTGTGTGTGCATGTGTTTGTGTGATATATATTCTTTTATATATGTATATCTATATATTGTGACCCTTCAAACCGTGAATTGCAAATAGCCTTTTGGACCCTTCTAAAAACTCTCATTTTTTAGGGAAGAGTCCCGAAGAAAATCTTATTGCATGTTGAGATCACGCGTTGTTGTATGCTATAAAGAATCATGTTGCCTTCAAGTTTTCGTGTCCTTGCTCTCTCTTTGCTCTTGCCTTTGTTGTTTGGTCTGTGAGTCTCCGAATGTCAACGTCTTCGGCAAGCTTGACACTCGGGGGAAGGACTCTTACATTCTATTTCAGAGGATGGTGGTCGACTGTAATACTTACGTGAAATCTTCTAAGGCTTGCTTAGCCTCGAGACTAAGTGTTTGTCCTGGTCAAGCTTGTCAGCATGCATGACGTCGGTTTGGCCATGACAAAAGTAGTATTCGAGCAACTTTAATCCTGCCTCAAAGTCATCAAGCTTAGTTGTGATGGATCCAATGTCTTCAAAAAGCCCCACTCCATCATTGAAACTTATACTCCCTAAAACGGACAAGAGACATAGGAGGAACCATTCAACCGAAAATGTCATGATCAAAAGTCGACTATGTAAAGTGAAAGCAGACATAGTCAATTGTGAAGCTAGCCTCGAGACTATGAGAGATGATGTCTACCACATAAAGAATTTTGTGACACAAGAGTTTGAGTTGATATGTGGTGCCATCAACATCTTCAAGGAAAATTGTAGCAAACTTTAGTGAATTTGAAAGAACGAGTCGAGGACTTTACTTTCCACTATGCCAACCGCAATGGGAGCAACACGGTCATTGAGCAAAGGGTAGAAAACCTTTGAGGTGCACTATGGTACACTCGATCGAGCTATCGTTAACAGGGTCATAGTTACCCCCTTTTGAGATGATAATATCTCGAAGCCGGATGCCTACTAAGGGAATTAGAGTACCAAGGACTTGGAAAATTTCCTACAACAAGTGGATCAGTACATTAAGACCTGGGAGATTAGATGGGAGGATAGGAGGATCGATACAATAATATCGTTCCTCAAGGGTGATGCCCTTCTTTGGTGGAAACGACTCTCCGCAAATATTGATCGGAGACTCTGTACCATCGATACTTTTAGTGACTTTAAAGGGAAATACAAAGGCAGTTCCTTCTTGAGGACTCGGAGTACTGAGCTCGAAAAGAATTCATGCGACTGAAACACGAGCAATCCATCCATGAGTACATCAACTGGTTCACCTCCTTGATGTTGAATATCACACACATGACAAAAGTGGATCGTTTCTTCTTCTTCATAAACGGATTACAATATGAGGTGGAGCGTGAGCTTCGACAGATGCAGCTAAAGGATTTGTCTTTGACCATTAGTGTGGTTGAATGCCTAACTAATGATGAAACGTAGAAGGAAGACCTCCCATCAACCCTAGAGTCCAAAGAAGCCTATGAACAATAATGGTGATATGACACCATTCAATTATGCATAAAGGGACTATGCACAAAAAGGGGGGATGATTGCAAGCCGACCCAAAGTGAACATGTTAGAGGTCGGCTACATCAAGACAAAAAGAAGGTTATCTTTAAATACCACAATTCCCAATGGAACCACTATTCACGAGACTATCCCACAGGACCATCCACTCAACGGGTGAATGTAATGATCATTGCGGAGCTCCCAAAGGTGGGAAATAAGGGTGAGGAAACTATGTATTATTACGATGCACTTGAAGTACTTAAGGCACACCGCCAGGGTCACTAGGTGCCTATGCTGAGAGAATGAGATAGGTTGTTCTATGTCAAGGTGAGACTGAAAGGGATGGAGGCGCGGGCTATAATTGACTCGAGAGCTAAACATAACTTCCTTTCCCTAATGAAAGCACACCGACTAGGACTTCACATTTCTGGGACCGATGCATATATCAAATATGCATTAGATAAGGTGAATCAAGTGACTTGTGAGGCAAACAATGTCATCCTCTTGATCGGAGACCGATGTACAAGGGCAAATTTTTATGTAGTATACGTTGATTACCCCGTGATCTTAGGTTCGACATTCCTACATACAGAAGATGCTCACCCCAACCTTTTGGAGCAATGTTTATACTTTGAAGATGGCAGTGATCGAGACAATACCACCTTTTCATCATCAGGCGAGTCGAAGGAGAGACAACTCTCTAGCTTGTGGTTGATTCGGCCACTCATGACCCTAAAAGGCGCCTACGTGACATTGTTCACTATGATTGCCCCATCAAATTGCAGGAAGGGAACTCCTCAAAGCATGATAATACCCAAGCTCCACCAAAGGTGCAAAGTTACTGTGATGCTTTGATGCAGAACACAACAGGCCCCAAAGAGGAACAAGTACGATCAAACAACCACTGGCACGGGAGATGGCCAAGACATTGCTGAGTCCGGCAACGATTTGAGTGGGGGAGAATGTGACCCTTCAAACCATGAATTGTAAATAGCCTTTTGGCCACTTGTAAAAACTCTCATCTTTTAGGGGAGAGTACCAAAGAAAATCTTGTTGCATGTTGGGACCATGTGCTCCTGTCTACTATAAAGAATCATGTTGAATTTAAGTTTTCATGCACTTGCTCTCTCTTTGCCTCTTGCCTTTGTCATTTGGGTATGTGAGTCTCCGAGTTCTAACGTCTTCAGCAAGCTTGTCACTCAAGGGAGGGACTCCCACATTCCATTTTGGGGATGGTGTCCGACTACAACACTTAGGTGAATTCTGTTAAGACTTGCTTGGCCCCGAGACCAAGCGTCTGTCCCAGTCAAGCCCATCAGCATGCCTAACATCGGTTTGTCCATGATAATATACATTGAGTATATATTTGATTTGTATATATAGTTTAGGTAAATATAAATGTATACATAAATATACATACAATCACTTCTAATTTAATAAAGATAGATTTTATGCAAAAATATATAATATAAACTATTTTTTTCAAAAAATAATTTTCTAGGTTGAAGTAGGTTTAGAATGTGTGTTGTGTTTGATCCCAAGAGTTACGTAGGGTCTAATAATAAGCTTCTAGTACGGGGAGGGTGTGGGTCCATTACCATCCCTAATGCCAAGTACTTTTGATGGGTTAATATCGGGATGATAACATGCAAAGTAGCGTTGATGCAGGTTTATATATTCTAAGGAATTGTCGTGGGGCAAAAGCGAGTTGCGCTTTCTCAAATTCTTCAGAATCTCATCATGAAAGAATATGACCCGCTTGGTGAACCCAGTTTTGGATAAATTTCGAGTATGGACATGACTTCAACACTGCACGGCAAACCTTTGATTCTTTGATAAAGTAATTTCAGAGATTCTGTGTGACTAGCTTCATACATTTAATAGCGTCATTCAACTACACCATAAGTAAAAGATGGTCGACATGCACAATTTATATCACATGAAAAATGGCACCGAGAGGGGGCGCTCAAACTATGACTCCAACCCATTGTGGCAACGTCAATCCCAATGGGATGCATGGGTGTGTATGTGTGTTAGACTTGGGTCTCTATCTCAAAGCAATGGTAGGTACTCTTGCAGGCCCCATAACCGCTCCCTGGGGCATGAAAGTGTTGCACAACTGGATGATCCAACCGGGACCCTACCCAAGAACAACATCCTGTTGCACATGAGTTAGTTGCACAATCGGATGATCCCCATGTTGATGTAATGGAAGGATATCATCCTACGTACAATACCAAAGGATTGCATAACTGGGTGACTCTAAAGACGTGTTGGAATAAAGAACTGATTTGTAGGAGTGAGACGTTTCAAGAATAAGCTAAGGTAAGTCCCACTAGAGTATAGGGGATCTAGGAAACATAAGCATTGTTACGTCAGTTGGCAGTGGCAAAGACCACACAGATGGACTGGTGGGTTGTACTACCCTCATGCCGCATGCGGGAAGTTTCCAATCGTTTTGACGGTATCGCATCCAGACCACTCGTGGAAAGCCCAAACAGGACAATTACATGACCGGTAACCTGTTGGAAGACCACACGAGCAAGGCCGGAATGAGACCACCACATGGCTAGCTTCTCCGAAAGGATAACACCAGAGAAATGCAAAACGACGTGTGAATGACTATGCCAATTCAAGAAAACAGGCACATGGAAGCAACCTGCCTAAATCTCTGTTGGAGCAGAAATGTCAGATTGAAGTGGACATCTCCTCATCAATGTTAGTCTGTTGCCTAGGATAACATGGTCGTTTGTCTCCTGGCAAGTGTTAGACTGTTCGTGTGGATAGGTCCATAGGAGGTCACCCAGCTAGCAGGTTGTCGACTGGCCAAGCTACGTTAAGTTTTGTTAGGGTGTTCCAGCACCTTCAACTATAAAAGGAAGTTGGACAGAAGGCAAGGAAGTGGGAAGTAAGGTTGAAAAGAGTGAAGGCCAAAGGAGAGAGAAGCTCGTAGGAAGGGAACACAATGAATTGCTAAGGCAAACCAAAAGGATTTAAGGAGTTGCGGAGGACGTGAAGAGTTATCAAGGGATGACAATGAGTTGCATCTGACAAGTCCCCCTTTGGCCGACCCCATTATAGTTCAAGTCACCATTGGTAGAGCCAAACTGTCAAAAGCGAAGACCGTTGGATGGTTCCTTTGGATAGTCGCATGGACTCCCTCCGGTAGGCCCTTGGACAAGCCGAACCTAGTTTTACAAGGTTGTATCATGGTCTTTCTCTTAACAAAATTTTTAGGGATTTGAGTTCTTTTGAATGCCTTTGAAAACGTGCCCATGAAGAGACAAGCCGAAGGTTATTGAGTTCCTTAGAAATCGTCAAGTCGACATTCTGCTCAAAGGGGCAAGCCATGGGTTATCTCAGTTCCCTTAGGTGAGGCTAGTTGGCACTATGTGCCAATGCCAGTTACCGATGTCTGTCCAGTAACAGGTACCAACCAATGTAAGAGGAAAAATTGTTGGTTATTTGAGTATTTATGTTGAAACATGAAGAGTAAGAGTAATGAATGACAACCAGCTGAAGTTGCGGCATTAGAACGTTCAGTCTGTCATAGACAAATCCATAGAGCGCTAGCTCGTGCGCTCCCTACATCCGGAGGCTTCACCATGTATCATAACCGCTTGTAAACCCCCTCTTGTACATACACCGTGTTGTGCGTGTGTGTCCCTTGTAAGGATCGGGTGTGCTTATAAACCCGAGCCATGTGTGTGCGTCTAGGTCTAAGCTAGGTCATATTAGTCTAAGTCTAGGCTAGGTCAAGATCGGGCCCAAGTCGGGTCCGGGTTATGTCGGGTAGGGGTCCGGGTCGTGTCGGGTCCAGATCCTATCGGGTCAGGTAGGTCGGGTTCCAGGAGGCTAGGTCGGTTTGGGACAGGTGGAGGCTAACTGGGTGACGGTTAGCCTGCTGGGCGTAGGTGGCGCCCAAGCGTGAGGTGCCTGGACACCTCACCCGCATCCCATGGGCGGGAGCGGTTACAGGGAGTAACCGCCCCCTCCCCCTTGGAGGGAGCAGTTACCCAAGGCCGGGCTCCTATAAGGCAGCTCTCCTGCCCCATTTTCTGGGTTTTTGGAAGTGTGGAGTGAGTGAGAAGAGAGAGAACGTGAAGTGCAGTGAGTGACCGTGTGTCCTAGGTGCAGTGGCGTAGGACGTCAGGGCCGGACAACACCTAGTTGCAGGGTGTTGTGAAGACGTTGCAGTGCAGAACCCCCGTGCTGTTAACCAGTGCAGAAGGGTGCCGCGATAGGGTCATGGCGTGTGCAGCGGGCAGAGCCAGACGCTCCAAGTGTGCTCCTTTAATGCAAGGCGCTAGCGTGCCCATCTACTTGGCGATAGGGGTTATCACAGGCGGTGACAGTAGATAGGATCCTCCAGCGCGTAGACGATGCGCTGCCCACCCCGTTCAGCGATAGGGTGATCTGCAGGGCGCAAGCGGAGCGCCCCTCTTCCGTTTAGCAGCAGGCGCCTGTGTCACAGGGCGCCCTTCTTCTGTTCAGCTGCAGGCGATACTCCACAAGGTGCTGCCAGGGTGCCTACCTTCAACCACAACCGAAGACGACGCTCCCAGCCCCCATGCGACCCCAGGGCGCACAGGACCGTTGTGTGCAGCCGAGAGACCGGTGCAGCTATGTGCACCCTGTCCACTACAGCAGTCTCTCAAGGCCGGGTACAACCAACCGAAGGAGGGCGTGTGTGTGTTAACCCCTCTTTGGTGCTCCTGTTTAGGCGAGATCTTCTCTTCTCGGTTCCAAGTGGGAACCCTAACTAAATAGGGAACTTAAGGTTGTATTTTACACTTCGGAATGGTCTAAGGGTTATGTCGTGTTTGTGTATGTTTGTCCTTGAAGATGCATGAGTGGTGAATGTGCAAACCCCGCCCAACAACTATTTGAAAAGGCACGGTTTATGACATAGGCTGATAGAATCACCGGGTGATTCTAGCCATCACAGTGAAACAAGGTTTTGAAAGTTTTCGGTTTTGAAATGACATTGTGACAGTTTGGTATCAGAGCCTAAATACTCGATCCCATGCATTTCTAGCGAAAGAATCGCTGAAAACATACATTTGGCGCATAACCGAACGAAGACAGAAAATTCTGCCAGCTGGTTTTTGCAGATTTTCTGAATCAGTTCTGGACTGGGTAACTCGGTTAGAACAGGAAGTAAATCATTCTAAGTCTGAGTAATTCTATCAAAATTTGATAGAAGGTCTTTGGTTTGAAGAAACAGCCTCGGCAGTAGGTTGGAAAAGCCTGCCGAAGTGAACCAGAAAACCAGATTTTTCAGAAATCTGAGTTTTGCAGAAATCCGAGGAACTGAATCTGATTTTGGTGTAAACTGAATCTAATCAGTGTTTGTTCAGTTACAGGGATACCTTAGACAGGTTCAGCAGTGCTGATTGATAGAAGTTAGCCGGAAAAATTTAGTGGAACACGTCGTCAAAGTTGAATTGCTGAAGTTGCAGAAAAGCAAGTATAAAAAACGAAAGCTGAATTTTGGTGATTTTGCACAAACAATTTGACAGTGATAACATAGTCGGATTTCACTGAAATTTGGCAGATAACTTCTCTGTATATCAGTGTACAAGTCTGTACTCTTGGATTTTTATTTTGGTGTCTGTAATTGGTTTTGCATAGTCCCGAAGTTAGCCTGAAAGTCACCTATACTCTCTGCAGAAAAATTTCTGCTAAAGTCTGTAATTCGGTCTGAATTGAGGGTCTGTGTTAGTCTTCTGGTCCGAAGTGTAATTAAAGTCTATAAACACTATGGTGAGGAGCAGAAGAGCATCGGGGGATGAAGATGGTCCGCCCCAGCGACCCGAAACAGATGACGTGCTGACCCAGATTTTGCAAAGACTTAATTCTTTGCAAACTTCTCATGCAGAACTACAGCGAAACCAGGCTCAATTGGTCGTGCATGTGGCTAGGTTACAGAAGTAGCCCGTGCACTTAGACACCAAAACAGAGGTTCAGCTTCAAACACTAGTTTCTCTCGTGAACATGCATGATACGGCACGCGATCTCAACCTTTCTTGCTCAAAAATCAAAGTCCCCGAACCAACACCATTTGGAGGTGTTCGAGATAGGAAATTATTAGAGAATTTCCTTTGGGATTTGGAGAGATACCTGAGTGTGTCTCAAGTAGCCTATCATAGCAGGGTGCTAGTAGCTACTTTGTTTTTGAGAGATGATGCGAAGGTTTGGTGGCGCACGTGAGAGGATGTAGCCATCAGTGGAGGTGCCGCTCTTCCCTCGACTTGGGAAGAATTTTGCTTCAAACTCTGGAAGCAATTCACGCCGCCCAATAGTGGTCATAGGACGAGAGAACTCCTCTCAAAACTTAAGTGCATAGGATCTCTACACGAGTATGTGCAACGTTTCAGCTCTTTACTTCTAAAAGTTCGAGACATGATCGAAGTAGATAAAATGTTTTACTTCGAGCAGGGACTTCAACCCTGGGCCCAAGTGGAACTTAGGCGAAGATGTCCTTCGACTGTCACTGAAGCCATTTCAGCTGTAGAGACTTTTGTAGCCCTCAGATCTATAAAGAGTGAGAATAATCCAAAGAAAAAAGATAAGAAATCAGGATCAGAAAAAGGTAAGACTAAGAGATGAGACAAAAAGAAAAAGGGATCAAAGGGGAACTCAAAAGAAGGATCGAATAGAGTCAAAAGTAAAAATAAACCACACAAGAAAGAAGCCAAGACTCAGGGTTCATGTTTTATATGTCAAGGTCCTCATCCGATGAGATTTTGCCCTAAAAAGGCAAAAATAGCCGCCGCCTTGATCGCCGATGAAGAACCGACAGGTGCTAGTACAAGTACCGGCGCCCAAGCCGCATCTTTCCAGCTCTTAGGTACAGCATGCGTACGTGATGAACCACGCCGCAGCCTGATTTTCGTAGAGGCACGGATAGGTAACACAGCAATACGAGCACTAGCTGACACTAGTGCCTCCCATTCGATTATCTCCACGACTCTAGCTACCCAGTGGGGTTTGAGACTAGAGCAGTCTGAACAGCGGTTAAAGACAGTGAACACGAATGCTTCTAGAGTTGCTGGTATAGCAAGAGCTTGTCGTCTCCAAGTTGGATGTTGGAACGGTACCTTAGATTTCATAGTCAACACAATGGATGATTTCGGAGTTGTGCTTAGTTGTGATTTCTTTCGTGCAGCTTGCATGATGGTTGCACCACACCTTGGAGGATTGGTGTGCGTGGATCCCACATAGCTTGGATTTGTACCTCAATGTGACTAGGTAAGGCTCCTAGTCTTCTGACATGCGGAGCAATTTACTTATCCGCGATGCAACTCAAAATCGATCTCCGTAAGGGACATCCTACCTTACTTGCGGTTTTGAGGGAAGACGAGATAGAGGATGGAGATGAGAGGGTTCCACCTGAGATTGAGCAAGTGCTGCTCACCTTCCAGGACACGATGCCTACTGAACTCCCTAAAAGTTTACCACCTAGGCGGGGTACTGACCATGAGATAGTGTTGGAACCGGGGGCAAGAGTGTCATCCCGAGCCACTTATAGGATGAGTCCTTAGGAGTTAGAGGACCTCAGGAAACAGTTGGAGGAGCTCCTGGAAGCCGGGATGATACAGCCGTCGAAATCACCTTTATGTTCACCAGTACTATTTCAGAGAAAGTCTGATGGTTCACTACGGATGTGTGTCGATTACCGAGTGCTTAACAAAGTAACGGTGAAGGACCGTTACCAAATCCCCTTAGCAGCCGACTTATTTGATCGACTCGGAGGAGCGAGATGGTTCACGAAGTTGGACCTTCGATCGGGCTATTGGCAGGTGAGGATAGCACCTGGGGATGAGGCCCAAACGGCCATGGTGACACAGTATGGAGCATACGAGTTTTTAGTGATGCCATTTGGGCTCACTAATGCTCCAGCGACCTTCTGTAGGCTTATGAACGGAGTATTGGTAGGTTATATCGACGAATTTGTGGTTGTATACTTGGATGATATTGTGATCTATAGTCGGACCTTGGAGGAGCATGTCCGACATCTCGCCTTAGTTTTCGAGAGACTTAGATCGCACTCTCTTTGTAAAGAGAGAAAAATGCATTTTTGCTAAGAACACCATCACCTTTCTTGGGCATACTATTGGCAGAGGAGAGATCTGCATGGACCCCAAGAAAGTCCGTGCTATTCAGGGGTGAGAAACTCCTAGAGACGTTGGTGAGATACGGAGTTTCCTTGGGCTGACAAATTATTATCGAAAATTCATTCAGGATTTTTCGAAGATTGTAGCACCATTGATTGAATTGTTGAAGAAAGGGAGAACTTGGGAATGGACGCCTAAGTACGTAGAGTCCTTTGAGATACTTAAAACTTTGGTTTGTCAGGAGCCAGTTCTACGTCTCCCTGATTTCAGTAAACCCTTTGAAGTTCATACGGATGCGAGTGACTGAGCACTCGGAGGTGTTCTGACCCAGGATGGGTATCACATAGCTTTCGAGAGAAGAAAGCTAAAGGACGCGGAGACTCGGTATCCCGCGCATGAGAAAGAATTGCTAGCAGTCATATATTGCCTTCAAATCTGGAGAGTTTATCTTCTCGGATCCCACTTTTCTATTCTGACTGATAATGTGGCAAACACGTTCTTTAAAACCCAAAAGAAGCTCAACATGCGACAGGTGTGTTGGCTTGAGACTCTAGAGGAGTACGATTTTGACTGGGTATATAGGCCAGGCAGGGAAAATGCAGTGGCTGATACATTAAGTTGAAAGAGGGTAGAAACTTTGTGTGCCATTACCAGAATACGTGGAGAAATGATTGATCGTGTAAGGCAAGTCATTAATCAGGATACTTCGTACAGTCATATTGTATCTCAAGTAGAATCTGGCGTAACCGACAGATACGAGATCAGAGATGGCTTGGTGTGGACCAAGAACCGTCGGTTGTTTATACCTGAAGCCGTTGACTTAAGGAGGACATTGATGCGCGAAGTACATGATGCCGAGTACACAGGACATCCAGGGATAGAACGTACCGTCGCCCTTTTGTCTCGGGGATATTACTGGCTCCGAATGGTTTGCGACGTAGCCGAGTATATCCAGATGTATCCTGTCTGTCAGCAGGATAAGGTGGAGCGATGATGACCAACTGGACTACTTCAGCCTCTTCCGATACCAGAGAGACCGTGGAAATCTGTTTCCATGGATTTTATCTCAGGATTACCGAGAGTAGACGACTTTGAGATGATACTGGTAGTTGTGGACCGGTTCTCAAAGTATGGTGTCTTTATGCTCGCACCGCGGGAATGAAGTGCCAAAGAGACAGCCCGTCTTGTCTTTAAAAATGTAGTGAAACATTTTGGCGTCCCGAAGGAGATTGTTAGTGATCGTGACACTCGCTTCACGAGTCGATTTTGGATCGAACTATTCAGATTGATGGGAACGCATCTCCTGTTCTCATCATCATAGCATCCACAAACCGATGGTCAAATTGAGAGACTCAGCGCGATGCTAGAAGAGTATTTACGCCACTATGTCTCTGCTAATGAGAAGAACTGGGTATTTCTTCTAGAGGTAGCTCAATATAGCTACAACTCCCATAAAAGCTCAGTCACCGGAAAGAGTCCTTTCGAGCTTACATTGGGATGGCAGCCGCTCGGACCTTTGGAGCTTGTACAAGGAAATGGAACAGGGAATTATCCAGATGCCTTGCGAGAGTTACGCGATAGGCAGGTCATGTACAAGGAGGCGAAGGCTTCGCTCGAGAGAGCAGGGTCCCGGATGAGAAGACAGGCGAACAGGCATCGACGTGATGTTGAGTTTGACGTAGGAGATGAGGTTTGGCTTCAGATACCTGAGTATATCCGGAAGCAGGTTTACAAGGGTAGTCATATGGGAATGAAGCCGAAGTACGATGGACCGTGCAGAGTGATACAACGGATAGGTAAGGTTGCTTATCAACTGGAGTTACCAGATTGATTGAAGATACATCCAGTCATCCATGTATCCCAGCTGAAAAAGTACTTCGAAGATCCATAGAGGCTTGAACGCAAACCACTGCCATTGGTTAGACAAGATATCCCAGCAGTCGAGGCTTTGATCGCTCACAGAGTAGTTGGAGCAGGATCACGACGACAGACCGAGTATCTTGTACGGTGGACAGGTAGAAGCGTTGATGATGACTCATGGGTGCCATGCGCGTAGCTTTGGCAATATAAGCAGATGCTTCGTGATTACCATGCGGCCTCGAGGACGAGTCCGGACATCGTTGGGGGAGAATTGTCACAGACAAATCCATAGAGCGCTAGCTCGTGCGCTCCCTACATCCGGAGGCTTCACCATGTACCATAACCGCTTGTAAACCCCCTCTTATACATACACTGTGTTGTACGTGTGTGTCCCTTGTAAGGATCGGGTGTGCTTATAAACCCAAGCCATGTGTGTGCGCCTAGGTCTAAGCTAGGTCATATTAGTCTAGGTCAAGATCGGGCCCAAGTCGGGTCTGGGTCCGGGTCGTGTCGGGTCCAAGTCCTATCAGGTCAGGTAGGTCAGGTTCCAGGAGGCTAGGTCGGTCTGAGACAGGTGGAGGCTAACCGGGTGACGGTTAGCCTGCTGGGCATAGGTGGCGCCCAGGCGTGAGGTGCCTGGACACCTCACCCGCATCCCATGGACGGGAGCGGTTACAGGGAGTAACCGCCCCCTCCCCCTTGGAGGCTGCAGTTACCCAGGGCCGGGCGCCTATAAGGCAGCCCTCTTGCCCCGTTTTCTGGGTTGTTGGAAGTGTGGAGTGAGTGAGAAGAGAGAAAACGTGAAGTGCAGTGAGTGACCGTGTGTCCCAAGTGCAGTGGCGTAGGACGTCAGGGCCGGACAACGCCCAGTTGTAGGGTGTTGTGAAGACGTTGCAGTGCAGAACCCCCGTGCTGTGAACCAGTGCAGAAGGGTGCCGTGACAGGGTCGTGGCGTGTGCAGCGGGCAGAGCCAGATGCTCCAAGTGTGCTCCTTCAGTGCAAGGCGCTAGCGTGCCCATCTACTTGGCGACAGGGGCTGTCACAGGTGGTGACAGTCGACGGGATCCTCCAGCGCGCAGACGGTGCACTGCCCACCCCGTTCAGCGACAGGGTGATCTGCAGGGCGCAAGCGGTGCGCCCCTCTTCCGTTCAGCAGCAGGCGCCTGTGTCACAGGGCGCCCCTCTTCTATTCAGTTGCAGGCGATACTCCACAGGGTGCCGCCAGGGTGCCTACCTTCAGCCACAGCCGAAGACGACGCTCCCAGCCCCCGTGCGACCCTAGGGCGCACAGGACCATTGTGTGCAACCGAGAGACCGGTCCAGCCGTGTGCACCCTGTCCACTACAGCAGTCTCTCAAGGCCGGGTACAGCCAACCGAAGGAGGGCGTGTGTGTGTTAACCCCTCTTTGGTGCTCCTGTTTAGGCGAGATCTTTTCTGCTCGGTTCCAAGTGGGAACCCTAACTAAATAGGGAACTTAAGGTTGTATTTTATACTTCAGAATGGTCTAAGGGTTATGCCGTGTTTGTGTATGTTTGTCCTTGAAGATGCATGAGTGGTGAATGTGCAAACCCCGCCCAACATCTGTTTGAAAATGCACGGTTTGTGACATAGGCTGATAGAATCACCGGGTGATTCTAGCCATCACAGTGAAACAAGGTTTTGAAAATTTTCGGTTTTGAAACGACACTGTGACACAGTCTTATGAGTTATGACTCTAATAATGTCGGCAAGTTATGGATCTAGAAGTTTGAGTAGGGTGGAGCAAACAGGTTATTGCACTTTTTAAGGTGGGGAGAACTATCTATTGTACACATAAATTCAACCATAGGATATAGGATATGACCTCTTCATTCAATTTTCCAAAATTTGGGTGGGGCAGACACCCCACCTCTGCTCAATGTGGATCCACCACTCGTGGTGATGGTTGACTCTCGGCCTGGTTTAACGTTGACACTAGGGTAAAACCTTGCGATCCAGTTTATGTTGGCCAATTGTAAACCATATGTTCAGTAACTCCAGTTGTGTTGAGGTCGGCTAAATCGTAAGCCATTGTCTCTGCCCTGTGCAAAAGTGTAATGATATGGAAAGCCAAAAACAAATGCACATGCAAATGGATGCTAGTAGAATATGTTAGCTTTGTCTACGGTTGTTTCTAGCATAGCTTGAAGAAAAACAGTAGGCTGCCAACAAAGAAAGCTGCTTGAAGAGTTGAACATTGTCAGTCTTATTTCCTGAATTATCTAACTTGAGTAATTGTGGGGATGATTGTATCGAAGGTGAACGTATCTGCACGTATACACCCATATATACATATATGTATGTATGCACGTATAAGATGAAAAAAAAGATGATAATCAATATCCTCAGTAAAAAAAAAGAGCTTAGCCAGAATAGTGAAAAGTGGTGTTACAATAAAATACAAAACCCATGCTTGAAATGTGCATTGCACAGTAAAGAGAAATACAAAGAGACTAATTAAATTTATGAAGTCTCAACCGTAGCACCATATGACATACATCTCACTGGAAGGTTCTTAATTTGTGGCTGCGGATTAGCAATTTGAAAATGCAAATTTAGCTTCAGATACAAATGAGACCCTCAAACTGTCAGGAAATTAAGCTTGCTTATTACTGTACCGATGGATCCGCCAAGCACTACCAAAATAAATTGTTAATAGCTCGCTTAGATTGGAACCAGTGACGATCTAGACAGCATAACTATTTGCTAATTAGTAAGGTATGACAACCACTGATATGTATACAGTAATTTCCAAAGTAGATTAACAATATGTACTGTACCGATGGATCCGCCAAGCACTACCAAAATAAATTGTTAATAGCTCGCTTAGATTGGAACCAGTGACGATCTAGACAGCATAACTATTTGCTAATTAGTAAGGTATGACAACCACTGATATGTATACAGTAATTTCCAGAGTAGATTAACAATATGTATATAGTATTTGTTTTTTTAAGGAAACTTTCCTTTATTAAGGGTTGACAATCTTGGATACGATGTAGTAACTGTTAGGTGTACCAAAAAATAGTTGTTGAGGCTTGCCCCCCCCCCCCCCCCCCTAATATGTTTAGTTCGGATACGTGGCAGTTCATCTAAATTCTAACTGCCAAGATGAACTTTTGTGACGGTCTTTTCCCATTTACCATCTTCTGCATCATAATCGGACTCTACAATATCCTAATACACGATCTCTGTGTTCCATTTTAGATGTATACCCCCCCCCCCCCCCCCCCCCCCCCCCCCCCCCCCCCCCCCTGCAAGTTTAGTTTCACACATACCTCACGAAGCCTCCTTTTATTGCTGGTTGACGATTGATTTTTGTGATCCCCAATCTCATTGACAGTGCTCTACTAAAAGAAGGGTGGAAACTAAGAGAAAAATGTCTTCTATCTTGAGAAGTGTGCTTTTTGTTGGCAGAGGAAAAGAAAAGACTGGTCAGGGAGGTACTCATGGTGCAGACTTCTCCAGTGGAGATGGTTCGATTTCTTGACAAACGGCAAACAACTCTTTGTAGACGGTATCAACAATTGGTCAATTGGCTAAAAGAATTAAGACTGATTCTTGAGAGTCACTCAAATGGGCTCCTAGTGAGTAGCCATTCGATGAATGTAAGTGACTCGAGACATCCTACTCAAACAAAAGCAACACGGTCTTTCAATAGCTCAAAGTTGCCAAAAGGAGATACGAGGTCTTTAGGAGCGGTCGGCAAATGTTTGTATGGGCGGCCCAGTCGATGGATGCGTGCCCGGAATTAGAGTACCAATTTCGCGCCAACAGAACAATTGCCCTTGACAAGGGTTTAAGGCGGCATTTGTTGATTGCGGCGAACGGTCCGAGCCCAGGGAGAGAAAACAGAAGAACGGAAGCTGGCATCTCATCCGCTCTCATAGCCTCCCAAACCAAACCGCCGCCCTCATTCAAACGAGAAATCCTCTCAACTCCCCGCTGTGATGAAAGATCGTCGGCGGGAGATTTCCATTTTGATTTGCAGTTCCATCTGCCTATTAGGGTTTACTTACTAGGGTTTCAGCTGCTCTCTCTCTCTCAATCCAGCGGAGGCGAAGATGAGTTTCGCTGCACTCAAGATGATGCATTGGGCCACCGGAGTGGAGAACTGCGCCTCCGGCTTCATCACCCACTCCTCCTCCTCCTCTTCCAATTCCATGCCATTCATCCACGCCGAAGATCCCGACTCCGAGTGGCCGCAGCCATCTCCAAGGAGAGTCCAAGGCCCCATTCCCGACCTCGTTTTCACCGCCGGCAACGTGCTCGAGCTCTACGCAGTTAGGGTGCAGCAGGATGATGACAGTGACAAGTCCTATCGTCTGGCTGGAGACCCTACCGACTCTAAACGTGGTGGCGTAATGGACGGAATCTCTGGCGCCTGGTTAGAACTCATTTGTCACTACAGGTAGGTCCATGCGCCTCTGTCCAAGGTCGTATCCTTCATCTACATGTATTCAACGAAAGATCCTCAGATTGATTGCTTCCATGGTTTTCCTTTAGACTGATCAATACCGGAACTCGTACTCACAACGTGCTATTTTCAATTTGAACAAGTGGCCACAGTCCAGTTAAACTGATGTTGGTCGCAATGGCCACGTTGATTGGCATTAGTTGAACTTCCAATTGTCCTTCATGATATATAGTTGCTTCATCTGGTTGTTATTTGCTTGCTTGACGTTGGAAATACCTAAAATTCTCGAATCGCTACTTTCAGATCAAGCCTTTCCCATCATGAGAATTATGGACACTATAATTGTCGAGAAAGCACTGCATGCTTGATTGCAATAGTATTGATATACTGGCATATATTTATTTCACAGTGCTTCTCACGTTCTGATATTTTGGCAGCAATATCAGGCTGCCACCCTAGCTAGGCTGATCGAATGTATGTACTATGTACATGCTAGAAATTCAGACTACATTTAGGACTGCTAACTCTTTATCCTTTTCTTCAGATTGCACGGTAATGTGATAAGTATGGCAGTTCTATCGCCTGGAATTGATGGTGGTCACAGAAGAAGAGATTCCATTGTCCTTTCATTTGAAGATGCAAAAGTTTCGGTTCTGGAGTATGATGATTCAATCCATGGTCTTCGGACGAGGTGTATAGGCTTAAATTTCCTTTCCTATTTCAATTTATTTGTTATTCTCCTGAAGTTACATTTGTTATAAGGAAACAGTATTCTCTCTCAGAAAGTATGATGTATTGACTTGCCATTTTCTGCAAAGAAGCTTTTGAGATGTGTAGATGTGAAAATTTTACTCCAAAGCCTATGTAGAGACTTGGAATAATCTCTTTAATCTACTTCGTTCTTGCACGAGCGTGCCATTCGCTAAAACTAGCAAAATTATAAGTCTTACTTCGTGAGGCGATTGTAGCTAAGCGAGATCTTTTCATCTTAGGCCTTTTTGAACCGATGCTCAAGGGTTAGCCTACACGCTTTGAGGATTGATTTGTGCTGGGTGTATATTTCTAAAATTCACTTTAAAAGATGATTTTGAATCAAAGCAACTCATGCACTTGGTCTAGAGAGTTAAAATCTTAAAGTTCTGAAAAGCATAAACTGGTTCTGTTTTCAGAGTTTGTTTCTGATTTTTTTTTAATAGCCTAGAGATCTCCAAAATTCATGAAAAATTTACAGAATATAGAACCAAATGTGGAGATTCTAAGACTATTTTTGTTTTATTTTTGTGGTGTAGATTTTAGAATTAAATCCGGAATAGGCCACTGTGTAGGTGTTTTAGAACGTTATGTTACAAAAACACAGAGGTCTAAAGAAACCTCTGTATCTTGGTGCACAGAGCTCCAATTTTTATGATTTTAGTTTTGTTGGAAAGATATGGATATCAGCTTTCGAAAGAGACTAATTTCATCAAATTTGACTCACTACAAACATAGTTATGAGACTTTTATCCAACCTCTATTGCAAGAAAACAGACTGTGCAAGACAGACTTTGAATTTTATCAATCTTTTTTTGTTTTATTCACGAGTCTACATGACCCTAAAATTCTTGAAAATTTTATTAGTAGTGGGCTGGTGTGTATAGATTCGATGTCTTAAATTTCAGATCATTCGGAGCAACGGTCTAGAAATGAAAAATAATACAACAGACATATGTATGATGCAGGAAAACAAAGTTTCAGTTTTACAACATATATGTATGCATCCATCCGAATTTAAAAGCCATCTACAACTAAATTAAAGCAAATGACTGAAGGAAAATGAATGTAAATAGATATTTAGCTTAATCATAGAGGGGATTAGGAGATATAAGAGTGTATAGAATATAGAGGGGTAGAAAAACATGAAAACAAACAAGTAGAAGGCATAAGTATAAACGAAATGAAATAGACAACATTTCTTCTTTATTACAATATGGGGGGAGACTAGAGCTCCATTAATACAACCCTTTTTCAAATTGAATATGAAGAAGAGAGGATTAAGACCATCAATAGAGAAAGGAAACTTACTCACACGTCCTCCAATGGCACACGGCTCCAAAGGGGGGATGTTTCCTTCTATGGCTTCCTCTCTCACTCTCCCTTTTCTCTCTTCTCTCTCTTGTTGCAACACATCCTCTCTCTCTTGGATCCCTTTACACTTCTCTCAAGGCTTTGCAAATCCCTCCAATGCTTCCAATCCCTCTCATCTTGGAAATCGTCCCTCCTTGGCCTCCCTTTATAGGCCAAGGGAGGGGGTTGCTAGACCCTTCTTTAATGTGGATCGGTGGGCCTCTTCTTGGCCCAAACTTGGCTCAAATCCAAAGTGGTCTAGCTGCACATGGCCTCACATGGTCTTGTGGTCCCCTAGGTTAAGAGGAGTCCAGCCAAGTTGCAGTCCATGGGTTTGGCTAGGTGGGTTTGAGTCCAATCGGCTAGGTGAATTTGAGTCCAATTGGCTAGGTGAATTTCGGCCAACTCCTAGGGCCTAGGTCATAGTGAGACATGGCCCCTTGTTCGGTCTAGCCAAGGTAAGCTTGGTGATTCACACATGTCCCAAGTGGTTTGGCCAAGGTAGGTTAGGTCTACCTTAGCCAATGGGTCATGTCTTGGCCGAAAGGGTTGGAGCTCGGTCAAGGCTTTGTCAAGTGGGCAAAGATGGTTCAATCAAGTTGCCAAAGGAGCTCTTGGTCATAGTTTGGTCAAGGTGATTTAACTCAAGCTAAGGTGATGTGGTCAAGCACGGTTAGGGTGGGTTTGGTCAAGAGGTCGGTTGAATTTATTGAGGCAAGTGAGTCAAAATGGCTAAGGTGTAGTCTCTAGCCTTGATGTGACCTTTGATGCAAGAGTCCCTGCTGGCTGTGCTCGATCTTAGGCATGGCCTAGCCAACTTGGGCTAGACGGATGCTTGCTTCCGCTTTGGGGTTTGACTTGGCCTTTGCCCACTTCCTTGATCCATAACTTGGTTCACACCAGCTTGGTCCTGGCTTGATGCGGGCTTGACTCAACCATCGCCTTGATCATCGCTCTGATCTTGATTTGTTCTTATCCCTTATTTGATCGGGGCTTCATCCCTATTTATGGTTTCAAATATTTCCTTTTTGATTATTTAAAACCATTTCATTTTAAAATATATTTGAAAACATCGAGTTTTATCGAAATCTTTAAATATTCTTTTCTTTGAAAATAATTGAGTTCCATGCCCAATATTTGTTTGCATGGGCGACCTGCTTTCGCCTCGTGAGTTAGTCTTTACCGTTTCAACCATTTTAACCCTTTGTTGGGTATAGGGTATCAAACCACTTTAACCCTTGAGTGTAGGGTTTTGTACCTCCTTAACCTTTTGATGGGTGTAGGGTCTCAGAGTAGGACTATCCTCAATCGGGCAAGTTTTTGAGGCCTGATTTGGATTTTATTTTTATTTCAAAGGTTTTTGCAAATTTGATATTTTTGCAAACATTTTTGGGTTTGGTTCCCAATGTCTCATTTCTATTTGTTTCTTTGAAGAAAATTATTTGAAATCATCATTTCTTTAAATGAAATCATTTGAACACCCAAAATGCTGCCAATTTGGGCTTCAGGGCAAAGCCGTCATTTTTTTTGGCTCTTTGTCAAAATTTGATTTTTCTAAGAGAGGTGCAATTTACCTTTATTTTGAGGTTGCTATGAAATTTTGGTGCGGAAATGAGTTCATTTAAGGTGTTTTTATTTGAAAACCCTTGAAAGACCCAAAACTGCAAATTTTTCTTAAAAAGGCAACATTTCTAAAAGATTAAATCTTTTGAATTTTTTTTTTGGTGTTTACAAGATGCACTATCGGTGTTCATTTAAATTTTCATGTTAGCCTTTGGATGGTTTGTTCATATCAACAAATGTATGCCATATGCTTTGTGTATCAACAGGAATATTATGTACAGGAAATAAGCACGTAAACAAATAACCTTGCATACATCTTGAAGCTAAGAGCAGTCCAAAGTAAATAGTGTCTCTCTCTAGCATATTCTCATCATCTTTCTTCTCATCTCTTTTGCTGTGTGCTTCCTCGTCAAATGAGGCAGCTCATTCGATCTCCTAGACATGTATCCGCTGAATCAACTTTTTCCACAAGTGGAAGCAGGAAAAGAGATCTATCAAGTTCTGAACTCTCTTGAAGCATCTTGAGAGGCACAAGCCGGTCTTTCTTGGGTTAGACAATTTTGGATAGGCTTGTGATCCACAAAGCCCAAAACCATGTTGGAACTTTTGGCGGCTAATACGCTTATCTGAGTTTCAAAAGTTCTAGGAGTGGAAGTGAATAATGGGAATAGAATAGAGGAGAACAGTTAAGCGGACAACCTAATGGTTAAAATCGGGAAGAGAAAAAAATGGATCATAAAGTCTCAACATCAATTTTACGATGGGTTGATAACTTTAGTCATGTATTATGGAATTCATTGGATAAA
Source organism: Brasenia schreberi (assembly GCA_036023115.1). Taxonomy (NCBI): domain Eukaryota; kingdom Viridiplantae; phylum Streptophyta; class Magnoliopsida; order Nymphaeales; family Cabombaceae; genus Brasenia; species Brasenia schreberi. Next base: position 887,256 of record JAYKKT010000040.1, read on the forward strand.
ACTTCACTTCCATGAGGACTCTCAAGGAAGAATCTAATCCTAAATGAACTTTCATATAATGTATGTAGATTCTCATTTAGATAAACTTCTAAATAAATCAACTTCATATATAGTAAAACTTTTATGAATATAGACTCTTATTCACCTAAGAAACTAATTGATTATATAACTAACTAATAGTATTGGTTACTAAATTGCCCTTATGTAGGAGAGTCCTTTTAATTATCTTGTCTATCCTTCATGTTTCCCTACACATGTAGATTCCTTTGAAATGTAGCAACTCTCCTACGCTGGCGCACCTCTCTCCAGGTCATGTGGATTTGGATTTGAGTGGAGAAATCCGATCTGGCAGGAATGCATCACAATGCATTCCAGTGATGACACATCACAATTTGGTGGACGATGGCAGAAACATTTGTAAAGGAAACAATTGTTTCTCATGAACTTCCTCTGTTCCATTACCAAGTTCATCCACCAAGTGGATGCCATTGCTGATTCTGAGACTGCCTAGAGTTAGACATGTACCTGAGGCATTGACCAATGTTGTCTTTTATAATTTTTCTATATGCTTTAAGAAAATTCATGAAACTCCGCCCATGTAAGGGATCACCCTTGCATTGCCGGTCCCAAGCCCGGATAAAGGAGGAGGGTTGTGTTAGGCTTCCGACAGCCAGCGTAAAACTTCGTCGGATTTCTACAACATGGATTACAAAAATTATGAGCATTGCTTTGGGGCGTCCCCGCCTAGCGACGTGCTGCAGAGCCCGAATGCAGTAAGAAGTAAGCAAGGGCCACTACATTTTCGCCCGAATGTAGTGAATCAATTGCAGAGAGGGTTCCCACATCATGGACGGGTGTGGGTAAAGAAGTTAGTCCCGCTACATTGCCGCCCGAATGTAGTGAAAAATTTTCAGAGAGGGTCTCCGCATTTTGATTATGGACGGATGCGGGGGGTAAGAAAGCTAGTCCTAGAAAATAAGATTCGTATTGGTTCTTGGAATATCGGAACATTATCGGGTAAGCTAATGGAGGTGGTAGATACTATGATTCGGAGAAAGATTCATATTCTATGTTTAGAAGAGACAAAATGGGTTGGAGAAAAAGCAAAGGAGATAGAGGATACAGGTTTTAAATTATGGTACTCAGGTAAAGAAAAGGCCCGAAACGGAGTTGGTATTATCATAAATAAAGATTTAAAGGAGAGTGTAGTAGACATACAACGATATGGTGACCAAATCATGACATTGAAATTAGTGTTAGGAGTAGAGGTTTTGAATATAGTTTGTGCTTACGCACCTCAAGTAGGACTAGAAGATAGTATAAAGACAGTTTTTTGGGAAGAGTTAGATAAGGTGTTTCAAAAGATTCCACAAAGGGAGATGCTTTGTTTAGGAGGAGATTTAAATGGACATGTCGGTAAAGAGGCATTAGGATATCAAGGGATTCATGGAAACTTTGGTTATGGGGATATAAACGAGGAAGGTAGGGAGATTTTAAATTTTGCTATGTCATTTGATCTCTTTATAGTCAATACAATCTTCAAAAAACGAGATGAACATTTAATTACTTATAAGAGTGGCTTATCACAAACACAAATTGATTACTTTATTTGTAGAAAAAAAGATAGAGCGTGTTGTAAAGATTGTAAGGTAATTCCAGGAGAAAGCTTAACCACCCAACATCGACTTTTAGTTATGGATTTACAAATAAAAAAATGGACAAAGAAGAAAAGAGTGCATCGAGCTATTCGGACTAAATGGTGGAACCTCAAAAGTGAGAAAGAAGATATATTTAAACAAAAAGTCCTTCAAGGAGATGTTTGGAATTATGTTGGCACACCTTCTGATATGTGGAACAATATGGCTATACATATTAGGAAAGTGGCGAAAGATGTGTTAGGGGTATCTAAGGGAGGTGTACCGGCACAAAAGGAAGCTTGGTGGTGGAGTGAAGTAGTACAAAACAAAATCAAGGCAAAGAGGGCATGTTACAAATTACATTATGCTAAGAAAACTAGTGAAACTTTAGAAGCTTATAAGAAAGCAAAGAAGGAAGCAAAAAAGGCCGTTAGTGAAGCAAAAGCTAAGATTTGGGAGGACTTATATAAAAAACTCAACTCAAAAGAGGGTGAAAGAGATATTTTTAGGATAGCTAGGGCTAGAGATAAGAAAACTAAAGATCTTAATTATGTTAGATGCATAAAAGACGAGGATGAAAAAATTCTTGTGGCAAATGATGATATAAGAAATAGATGGAAAAACTATTTTTATAATCTTTTTAATGAAAATAAAGATGTTAGTATTAGTTTAGGAGATTTAGCCAAGTCAGAAAAGTATATAAACCACAATTTCTACCGACGTATTCAAAAGAATGAAGTCAAAGAGGCTCTTAAACATATGAAGAGTGGTAAATCGGTAGGACCAGATAATATTCCTATAGAAGTTTGGAAAATACTAGGAGAAATAGGAATCACTTGGCTCACAAGACTATTTAATGAAATATGGAAAAACCAAAAGATGCCCGAGGAATGGAGAGCAAGTACACTTATACCCGTATATAAGAACAAGGGAGACATTCAAAATTGTGCGAATTATCGAGGTATCAAGTTAATGAGTCATACTATGAAATTATGGGAAAGAATTATTGAACGTAGGTTAAGACAAGTATCAAGCACAACAGAGAACCAATTTGGATTTATGCCAGGTAGATCTACTATTGAAGCGATTCACCTTTTGAGACGTCTTATGGAACATTTTAGAGCAAAAAAGAAAGACCTTCACATGATATTTATTGATCTAGAAAAAGCTTATGATAGGGTACCGAGGGAGGTTCTTTGGAGAACTTTGGAAAAAAGAGGTATCCCATTGACATATATTAACCTTATAAGAGACATGTATGATGGTGCAAAAACATGTGTGAGGACTCATGAAGGAACGACAGACTTCTTTGAAGTTAATATTGGGTTACATCAAGGATCAACTTTAAGTCCATACTTATTTATAATGGTGATGGATGAGTTAACAAAACATATTCAAGATGAAGTACCTTGGTGTATGTTATTTGCAGATGACATTGTATTAGTGGAGGAGTCTAAGGAAAAAGTTAATAGAAAATTGGAACTATGGAGAGAAACATTAGAAAACAAAGGCCTCCGACTTAGTAGAACAAAGACAGAATATATGGAATGTAAGTTTGATCATTTGACTATTTCAGAGGACATAGAAATTAAAATTGGCACACATTGCATTCCCCAAAAGGAAAGTTTTAAATACTTAGGGTCAATTTTTCAAAGTGATGGAAGAATTGATGGAGATGTTACACATAGAATTAATGCTGGTTGGTTAAAATGGAGAGGAGCATCAGGTATTCTTTGTGATAAGAAGATACCATTAAAATTAAAAGGTAAATATTATAGAGCAGCAGTTAGGCCTGCCATGTTTTATGGTTCTGAGTGTTGGGCAGTTAATCATCAACATGTACAAAAGATGTCTGTGACAGAAATGAAGATGTTGAGATGGATGAGTGGTCATACAAGAAAAGACCGTATACATAATGAGGTTATTAGAAACAAATTAGGAGTGGCAACAATAGAGGATAAAATGAGAGAACATCGTTTAAGATGGTTTGGACATATAGAAAGAAGATCAAAAGAAGAACTTGTAAGAAGGTTAGAAAACCTAAATTTGGAAAGTATTAAAAGAGGTAGAGGATGACCACAAAAGTGTTGGAAAGAAACAATAAAGAATGATCTAGCTTATTGGGAGTTAACTGCTAACATGGCACACGATAGAGATCTGTGGAAACAAAGAATCCATGTAGCCGACCCCGTCTAGTATGGGAAAAGGCTTAGTTGTTGTTGTTGTTGTTGTTGCTTTAAAAAATTTCATGAAACTGTTACTACCTATAACTGATATAAATGAACCCAATCTTCATCAGTGGCTCATTGGTGGTCAACTGCCAGATATTGATAGGTATTGGAAGAGCTTGAGAATTGGTAGTTGGGAACTAGTTCTATATCTTTTCCACTCATGTATAGAGTGAGGAGGAGATTTTGATAGGTCTCATTGTTTTGAGCTGTGCAGAGTGATTTGTCTTAAGGTGCAGCAAGGGTGTGTAGCATGTGGATAATTCGTTTTACTTTGGTTGTTGTTATTGTGTATATATATGTGCCCTGGTTAATGATGGTGATGGAGTTTAGATTTTTGGAATGGAGCCTAATTTGTTGATTCAAGTTGAGTAATGGAATCATGTACAATGAGTATTTCTTACTCTTTCCTTTTTTACTGTCATTTGTCCAGCTCTATGCACTGTTTTGAGGGTCCTGACTGGAAGCACCTCAAACGAGGCCGTGAAATATTTGCAAGAGGTCCCACGGTTCGTGTTGATCCATTAGGAAGATGTGGAGGTGTTCTCTTGTATGATTCTCAGATGATCATACTTAAAGCTGGTCAGGTAATGCTCATTTTATGTTTTCCAACTTGTTTTTGTTGAACAGTCGAAGCATTCAGAAGTATCATATGAATTAGTACATTCAGAATGTTGTTCATCTAGTGTACTCTGGAATGGTTGTTCTGGTTGATTCACTGACTCAGATCATGCGTATAGATAAATGAATACATTCAATGCAGGAGGTGGACTATCAGAGATGATTTGGGTGCTACTATGCATCCACTGAGTGGTCTAGACTCTAATCTAACTAAATCTTCTGCTTCAGAGTTTTTTTTTTTAAATTTTGAATATGCTGTTATAATGTGTAATCCATCCCACTGACCACCTGGGAATTGATAATCAGCTACTTTTTTGGTCATTCTAGGCACAATTTTGAAACATTGGATTTTTCATTATTGTCCATATCCTGTCGATTGTGAATTGATGGTTATGCTAATAGCATAATTAATCTGATACTATTTTGTCTTCATGAATAATGTTAGAATCAAGTAGGTAGGTGGGTGAGGTATGTAGCAAATTAGCAATACCTACATATCATATGTGGATGTGCATACTTAGCAGAATGGTTCCAAGGCCTGATTAGATTCAATAGAAAGGTAGAATTATACCTTTTATAGGACCTACATATCTGATGTTCTAATTAGTATATATGTATAGTACCTACATATAGTACCTACATATCTTGACCAAATAACTCATTGTGCAGTGACATGCAAATCAGATTGACAACTGTACTATACTTGGATCTGTGTCCTTCCTATTTATACTTTTTGATTCGTTTATGATGTTTCCAGTTATCATTTGCTATTGTGGAATAATTATACCATTTATAAATGAATGTGCCAACCTTTCAGTCATTTCTTGACCTCTTCCTGTTTTAAGGTTGTTTTCGGTTTGGTAGCTGATGAAGAGCTAAATGGTTCGGGGTCTGGTGCTGCCATTCGAATTGAGTCATCATATGTGATAGACTTGCATGATTTGGACATGAAGCATGTAAAGGACTTCATGTTTATTAACGGTATGCATTATGTAACTTCTTTAACTCAGACTTTTAGCTTCAAGGAATCCTTGATCAATGAGTTTGGTGATTTTGTTGTTTATGTATCTGAAAAGAAAAATCAGTCGTAGACTCATAGGGGATAAAGTACTATGTTCTTTTGTGTATAAGAGTTCATGTTACTTAGTGTGCGGAAAAGGCCTGGTTTGGTGTAGTATGAGAACTCATGTAGCTTTTGTAAGCTTAGCTTCATTGATTTTTTTTTCTTGAATAACTAATATAATCTTGAAAAAGCCTTTGATTGCATGCAGCTGTTGTAAGAAATAACTCTTCGATTGACTCGAACAGTCTACGCCAAATGATAATATCACAATCCAAGAATCACCAACCAATCAATACACCAAACACTTGGTGTTCAAACATATAAGTCAAGTGAATCTAATAACCAATCAAACAAATAACAAAGGTATTGTCCCCAAAATTAGGATTATTATTAGTAAAGGTTGTGACTCTATATAGAGCAAGAACAGGAGTTTACAACATTAAGAAGGGAACCTAGAGAGAGAGGAGAGCTGTTGGGGCACCCCAACGGCTACCTTAACTAGCCGTTGGGGGCCGACTGTTGCCCCCAACGGCTAGTTAGGGACAACAGTCCTTTGGCTCGGGCCCTAGGACCCGGGCCAGGTAGACTGAGATCAACGGGCCCTAGTGGCCCGTTACCTTTTACACTTTAACAGCTGTCACTCGGATACCAGAGCGTGTCGGACATGACAATTTTGAAAAATTTTGGGTGCAAGGAGACAACTGAGATATATATATATATATATCCATTAAAAATTGTACTTATGAATACAATTATGAACAAAATTAAGAAAAATACCCAATAATTACTGTTATTATGTGATCATTGTGATGTATATAAGTATTATATTTATGCATTCCTTAATAAAGTTTAAAAATCATTTTTGAAACTAAATGGATGGTGGGCCTACTGGTTATATATTTTTCTCTTTCCCCCACTTTTGTTCTCTCTCTCCGTGTGCCCTCTATTAAGAAATATATGCATTAAACAAGATTGAGAAAACTTACAAAACCTCCAATCTGCCCCAAAACGTGACTTGCGGCTGCCACAATGATGCCATCCTGCCCTTCCTCTCTCATAAGTCTCAATCCTAATCACTACTACTTATACCCTATCTAACTTCAATTCCTAAACTACCCCTCATTAGTACTAATTACTACTAAAGAGACATAACACGTTAAATACACTAAATACACTTACATGAAATGAAATAACAATAAACTAACCTACTTCTACATCTAACATTACATCCTTTAACACTCCCCCTCAAGTTGGGTGAAAGACATTTGTAACACCCAACTTGGATAATGTATCTTTTAATTGTCTGCTGGTAGTAACTTTAGTTAGAAAGTCAGCCCACTGTTTTGAAGATTGAACATACTCCAGCTTGAATTCATGATTAGATATCTTCTCTCGGATGAAATGGCAGTCAATCTCTATATGCTTGGTTCTTTCATGATATACTGGATTGGAAGCCATATGAACTACTGTCACAATATAGAGGTATAGAATGATTAGAAGAAAATCCCATTTCACTGATCAAGCGCTATAGCTCTGTATTCTGCTTCCGCTGTAGATCTCGAAACCACTGTCTGCTTTTTACTCTTTCAAGATACAATATTACCACTAAGTAATGTAACATATCCTGTAGTTGATTTTCTCTCATCACGTGAACCAGCCCAGTCTGCATCAAAATAAAGTTTAATATGCAAATTCAATGATCTAGAATAACGTAAGCCCATTCCTGCAGTTGATTTGAGATATCTAAGAATTCTATACACAGCATCCATATGATTTTTCGTAGGTGAATGCATATATCTGCTCACCGCTCCCACAACATACGTAATATCTGGACGAGTAATTGTCAAGTAAGTAAGCATCTCAACTAACGTCTGATATTTATGTGTGTCTTTAAACTCTTCACTATCCCCAGCGGATAATCTCTGATTCACTTCCATAGGTATATCACTTGGTTTACAGTCAAGCAAATGTGTGTCCTAACGAAGATCCATTACATTTTTCCTTTGAGTTAAAAGAATACCATGAGTTGAATACAATACCTCTATTCCCAAGAAGTAGTGAAGTCGACCCAAATCTTTTAAATCAAATAGTTTATGGAGATTTTTCTTCAGCCTTGATATTTCTTCAAAATCATTACCTGTAACAATAATATCATCAATATAGACATCAAGAATAGATAATTTTGAGCTCTTCTTAAAAAAGATAGTATGATCATTGAGACTTCTTTGGTAACCAAGATTGCATACTGCTTTACTGAATTTATCAAACCATGCTCTAGGTGATTGCTTCAGCCCATAAATAGATTTGTTCAGCTTGCACACTCTATGATCCGTTGTCTTTATACACATCCCAGGAGGTAGTTCCATGTACACTTCTTCATTTAATTCTCCCTGCAAGAAAGCATTTTTAACATTTAACTGCCACAAATCCCAATTCAAGTTAGCTACCAGGCTGAGGAGTACCCGTATAGAAGTAAGTTTAGCCACAGGAGCAAATGTTTCAGTATAGTCAATACCATATGATTGGCTATATCCTTTTGCAACCAATCTAGCTTTATATCTTTCAATACTTCCATCTGCCTTATACTTGATGGTAAATACCCATTTACATCCTACAACATTTTTGTCAGGAGGTAATGTTCTGATTGATTGTCCAGGTTTGATTTTTTTCAAGTGCCTTCAGTTCTTCTTCTATAACAGTTCTTCATAAAGGACATTGATTTGCCTCTGTAAAATTCTTAGGAATCTTGTGTTTCTCAGCATTCATAACAAAATGTTGGTATTCCTTAGTTGTATTCACATATGAGATACAATTTGAAATGGGATATCGTGCACAAGAGCGTTTACCTTTCCTGATGGCAATAGGAATATCTAGATCTTCTGCATCTTTCTCTTGGGGATCTGAGACAGGGAAAATATCTTTGGTACTTATACTAGGGGCTTGTTCCTCTTCAGAGTAGATAATATTTCGTGATCCTCTCTTGTAAGTTAAGATCTCCTCTTGTTGATTGTCCTCATTTATGATACATCTGTCTCATATCTGGCATCATCAGGAGCTAATGGTAGGACATAGGGAGAATTTTGCTGAGGAGTTTGTGCTAACTCCCCCTAAGATGAATAATAGGGGGTGGTTTCAGTAAAGGTAACATCCATAGAGATATATAGTTTCTTTGCTAGAGGATCATACCATTTATAACCCTTTTGAGAGTTAGAATAGTCAAGAAAGATGCACTTTACAGCTCTAGGATCAAGTTTATCTCGATTGGGTAAATGAACATGTACAAAGCAAGTACAACAACAACAACAACTAAGCCTTTTCCCATACTAGACGGGGTCGGCTACATGGATTCTTTGTTTCCACAGAGCCCTATCATGTGCCATGTTAGCAGTTAATTCATAATAAGCTAGATCATTCTCTATTGTTTCTTTCCAACACTTTTGTGGTCATAGTTTCCATGAATACAAGAACTAATACGTTTCATGCTTATAAGAGTGGCTTGTCATAGCTGTCAACTCTAGATACCAAAACTAATATGTTTCATGCTTCCAACCATATCATATATATCTGCTCAAAGATTTACTAGGACCAAATTACACAAACCAACATCCAAGGAGTGACCGGATCCGATTCCAATCTAGAGTCATATACATTGCAGAGAATGAGGTACACTTCCTGTATAACCCTATGATTTAAAACACAGGAGTTGAAAATATCCATTCCACATTCTTACCTTTTAAGTATCCATAAAAAAGAAGGATCTATATTCAACCGAAAAAGGTCAAACAAGTAAAGTTATATTCATTTCAGGAGTTAATTGATGAGCAAAATTGTTCATTTGATGAAACAAAAGAAAGCAGTTCACACAGAATTGCATCTCATGCACATAGCAGGGGATAGAAACACTGAAGAACCACAAAGTTCACTTATATCTTCTTAAGCAAAAATCTTGCGATGGGGGGAATAAGCAACAACAACAACAACAACAACAACAACTAAGCCTTTTCCCATGCTAGACGGGGTCGGCTACATGGATTCTTTGTTTCCACAGATCTCTATCGTGTGCCATGTTAGCAGTTAACTCCCAATAAGCTAGATCATTCTTTATTGTTTCTTTCCAACACTTTTGTGGTCGTCCTCTACCTCTTTTAATACTTTCCAAATTTAGGTTTTCTAACCTTCTTACAAGTTCTTCTTTTGATCTTCTTTCTATATGTCCAAACCATCTTAAACGATGTTCTCTCATTTTATCCTCTATTGGTGCCACTCCTAATTTGTTTCTAATAACCTCATTATGTATACGGTCTTTTCTTGTATGACCACTCATCCATCTCAACATCTTCATTTCTGTCACAGACATCTTTTGTACATGTTGATGATTAACTGCCCAACACTCAGAACCATAAAACATGGCAGGCCTAACTGCTGCTCTATAATATTTACCTTTTAATTTTAATGGTATCTTCTTGTCACAAAGAATACCTGATGCTCCTCTCCATTTTAACCAACCAGCATTAATTCTATGTGTAACATCTCCATCAATTCTTCCATCACTTTGAAAAATTGACCCTAAGTATTTAAAACTTTCCTTTTGGGGAATGCAATGTGTGCCAATTTTAATTTCTATGTCCTCTGAAATAGTCAAATGATCAAACTTACATTCCATATATTCTGTCTTTGTTCTACTAAGTCGGAGGCCTTTGTTTTCTAATGTTTCTCTCCATAGTTCCAATTTTCTATTAACTTTTTCCTTAGACTCCTCCACTAATACAATGTCATCTGCAAATAACATACACCAAGGTACTTCATCTTGAATATGTTTTGTTAACTCATCCATCACCATTATAAATAAGTATGGACTTAAAGTTGATCCTTGATGTAACCCAATATTAACTTCAAAGAAGTCTGTCGTTCCTTCATGAGTCCTCACACATGTTTTTGCACCATCATACATGTCTCTTATAAGGTTAATATATGTCAATGGGATACCTCTTTTTTCCAAAGTTCTCCAAAGAACCTCCCTCGGTACCCTATCATAAGCTTTTTCTAGATCAATAAATATCATGTGAAGGTCTTTTTTTTTTGCTCTAAAATGTTCCATAAGACGTCTCAAAAGGTGAATCGCTTCAATAGTAGATCTACCAGGCATAAATCCAAATTGGTTCTCTGTTGTACTTGATACTTGTCTTAACCTACGTTCAATAATTCTTTCCCATAATTTCATAGTACGACTCATTAACTTGATATCTCGATAATTCGCACAATTTTGAATGTCTCCCTTGTTCTTATATACGGGTATAAGTGTACTTGCTCTCCATTCCTCGGGCATCTTTTGGTTTTTCCATATTTCATTAAATAGTCTTGTGAGCCAAGTGATTCCTATTTCTCCTAGTATTTTCCAAACTTCTATAGGAATATTATCTGGTCCTACCGATTTACCACTCTTCATATGTTTAAGAGCCTCTTTGACTTCATTCTTTTGAATACGTCGGTAGAAATTGTGGTTTATATACTTTTCTGACTTGGCTAAATCTCCTAAACTAATACTAACATCTTTATTTTCATTAAAAAGATTATAAAAATAGTTTTTCCATCTATTTCTTATATCATCATTTGCCACAAGAATTTTTTCATCCTCGTCTTTTATGCATCTAACATAATTAAGATCTTTAGTTTTCTTATCTCTAGCCCTAGCTATCCTAAAAATGTCTCCTTCACCCTCTTTTGAGTTGAGTTTTTTATATAAGTCCTACCAAATCTTAGCTTTTGCTTCACTAACGGCCTTTTTTGCTTCCTTGTTTGCTTTCTTATAAGCTTCTAAAGTTTCACTAGTTTTCTTAGCATAATGTAATTTGTAACATGCCCTCTTTGCCTTGATTTTGTTTTGTACTACTTCACTCCACCACCAAGCTTCTTTTTGTGCCGGTACATCTCCCTTAGATACCCCTAACACATCTTTCGCCACTTTCCTAATATGTATAGCCATATTGTTCCACATATCAGAGGGTGTGCCAACATAATTCCAAACATCTCCTTGAAGGACTTTTTGTTTAAATATATCTTCTTTCTCACTTTTGAGGTTCCACCATTTAGTCCGAATAGCTCGATGCACTTTTTTCTTCTTTGTCCATTTTTTTATTTGTAAATCCATAACTAAAAGTTGATGTTGGGTGGTTAAGCTTTCTCCCGGAATTACCTTACAATCTTTACAACACGCTCTATCTTTTTTTCTACAAATAAAGTAATCAATTTGTGTTTGTGATAAGCCACTCTTATAAGTAATTAAATGTTCATCTCGTTTTTTGAAGATTGTATTGACTATAAAGAGATCAAATGACATAGCAAAATTTAAAATCTCCCTACCTTCCTCGTTTATATCCCCATAACCAAAGTTTCCATGAATCCCTTGATATCCTAATGCCTCTTTACCGACATGTCCATTTAAATCTCCTCCTAAACAAAGCATCTCCCTTTGTGGAATCTTTTGAAACACCTTATCTAACTCTTCCCAAAAAACTGTCTTTATACTATCTTCTAGTCCTACTTGGGGTGCGTAAGCATAAACTATATTCAAAACCTCTACTCCTAACACTAATTTCAATGTCATGATTCGGTCACCCTATCGTTGTATGTCTACTACACTCTCCTTTAAATCTTTATTTATGATAATACCAACTCCGTTTCGGGCCTTTTCTTTACCTGAGTACCATAATTTAAAACCTGTATCCTCTATCTCCTTTGCTTTTTCTCCAACCCATTTTGTCTCTTCTAAACATAGAATATGAATCTTTCTCCGAATCATAGTATCTACCACCTCCATTAGCTTACCCGATAATGTTCCGATATTCCAAGAACCAATACGAATCTTATTATCTAGGACTAGCTTCCTTACCCCCCGTATCCATCCATAATCAAAATGCGGAGACCCTCTCTGAAAATTTTTCACTACATTCGGGCGGCAATGTAGCGGGACTAACTTCTTTACCCACACCCGTCCATGATGTGGGAACCCTCTCTGCAATTGATTCACTACATTCGGGCGAAAATGTAGTGGCCCTTGCTTACTTCTTACTGCATTCGGGCTCTGCAGCACGTCGCTAGGCGGGAACGCCCCAAAGCAATGCTCATAATTTTTGTAATCCATGTTGTAGAAATCCGACGAAGTTTTACGCTGGCTGTTTGAAGCCTAACACAACCCTCCTCCTTTATCCGGGCTTGGGACCGGCAATGCAAGGGTGATCCCTTACATGTACAAAGGAAGTATAACAAAAAATACGAAGAATTATATGAAAAGGTTTTGATTCTTTATTGAGACACTTTATAGGGCTTTCACCTTCAGGAATAGTACTAGGCATTCTATTAATCAGATGAACAACAGTAAGAACAGCTTCTCCCCAACAGAGTTTAAGAACATTGCTATGAAGTAAAAGTGTCGTGACCACTTCTAGAATATGACGATTTTTTCTTTCAGCAATTCCATTTTGTTGTAGGGTATAAGAACACGAAGTTTGATGGACTATACCATGAGTGTGTAAGTATTCAGATAATTGCTTGTTAATGTACTCTCTCCTATTATCTGAACGAAGAATTTTCACTGAAGTATTGAATTGGGTACGAATAAATTTATGAACAATTGGAAAAATGGAAGAGACTTTTGATTTTGATTTCATTAAATATATAATTGAAAGGCGACATCAATAAATGACACAAAATATCTCTGACCAAATAAAGAGGTAACAGGACTGGAACCCCATACATCTGAATGGAGGAGTTCAAAAGGTTGAGAACTTCTAGAGTCACTTAAGGGAAAAGTGGCTCTTTGATGTTTCCCAAGCTGACAGACTTCACATTCAAACACAGGTTTATTAACTCTAAGATGAGGGAAAACATAGTGAAGTTTTGAAACAGGAAAGTGACCAAGATGATAATGCCAGAGCTAAATTTTTGAATCCTGAATAGTTGCTGCTGAAGCTTTAAAAGGAGTCTCTTCCTGAACATTGTCTTCCAGAATATATAAGCCCTTCTGCAGTCTACCATGATCAAAGATTTTCCCTGATTTCAGATCCTGAAATATACAACCAGTAGGAGAAAATGTTACACTGCAGTTCATATTCTAAGTTAAAGCACTGACTGAAAGGAGATTTATAGAAAAGCTAGGAACATGGTAAACTGATTTTAAATTTGAAAGACAAGTGGGTATACTTTCCTGTCCAATCATATAAGAGTACGAACCATCTGCCAACTTAATAGGTTCTTGTTTTGGAAGAAGTCTGTATTTTGAAAAATAGGATGATTCTCCTACCATATGGTCTGTTGCACCTGAGTCAATAATCCAAACTTTGGAATTAGAATAAGAGGAATTACCTTTCACTGAGTGAGTAGCCTGAGCTATTGTAGCTTGAGAGGAAGATGGTTGAGCTTTTTCAGATAGTCTGGTTTCGAGTCCTTCTATCCTCTTAATGAGTTCTTGCATTCCATCTGTATTTGAAGGAGAATTCTCACCAGCATGAGCTGAGGGATTTCTGTTCTTATAATAGTCAGGTTTCCCATGTAATTCCCAACAATTTTCCTTTGAGTGTATGGATTTACCACAATGAGGACAAATGAGTTTTTCTTTTCCATCAGGATTAGATCTGCCACGTCCTCGTCCACGTCCTTGGTATCCTCCTCTTCCTCGAAAATTAAAGTTTTCTCCTCTTATTTGAAGTGCATGTTGGTCTGGACCAAGAGAGTTGTTCTTTTCAAGATTTCTTCGATCCTCTTCCCTGATAAATAATGAATACAGTGTTCCCAATGAAGGTAACTCATCTCTTCCTAAGTCATTGAGTTTTATAAACTCAAAATCTGAGTTCACCACCCACAGTAAATCAAATACTTTTTTCTTTTCAAGCTCTGCATTTCTTTCAGTGTAACAGGATGAACACTTAATATTGGTGTAATATAGAAGTTCATCCCACAATCCTTGAAGATCTGCATAATATTCACTGATGGATCGAGTTTCTTGTTTACAATTTCTGATTCTTTCTAATATTTCATACTCCTTGGCAACATTCTTTTTTCGGCAGTAAGCTTCACATGCCGCACTCCAGATTTCATCAGCAGATTCAAGAAACATAAATATTTTTGCAATCGATGGAACCATAGACTGAAGTAGCCAGGATGAAATTAAGGCATATTCTCTTCTCCAACTTGATATTGAGCATCATGTATATCTGGTTTCTGTGTGTGTCCCATTAGGTGTGCCCATCTCCCCCTTGCTATAATGGCCAATTCCACTGATATGGACCATTCTAAGAAATTTCTGCCATCCAATTTAGTAGATGTGATTTGAAAATGTTCCAACTTTTCATTGGTACAGAATTCAGATATTCCCATCTGGTTGTCGACTTCTTTTCCTTTACTTCCCATCTAAGTAAGTTTGAATAAAAAGTCTCAACAAAAACTGTGTGTTGCTGTCACAATAGTCTATCTCTGCCATTAACCAATGCTTGTTGATGGATGGATAAATAAGAGAATCGATCAATAGCTAACCAACAAAGACTTGTTGAGATTTAATATGCATAAAACCAAAAAACCGATTACTGCAAATCGATTTGAACAACCATAACAAACTAATCTATAGGCAATATGATGAGGCCGATATTACAAAAGAAATGCCAACTGAACTTTGCTATGATATTCACGTCCCCAAATCTGAAATATGATGAAGCCTATATCAAGAGATTCAAACTGATCTTGATGATGGAATTCGCGTGCCCAAACAAACTGATTCAACCATAAACAAGAAGCCGATATCTGACTGTTTTCTTCCAAATATCTTTGGATAAATGATTCAACAAAATCTTCTTACTTTCAACAAAGAAAATATGGATTTCCTCGCTTAATAGGCTCTGATACCATATTAAGAAATAAATGCATTAAACAAATTGAGAAAACTTATAAAACCTAACAGTTCCTCCAATCTGCCCCAAAACGTGACTTGCGGCTGCCACAGTGCTGTCGTCCTGCCCTTCCTCTCTCATAAGACTCAACCCTAATCACTACTACTTATACCCTATCTAACTTGAATTCCTAAACTACTCCTCATTAGTACTAATTACTACTAAAGAGACATAACACGTTAAATGAAATAACAATAAACTAACCTACTTCTACATCTAACATTACATCCTTTAACACCCTCCTTCCTCCATGCCCTTCCTCCCTCCCCACCTCTCTCTCTCTATATATATATATATTCCGCCTACTCCTTACTCTCCACCTTCACCCCACCCTCCAATGTGGTGACAAACACTAACTCTTTTTCTTATTATTAGACGAGTATAGTTGTAGACATGTTGACCATGTTGATTTTTGGTCAAAGATAACCCCAACATACTGTCTTGGGTGTGTTGAACTGAGCATCCTTGTAGAAGCGTCTTTATGACGTAGTCATGCAGCAAAAGAATTTAAATTAAGGATGTCAAACTACGTGAAATTGTGAATGCTGTTAGCCTTGGTAGGAATCAAGGAGAGATGGTGAAATATGCGAACTTATATTCACAAAGTATGAAGTGGAAAATAGTGAATTGGGGCTAAAAACAAGATGGCTTGTTTCTAGATACTTACATGCTCTGAAGTTCTTTCAGTTAAAAGAAGGGGATTGCAACAATGGTTTGATATGCAATCACATCTGGTTTACCCTCCATAGTAGCAATTGAGGTGGTGGGTTAGTTATAAGCAGGTTGAGTTAGAAAGCCAACAATAGAAAACTCTACTCTACCTTCTCTGTTTCTATGTTATCACTCAGTTTTTTTTTTAATTCACTTTCTTGTCCAAAATTTGTGTTCGACAAGTTATATCGAGCCTGTTATGGTTGTTCTTCATGAAAAGGAGCTGACTTGGGCTGGAAGTATCTCCTGGAAGCATCACACCAGCATGATCTCAGCTTTTAGCATAAGTACAACACTAAAACAACACCCTCTCATATGGTCTGCTGCTGTAAGGCTTTCCTTTTGAGCGTCAATTTATGTCCATTCTGTTCTGGCACCAATCTCTTCTCTCGTATGATCAATAGCTGGAAGTGCAGCTCCTGTAATTATGCTTCTGAACTTTTCCAAACTTTTTGCTTGTAGAATGCAAGTATTGCTGTGATAGTTATATGGAGTAGTAGATGATTAGAGATACTATGATCTATTAATGTGACTATGAGTATGCTGTATTTGTGTACTTCTTATTGCTTACCTTTTTTTTCTGATACCAAATGAAAATGTT
The DNA here is from genome assembly GCA_036023115.1 of Brasenia schreberi. Taxonomy (NCBI): domain Eukaryota; kingdom Viridiplantae; phylum Streptophyta; class Magnoliopsida; order Nymphaeales; family Cabombaceae; genus Brasenia; species Brasenia schreberi. Next base: position 904,055 of record JAYKKT010000040.1, read on the forward strand.
ATATCTTCTCTAGGTAGTGGCCTTTTTTGTTTTTTCTTATGTTCTTGGCTTTGTATTTCCTTCTTGTTAAAGAGATTGATTACAACCTAAGATCTACCAAGAGATCCAATATCCACGTAGGGATACCAAAAAAGTTTCACTTAAGTTATAATGTGTATGTTATTAAGTAAGGATAGAATAATCTTTCAAGTTATAAAGTGTATATTAGTGTAATCCTTGCCATTAGGTCAAAGTAAGAAAGAGAAATAAAAGAAGGTGTTGCCGACTCCATTGGGAGGACAGGTTGTCATTCCATAGCCCTATGATGTTTGTTGTATTTTTTGATGATTTGAATACTTAATTTCTTCAAAATGGTATCAGAGCCTAATCCTTGGGATTAGGACACTTGAGATTGCACAGAAGAGACTTTTTAAGAAAGTTAGGGCAAAATGGAGCAATCAAAATTTTTGTTGGAAGGTATTGCACATCAAATAAGAGGACAATATGAATTTGTTTTTTGAGAAAATATAAAGATCGCAATCTAGAGTAAAGGGGCTATCATAGCACAAAAAGGAAGGTAATGAAAATTGCAGAAAATTCCAACATAGACAAATCAAAAGCATTCCAAATCACGAATTTGAAACTAGATGAAAACAGTTATCTTCAATGGACGAGATCTATTGAACTCACAGTGTTGGCTAGAGGAAAATAGAAATATATTATTGGAGAAATTTCCACACCCAACACTACTGATCTCTCTTACTCCGGGTAGAATAGAAAAAATGTCTTAGTGAGTGCTTGGTTAATTCAATCAATGATACCTTCTATTGGGAGTATGCTTATGTTCTTGAAACCCATGAGATTTGTCTAGTTATCCAAGATGCCTATGTTTAAAACTGCATGAAAGAAAAAAATAAAGAATTTGAAGAAATAAAAGTGTTTGATTTGTTATGGTGTATTTCTTTAAACTTCAAAACAATGAAAAATAACATCTTAAGTAGGGAATATCTTCCTCACTTAGCATAATTTATACACTTTTAAGAGAAGAGGATACGCGACATCTTGAGAAAGAAGGGAAAAATAGCAGTGCATAAACTGTGGTCTTTGTTGGAAAGAATTTTCAGCTTACCTCTGGACTTAGAGGTGGAATAAGAGGGTATAGGGTTAATTTTTCAGAGTGATGGAAGAATTGATGGAGATGTTACGCATAAAATTAATGCTGGTTGGTTAAAATAGAGAGGAGCATAAGTATTCTTTGTGATAAGAAGATACCATTAAAGTTAAAAGATAAATATTATAGAGCAGCAATTAGGCCTGCCATATTTTATGGTTCTGAGTGTTGGGCAGTGAACCATCATTTATAAAAGATGTCTGTGATAGAAATGAAGATGTTGAGATGGATGAGTGGTCATACAAGAAAAGACCTTATATATAATAAGGTTATTAGAAACAAATTAGGAGTGACACCAATAGAGAATAAAATGAGACAATATCGTTTAAGATGGTTTGGACATATAGAAAGAAGACAACATAACCTAAGAATGCACGAAAAACTAAATTTGGAAAGTATTGAAAGTGGTAGAGGACGACCACAAAAGTGTTGGAAAGAAACAATAAAGAATGATCTAGTTTATTGTGAATTAACTGCTAACATTGTACATGATAGAGCTATGTGGAAACAAAGAATCCATATAGCCGACCCCGTCTAGTATGAGAAAAGGCTTAGTTGTTGTCTTTATATTAAAAGAGGTAGAGGACGACCACAAAAGTATTAGAAAGAAATAATAAAGAATGATCTTGCTTATTGTGAGTTAACTGCTAACATAGCACTTGGTAGGGCTTTGTGGAAACAAAGAATCCATGTAGCCGACCTCGTTTAGTATGGGAAAGGGCTTAGTTGTTGTTGTTGACATGTTGTATAGATTTGCGAGCCTTCATTAAGTTTAAGAACTTCTTTGGCTTTATTTCCTAAAAAACATCGGTAGAAATTACTTTTGGTTAGCTCTCATAAGCTAATACTAGCATATATATTTTCATGAAAAATCTTATGAAAATGATATTTTCATATATTTTTGATCCTCTCTTACTACTAAGGATCTTTTCATCCTCTCTTACTACTAGGATCTTTTCATCCTCATTTTTGATACATTTAGCATAAGTAAGATCCTTAGTTTTCCTCTTTAGGCTTAATTATCCTAAAAATATCTCTTTTATCTTATTTCGAGTTTAGTTTTTTATAAAAATACTCTCAAGTTTTGGCTTTTGCTTCACTGACAACTTTTTTGTTTATTTTCTTTGACTTCTTATAAGCCTCCCAATTTTCATGAGAATTATTTGCATAATGAAAACCTCTTTACCTTAATTTTATCTTGCTCTGCCATCAAGAAGCTTCTTTTTGTGTAGTTATGTCTCCCTCAAATTCATCTAGCAAAAGAGTAGTCCCTTGTACTCTATTATTCTTTGTTCACTTTTTTTCCTACAAATCTATAATTAAAAGTCGATGTTGAATAGTTAAACTTTCTCTTAGAATTACCTTTCAATCCTTATAAAAATATGTTTTTTCTACTATACTGGGAAATAAAGCATAAGCATATTATAGAAACTTGTAGAATACTTTTAATTGCTAGTAATGTTCCTAAATTTTATGGGTAGAAACCACTCTTATCGCAGTATATCTTATCAATAGGATGCCTTCAACTCGTCTTGAAAATATTTTTTTTTGAAAAATTATACCATCTCTCTCCTTATTATGAACGACTAAGGTTTTTTGGGTGCAAATGCTTTGTTTATATAGATACTTTGAAAATGATTACTACTATAAATCTAAATCTTTTGAAAACAATGAAGAATCCTTCTCGCAAGATTTTTGGGGATTCAGAGGTCAATCATGATGATATTTCCCATAATTCAATTGATGTATTAGATGAAACTAATTACTCACAACCTATTATTAAACCCTTTCCGTTACACTATACTAATTGAACCCTTCCCGTTACACTATACTCGACGACATAGAGAGCAAGACAATTCATGATTGGAACCTAGAATTTCAAAACCTCTTTAATGTTTTGTCTCTTATGAATCTTTTGAACCCTAACAAAAAACTTGATTACAATCATTCTTTATGTAAAAGAACTTAGATTCTATCATTAAGCCAAGGGCATTCCGGAATACGAAGATGCTATGTGTGAATAACTTAATGCCTTAGATAAATCTCAAACTTGGACCGTTGTTCCCAAGCCTAAGTATAAAAGGTTATTGGATATATATGTGTTTACAAAATTAAAACACATAACAATGATAATATTGAAAGATATAAGGCTAGACTAGTAGCAAGGGTTATGGTCAAGAAAATGAAATTGATTATGATGAAACTTTTGCTCCGGTTATTAGGATGTCAACTATTAGAATACTCATAACTCTTAGTGCTATTCAAAAACTAGATATTTATCAACTTGATGTTAAAAATACTTTTTTGAATGGACATGTAATTGAAGATGTTTATATGACTCCCCCTTTTAGATTTGATGTTCTCCAAGATCATGTTCTTAAACTCAAGAAAGCTTTGTATGGTTTGAAACAAGCCCCCAAGGCTTGGTTTGATCGATTTTAAAGTTTTATGCATCTACAAAACTTTAAATCTTATTATATTGGCACTGCATTGTTTGTAAGGAAGTCGGATAAAGGTATTGTTATCTTACTTTTGTATGTGGATGATATGATCATCACAGAGAGTGATGAAGTAGGAATTGCAGAGGTTATACATAATCTTCATTTAGAATTTGATATAAAAGATTTAGGTCTTCTTAATTATTTTTTGGGTATTAAAATTGTTAGAAACAATCGCTGATATTTTATGGCACAAATAAAGTTTGCAAATGATGTACTTGAAAGATATGGTATCACTGACAACAAGGAAGTTGATACTCCTGAGGTCCTTTGCACAAAGTTAAGATCCACTAATGGAGAAAAATTAGAAAATTCGACTCCCTACAGATAATTAATAGGTTCTCTTACCTATCCTACTATTATTAGTCCTCATATTTCTCATCCAATACATACATCTAGTCAATTTCAACAAGCACCCACCACTGTTTATATGAGTGTTGTTTTGAGAATTATTCGATATTTGAGAAGTTATACAAACAAGGAGTACTCTTAACTTTTTTCTCTCACTTGATTTATGTCTATATACTGATGTTGACTGGGGTGGAGATGTCAACAACAGACATTCTACGACTGTTTTTTGTGTTTTTTAGGTAAATCACTTATTTCATAAAAGTGCAAAAAGCAATAAAAAATGTCCATTTCCTTTATCAAAGCGGAATATTGTGCTATGACTACTACTGCTACAAAAATCTCTTGGATTACGATGATTCTTAAGGATATGGGCATTATTCGACAACAATCTGCCACTATGTATTGTGATAATAAAAATGTCATGTACATTACCTCCAACAACACCTTCCATGAACGAACGAAGCATATTGAGATGAACCGTCATTTTGTTCGTGATGAATGCCTACAAAAAAGAATAGTTTGTGTTATGTTACATAAAAAATGCAATTAGCCGACTTCTTCATCAAATCCCTCTTCGCCACTCGTTTTCATTTTTGTTAGACAAACTTTTGGTATATACACCATAAGTTTGAGGGGGTTATTAAATGTAATAGGATCATGGGTCACTAGAGTCCGTGATTGAAGATTATGGAATGACACGGGCCACTAGGGCCGGTTGCCATGTAGTTGTTGGGAGCCCCCAATGGCTACTAGCTGTTGGGAGCTCCCAACGGCTCTCTTGATGCTGGGCGTTCGCCTCAACTAGCCGTTGGAGGCCAGCTGCCTCCTAGCCGTTGGGGGCTTCCAACAACTCTCTTGATGTTGGGCGTTGCCTCAACTAGCTGTTGGCCAGTTGCCTCCAACAGCTAGCCCTCTCCTCTCCTATCTCTTATCTAATTGCGGTAAATCCTCTCCTTCTTGCTCTATAAATAGAGCACTGATATACATCAATAATAAGCAGTCTTGCACAACCTTTTGATTTGTGGATTTGTCTCCTTGATTCAAATTGTGTATTCTCGACTTAACATCCATAGTTGGATGGGTTGCTATTTTGACAATTCGATAACACATTAACGATTTGCGACTTGGCCGCTTCAACAATCATACGTCAACAAATATTTACAGTAGGATGGTCCCATTTACATACTCCTATAAGATTTTTGGAGAATTTTTTTTCCAAAGTATGAAGTAACTGTTGTTTGGTACTTGTTAGTATGAAATGATCCATCTAATTTTTCTCGTCCATAACTACAAAACAAGGTAAAATGCATTGTAGATGAAAATGTGTGCAAGTTGAAGTATACCAAATGCCATCACCCCTTCAAATTGGTGGAAAAACTAAAGTTTAAAGCTCTTCAAATCAGATTCTTAAATTAGCTTTTTGGTGGTTAGAACCATCACTTGTTTAATGGTTAAGAGAAAAAGCAACAAAGAACACCAATGAACATTGATCAAATCACCAAATCTTCAATCTTGAAACAAACCCTAGTACTCACCAAATCTCGATCTCAGGCTCTTGGATGACTCTGAATTTTCAAAGGGAATCCAAGTGAGCTTCAGCTTGGCAATAAATCATGACTTGGTCTTGGATCATTTGGCTGAATCAGCCTTTGTATGGCTTTGATGCCATGTAATTCAATGGGTTAAAAAGTGTGGCAGTGCTCCCAAATCAAACTCCTGAAAGACCATGCGCTACAAATCTGAACTGTTGCTGACTAAAATCTTGGAAAGGAAAACATTGTGTGAAAATGCCTGTGGAAGCATGCCTTATAAGAGGCAGGATTCCTCTATGTTTGGACGGAAAGAAAGAGATTTCTCAAATGTCATCCTTGTCCTAATTCATCTTAATCTGATTTTAGTTTCTTTGCAATGTGGTTAGCCCTATCTTGCTGAAGCTCTTTTTTTCTGTTTTCAGAATCTGCCCCATGATGCCTACAAACTCCTTGCTGTGCCTTCTCCTATTGGTGGTGTACTGGTAGTCTGTGCAGACAGTATTCATTATCACAGCCAGGTATCCCCCCCCCCCCCCCCCCCCAAAATATCTAGTGATAGGTGCATCTCCGAAGTTCCTGGGTTTAACAATCAACTTTATAGACTAGAAAAGTTTAGTCAATTAAGCATGTTTTCTGAGTCTGACATCTCTTGTTTTTCCTTTTCTTTTAACAAAATAATATGCAGTCTGTATCTTGTGCACTTGGCCTCAATGATTTGTATATTCCTGAAGAAAGCAGGTACTTCCGTTTTGCATTATTTTTCTTTCACTGATGTCTTCCGGGAACTTGGAACTTTTAGGTTACTTATATTCATCTTTAGCACAAACTATCTTGTTACTTTTTAAATGTGACAAGTTCATTAGGGATACATGTTAAGGAGTTTTCTTTTAGCGAACATTTTAGGATTATGATAGCATTTTTTACCATGGTAGCTGACTTCTTGTTGTCCTTTCCTATTCAGCCATCAGATGCCAAAGTCAAACATTAAGGTGGAGCTTGATGCTGCAAATGCATCATGGCTATCCAATGATGTTGCAATGTTCTCAACAAAGACAGGAGAACTTCTTTTGCTGACATTGGTGAACGATGGCAGGTTGGTTCTTCCCCTTCCGTCCAACTTTTTGTCCTTTTACTTGAGTCTACTTATTGCTTCTTATTTATCAACTTTCGTACTGATGCAGAACAAGCGTCTTTGGTTGACTTGATATCATTCAAGTGGATGCAAGCAGAAATATCTTTAATAGATAAAACAAGAGATCAGTAACTACAAAACAGATGCTGAAAACAGCTTTTATAGGATAGCCTAAAGACTGATTTCTTTACTAATCAGACTTGGGAATGCTTCCCCTATTAACTCAGACACTGGGAATGTTTTCCTATTAACTCAGTCTTGGGACTCCACATCTTGGAATGTTTTCCCAGGCTTGGGACTTCTTAAATATTAATCCTATACTTTTGGAATGTTTAATATTAATTTAGACTTGGGACTCTATGGCTGGGAATTTTTTCCATACTTAGGTACTCACAAACATTAATCACATACTTGGAATTCTACAAGAATTAATTCTGTATTTAGGAATCTGCAATTCTTAATTCTTGATCTGACTTGACTTTGACTAGGCTTTTGGTGTCCCGCATCATTTGTACATTTCTCGAGATGTGTCATGTTTGATTGTTTGTCACATAATTGGGACTTTGTCATCCTTTCTGCAGGATTGTGAGGAGACTTGAACTTGCAAGATCTAGGGCCTCTGTTTTAACATCGGTTAGCTGGGCTTGTAAATTTGAATGCTACTTTTAATGTTCAATGCTTCTGTTACACTATGCACTGATGCGCATATGTTTTGATGTGTTCCTTTTTTTTGTTATTTTATTTTAATATCATGGAGGGCATCACTACAATTGGGAGTCTGTTCTTTTTCCTCGCGAGCCGTTTAGGAGATAGCTTGCTTGTTCAATACAGTTCAGGAATTAATTCCTTGCCGCATTCAAGTTCCACTAATGGAAAGGATGAGGTGTATACTTTCTCTTCCTTATTTATACTTCATTTCATTGTTTCATAGTGTGGAATGGTAAATGAATCAAGTCGTATCAAGTACTTCATATTAAAAATTTAAAACTTTGCTGTTGATTTTGAATTTAACATCCAACTGTCATGGATTGTTTTTCCAACTCGGTGCTTGGAGCTGTATGTAATATTTTTGTTATGTTTATGCATCCATATGCATTGATATGTCATGAAGTGGCGTATCATTTCTGGTGAATTTTATGTCTGATAGACATCTAGCAGATTGATATACACACACAGGCACAAACATGCAGGTGTGTCTGGACCATATATACATGCAAGCCCCCCTTTCCTACACCCACAAAGATGCATACACACGTACATGTCTTTGCAATTGCCTGGACCATAGGGTTTATTTCCTTCATATTTGCTTGAAGTTGTCATTGCTGCCTGTAAAGTTAAAGCTATAAGCACATTATCTTACTCCGGACTTTTACCTACATACCAAAAGCGGCTCCTAGTCACCATATTGATTACTAGGGTCGGGTGACTAGGTGCCTTCACTATTGTTCATATGTCAAGGAGGTGGATTAGTTAATCATCTGGCAAGAGCTAGTGAAGAATGCAAAAATGGAGACCAGGGATAGTTATCTTCCACCAAGAAAGAGGAAGAAGGCATACTGGCAACATGGTCGACATTCGACAACATGTTGACAAACTCTCTCTGAATCTGAAGCTTCTGCAATCCCTTATGTGATGGGTCTTTTATGAACCTTCTTCTGCCAATTAATTCTTTAGTTGCAATTTTGTAGTTCTCATATGATTTATGGGTTAATTTTAACGGTTTCACTTTGATACTATTAATAGGTTATGGATATTGAAGGGGACACTCCGTTGACAAAACGTTTACGCAGGACGTCATTTGATGGTTTGCAAGATGTTGGGAATGGAGAGGAACTTTCTCTCTACTCATTGGTTTCCACCAACACCGAGTCAACACAGGTTTGGAACTGCAACTTCCACTGACATCTTCTCTTTGGTTTGTGTAGCTATTGTCACTTGTCACTAATTTGACATACCGTTGTGCAAACTTGTTAGGGATACTACAATAACTGAGCTGTTTCCCATACTAAATGGGGTCAACTACATGGATTCTTTGTTTTCATAGAGCTTGATCATATATATCAGACTAACGGTTAACTCAATAAAGGCTAGATCATTCTTTATTGTTTCCTTCTAACACTTTTGTGGTCTTTCTCTTTCTTTCTTAACATTTTCACCACCTAGTTTCTCACACCTTCTTATGGGAGCTTCTTTTGATTGTCTTTCCCATACTAGATGGGGTCAACTACATGGATTCTTTGTTTCCATAGAGCTTGATCATATATATCAGACTAACGTTTAAGTCAATAAAGGCTAGATCATTCTTTATTGTTTCCTTCTAACACTTTTGTGGCCTTTCTCTTTCTTTTTTAACATTTTCACCACCTAGTTTCTCACACCTTCTTATGAGAGCTTCTTTTGATTGTCTTTTTGTAAAAATATCACCAATATCTTGTCAAAGTAATCCATAAACTCAAACACAGGCAATCACGAAGGATCCTCAACAAGCCAAATCGTCAAATGAATCACTAAACACTTGTGTACAAGCCAAACCAAATATCAAATAAGTCAAGGGAGCATAGAAAACTCTAATTTATTATTAATACATCTCCTCTATTTATAGAGGTTTTACGAGAGAGAGAGAGATTTGATTTTATAAGGTGTGGGAAGTTAAGAGCAGTTGCTCCCAACGGCTATACAACTAGATGTTGGGAGTTCCAAACGGCTAGTTGTTATAGCTGTTGGGGAGTGGGGGACTGGCCCTTGAGGCTAGGTCCCAGTAGTCCTAGATGGACCTGTTGGGCCCTACTGGCCCAGTATACCTATTACAATTTAACACTTTCCACATGTTCAAACCATCTTAAACCGTTTTTTTCTCATTTTATCATCTATTGGTACTACTCCCCATTTGTTTATGATAACTCCATTGCAGATACGGTCTTTCCTTTTCTAACCACACATCCGTTTGAGCATCTTTATTGCTGCCACGAATATCTTTTGTACATATTGATGACTAACTGCTCAACAGACTTAACTCTTGTCAGCTTCTGTATGCTGTTACATCTGAGTGCATTCATCCATCGAGCAGCGTTTTGAGCAGCTTCTGTATGCTGTTAGATCTGAGTGTGTTCCTCCATTAAACCACAGAGGGGAAGAAGAAGCAAGGTGTCAGAGCCAACTAGGGCTTTTTAAGTGTTCAAAATATGTCCAGTTTGCCCCTTTTGTTGGGAGTAAATGCTTTGCATTCCTTTTATTTGGTGTTTTGATCCCTTGGTCACATTGTAATTACATTGTAATGTTGTGACCTTTTCTGTCATTGTGAGAGATCTATTTACGGTCCCTATGGATGTTAGATCTTCTGTGGGATTGTTTCATTTTCACTACAATACAGGCTCATCCCCCTCTCTCATTTACCAGAATGGTGCTTTGAAGGAGGTCACTTGAACGTGATACCATAGCAATACTGCTGTGTCTTAGAGATCTCTCAGATCCAAGCTCCCTGAACTCCTCCCTCTCTCTCTCTCTTTTCACTGCTTGTGTATGTAACCTTGCTTCTTATCCAAGTGTTGCTTGAGTAAACCCCATTGTGAAACTCTTTCTATCTAGCTTCACCTTTGTTCTATGTTTAGTACTAAACCTTACCATCTTGCTATCCATAGGCTTTGTGATCCATTCAGTCTGTTGAACCTTGGTGATCTTCACATCTTCACTTCTTCTTTGCTATATGCAATAGTGCATCTCTAACATCTCCTTAGCAGTCTTCACCAAAGTATTGTATCATACTGTATGGTACAATATGATAATCTTGTATATCTATACGCGGATTGGTACAGTCCAGGTACCTATATTGCTGTGGTTCATTTGTCGTTCAATATCATGCATATTGCTTGCATATCGCTTTGATACACAATGCATTGTATATCCGTATCATATGGAAATAATACCATGTTTTTTAAAAGAATAATATATAAAAGTTTCTGTTGTACATTAAAAATGTATATATCAACAAGCAACTGTCTGTACCATAAAGCATGGCGTTAAATCTGCTGTATCAACAGAAGGAAATGTTAACACAGGCCTAGTCAAATAATATATAATATAAAGTATTTTATAACAAGAAAAGTTGAAAAAATATTGATTCTTAAAGTGCTTTCTTTAATTGAATGAAAAAAATCCAGTATCATACCATATCATATGATATGGCACAATATTGATTATTGGTTCCCCATCCAGTACAGGACCCAATATGATATTTACAACATTGGTCTTAAGTTTTTAACAATATCAATAAAGGGCCGGAATTCCCAAAAATCTAACAAAAACTTGCAACCTGCTTCTTGCTTCCATGTCTAAACCTTTTATGGCTGATTGACATACAAGTTGTGCTACTGATGAGTGATGAAACAAAAACTAATCACATCCACAATTTTTTGTGTCTTGTATGTGTTTTAGGGCAGTTAATTCTCGTTTACTTAGTAAGACTTTACTCGGTCAGTAGTTTCCAATTAATGTTTCAGTAGGTGATTTATTCTGTTGCATGAACCTGTTTCTCTTTGAGCTTTTGATAATAATACCTGGTTTATATAATAGAGATCTGTAGGGAAGTGCATGATACCAGGTGTGCGGTCTTTATTAATGCCATTAGCGAATAGCAATTGTGTTCAGTCTTTTTTCTTCAGTTTCAGTCACCTTGTCTATGTCGAGTCTCAGTTCACATGACCTGTTCTCGAGTAGTTATTTGGATCAATCCATTATTCTGGAAGCTTTTTCCTTTACTGAACTGTTGGACTTGTTAAATTTTTAGGCATATTATGCTATATTCCTAGTGCAACAAATTCTGTATGTGTTTCAAGTAACACTCATGCCGTTCTCTCATAGTCCTCTCTAATACTATTTTGATGTATGGGTGCACCACATTGGTACTTATTAATTTAACTTATTTATCAAAAGAAAAGGAATACTGATGCCATTCTTTTTTATAGGTGAAGAATTTTTCTTTTGCTGTGAGGGACTCGCTAATTAATGTTGGTCCGATAAAAGATATCTCCTACGGGCTGAGGGTTAATGCTGATCCAAATGCGACTGGAAGTGCAAAGCAAAGCAACTATCAATTGGTTGGTTTTACAAACTTGTGAACCTAACTATATCTTCTGTTTCCCATGTTGTGCAAGTAGTGATAATTATTGTACTATTAAGTTGCACTTGCCATTAGGAGATGCTGATAGTGCTGGTGGGAGAGCTTTTGGCTCTTGTCCTCGTTGAGTGTTCAGCTCTGGGGCTTTGTTATGTTCAAACCAATCAGCTCTTATAAAAGTTGTGGGATTAATGGGAAAGATGGGATAGTTGTGGGATTTCATTTGGTGCCTGTGGACATTCCTCCCAGTGGTGAGGATCTGTAAAGAACCAGCCAAGCGGCAGGTTCAATAACTTAAAGATTGAGAAGCACGAAGTTCAGCAAACAGTCTTTACTTGAACAACCAAGGTTCAAACTTCAAAGCAGCTCAACGCTTGAGCTGGAATCAAGAGAAAGGATTTCATTCATTAACAACAATAAAACTTATCCACAAGAGACAACATACAACCATTATATATAGTGGACTGAGAAAGAGGTTAAAGGGAAGGGCCAATGGCTAGTGTTCTAGCCTTGGAGCCGGCAACAGTTTTGAGAAACAAAAAATAGAAAACATTAAAAAAGGGGAAGTGACAGATTGCACCTAGTTTCATGCATTGCAGTGTTTATGCCTACCATTATTCTGGACATTGGGTTTCTGATTCATTGAAGTGTTTATGTTATCTGGTGAATTAAAGGCATGTGTTGCACCTTTGTGCATGCATCACAGGCACATACGCCTAGCTGCTATGTATTTATGCGTGTGCATATTCTCCTTATCTCTAAAAAAGCAATCCTTTATTTGCATTTCAGGTGTGTTGTTCTGGTCATGGGAAGAATGGCTCACTTTGCATACTTCAGCAATCCATACGTCCAGAGTTGATAACCGAGGTTTAGTCATTATCTCTCTCGTTGCTGTTTTGTTTACTTTTGAACCATCATCTTTTTGTTGCATTTATTTTTTCTTTCCTCACTCTGTGCATTCTACTAGATTTTGGAGAGTTTTTCTTTTTTGTTGGTAGGGCACAAAAGTTCCCTATATGAGAATTGATTGTAGTGGAAAAGTCACTTGTTTCCAAACATATTGCCCTTACTGTTGATAATGTCCAATATTTCATCTTGTTCTTAACATGTTCGTCCACCTATGTCAACCATTGTGAAACGACTCTTATGGTTTTTTATTGATCTTCAAAGTATGTTTTCTTTTTTTGCCTTGAAAGATGCCTTAGGACTTGTTAAGTACTCAAGTTGAGATCTATACCATATAATCGTGGTTAGTTGGATCTTGGTCTCAAGATAGTTGGTGTGGGAGGCTCCTAAACTTTGTTAAGATCTAGGCCTTGCTGAAACGTTTTACACAGGAAAAGTATACTATAAATTACAAATCTTGAGCTGCTTTAGTTATATCTAAGCAGGTCCATATGTTGTCAAGGAAAATCACATGGTCACTGCTATCCAAGAAGCCCCTGGAAGGCCTAATCGATGATGTCTATAGAGGATAACTAGGTTGGTATGTGGACCAATAAGCTAATATGGAACAAATTGAAGAAACATAAAAATGATGTGCGAATTGTAAATGTTGATGGCAAAACTAATAATTGTATCTGCCAATGAAATGTATGTACTAAGATATCTTTTTGTGATACACTATAGGAAACCAACTCATGAACATGGATGGGAGAATTTTTTTTCATATGCTTTTTAACGAAGTACGAAGTATCATATTAACTTGCAAGCTCAAACGTGTCAAAATGTATATTAAGTGTTGTGTCCCTTGTGTCTATCATTATGTACAATGTATCATTCATTTTTTTACTTTTTAATGTATTTTCTTTAATATAACTCCACCCATATAAGGGATCATCCTTGCATGGTCGGTCCCAAACCCGGATAAAGGAGGAGAGGTTGTACTCTTGATAGCCAGCATAAAACTTTATTGGATTTTTTATACCATAGATTATACAAATTATGAACATTGCGTTGGGGCGTCCCCTCTTAGCGATACACTGAAGAGCCCGAATGTAGTGAAAAGTAAGCAAGGGCCTTTATATTTTCGTCTGGATATAGTGAATCAATTACAGAGAGGGTTCTCACATCATGGATGAGTGTAGGTAAAGAAGTTAGTCTCACTACATTGTTGTCTGAATGTAGTAAACAAATGACAGAGAGGGTCTCCACATTTTCAAGGGTAAGGAAACTAGTCCTAGATAATAAGATTTATATTTGTTCTTGAAATATCATAACATTGTCCTGTAAGCTAATGGAGGTGATAGATATTATGATTCACAGAAAGATTCATATCCTATGTTTACAAGAGACAAAGTGGGTTGGAGAAAAAACAAAGGATATTGAGGATAAAGGTTTTAAATTATGGTACTCAGGTAAAGAAAAGGCTCGGAACGGAGTTGTATTATCATAAATAAAGATTTAAAGGATAACATAGTAAACATACAACAATATAGTGACCAAATCATGACGTTGAAATTAGTGTTAGGAGCAGAGGTTTTGAATATAGTTTGTGCTTACACACCCCAAGTAGGACTAGAAGATAGTATAAAGATGACTTTTTAGGAGGATTTAGATAAGGTGAGTCAAAGAATTCCACAACGGGAGATTATTTGTTTAGGAGGAAACTTAAATAGACATGTTGGTAAAGAGGCATTAGGATATCAAGGTATTCATGGAAACTTTGGTTTTGGGGATATAAATGAGGAAGGTAGTGAGATTTTAAATTTTGCTATGGCATTTGATCTCTTCATAGTCAATACAATCTTCAAAAAACGAGATGAACATTTAATTACTTATAAGAGTAGCTTATCACAAATACAAATTGATTATTTTATTTATAGAAAAAAAGATAGAGCGTAGTGTGAAGATTGCAAGGTAATCCCAGGAAAAAGCTTAACCACCCAACATCGACTTTTAGTTATGGATTTACGGGTAAAAAAGTGGGTAAAGAAGAAAAGAATGGATTGAGTTATTTGGACTAAACGGTGGAACATCAAAAGCGAGAAAGAAGGTATATTTAAATAGAAAGTCCTTCAAAGAGATGCATGGAATTAAGGAGATGCATGGGATTATGTTGGTACACCATGTGATGTATATAACAATATATATAACTATACATATCATGAAAGTGGCGAAAGATGTGTTAGGTGACTCTAATGGAGGTGTACCGGTACAAAAAGAAGCTTGGTGGTAGAGTGAAGGGGTGTACGATAAAATCAAGGCAAAGAAGGTATGTTACAAATTACATTATGCTAAAAAGATAGTGAAACTTTAGAGGCTTATAAGAAAGCAAAAAAAGAAGCGAAAAAGGCCGTTAGAACTATAAAACATGGCAGGACTAATTGTTGCTCTATAATATTTACCTTTTAACTTTATTGATATCTTCTTGTCACAAAGAATACCTAATGCTCCTCTCCATTTTAACCAACTTGCATTAATTCTATGTGTAACAACTCCATCAATTCTTCCATCACTCTGAAAAATTGACCCTATGTATTTAAAACTTTCCTTTTGAGTGATGCAATGTGTGCCAATTTTAATTTTTATGTCTTCTCAAGTAACCAATGGTCAAACTTACATTTCATATATTCTGTCTTTGTTCTACTAAATGAGAGACCTTTACTTTCTAATGTTTCTCTCCATAGTTCCAATTTTCTATTAACTTTTTCCTTAGACTCCTACACCAACACAATGTCACATGCAAGTAACATACACTAAGGTACTTCATCTGTGGTAGAAATGACAAAAGATAGTTGAATGAAGGTTAAGAACCTCCCCACAGTTCCAAATCAGTTATCTATGATATTATTAATTTTCTATTAACTTTTTCCTTAGACTCCTCTACTAACACAATGTCATATGCAAATAACATACACCAAGGTACTTCATATGCAAATAACATACATAACCTCATTATGTATACGGTCTTTCCTTGTATGACCACTCATCCATCTCAAATCTTCATTTCTGCCACAGACATTTTCTGTACATGTTATGTTATTTACATATGATCAACTAAAAGAAGGTTGAGATAAGTACATAATATCATAAATAACTGATTTGGCTTTATGTGAATGAGTGAGCTACTACCATTATGGCTGCTATTACTTGTTGAAACATCTATAGAGCACCTTACGACCAAGAAGAAGAACCTCCACATGTTATTCGTTGAATTAGGCCTATGATGTGGTCGCAAGAGTTATACTTTAGAGAACATTGAAAAAGAAAAGAGTATCTGTTATGGAAACCAAGGACCTTGGAAAAGAAAAGTGTATCTTGTTATGCAAACGAAGCCTGGAGAAGGAAAAGGTCTCTGATATGCACACTCAAGCTTGTAAAGGACATGATGAAGCAATAACCTGTGTTTAGATTTATGACGGAGATATTCTATTTTGTGATGTTAACATTGAACTACATCAATAATAGGCACTGAGTCCATACTTTCTTTTACTTTGGTTATCAATGAACTAACATATCTCACTTAAAATAAAGATCTTGGTGGATGTTCTTACATGACTTTGCGTTGGTCAATTAATGTGCGAAGAAGTTCAGCAAAGTTGAAGAATGTAGAGAAACCTCAGGAATGCTTGCAATGCAGCAGAACAAAGACCAAATGCATGGAGTGGAACCTTGACATTTTGGCCAATATAGTTGATAAATTGGTATGTCTTTGCACCTGAAAGAAATTTTAAATATCGAGGACTGGCACCTTAACCTTGAACTAATGCAGGTTGGTTAAACGAAGAGGTGTCAGGTGTTACGCATACAAGAAGATGCACTTGAGTTGAGAGGAAAATCTTATAAAGCATCTGTAAGGCCACCAATGCTCTATAAAATCGATGTTGAGCAGTCAATGATGTTTGCAGAAGAATGATGTTGAGGTGAATGTGTGGCTATAAAGGAAAGAGCAGATCTGTGATGAGGCTATTGGAGATAAAGACACCCATTGAAGCATGGAGAGAGATGGAGTTGCTTCAGAAAAAGGTTGAGGAAGGCCTCAAAAGTGATTGAAAAATAATTTCTCTTGCCAATGTTGGCTGTTAAATGCTAATATAAGACAAAATTGAGCACAAAGGCAACAAGGAATCCTTGTACCTAACTCCCATTTAATATGGAATAAAGCTTCATTCAGTTCCCGTTAGACATTACACAATTAAATTGCCAACATTGTTTCCTGCAGTGTAACTACCCTTGTGAGTTTCTAAGCAAATGCAACAACGCTTGCTGCCAGGCTAGGTGAAACTAGGGATTATAGATGGACGAGCTTTTTTAATTTTGTGGTGTCTATTGTTGATTGGCAAAATTCATGCGAACCTTTGTGGAATAAGTAAACATGTTCCCCGGTTTCAGTGTTCAATTGTTGTCAAGAATCTTTGTTGTTCCATCACTTTCTCTAAACAAGAGCTACTTGCTGCAGTTATTGTCTCAATAATTCTTTTGTTTTTAACTAAGTAGTTAATAGCGCGCTATAGCGTATTAGCGGCCAGAGAACCACTATATCGTTGGAAGATTAGCGGGTGACCTTCTTGGCCGCTAATAGTGGCGCTATGGCTGCTATATTGGTCCGCTATATCGGTCAGCTATATCAAGAATAGCGTATAAGATGGTTTATCAATTTTTATTTTGTTATATTTTGACTTGATTTACTTGCACATGTTGATAAATACATATTTTATTGTTTGTTTATTTGTATAATGGTTTATCATAATAGCTAAAAGATGTATTTTCAAAATAATAATGTATATCTCATCATGTATTTTAGCCGTCGAAGCCTATAAAGGGATACATATGGTGACTCTTGGAGATGTGAAAAGTCATTTGAGTAAACATGTTAGCTTATTTTGTTATATTTTGACTTGATTTACTTCCAAAGGTTGATAAATGCTTATTTTGTTGTATGCTTATTTGTATAATGGTTTATCATAATAGCTAAAAGATTATTTTCAAAATAATAATGTATATCTCATCAAGCATTGTACCTGTTGAAGCTATGTTAGTGTCCTACAAAGAGATACATATGGTAACTCTTGGAGATGTGAAAAGTCATTCGAGTAAACATGTTAAATGAATAAAATGGTCATAAGAAAACCTCTACATGGGGAGGTAGTATGCCAAATTGAAGTATGAGATCTTAGCCTTAATTTAGAAAGCATTGTTTATAAACCCTTGCATGCAAAAAGAGCGTGTAGAAGTTTATCATAGTGTTTGTTCTGATTATGTCGAAGAGTTGACCTCTTTTTTTTGTAAGATGAGTAAGAGTTCTTTTGCAGGCAATTGTCATTAGTGTCCTTTGTATCCATACTTGATCCGATAAGTATAATATATATTAGTTTCTTTTACTTATTCTGCCCAATGTATAGAATAATTTGGTTACATTTATGTTTTTGTTTTAAATATAAGTTTAACAATTCAATATGCATATGCTACGTGAAATTTATTATTTGTCTTCTTAAATTTGTTTATTTAGTTTGATAAAGTAGTAGTTATGTGTTTCTTGATATTTCTTAGAAATTAGATAATTCATTATATATATATAATTATTTAATCATAAATGAAAGTGTACCGCTATATCCCCGCTATATCCCTGCTACCGCTATATTAGGGTCAACCGCTAACAGCCCGCTAACCGCTATTGATAACATAGGTTTTTAATCCCGTAAAAGCTATTTTTCCTTTAGTGATTTTTTTATATTTTATTCACACAAATCAAGTCCTTTTTCTTTTTTAACATTTAAATGTTAAACAGACTGGTATTAGCTATTTATTCACCTAGCTTGTGGTAGAGAGCCATGGCATCTAGATGGGCAGTTTGTTGGTTTGAGTCTCATGATCTCATCCTCTAGCCCAACATGCAGCATGGGCCCTAGTGAACAAGGGTCCTAGCCTCTGGGTTATATGCTGGGCGTGCACTATACCAAACTTTTCTGGTGTGATTTATTCGAATAATAAAACAGAACGATAGTCAATTTGTCAGACTTTCATTTGACTCAAATCGGTCAAATATGTTGCAGGTTGAGCTACCAGGTTGTAAAGGTATTTGGACTGTGTACCACAAGAGTTCACGTTCTCACTCCATAGATTCCGTGAAAACTACAACAAAGGATGACGAGTTCCACGCTTATCTTATTATAAGCTTGGAGAGTCGAACCATGGTAAGCCACTTTATATTTATAATATGCATCTTGACATTGTCAAGCGGGTCCTCCAAGAGCATAAGGAATCTATTTTCGTGCAAACCTACATGGAGTATCTGTAAACCATGTCCTGTCATGTCCATGTCGAATAGCTAGTTATAATGGTGTATTGCTTTAATTGTTTGCTAGTTTGAGAGGTGGTCATATGTTTCTTAATTTTCTTATGCTTTTCTAGTGTGAACTGTTATGATAGAGATTTGTGAAGCGGCAGTTTCTTATACTTGAAACTGCATCCGGTGTCACGGGGTGACATCAGTTTAGTGTGATGTTTGATGATTAACGATTCAGTTAGGAACATCTATGCTATGATTAATAATCCAGTGAAGGGCATCTATGTGAAAACACCATTGGTGAAGTGAATTTAGGAGAAAATTAGAACTACTACATGGTATTTCTAGTGACATTGGAAGAATCATCTTGACCTTTTGGGTTCTTCATTCCTAATGTTGTCACCTCTCACTTCAGCTACTCTGACATTGCAAACTCAAGTTCTTTGACAGTAGTTGCATGGGCCTGAAAATGTTTGTGTGGTTGAATATTAGTTAAGCTGGCTTCCTAGCAGTTCCCTCGGAAAAGATCAGGAGCCTGAGTCTCAATTTTATTCATTTTTACCATAGCTCCAATTTGTTTTTTGGGCATGATGTAGTGAAGTTTTCATCAGCTTCACAGATGAAGCTACCAATCACAAAGAATTCTTTTATTGACAAAATGCCCACAGTGAAACTTTAATCAAAGTCCTCATCAACTTCATCAATCTTTTCATCCACACAATTCATGAGGGTCATCAGAGTAGCTCTATTCTTTTATCCCAGTCTTTCTTTTCTGTATCGAATGTCCCCTTTGCGTTCATTTAGGTATCACTTTGTAGTGTACTAGTATCAAGAGTGGGTTGTAATATGGTTTCGTCAGCATAATCCAAGATCTGTTGAAAAGAAGATGGTTCTTCATGGTTCAGGTCCCTGTAGTTGGTTTCTGTTGACTCATATTGATTTAATTTAATTCTCTCTTCCCCCTATTGGAGAGATGAGGAACTCGTACCACAGGGAGGACAGACCCGAATGTATGTCTTCAAGTTCTATAGAAAAAGCCAACCACACGTGTACAATGCTGTTACTTGGAAAATGGCACTTAATTCAGTTGAAAATCACAAGCAGACACTGCCCAATGTTAGCTTCTACCAATTCCTTGATTATGACGAAGATGATCTTCTGCTTGGCATGTAAACTGATGTGTTTCACAATTGCTCTACCGATGGCTGTGAAACCATTTAATGAATTCTTCACCCAACTATGCAAACGACGTTCACCATCACAAATGATACTTTAATGGTCAAAATATCGGAAACAAATCTTTAACCAAAGCTCACCCACACATGTATGTCAAAACCGAACGCATTGAGAACCTGAACAACTTTGTTGAATTAATTGGGCAACATGCATAAAATGCATAAAGAAACAGCAGCAGTTTCCTCTATTAATAGACACAGATATTACAATGGCTAGTCAACTAGTTGTTGGACTTGGATGGCTAGTTAACTAGCCGTTGCCCACTCCATTGGCTGGCTCTTAAGGCTGAACAAAAAATATAGAAAATGGAAAATGCAAACAAAAAGGAAAACATCACCATTCCTTATATGCATTCTAGTTATGAAAGATCCTGAGATAAATTCTAATATATGACACCCTTTAGAATTGCAGAAGGTCGAGGTTGTTGAAGCACTGAGGTGAGGCAAAATGTTAAAAGCTTAAGGGGAGGTAATTATGAAGGCATTAAAGCATGAGCCACAGTCAGTGGCAAAGAGAAAGGGCATATGCGTATATATATATATATATATATATATATATATATATATATATATATATATATATATATATATATATATATATATATATATATATATGTCTGTACATAAGTATGCATACAAATGCATGCTTATGCACCCCACAACCACTGCCCCATCCCTGTCGTGGCCACTGTCATCTCATTGCTTGCATGCTGCTTTCACCTCGAGCCCCATTGTAAGCTTACATTCATCACTACCACCCATTGCCTGATTGTTGCTTATGTTATTAGTGGTACTCCCCTCCGCCACCACCACTACTGCTGCCACCATCACGATTGATTGCCATCTCCATGACTGCCCACGGCCACCTTTGCCACCACTATGGGATGCTGTTACTGTTGCTTGCCTCCACCACAGCCATCAAAGTTCTGCCCCCGTGAACCACAAATTCATCCAAACAACACTTTCTTTTTCTTCCAAAAATAATTTCTCCATTACAGTTGTTAAAAGAGGAAGAGAAAGACCACAAAAGTGTTCGAAGGAAAACAATAAAGAATGATCTAGTTTATTGTTGAGTTAACTGTTAGCATAACACATGATAGAACCTTATGGAAACAAAGAATCCATGTAGCTGAACCCATCTAGTATGGTAAAGGCTTAGTTGTTGCTGTATACTTGTTTTTATTTGACTTTAGAATAATGTCATCCAAATCGCCAGTGATTATTTGAAAATGCAAATATATTTTCAATTGTTTTCTTTAGATGTCTTTCTTCCAAAATCATATTTATTTATTATCTACCAAGGATGAAGCTTCTCATATTACGGATGATTTCTGTGTGTACAACTATTTGTATTACACTTTTGTAGAATATCACGTCTCTAGTAAATAAACAACCAGCTTGAAAATAATTATGTATGTCATGTAATA
Source organism: Brasenia schreberi (assembly GCA_036023115.1). Classification (NCBI taxonomy): domain Eukaryota; kingdom Viridiplantae; phylum Streptophyta; class Magnoliopsida; order Nymphaeales; family Cabombaceae; genus Brasenia; species Brasenia schreberi. Next base: position 925,721 of record JAYKKT010000040.1, read on the forward strand.
TGCTTTGGTGCTTAGTATGCTCCTTTTTATTGTCATTTAGGTTCTTGAAACAGCTGATCTCTTGGGGGAAGTTACTGAAAGTGTGGATTATTATGTTCAAGGTAGTACCCTAGCAGCAGGCAACCTCTTTGGAAGGTAGTACTGCAGCAGTTTATTTTCTTCTCTTGTCCCTAACCCTAAGCTTTGATAGGGCTCTGTGGAAACAAAGAATCCATGTAGCTGACCCCGTCTAGTATGGGAAAAGGCTTAGTTGTTTGTATCCCTAACCCTAAGCTTCTTATAGTTTACAAAAGGTGTGCTATGACTAGTTGCCAAGAATAGGGTGGGGATGGGGGGTATTTGCATTTATATTATCACGAAAGTGTCCATCTGCTAGAACCCATTGGCTACTGCCTAAGGAAGGGTAATGCTGTAGCAAATGACAAAGGTTGGTTTAGGGATAGGATGCAAAATCATTCTATTTGATTGATCATCTTGAAACTGAAACTTCCACATGTACTGAGCTTTAAGCAAGTGAACAAGGTAGTTTAAGTTTGGAGTATATGTTGCGCATCCGTGCACGGGTGTCTGCACATGTGTGTGAGCAGTCATTTAGTATGGGGTCTTTGTTCAGTGCACATCACGTTTTGGGCCATTTTACTTGTTGAAGTTCTTTCTCAAACATTTTCATGTTTTCTCTTATTTATAAAATTACTAAGTCTTGCTTCATCGCCATTGTCTTCAGTGTTTCATGGGTTACCTTGAAGTTCAAGTTTGTTAGCTTAAAAGTATGCATCATCATTTATCTGATCTTTCCATGCAAGGCGTCGTGTTGTCCAAGTTTACGCATGTGGGGCTAGAATTCTCGATGGAGCTTATATGACTCAGGAGTGGACGTTTGGTGCTAGTTCTGACTCTAATGCTACTACTGACAATCCAGTAGTCTGTTCAGCTTCTATAGCTGATCCATACGTTTTACTAAGGATGACCGATGGAAACATTCAGCTTCTTATTGGAGGTACTTGTTTACAAGCATTATGTTTGACTTGTGGAGTTGTGACTCATGCTTTTGACACTTTCACTTGGGAGTATTTCTGTTCAAATTCTAGTTGCTAACAACCAGGTTTAAGGATGGTTGAATGTCCGTAACTCTTAGTTTTAGATAGGTAGGTGTTTATGATTAGGTTGTTGCATTTCACTTTTCCAAGATTTTGCCTATGAATGTTCCACAGCATGACCTGGCTTATGAGGTTGGACCAATATTTATTTTCAGGGATGTTGGATACTAGATTTCTGTTATTTTTCTACACAAAAATTTCAAATTTCTTTATGGTTAGCTTGTTGGTCTTGTTTGTTATAGTTTTATAGTTATTCTAGAAAAAAATCTTGTTTGTTATAGTTTTATAGTTATTCTAGAAAAAAATCTTGTTTGTTATGAACTTTAATAGGATATAATATGACATTGGGTCTTTACAACATGCTTTGCCTTATTGTTTTGCCCTAGAAAGTAAACCTAAACTTTTTAGGAAGTTTGTTTGGATTGCCTATCAATTCGCTAGACCCATTGTTCCCCCCCCCCAGTGGTCATGTAATGTTGCTTTTAACCTTCGAGGGTTGTAGCATGCATTTTTAATTGTCTGGTTCCAGGAGAAGCTAACCCACGCATAGGTCAACTTAAGCATGATGTTCATCCTTGATCATCTACACGGTGTTCAAAACTCTTGACTTGTAACCTTTGAGCATATTCTAGCGCCTTGAGTTCTACTTGTGAAGGAGATGATCTGTTTATTATTCACCTTAAGGCCAGTTTCATCTTGATCGGCTATAATGAAGTTTGAAAATATGGATTTTAAAGTTCTCATTTATTTTATTTTATGGCTCACTTCATGCTTGGTTTGTTGCATATTCCAGCAGGTACTGTTTATCAATTCTATTATCTTCTTGCATCCAATCAGTTATGAACTGTTTTTTCAGTTTTATCCTTGAGCAAATGCAAATTTACTAGACTTAGAAGTTCTCATCATGTATTGTTGTGGTTTGTGTTAGAGAACTGGGCCCGAGTGGCCCGGTCCTGGCCCCCGGTCCCCAACGGCTATTTATATAACTGTTGGGGGCTGGCTGCAGCCAGCCCCCCTTTATCCCCTCTTCCTCTCTATCTTCTCTCTCTTTTAATTTCCTCTACTCTATAAATACCACTTATAATCCATTGTAAATTCAAGCCTTTTGTGGCTAATGAATAAAGATTATTTATTCAAGTTTGTGTTGTGTTCGTTCTCTTTTTCGTATGCACTTGTTGCTCTCGGCTATTGCTTTTTCTAAGGCTTCGTAATTATTACTTTATGGTGTTGTCCACTCATCAATCTTCCGCAACTATACAAGTCTTTTGTGGCTAATGAATAAAGATTATTTATTCAAGTTTGTGTTGTGTTTGTTCTCTTTTTCGTATGCACTTGTTGCTCTCGGCTATTGCCTTTTCTAAGGCTTCGTGATTATTACTTTGTGGTGTTGTCCACTCATCAATCTTCCGCAACTATATTGAAGCATCGCCTTCATTACAGTTTGAACAATAATTTAGATATTTATCAACTATTCTTTGATGTCTTTTCCTTTTTGATGATCCGTTTCTTTGCAGACCCTGAAACTTGCACCGTCTCAAAAAACATTCCAACGATATCTGAGAAGTTTATCACTCTGGTTTCATCATGCACTCTTTATCATGACAAGGGCCCTGAGCCATGGCTTAGGAAAACAAGTACAGATGCATGGCTTTCCACTGGTGTGTCTGAGGCTGTTGATGGAAGTGATCACGGGGACATTTACTGCATTATTTGCTATGAAAGTGGAATGCTTGAAATTTATGAGGTACCTGGTTTCCGATGCGTCTTCACCATTGACAACTTTGCATCTGGGAAGAGCCATCTGTTTGATACATGTATTCATGAACCAGCTCAAGTTGTAGAGAAGGTTAAAGAAAATAACGAGATAGGTAGGGAAACTACACAAAGCATGACAGTTGTGGAGTTGGCTATGCATAAGTGGTCTGGACAGTACTCCCGTCCTTTTTTGTTTGCTATTCTGTCTGATGGTACAGTTCTTTGTTATAATGCTTACTTGTATGAGGGACATGATAATATTCGAAAAATGAGTAGACAAGTTTCCACTGAGAATGTTGTTGAAGTTGCGAATATAAGCACTCCACGGCTAAGGAATTTACGTTTTGTACGTGTTTTTTTGGAATCGTTCACAAGAGAGGAATTGTCAGCTCGAAAGTTTCACCAGAGGATAACAGTATTTAAAAATGTTGGTGGCTGTCAAGGTTTATTCCTTGCTGGATCAAAACCTGCGTGGTTCATGGTATGCAGGGAACGCCTGCGAGTACATCCACAGGTATGCTGGATTTCCATATTTATTTTAATCTTTCATGCCAAACCATTAGCGAGTTTGTGGAATTCTGTGTCTTGCACAGGTTCATGATCTTTTATGTTAATGAATTCAACTGTTGGTGAAGGAGGCCTTTTCTCATCAACTGTATGCTCTGTAGGTTTTAGATTTAGAGGATTTTGAGTGAAGGTTTGATGAACATGGTGAAATTGGAATTATGGTTGTGCATGTCTGCTTGTGTATCTGCATGCATCTTTGGCTTCTTTTAATGGATGAATTAATTAAGATGGTCTTTTGAAACCAAATGTTTAAGTTTGGTTCATGATTCAACACTTGATAATGGTGTGTTTATTTACTTAGTCATACTGCTTATCTTGAAGATTTTATTGCTAAAGGAGGCAATATCAGCACTACTACCACAACAACTAGGCCTTTTCCCATTCTAGATGGGGTTAGCTACATGGATTCTTTGTTTTCATAGAGCCCAATCATGTGCCATGCAAGGCAATACAACAACAACAACAACAACAACAACTAAGCCTTTTCCCATACTAGACGGGGTCGGCTACATGGATTCTTTGTTTCCACAGATCTCTATCGTGTGCCATGTTAGCAGTTAACTCCCAATAAGCTAGATCATTCTTTATTGTTTCTTTCCAACACTTTTGTGGTCGTCCTCTACCTCTTTTAATACTTTCCAAATTTAGTTTTTCTAACCTTCTTACAGGTTCTTCTTTTGATCTTCTTTCTATATGTCCAAACCATCTTAAACGATGTTCTCTCATTTTATCCTCTATTGGTGCCACTCCTAATTTGTTTCTAATAACCTCATTATGTATACGGTCTTTTCTTGTATGACCACTCATCCATCTCAACATCTTCATTTCTGTCACAGACATCTTTTGTACATGTTGATGATTAACTGCCCAACACTCAGAACCATAAAACATGGCAGGCCTAACTGCTGCTCTATAATATTTACCTTTTAATTTTAATGGTATCTTCTTGTCACAAAGAATACCTGATGCTCCTCTCCATTTTAACCAACCAGCATTAATTCTATGTGTAACATCTCCATCAATTCTTCCATCACTTTGAAAAATTGACCCTAGGTATTTAAAACTTTCCTTTTGGGGAATGCAATGTGTGCCAATTTTAATTTCTATGTCCTCTGAAGTAGCCAAATGATCAAACTTACATTCCATATATTCTGTCTTTGTTCTACTAAGTCGGAGGCCTTTATTTTCTAATGTTTCTCTCCATAGTTCCAATTTTCTATTAACTTTTTCCTTAGACTCCTCCACTAATACAATATCATCTGCAAATAACATACACCAAGGTATTTCATCTTGAATATGTTTTGTTAACTCATCCATCACCATTATAAACAAGTATGGACTTAAAGTTGATCCTTGATGTAACCCAATATTAACTTCAAAGAAGTCTGTCGTTCCTTCATGAGTCCTCACACATGTTTTCGCACCATCATACATGTCTCTTATAAGGTTAATATATGTCAATGGGATACCTCTTTTTTCCAAAGTTCTCCAAAGAACCTCCCTCGGTACCCTATCATAAGCTTTTTCTAGATCAATAAATATCATGTGAAGGTCTTTCTTTTTTGCTCTAAAATGTTCCATAAGACGTCTCAAAAGGTGAATCGCTTCAATAGTAGATCTACCTGGCATAAATCCAAATTGGTTCTCTGTTGTACTTGATACTTGTCTTAACCTACGTTCGATAATTCTTTCCCATAATTTCATAGTATGACTCATTAACTTGATACCTCGATAATTCGCACAATTTTGAATGTCTCCCTTGTTCTTATATACGGGTATAAGTGTACTTGCTCTCCATTCCTCGGGCATCTTTTGGTTTTTCCATATTTCATTAAATAGTCTTGTGAGCCAAGTGATTCCTATTTCTCCTAGTATTTTCCAAACTTCTATAGGAATATTATCTGGTCCTACCGATTTACCACTCTTCATATGTTTAAGAGCCTCTTTGACTTCATTCTTTTGAATACGTCGGTAGAAATTATGGTTTATATACTTTTCTGACTTGGCTAAATCTCCAAAACTAATACTAACATCTTTATTTTCATTAAAAAGATTATAAAAATAGTTTTTCCATCTATTTCTTATATCATCATTTGCCACTAGAATTTTTTCATCCTCGTCTTTTATGCATCTAACATAATTAAGATCTTTAGTTTTCTTATCTCTAGCCCTAGCTATCCTAAAAATATCTCTTTCACCCTCTTTTGAGTTGAGTTTTTTATATAAGTCATCCCAAATCTTAGCTTTTGCTTCACTAACGGCCTTTTTTGCTTCCTTCTTTGCTTTCTTATAAGCTTCTAAAGTTTCACTAGTTTTCTTAGCATAATGTAATTTGTAACATGCCCTTTTTGCCTTGATTTTGTTTTGTACTACTTCACTCCACCACCAAGCTTCTTTTTGTGCTGGTACACCTCCCTTAGATACCCCTAACACATCTTTCGCCACTTTCCTAATATGTATAGCCATATTGTTCCACATATCACAGGGTGTGCCAACATAATTCCAAACATCTCCTTGAAGGACTTTTTGTTTAAATATATCTTCTTTCTCGCTTTTGAGGTTCCACCATTTAGTCCGAATAGCTCGATGCACTCTTTTCTTCTTTGTCCATTTTTTTATTTGTAAATCCATAACTAAAAGTCGATGTTGGGTGGTTAAGCTTTCTCCTGGAATTACCTTACAATCTTTACAACACGCTCTATCTTTTTTTCTACAAATAAAGTAATCAATTTGTGTTTGTGATAAGCCACTCTTATAAGTAATTAAATGTTCATCTCGTTTTTTGAAGATTGTATTTACTATAAAGAGATCAAATGACATAGCAAAATTTAAAATCTCCCTACCTTCCTCGTTTATATCCCCATAACCAAAGTTTCCATGAATCCCTTGATATCCTAATGCCTCTTTACCGACATGTCCATTTAAATCTCCTCCTAAACAAATCATCTCCCTTTGTGGAATCTTTTGAAACACCTTATCTAACTCTTCCCAAAAAACTGTCTTTATACTATCTTCTAGTCCTACTTGGGGTCCGTAAGCACAAACTATATTCAAAACCTCTACTCCTAACACTAATTTCAATGTCATGATTCGGTCACCATATCGTTGTATGTCTACTATACTCTCCTTTAAATCTTTATTTATGATAATACCAACTCCGTTTCGGGCCTTTTCTTTACCTGAGTACCATAATTTAAAACCTGTATCCTCTATCTCCTTTGCTTTTTCTCCAACCCATTTTGTCTCTTGTAAACATAGAATATGAATCTTTCTCCGAATCATAGTATCTACCACCTCCATTAGCTTACCCGATAATGTTCCGATATTCCAAGAACCAATACGAATCTTATTATCTAGGACTAGCTTCCTTACCCCCCGCATCCGTCCATAATCAAAATGCGGAGACCCTCTCTGAAAATTTTTCACTACATTCGGGTGGCAATGTAGCGGGACTAACTTCTTTACCCACACCCGTCCATGATGTGGGAACCCTCTCTGCAATTGATTCACTACATTCGGGCGAAAATGTAGTGCCATGCAAGGCAATATCAATGCTAATTCTTTTTTTTAAATCTAGGAACTTTAGATACTATGTGTCACATTTAAAATTAGTGTAGATATCGTGTCATGCTTTAGAAGTGAAACTGAAATCTGTCCTACAATATTATGATTCAGTCTTTCTTACTGTCCAATCTCCAACCAGTTCTAGGTTTGTAACACTTGGTCCTCATTCATGAGGCTTTCCCATGCATATTTCTTTGTATATGCTGAAGTAACAGATCTCAATGGCTGCCCTTGTTGGTCTTAATGTGCTGCTATACTCATTGTTTTCCTGGAATAAGTGGTAGAATACCAATGAGTTTGTCTACCATCATTTTGAAAAATGTTATGTCGGAGTGGTCTTAGTATTTCCCTTCTAGATTTCAACTTGGTCCATCTTCATGTGGTCTCTTATGTTTCTGTAAAATGCAATTAGAGCTTACAAGTGGTCTTTGATGCTTTAATATCTTCAATTATTTAGTAAAATCCAGCTGATTCTGGCATTGATATCTTTCATCTCAATTTAATAGCTATCTGATGGGGCGATTGTTGCATTCACGGTCCTTCATAATGTAAATTGCAACCATGGGCTTATATATGTAACCTCTCAGGTAATGACATCTCCTGCATTCTATATCTATTTTTGTGTTCTCGTGTGAGACAGATAATGACTTTGAACGATCTGTAACAACCTTTTCTGTAGGGATTACTTAAAATATGCCAACTGCCATCTGCACTTACCTATGATAATTATTGGCCAGTTCAGAAGGTAACATTGTCAATCTGAAAGCTAAGACTGATATTCAAACTTTAGCAACTTCCAGCTTACAATGTGGAATGTCATCAGATACCTTTGAAGGGAACACCTCATCAAGTGACTTACTTTGCAGAGAAGAATCTGTATGCACTTATAATATCGGTACCTGTGAGTAAACCACTCTATTTGACTGCATGTGTGATTGTTTGTTGTCTCTGTCCCCCCCCCCCCCCCCCCCCCGACCCCCTCCTCCTCCTTCCCCTCCCCCTTCCCCTCCCCCTCTATATATATATGTATTTATGCATGCATGAATGTATCAGGGTGCTGTAAACAGCATCACTCTCATATATTGATCAACAACAACAACAACTAAGCCTTTTCCCATACTAGACGGGTTCAGCTACATGGATTCTTTGTTTCCACATATCCCTATCATGTGCCATGTTAGCAGTTAACTCCCAATAAGCTAGATCATTCTTTATTGTTTCTTTCCAACGCTTTTGTGGTCGTCCTCTACCTCTTTTAATACTTTCCAAATTTAGTTTTTCTAACCTTCTTACAGGTTCTTTTGATCTTCTTTCTATATGTCCAAACCATCTTAAACGATGTTCTCTCATTTTATCCTCTGTTGGTGTCACTCCTAATTTGTTTCTAATAACCTCATTATGTATACGGTCTTTTCTTGTATGACCACTCATCCATCTTAATATCTTCATTTCTGTCACGGACATCTTTTGTACATGTTGATGATTAACTGCCCAACACTCAGAACCATAAAACATGGCAAGCCTAATTGTTGCTCTATAATATTTACCTTTTAACTTTAATGATATCTTCTTATTACAAAGAATACCTGATTCTCCTCTCCATTTTAACCAACCAGCATTAATTCTATGCGTAACATCTCCATCAATTCTTCCATCACTCTGAAAAATTACCCTAGGTATTCAAAACTTTCCTTTTGGGTAATGCAATGTGTGCCAATTTTAATTTCTATGTCCTCTGAAGTAACCAAATGATCAAACTTACATTCCATATATTCTGTCTTTGTTCTACTAAGTCTGAGGCCTTTGCTTTCTAATGTTTCTCTCCATAGTTCCAATTTTCTATTAACTTTTTCCTTAGACTCCTCCACTAATACAATGTCATCTGCAAATAACTTACACCAAGGTACTTCATCTTGAATATGTTTTGTTAACTCATCCATCACCATTATAAATAAGTATGGACTTAAAGTTGATCCTTGATGTAACCCAATATTAACTTCAAAGAAGTCTGTCGTTCCTTCATGAGTCCTCATACATGTTTTTGCACCATCATACATGTCTCTTATAAGGCTAATATATGTCAATGGGATACCTCTTTTTTCCAAAGTTATCCAAAGAACCTCCCTCGGTACCCTATCATAAGCTTTTTCTAGATCAATAAATATCATGTGAAGGTCTTTCTTTTTTTCTCTCATATATTGATCATTCTATGAAATTCCATCCTACAGGCCAGATGAGACAATTAAGTTGTATTGCCATTATTGTGTTTATGATGGACTCATGCACCCTAAATAGCATGCATCGGAAAAGAAGTTTGTCCTTAAGTAAGAAGCCTGCCATAAATATGTCATTTGTGACGTTAAGGAATCTTAGTTACTTGAATTGTATTGTTGGATAAGTTCCATCAAACGGTTAGATAGGGATGTAGGAGCTCTAGGAACATCCTGTTTCCTATCATTATCAACATATACTGACTAAGCGCATTACATGTGAACATAGGTGCATAAGTGCCTATGGACTAGTTTGAAGAGAAATTCTTTGCAGTGAATCCGAGGCTGCAAATTCATCACATTCTGCATCTTCTGTTCTGGCTGCAAAAGCATCACAGTTGAATGACATTCAACATGTTCTGTTCTTCTTTTGGGTCCTACTTTATTTGCTTTCTTGGTCAGTAAACTGTATACTTCAACATGTTGAATGGAGCAGTGGATATCCAATACATGTATACAACAATCGTGAGTCATGAGAGGATGACTATGAAAAGCCTTAGAAAAGGCTAGAATAATAGCAAATGCACTAACAATAGCAAATACATTCAAAAGAATGTATATAATTTGCCAAGAAGGCTTAACATTCATTATGTATAAGATAAGTATTTACAAAGTGGAGAAGACATAAAAGAGAGAGAGTGGTAGTGGGCAGCCAGCAGCATTCAGCTGCTGGCCGTTGAAACTAGCTGTTGGGCAAAGTAACCATTGGCCCCTCCTTGGTGCTTGATTACATATACATACACGTAATGAGAAAAATACAATAAAATACACATAAATATATGTATTTTAATACTCTCAAACTGACGGTATCATCACCAAAAGTTTGCTAACTAAAAATTGAAAGCATGAGACTCATAGTGATTTGTTGCACGTTGATACTCTAATCACACAAAGTGTAGCTCCAAGTGTTCTTATAGGTGTTCTTTGTTAAAGATCAAGTCTATATCTATGTTTATGCATATTTTACTTTTGTGTATTTAGATTTATGTACTTGAGTCGTTTGGATCCCAATCTGATCTATTGGGAGTCGGGTAGGATTAGTGTTACTAATCAAGGGCATTTCAATCTTACAAGTTAGAAATTTGTATAAATAACACACTAAGTGTGGTTATTAGGTTAAGCAACAGAAATAAAGAGAGAGAGGTTGCGACAGCCATGTGGGCGCCGACTTCTTCTGCATTTTTATTCATTATTGAATTTATTAATGATTTTCAAGGTATTGCAACATGGTATCAAAGCTTCGTGGTGAGGTTCGTGGACTTGTAGACTCGCCAGATGTGGAAATCAGTGGTTGTTGTGGCAGCGACAACTACATCCAGCCATTAGTTAAAAAAACAAAAGATCGGGTAATATCCTGCTGCATTTTTCTTTCTTTCTGTTTGGTATAGTATGGGACTAGGATAAAACTAAAGCATCTCGACATCGCTAGGGCGATTAGACAGAACGTATTCCACGTTGATGTGAAGCCGATCTTGTGGAGGATGAAGCCTGTGTGCAGTTGAGAGTAGTTTTGCTCTAATTGATTTTTTGTTCTTGCAACTTACTATAATTTTGATTAAATAGGGAGCAAGATTCCAAGCACCAATTTTTTGGTACAGATTTGTGCGATTTCTTTTCAGCAGGTCAGTCTATTTTGTTTTTCTAGCCATGTTTGTTTTGTAAGGACAAGAAGAAAAGACTATGATCATTCCTAAAGAAAGGGGACAAATCTGATAATGATGGATAAAAGTAAGATAGGAGATGGTTGTGAAAACCATTCCTCGGATAAGGGCGAGGTGTTTCAGATTACAAACCTTAAGTTAGATGGCAAAAACTATCTTCAATGGTTGAGATCCATTAAACTAGCTGTGATGGCAAGGGGGCGGTGAGATATGGGCGTATCGTATCGTACTTTAATATTAAAAAATAGAAAAATATTAAAAAAATAAGTAAAATTAGTAAAAATCCAAAACAAATAAGAAAAAATCAGAAAAAAATAAGAAAAATCTGGTAATTGCAAAGAATTCATATAATGCAAAGTTTAGTACATATTGATCATTCACCATTGAACAATTGAAAAAAATTACATATTTTGAAGAAAAAATGAAATACATTTACATTTATATATTTTAAATTTATATCAGGATCATTAACTAAATAATCTTCATCTTCTCCTTCACGAAGATTCAAAGTTTCTCATCACCTTCTGCTTCAAAATCAAAATCTTCATCTCCTTCATGATGTTGTTGTGCTCCTTTTTAATTAATCCATGCAATGCCTTCTTCAGTTAGGAGTGCATTTTCTTCGTTATCTTCCATAATCCACAAGCCCGGATAAAGGAAGAGGGTTGTGTTAAGCTTCCGACAACCAGCGTAAAACTTCGTTGGATTTTATAACATGGATTACAAAAATTATGAGCATTGCTTTGGGGCATCCCCGCCTAGCGACATGCTGCAGAGCCCGAATGCAGTAAGAAGTAAGCAAGGGCCACTACATTTTCGCCCGAATGTAGTGAATCAATTGTAGAGAGGGTTCCCCCATCATGGATGGGTGTGGGTAAAGAAGTTAGTCCCGCTACATTGTTGCTCGAATGTAGTGAAAATTTTTCAGAGAGGGTCTTCGCATTTAGATTATGGACGGATGCGGGGGGGTAAGGAAGCTAGTCCTAGATAATGAATATCGGAACATTATCCGGTAAGCTAATGGAGATGGTAGATACTATGATTCGGAGAAAGATTCATATTCTATGTTTACAAGAGACAAAATGAGTTGGAGAAAAAGCAAAGGAGATAGAGGATACAGGTTTTAAATTATGGTACGCAGGTAAAGAAAAGGCTCGAAACAGAGTTGGTATTATCATAAATAAAGATTTAAAGGAGAGTGTAGTAGACATACAACGATATGGTGATCGAATCATGACATTGAAATTAGTGTTAGGAGTAGAGGTTTTAAATTTTGCTATGGCATTTGATCTCTTTATAGTCAATACAATCTTCAAAAAACGAGATGAACATTTAATTACTTATAAGAGTAGCTTATCACAAACGCAGATTGATTACTTTATTTATAGAAAAAAAGATAGAGCGTGTTGTAAAGATTGTAAGGTAATTCCAAGAGAAAGCTTAACCACCCAACATCGACTTTTAGTTATGGATTTACAAATAAAAAAGTGGACAAAGAAGAAAAGATTGCATCTAGCTATTCAGACTAAATGGTGGAACCTCAAAAGCGATAAAGAAGATATATTTAAACAGAAAGTCCTGCAAGGAGATGTTTGGAATTATGTTGGCACACCCTCTGATATGTGGAACAATATGGCTATACATATTAGGAAAGTTGTGAAAGATGTGTTAGGGGTATCTAAGGGAGGTGTATTGGCACAAAAAGAAGCTTGGTGGTGGAGTGAAGTAGTACAAAATAAAATCAAGGCAAAGAGGACATGTTACAAATTACATTATGCTAAGAAAACTAGTGAAACTTTAGAAGCTTATAAGAAAGCAAACAAGGAAGCAAAAAAGGCCGTTAGTGAAGCAAAAGCTAAGATTTGGTAGGACTTATATAAAAAACTTAACTCAAAAGAGGGTGAAAGAGATATTTTTAGGATAGCTAGGGCTAGAGATAAGAAAACTAAAGATCTTAATTATGTTAGATGCATAAAAGACGAGGATGAAAAAATTCTAGTGGCAAATGATGATATAAGAAATAGATGGAAAAACTATTTTTATAATCTTTTTAATGAAAATAAAGATGTTAGTATTAGTTTAGGAGATTTAGCCAAGTCAGAAAAGTATATAAACCACAATTTCTACCGACGTATTCAAAAGAATGAAGTCAAAGAGTCTCTTAAACATATGAAGGGTGGTAAATCGGTAAGACCAGATAATATTCCTATAGAAGTTTGGAAAATACTAGGAGAAATAGGAATCACTTGGCTCACAAGATTATTTAATGAAATATGGAAAAACCAAAAGATGCCCGAGGAATGGAGAGCAAGTACACTTATACCCATATATAACAAGGGAGACATTCAAAATTGTGTGCATTATCGAGGTATCAAGTTAATAAGTCATACTATGAAATTATGGGAAATAATTATCGAACGTAGGTTAAGACAAGTATGAAGTACAACAGAGAACCAATTTGGGTTCATGCTAGGCAGATCTACTATGGAAGCGATTCACCTTTTGAGACGTCTTATGAAACATTTTGGAGCAAAAAAGAAAGACCTTAACATGATATTTATTGATCTAGAAAAAGCTTATGAGAGGGTACCAAGGGAGGTTCTTTGGAGAACTTTGGAAAAAAGAGGTATCCCATTAACATATATTAACCTTATAAGAGACATGTATGATGGTGCAAAAACATGTGTGAGGACTCATGAAGGAACGACATACTTATTTGAAGTTAATATTGGGTTACATCAAGCATCAACTTTAAGTCCATACTTATTTATAATGGTGATGGAGGAGTGAACAAAACATATTCAAGATGAAGTACCTTGGTGTATGTTATTTGCAAATGGCATTGTATTAGTGGAGGAGTCTAAGGAAAAAGTTAATAGAAAATTGGAACTATGGAGGAAAACATTAGAAAGCAAAGGCCTCCGACTTAGTAGAACAAAGACAGAATATATGGAATCTAAGTTTGATCATTTGGTTACTGTAGAGGACATAGAAACTAAAATTGGCACATATTGCATTCCTCAGAAGGAATGTTTTAAATACCTAGGGTCAATTTTTCAGAGTTATCGAAGAATTGATGGAGATGTTACACATAGAATTAATGCTGGTTGGTTAAAATGGAGAGGAGCATCAGGTATTCTTTGTGATAAGAAGATACCATTAAAATTAAAAGGTAAATATTATAGAGCAGCAATTAGGCCTGCCATGTTTTATGGTTCTGAGTGTTGGTCAGTTAATCATCAAAATGTACAAAAGATGTCTGTGACATCAATGAAGATGTTGAGATGGATGAGTGGTCATACAAGAAAAGACCGTATACATAATGAGGTTATTAGAAACAAAGTAGGAGTGGCACTAATAGAGGATAAAATGAGAGAACATCGTTTGAGATGGTTTGGACATATAGAAAAAAGATCAAAAGAAGAACCTGTAAGAAGGTTAGAAAAACTAAATTTAGAAAGTATTAAAACAGGTAGAGGACGACCACAAAAGTGTTGGAAAGAAACAATAAAATACGATCTAGCTTATTGGGAGTTAACTGCTAACATGGCACAAGATAGGGATCTGTGGAAACAAAGAATCCATGTAGCCGACCTCGTCTAGTATGGTAAAAGGCTTAGTTGTTGTTGTTGTTATCTTCCATAATCCACTCATCTAATATATCAAAATTAACAAATTGCTATCTTTGTACATGTAGTTGTCATATTTGCTAATTTTCATATGTGAGCAAAACGATGAGCTCCATTTCTTTGATTATTGAGTCTATGACACCTCAGTGATGTGATATTGTTACTTGATGATATCCTCTTTTTCTCTTACTGGAGAGTAGCTTTTTAATTAATGCTTGAGCTCCATTTCTCACTTCACAGACTGAGTTAAACCTCACACACGTTGATCATGTTCAACTCAAAGGAAGTCAGGTAAGGTGAACCCTAAAATAGTGAAGTTGTGAAATGTCCACTCAATGAACCGAGACAACCAAATTGTTCTTCATTGTTTGCGATTTCATGAAATTAGAAACTGGTAGCAGAAGTATACCTAAAAGTTGGCAACAAAAAGGGAAATGATTTTGTCATAATTTTTATTTGTTCATAAATTATTCTTATTCAATAAATTTCTTATAAACTAACCCAAATTTACATGTTACATACACAACTTACAATACCAAATAAGCATATCGAAGGATGCCTTGGAGAGAAGTGAAGAGAGGCCATAAACATGCAAAAAAAATAGAATTTTTTTTTGGGCGTATCGCTCGTATCGTATCGTGGCTTCCCACAATACGTATCATACGGTACGATATGGTGCGATACGGATAACATTGGTATTAATAGCAGTTTTTCTCATAAATCGTATGTTTAACAGGGTTCTAAATGGTAATACTCCATTTCACTCCTTATGTCCTTCCCAAAAACAGTTTCATCTACCTCCAAAAGTGTTTGGGTGTGTTGGAGAATGTGTTTTTTAGTGTATATTTTAGTACTTTTGTTGTTTTAGGTATTATTATAATTGTCTGCAGTATTAAGGGTATTTTGGTCATTTTGTGTATAACAACCCATTATATAAGGGTTGAATATGATGTATTAGGGAAAATGACACTAAGATTAAGAAAGAGAGAGAGGGGGGGCTCTATGTCAAGGGAGATGTTTTGGTAGCATATTAACTGTTCGAAGAAATGTTCAAGAAGAGATGTTAATATGCAAGTGTTTGATGAAATTGAAAAGAATGAAGGTTCATGGACTGTCATACTGATGAATTAAGAAGAAAGTGGCAGTCATGTGTGGGTATCGACGTTCAGTTATGGGCAAATTGGATGGAATGTCTCTAATCTGTCGATTCTTGTGAAGATTGCAGTTAGGAGGATTGCTTAAATGTGTTTTGCATCCATGAGGTTGCTAGAATTTGCAGCCAAAGAAGTTGTTGAAAATGACCAACCATGAAGGTTGAGTTGAATATATTACAGCTAAAGAAGCTGCTGAAAATGACCAGTCATGAAGGCTAAATTGAAGATGTTGCAGCCAAAGAAGCTGCTGAAAATGTTGGAGCCAAAAAGTTGCTGAATATGAACAACCATTAAGGCAGAGTTGAAGATGTTGCAGCCAAAGAAGCTGGTGAAAATGTTACAGCCAAAAAGCTATTGAATATGACCAACTATAAAGATTGAGTTGAAGATGTAGCTAAAGAAGCTGTTGAGGATGACCGCCTATGATGGTTGAGCTAAAGTTGTTGCAGCCAAGAAGCTGCTGAAGAACAAACATGAAGGCTAATGAAAAGTGTTGCAGCAAGGAAGGTTGCTGAAAAGTGAACAGTGAAGAGGGCTAAAAAATGAAGAAAAATTCAGTTTTTTGTCAAGTTTTGAGTTTGAAGTATCTTACTCCCAACTTTAGGGGGTATTGGAGAATATGCTTTTTAGTGTCAATTTTAGTAATTTTGATTTTTAAAGTATTATTGTAATTGTTTGTTGGACCAGTGTACACGTAAGTGCGGTTATGCAGATTATAAGATACAAAAGAATACATTTGA
The DNA here is from genome assembly GCA_036023115.1 of Brasenia schreberi. Lineage (NCBI taxonomy): Eukaryota > Viridiplantae > Streptophyta > Magnoliopsida > Nymphaeales > Cabombaceae > Brasenia > Brasenia schreberi. The sequence goes on from JAYKKT010000040.1 coordinate 942,158, forward strand.
AAGGAAATCATTCTCATTATCTTCTTTTAAATTAACCGCTTATGCTGATGTTGATTGGGGTAGGGATATTAATGATAGGCATTCTACCATTGGATTTTGTGTGCTTTTATGTGATTCTTTAATTCCTTTGAGGTACAAAAAACAACAGGTGTCTTTATCATCTACAGAGTCAGAATATAGTCATGGCCACCATAACTGTTGAGATATCTTGGATCACTGAACTCCTAGTAGACATGGAGGTTACCCTAGAGGACTCAACAAAATTGTTTTGTAACAACAAAAGCACTATATACGTTGCTTCAAATAATACTTTTCATGAAAGAACTAAACGATTGTCACATTGTTAAAAAGGAATGGTTAAAGAAAAGATTGACTTTGTGTTATGTTCCTTTATAGTTGCAGTTGGCAGATTTCTTCTCTTTTTATTGACATTCAACGGATTTGTGGTTTAAATCCTTGTCAACTCCTAGATTTATGTTTCTATCGAACAAACTTTCGGTATATACAACACAAGTTTGAGGGAGGTGTTAAAATGTATTAGGAACAGTTGGGGGTTGGGCCTAAGGGTCAGTCCTCCTCCTAACGACTACTTGTTGTAGCCGTTGGGACTTGGGAGCATACCTCCCATTCTCTCTCTTATGTAAAATCAGTTCTCTTGTAAAATACCTTTAGAAATAGATGAGATGTCTTATTAATAAATTAGAGCTTTTCATGCTCCCTTGACTTGTTGTTTGATATTTGGTTTAACTCGCACACAAGTGTTAGGTGAATTGTTTGGTGATTTGTCTTGTTGAAGATCTTTCGTGATAGCTTGTGTTTGAGTTTATGGATCACTTTGGCAAGATATTGCCATCATTTTTACAGGTTTCACCTTCAATCCATTCACATAGCCTCACAAATTTTTGAAATATAAATAGTTTTTCATTAATTGGGCTCATGTTTTGTAGTTAGAAGTTATTAATTGAAAATTGAAACCATTTTATTCCATCTTTAAGGAGTACAAGCTTCAAAGGAGTGAACTTACTTGTTCAAATGCTTGAAAAAATACCGTAAATCTCCAAGTTCCTTGAATAGACTTTTAGAGTTTGCCATGCTTCCCGAGGGAGCGCGTTAATAATCACAAAGAGCATATATTGATACCATGTAATGAAGATGATACTTCAATGTGTTGAATGGAGCAACAGATATCCAATGCTCGTATACAACAATCATGAGTTATCACAGGATGTTTTTGCTTTTTTTTTATACTTCAGAGGGTTCTGCTTTTTTTTTATATAGTTCAATCTCTCCAGTTGAAAAACAGCATCACGCTATCAGTACATCTCAACGATATTTTGTCATGATTGGTCTTCCTTTATTGGTGGCTGTGTTATTACCACAGGAGGGCCAATCATATGCAAGAAACTCAATTAATTTCAGAGTTTCATGCTGCGAATCCTGAGACTTGATCATACTTATCTCATTTGCTTGCTTTTTAGGTTTTGAAGCCGCTAAAACATGTCCTTTCTTGTTTGGTTGACCAAGATGCGAACCAACAAGTAGAGCCAGATACCTTAAGTTCTGAGGACTTGCAGAGCTCATATGCAGTAGATGAATTTGAGGTGCGCATTTTGGAACCAGAAAAATCTGGTGGACCTTGGGAGGCAAGGGCTGTGATTCCAATGCAAACTTCTGAAAACGCACTCACTGTACGCATGGTGACATTGTTTGTAAGTTCACCCACATATTGGATAAGTTCTCAATTCCCTTTGGTTTCTTCAACAATTTCATTAAAAAATCTTTAGTCTTAACTTCTCATAATATATTTACCATCTAAAACATGCGTGTCTGTACACCCCTATGTGCACATGTATGGAGGATACAAGGCTTTTGTGCTAAATGTTGTGTTTATATGTGGATGCTATTGTTTTTGGTTCCTCCAGAATACATCCACAAAGGAGAATGAAACACTTTTAGCCATTGGGACAGCATATGTGCAAGGGGAAGATGTGGCAGCAAGAGGTCGAATATTGCTGTTTTCTGTTGGAAAAAATAATGACGACAATCAAAACTGGGTATGACGTAAATTATGTGATCTTTATCATTCATCGTGTTAAGTTTATGATATTTTCACATATTACATTAATTTCTAGGCTCTGGAGGTTTACTCAAAAGAACTAAAGGGTGTCATTTCTGCTTTAGCTTCGCTCCAAGGTCATTTGCTGATAGCATCTGGCCCTAAAATCATCTTACATAAGTGGAATGGCAGTGAGTTGAATGGGGTTGCTTTTTTTGATGCCCCTCTGTATGTCGTGAGCTTTAATATCGTACACTAAACTCTGTTTCTATTCTGTTGCTTAAAGAAAAATCAGTACTTTTTGATCATGTGTACTTGTTGATGTATCTTTGAGATGTTTTTAGATTTTTTGAGTTTTGTTAATTTAAGATCTTATATATTCATCTTGTTCTTGTCATTTCCTTATACTAATACTATTTTAGTTGTTCTGTTCTAAGGCAATACACTGCTGATTTTGATTCTGTCTACTTCAAAAAACTATTTTGACACTATGCTGCATACGATAGTTCACTTCCCTGGTTGATGCTTATATCCATTTCATTATAAATATTATCCTCTGTGTATTCATATTAATGCTTCTTGTATAAGTGAATTGATCTGCTCGTGTAATGAATAACTTTGAAGGAAGGTCTGCTGGCATGTAGACAAATGCAAGAATATACTGTCCAAAAGGTTTTCATAAGTTACATGCAGTACAAAATATATATATATATATATATATATATATATATATATATATATATATATATATCTTTTGATTTTATGTCAAATCTCAGGATTCTCGTCTCAAAAGGCAGAAGATCAGGACAAACGTTTGTAGAAGGATTGAGATGTTTGGTAAAACTGTTTTTCTATTACAAGCACACACATGCGCATACAGACAGAGCATCACAGTCAGCAGACAGATATTTTACTTATCATTCGAGACTTCACATGATTATATTTTCTTCTTTTTGCTTTTTGGTCAGATTAGTTAAGCTCAGCGTTCTCATCTTCAGGATTAACGTATATAAAAGATTAGAGATGTTGATAAAACCTGTTTTTTCTCTAACAAAGCCAAAGACAAAGCAATTTAAACAAGGAATTATGATAGAAGTTTTCTTTTGTTTTTTCCTGCTTTATTTGTTTTCTGTTTTTCCATTTCTTGACTAACCATTTTGCTATATGATTGTTTGGTTCGGTCGCCATGATGTCATCTTCTATATATTTCCATGTAATTAAGGTTTTTGCCTTTATGTGGTTTCCTAACCGCAAAAATGAAAGCCTTCTTCCAAAGTTCAACATTTTCTACATGTACTGTTTTTCTGTTTTATGACACAAAAATTGTTTTGTGTTTTAAGACATTTGAAAATTATATAAGATACTGCTTTTTCCTTCAATTCTCTAGAACGTTTCTTTTAATCATGGCAATACAACCATAGCGCTGGAGTTTGGTTCAGTGGATTCATTCCTGAAACTAATGAGTACATTCCTCCATCCTTATAGGTGAAAAATTTTATCCTTTTGGGTGATATCAATAAAAGTATATACTTCCTTAGTTGGAAGGAACAGGGAGCTCAGCTCAGCTTGTTGGCCAAGGACTTCGGATCCCTGAACTGTTTTGCAACTGAATTTTTAATTGATGGAACCACGTTAAGCCTTGTTGTTTCAGATGATCAGAAGAATATTCAGGTAAAAGTAGTTTTCCTGAGTTTCTTTCTCTCTCTCTCTCTATATATATATATATATATATTTATTTATTTATATATTTGTATATGTATGTACATGTATATATATATATATATATATATATATATATATATATATATACACGTACGTATCGGTTCCTACAATCTCTGACACATGCATACTCATGTCACCCTTTACTTTTTGGGGGTATGAATTTAATAAGTATATGTGTATGTATGCATGTGTATCAAATGAAAGTCAACAAGTACATCTGACAGCTAGACAGGCTGTCATGGTTGCCTGCCTACACTAGCCAAAATCAAGCTTAAGCGCTGGGGCCAGTGGTGCTGGTTCAGTTCAGCTGTTCCAACCCTTGGGAGAAAGTCCCATCAAGTCATAAATAAAAGGAACATGAACTCAATTTATGAATATTCTGAAAGTTGTAACCAGTCTCCTTTGAAAGAAATGCAGTTGTCTTACGGTGCTTGGTTCTCGGTCACCATCTCCAGTCAAAAGTTTAAGGAAAGTACAACTCATTGCTCTTTTTGTTTGGCATGGTTATGAAATGGAAATGGAATTTGTTTCACGTTTGAATGCTATGTTACTAAGAGGAGTTTGGATAATGTGTTCTGTCTATAATAACATTCCCAATTTCGTCTTTAAAATTTCACTGTCTTTGTCGTATCCTTGTAAATGTTTGCTTGGGTGCATAGTTTTATGGCATAAACAGGATCAAGGTAATCATATCCATCAAAGTAATTGAATATTCTCTTGTACGCTGACCAGTTAATACACATGTTTATGTCACAAATGTCATCTTTCTTTCTATCAGTTTGAAAGTGCTTCACATGTGATTTATTTGTCATTGATGATGACTAGGTGGTGCAGAAGTAAATGTAGGTTTTAAATATTTTCTTGATTTTTAGCCATGTATTCTTGACGATGTACCATTTGTATAAAATCCTTATGCACATTTTCTTTTTTCCTTCAAAAGTCCACAACATGTTAATAGGATCCGTGAAATGTTTTCTGATTAAACTTACCGTGTGGTTTTTATGGGAAGGATCTTCTATGGTGAATCAAGTGCCTCTTGGGACTTCCAGTCTTCCACAGCATATTAGTTACTGATGTCATCTTGCAGTTTGGCAGAATTGCGGGATACATCATGTGCTGTTGAAATTGTTGGTACCTAACTTGTATTTTGCATCTCCTTTCTTCTAATTGGCAGGTGGCAACCCTCTGTTGCCTTCGTTACAGATTGATAAGGTTTTTGTTTCTTCAAAACTAAGACTCACCTGACATGCTTAAAGTATGCGAGTAGTGGTCAAGAAAGGTTGTTATTCTTTGTTTTCATCATAAAAGCACAAAAGGATAGTTGTTGAAGAAAATTTTCCAATATTTTCTTAGAATTTACAGCAGTTATTTTGTTTATGTCATTTTGCTCTTTCTTGCTTGCAAGAATATGCATTTATACAACAGTCAAATTTTGCGTGTTGCTTACAGATCTTCTATTATGCTCCAAAATTGGTTGAGAGTTGGAAAGGGCAGAAGCTTCTGTCCAGGGCTGAGTTTCATGTTGGTACCCACTTGACAAAGTTTTTGCGCCTCCAGATGCTACCCACTTCCGCAGACCGAACTGCAGCTGCTGCTGCTGATAAAACTAATCGGTTTGCTCTACTGTTTGGATCTTTGGATGGAAGCATTGGTTGTATTGCTCCTCTTGAAGAAGGCATGTTTCGGAGGCTTCATATGCTACAGCGGAAATTAGTTGATGCAGTTCCACAATTGTGTGGGTTAAATCCTAGGTCCTTCCGACAGTTCCGGCACCACGGAAAGGCCCATCCACCTGGGCCTGAAAACATTGTCGATTGTGAGCTTCTTTGCCAGTAAGTTCACTATTTTATTCTTGTCAACTAACACGTTTCATTGTAACTTTCTGGCATTGGAGATTAATGTGGGGTTAACTGCTATTCACTGTTTTACTTGGAAAGGCAATTGATATACAACCGTTCTCCTTCTTGCAGCTATGAGATGCTCCCCTTGGAGAGGCTGTTCGAGATTGCACAACAGGTTGGAACCACGCGCTCTCAGATTCTGAGTAATTTGAACGATCTTAATCTTGGTACAAGCTTCTTGTAGCTCTTTAGAGTAAAGTGACATAATTGACGATTGGCTGGGCCTTTTACTTATATCTGGATGTGAGGCCCAAAGCGGGACAGATTCATGCAATACATAAATGGCTTACAGTTTTGATGAGGCCTACTGCATCCTTAAGTAACAGGAGAGCTAACAACCAGAGAATTCATCTTTCTATCATTACCTTATAAGAGCTCTTCCTAGGCCAGATTGTGCTGTGATCTTTTGTTTTCCGTGGTTAAGATGCAAACATGATCATGCCTCGGTATCAATATCAAACTGTGAAATGCAATTTATTTATTTTAGGAGTGGAAATGAAATGTTGTCCCAGCTTTCGGCTTCATTGGCGGTTCGATTCCTGGCACTAAATTGAAACTTGCACAAATTACAAGCTTCTCACTTCTCGCTACGGTCCAAACCGTGAAATGCGGGTTTTCTGAAAATATTGACTGCTCTCTATCGTCCGATTCTTTTTTCTGAAACATTTAGGTGCTTGTTTATGGGCTGATCTTGGGAAATGGCGCATGTGGACACACAGTGTCTAGTCCGGAAGGTTTCTGTTCGTGATGTTCCTTTCCGTACCTCAATTCCGCAGCCTAATTAGTTGCCATCTCATATCGACATGGTTTTGAGTCATCCAAACGACAAACAGTCCTAGTCGTCGAGACACCGGACCCTATTGCATCCTTGCAATATCTTTACAACGTTCAGACTGAACGTTCCTGTTTTTATGCCCAGCTACCGAGTGTGATAGATAAATTATTCAACCGAGAATTCATTACTTGGCCGTCATGGCCGACCATATAATCAATTATCAATGGTGCGAGCTTAATAATCCTGGGATGACCAATCGCAGGTCACAAGTTAATGGTTACCGGCACAAAAGAGACCATGGCCGTTGGGGTCTTGATCTTAATGAAAGAATGGAAAGCAAAGAATTGGGCGAAGATTTTATCACGAAAGTGCTGACGTAAAAGTTGTGTGCATTAGCTTTTTGTTCACCCACACCAGCGGCCTCCATTGCTTGGAGTTTAATTCAGAAGAACTTGGTAACAAATTCTTGCCAAGCTGAGCATGCTAACTTTACAGGATTCGACACAATACCGCTAGCTTCTGCCCAATTGAGGACCACTTTTCCTAATTTGATCCTGGATTCTAGATTCCTGGTTTAAAATTAGCAGCATATTACCTTTCCTGCAAAGAAGCTTCTTCCGAGTATATGGGAAATCATGGTTAACTAGATCCAAAGTGATTTCAGATATTCCTGCCTCCTAGCTACTCTGGTCATCAATTTGAGACACGTGATATCAACGCCAAAAGACCTGATCAAACAGAGTCAGATGCGCTATATAACCAGTAGTCCTGAAATTGTCCTTCGTCTAAAACCAAACCGGCAACTTACGATTAATGTAATATAGCGAGAGCAGGTTGGGCGGGTAAGCGGATTCTTTTTTTCTATGGTTTCATGGTTTCATAAGATGGATGAGGCAGAGGAGGATGTTAAGAAAATGAAGCACCCAAGCGCCCTAGAAAAGGAAATGACAAGCATGCATACGCGGTACTCCCCATTCCATGTTTAGCTATCAATCAGACTACAGTTAAGATCCGTATCCCAAATTGAAGAGCCTGATCAAATCTAGGAGCCTAGGAACACAGTTCTTACGTTCTATGCCAAATCATGTCAACTAGGCGAGGGGGGAAAGACGTCGATATTTATCATAATCAGACGAATAGACCACAATCTCATTTACTCGACCTGAAGCATGCACTACCGTGAAGGCACTGCACTTCTATTACCACAGAAACTACAGAGAACGAAAAGGAAGAAAACAAAAGAAAAGAGAATACAGGAGCCAGAGAAGGACGTTTCACTTTTATATAGAGATATATGTATCATAAAATGGCACATATCACCAAAACACACTCAAAAACTGTAAAACCTCCCCAGCTCCTGCTGCTTCCTTATTTTGCATTGCCGCTAATTCCAGCGACTCAATTTCGACTTTCTGAAAAGCAGGAGACGGCACCGGATAGAATCCTCATCCCCGACGAGAAATCGGGCCATGGATGAGGAACTTAGATTAGAAAACACACATTACCAACAGGGAAATCATCTCAAAAAGACTGACAGATGGGACACGAATTCTCATCCCTGAGTTGCCCTGGCAGACTCAAATCTTCTCCAATTTTGGCGCTATCACGACCGGGTTTGCCCTCGCGATGGCTTCTTGGCCGGCAGTCTTGAAGTCGAAGATGCAGACGTGCTGCTCCGGCAGACGGTGCGACGCACAGAACGTGCTCCCACACCTGCATTTGAATCCCATCAGTCCCACTCGCATTTTGCAGTCGGTGCAGCGGTTCGCCTTGTTGTAAACCGATGAACCCGTCACCAGACTAGTATCGGCTACTGCAGATGAGGAGGAAAACGACAACGAAGAAGACTTAGAGGAAGGGATGATGGTGATCACGGCATCACGGAGAGGATTTGCTTGGTCTAGTTTTAACGATTCTTCCGTAAGGTTTAGAGGCTTCTCCATGGCAGACTTCATGGATGACTCCTGGGATTTCTTCAAATGTAAGTCTCTGTAGCACTTGGAGCACAGGTTCATCGTCGTGGGGCTGCCGAATAAGCCGCAATTATTGGCACAGACACAGTGGTTCTCTGGGGCTTGGCAGCCTGTTCCCTCCGCCCCTCTCTTCCAGCTCTCTTCTGCCATGGCTACAAAAGAAAAACCACAGGCCCTGTAGAATTGACAAAAAGAAAAAGAAAAAGATAAGACTACGATTGTTTCAGTTAAGATACTCAGAAGACGATGATACGGAGTTTACAGGAATCGAAACAAGGAACCAAATTTTCATAGTTCTTTTCGACAAAAAAGAAAAGAATAAGAAAAGGAGTGATCCCTCAAAAATAGAAACGATACAAGGTATGAATTAATCTGGCAGCAATGGAATCTTTGGATGTTGGGGTCGGAGGCAAGGTAAAGAGGAGGTTATTGAAACTCGGACGGGGCACGGAAATTCGCATACCGAATTCTACGAGTACAGAGCAACAGGCTACCGAATTAAATCGTTTTCTTCAAAAGGATATTGTGTTTACTATTCACGAAATAGCAAACCACCGTAATCTAAGGGAAGTGTTTTCGTCTTGAGAGAATAACCTAAGAAAACTCTGTTGAGGATATAATTGAAGAATTCTGAGGGGAAACTTCAAAGGAAATCTTACTTTCTGCTCGAAAAACCAAAAACCCATCATAGAAAAACATAAGGACCGTATGAACGTTACTCCCGTTCCTGAGTAGCATCGATACAGAAAATTTGTTCTAGAAACAAGATTCTTTTCTCTTCTGATTACCTTAGAAAACCGAGCCTCACCTTTTTCCGCAGCAAGGGCGAAGAAAAGGAGGGAAAATCTTGGGAAACAGAAAATAAAAACAGGCGTGGATGGAGAAGACAGAAGAACTAAAGCGGGAGGAAATTACCTTCTACATGGAAAATTCTAAGACACACTCTTCTGGTGCTTCTCTTTTCTCAAGCGGACGAAAAGGAAACCGATATTACGTATGTAATAATATATGTGTGCGCCTTTGGAGTGATGTGTATATCCGAGATTCTGAAGAAATTAACAGAACCCTTCTGCCGCTTATCCTCAACTCCTCGTCCTCAGACGGAATCACCCCACCAAACAATGAGAGAGAGAGAGAGAGAGAGACTTCGAAAGAAAACCGGCAGACGGGCATCCTCCTTTTATAGTGCAACGTATCCCGGAACCGACCCCGACCCTTCGTCTGAATTTCGTGGCCAAGCATCAACACACTCCATGGACGCCAGGAACTGGGGTCACTTATTCTCGTAATTTTGAGGACATAAAGGGCCATTCTTTTTGCAAGTGGGGTAGCTAACCAAACTCACACTGCGTCACCGCCACGCAGACATGCCGTCATGGTTGACGTCGTCTGTGGACGACCCGCCGCAGTAGTTTTGTGTTTGCAGACGTGGAAGATTCCGTGTCAGCTGAGCTTGCATTTTCATTCTACATTTCAAGGTTTACTTGTCTTAGATTTCCGATTATCAGATGAAGCTTCCCGTTTGATCACATAATGCTTATGCTTGCTTCCTTTTCTCTTCTTTTTATGGGCCAAGCTCATCGTTATCATCATCTTCGAACAAAAGAGGTGCCTTATCTAAGGCATGTGTTCCTGCGACTTCTGTGTGTATATACATACACACATGTATATATATTATTTATTTATTGATGTAAGAAGATGCATTAGATACCGACGAGAGGTAGAAAGTTTGATATGGAACACAAGATTCGTTGAAGTTTAGAAAAGACTATAACATCGGGCATGAAAAGATAAATTTGTGTACCTGAGTTCATAGTATGAATCATGGTTAACATCGACGTGTGATGACGAAAAGAGTCACATATAAAGAGAAGTAGAGAGTTATGGAGAATCACGTTCGAAAAAGTTGTTGATGATGATGATTAATAATGTAATGTGTCTTTTTTCTTTTGCTTTCCTTACGAGTATTCATAACTCAGTTTTTTTCTTCTTCTTAGGTGCTCATGCAACTCCCAATTGACAGTCGAGATACGAGAGAACTCATTCCGTCACTTGATACTTTATCTATTCTTGTTTTCTCCTAAAAATAAGAGTTAGGGTTCTCTAATACATCTCATCATCTTCTACCAGCCGGCTGAATTAGTCAGCGGGAAAGCCCAATAGAAAAAAATTGAAACATGGGGCAACATCAGATAGGTATTCTTGTTTCTCGCTCATCTATGCACGCCATCATTTTCTTTCTCACCTCCTTCCAGTTGATTTTATCTCCAAGCTGTAGTAGGCCCCCTGTCTTAATTCTTTACATCAACTTTTCCTCCCACGAAAAGGCACACAGGGTCCCAGCTCTGTATCTAGACAACAAATCACCAAAACCGGCTGTACACAGGGTTTAGATTAATAGATGGTTTTTGTTGTGGTAATTGTTCGTGGTTCGGATGATATCATCCATCCATATATATGACAGTGAAATTTGTCCGGAGTTATCAGAACCCTCCTCATGATCCTGAAAGGGGATTTTCTGCGCGAGGTTGGCTTCTTAAGGTCGTTCTTAAGCATCTGAAAGCTACAAGCAGTGTTCGTCGGTTTTTGTCTGGGAAATTTCTGCGTCTTTTAGATTATGAATCGTGGATATTCGTGCCGCCAATTCCTCATTTCCTATGATAAAACAAGAGCAACTTAGGATAAGGTTTATGCTAACAACTAAAGGTATCCTGTATCGAGAGACTTTCCGAAAACACACTTTGTGAATCGTAATGATCTGGAGATTGAACAGTTGCTAGTTGTATTAGATGCAAGGGCCATCACCATGGAGAGCTTTACACGTGTAACCCTCCCACTGTGAATTGTAATAATGACTAAAAACTGTAACGTTGTGTATTTAGGCTCCTTGCAATATTTGGACTCCTTGCAACTTCGTACATAGTTGGGAGCCTCCGCTCTTTGGGAGAAAAACTCCTTTATTTTCTACTTTTTTAAGCATTCCCAACTGAGTTATAGCGTGCCAGGGTACAATCTTCCTTTCCAATTATTTACTGTCTATTTTCTTGTGGTATTGTTTCCCTCTCAACCTTTGTCAAAACTGACCTCGTTCAAAGGAAAAACAGGGTATTTTTGACTCTTCATCTATTAGTTGGACGGTTGGGTGGGACAAGTTTTGGATTTAATGTGTATTAGTAATATTTAATTCATGTTGCTATTTCTAAATATATTTAATTTATATATATATATATATATATATATATAAAAGTCCTAAAGTATAAAAAGTAATATATAAATGATTTTTGCAAAAGATGATCAAAAGGAGACAAAGTTTAGTCTCATATTGAAGAACGTGATAAACCCACTAGTCATTTTATATAGTTGGTAACTCATGAACCTAAGTTCAAAGAGCTTGGAGAGGACATGTTATACCACACGCGTTAGGCTTGTGGTTTGGATTTGGGTATCGAATCTATCTTTTTACATGAAAACTTTTGATATAATAGTCAAGAGTTTTTCACAGTCACGAATAGAGATAAGATAAGACGGTTTCAGATAAGACAGGATGGTTGTGACTAAAACGATGCATCGTTTGAATCGGATTCATGATCTGTGATTTACATGTGCACCTTATAAATAGGTGATTAAATATCTTCCCTAAACACACAGTTTTTCCTTTGTCTCTCTCAATTGTGTCCTTGTTCTTTCTCTCTGCTTGTGGTGTTGATCAAGTCCATATGCTCGTGACTAGTCTTTCTCTACTGTAATCATAGATGACTGAGGCGTATTCGAGGTAGACTTGAAGCTATGTATGTGCTTTTCGAATTATGTATGTTTTATCTTGGGAAGGCGTAGATACCTTATGTTCTCATAGCAAGCGCTGATTTCTCTAAGATTGTTAGTCTCACACAGATAAGTTTCTGATTTTGCTCCTGTCATTGTTTTCCATACGACTTTATTATGACTTATTTTAGATCTGCAGTTGTTTTTTATGATTTGGGCATGTTTATATTTGTTGGATATTATTTTATTATGCATATATGCCTATGATTTATTTCAATAGTCTTAGAAAAATCAACATTTACCATAGTGAACATGTCGGCGTCTACTATCCTCCGACCTAAAGTCGACTTGACCTTGATGCCGGAAAAGTTTGTCAATCCACATTTTAAATGCTGACAATAACATATAAAAATTTGGTCAACTATGTTAGGGTTATATCTGTATATCGAGTTGGATTGTCTTCTATTCGATGATACCGACCTTACAAGCTCGGATAGAATCACCGAATGAAAGGAGGACACCCTGTGTCACTGTTGTATTTTATCGACACTTTCAAATATTTTATTTGATGTATATAGTTCTTTCCTTTCCATCATAGCAAAAGATTTGTGGGTTGCCTTAGATCGAAAATACAATACTAAGACATCGGACTTGAAAAGTATTTTGTAGCTAAGTTCCTTAAATATCAAATGGTAAAGAGAAAATATGTGATCATACAGGCTCATGAGTTTCAGTTTTATGTCATGGTCTAAAGGGAGCTGAAATGAAGATTCCTTACAAGTTTATTATGTCTATTATAGAGAAATTTCTGAAGTCTTTGGAGGGTTTCAGTCTACATCTTAAGTATAAGAAGGGTAAGATGACCCTTGATGATTTAATGTTAGATATAGTAATATCGGAAGAGCATAGAAGTCAAAATCTATTATGCTTATAGATAGAACCTCTAAGGTTAACTTGATGATCGAAAGGAAACATCCTAGTGATCATGAGGGAAAATAAACAAAGTATAAACCAAAAACTAAGATCCAAAAGAAACCCCAAAACAAACTGTGTTATCTTTGTGATTAGGTTGAACATTAGGTAAGGGATTATCCCTCAAAGAAAGTCAAGAAACCTACTGTTGTTGAAATAGTTATGGTCAACATAGTAGTGACTGCTGCACCTAATACTAATAGGTATTTATCCCTTAAACCCCATCTTCTTTCTATTTATAAGCCAAAGTAGTGGATAGTAGACACTATGAGATTAAGTTCTATTTGTTTCTTACCAGGTTGTTTGTGAGCGAATAGTGACCTTAAGGGATCATTCGACTCTTGAAGTCAAGGATAAAGGACGTGTGAACTTGAAGTTTTCTTCGAAAAAGGTTCTAACTCTTGAGGGAGTTAGACACATTTCAATGATTCATGGGAATACCCTCAATGGTCCAACTTTAGTTAGAGAGTGATTAAGTTTAGATCACAAATGTAATAAAGTCATTATTACAAGACTTAGTACTAGGTATTTCTTTAGAATGGGTTATTTGTGTGATGTAAATGATTTGTTTAAAATTCATATAGAGCCAATTATTAATTTTTATATGAATTTTAATATAATAAAACCTCTACTTCTGTTTTATATTCTTTTTTTCTTTGTATAATGTCAAATCATCTAATGTATGGCATGCTAAGTTGGGTCATATAAACCTTGATTCTATAAAAAGAACGATGAATTTAAACTTTATTCTTAAAATTATCATATATAAAAAAACATAAATGTGATATATGTGTGCATGAGAAGCAAACTAAGAAACTTTTCCATACGGTTCAAAGAAAATTTGAGATTTTGGATTTGGTGTATACTGATATTTATGAATTCAATGAAATGACTACGAGGGATAACAAAAGATATTTTATCACGTTTATTGATGATTGCAGTACATATTATTATATTTACTTACATAAAAGTAAAGATGAAGCTTTAGAAATGAAACACAAACTCAAACAGATAAGGTACTTAAACGATTAAGGTTTGATAGGGAAAGAAAGTATACCTTATATCTTTTCCAAGTATATTGTCAAAAAAATAGTATTATTCTTGAGGTTATTGTTTCGTACTCTCCTTGATCTAATGAGATAACATAACAGAATAATAGAACCCTGTGTGATATAATTAATATTTTACTTCAAAGTATGATACTATATTCTTTGTTTTCTGTGAAGACCGGAGTTCTTCGAAGTGTATCTTTTAGGTATTCTAATCCTATTATTGGTTTCAATCCTGATAATGTGGAAATGATGACAAATATAGGGGTGACCCTAATTGTGTTGTTTCTACGTCAAGTAACTATGATGAAATAATTGAACTAAGGAGAAGTAAACGACATAGGATATCAAAGAACTTTGAAAGTGATTTTGTTACTTTCAATGTCGAGGATGATCCTATCACCTTTCAACAGGCTATGACTTCACCCGAGGTTAAATTTCAGAAAGAAGTCATTAATGTAGAGTTTTCTTTATAACTTATGATGAAATCCAGGCAGTTCTTCCCAATGGTACTTGGGAATTGGTGGATTTGCCTCGTGGTTATTTTACTGTGGTTTATAAGTAGATCTTTAATAATAAACTAAATGTAGATGAAACAATTAATAAGTAAAAGACCAAATTAGTTGTCAAGGGATACAAACAAAAGGAAGGAAGGAATTACTTTGATACCTATTTCCCAATTTTTCGAATGATCACCGTCTGAGTGCTTATAAACTTGGCCCCCGTAAATGACTTCACAATCCATCACATAGATGTGAAGATTATTTCTTACATGGTGACCTCTATGAGAAATTTTATATGAATCAATTATAGGGATTTGTAGCTCATGAGAATGAGTGTAAAGTGTGTAAACTTGTTAAATCATTATATGGTTTGAAACAAACCCCTAAACAAGGGATGGTTGTAGCTTATGTGATTTTAGGGCTTAAAATCACAAGGTTTACTGATTGTATAGTAATCTTTAAGTCTCACTATGTTGAGAAAGTTTTAGAGATTCAGATATACAAATTATAGACCTGTTAAGACCCCAAATGATTCATCTAAGGCTTTGTATAAGAATGAAAGTGGTATTTATGTATCTCAACTACGATATTCTCAATAGTTTGATGTATCTAACCAACTGTACATGACCAAATGTTGCATTTGTTGTGTCTAACTTTAGTAGATATACCAATTGTTCAGATATAATCCATTGAGAAGCTCTAGACAAAGTGTTTCGTTATGTGAATGATACAATTTTCCTTGAACTACATTATAGTAAACAGCCTTCGGTTCTTGATGAATTTATTGGATAACAAAATTTTTTAAGAGTAATAGGGTCACTTTATATGTGTTTCTTTTGGGTGGTGGTGTTGTCACATAGAAATCTAAGAAACGGACTATTTTGGCTCGTTCTACCTTTGAGGCAAAATTATGTGCTTTTGATGAAACTGAATTAGAAGTTGAATGGCTTAAGAGACTTATGTTCAGTTTACCTATCGTAAAGAAGTTGCTTCTTGCAATTTCAGTGCATTGTGATAACATGACTATAATTACTAAGGTCAGCAGTTTCAAGTACAACCAAAAGCAAAGAAGACACATCCAGGTCAAACTAAAGTATATAAGGGCTCTTGTGTTTGATATGGTCATGGTTGTATGTTTTGTTGGATCCAAAGATAACACAACTAATCTTTTGAATAAGGGTCTATCAGTACTCTTAGTTGAGAAATCGAGATTGGAGATGAGACTGAAACCCACGATTTATTCACAAGTAGTGGCAACTTAACCTAATTGAGTGGATATCCCACGAAGTAGGTTTAATGTAGTAGTAATAAGTTGTTGGGTGAATATGATGACACTTTGTATTATGTGAAAATTTCAATATCTGTGTGTCTATCCCATGTAAACCTAAAGTGCTATGATTGTAAGTTTATCAAGAGATTATTCTCTAAATGGGATTGAGTCCTAATACAGGATGCTAGCAGTACATCCTTAGAGATGTCCAACTAAGTGATTAATAATGTAAACTTGTATCTTCGTTTAAACCCCTTTACTGTGATGATTATCTTTTGCACCACTATTTGCTGCATTACTGTTGTGTTCATTCGCCAGTAAAACGTTTTGCATATCATCTTCCGTAGAGGATTCCAAAAACCTGACCTTTGGCCACACCAATGAGGAAAATTCGGGTTCACTGTCATCATCTCGTGAACTATATTAGTAGAACCTCCAAGTCGTGTTTTCAGGATATGGTTTTACAACGGTGACAACTCTCGAAGGATTGCATCTAATAACCTTCGGATAAGAACATGCTTTGTTCTCTGCATAGATCTCAAGAGCAGTGATGTTATTTATGTTTTGGGGTAACTTTGTAAGGGTATAATGTGGTGGAACGAAATTCAAATCCGTTCATTGTTTTCTTTTTCATTCAGGATATGGTTTTACAACGGTGACAACTCTCGAAGGATTGCATCTACTAACCTTCGGATAAGAATATGCTTTGTTCTCTGCATAGATCTCAAGAACAGTGATGTTGTTTATGTTTTGGGGTAACTTTGTAAGGGTATATTGTGGTGGAACGAAATTCAAATCCGTTCATTGTTTTCTTTTTCATTCAAATCGGCCCCCATGGTTTGCACAGCTCACTTTATTTGGAATTTGATCTTCGTCGGTTTGAATGTGATGAGTCACGTACACTGTTGGTGGATCCTATACGGCTCGACGAAACTTTATTTCGAAGTTCCATTGGCCATGTAATTGTTGAGGAATTTAAGCCATCAAAAGGAAGCCCATGCCGCTTCCAATTAAATCCAAAAGTTCTAAAGTCTGATCTCTTATACTAGGCTGTAGAGGGAACCGACCGAGCAAAGGAGAATCGGATGTCCGGGCTCATTTCTTTTGCAATCACTAGGTTGGACGATCAATGCTTAGCTCGTGGTTGTGTAGCTTTTATTCAGCTCATGTTCAAACTTGGCCCGTGTTTAGGAAGTAGCTCAGTGGTTCGGCTCATCATAGTTCTAGGCAATTAGAGACAAGATGGGGGGAAAGTATGTTAATATATATAGCAGAAATGTAAGTTAGCTGGTCAACCGAATGGACCCATGCGAGATTACACCGGCCGACTCAACTCGTACTCGTAGAATCCGTGTCCAAACTTGACGAACTCAGTCTAGTCGGGAGGAGCCGAATCAAGCTAGGAATCAGATGAAACCAACCAAAAGCGGAGACGACGATGGTTGGTTTCATATCCATTAGATTTTTAAAGGTTTTTGTTGGTTTAGGACTCAAACTGGAACTGACGGTTCTGGTGCCAGGGCAACCGGAACCGGCCATGTCTGTATGTATGGTGTAGTAGGACCCAAACCATACTATACTTTGACAAATTACTGTATTAAATTATGAAGTTATTGCACCATGATTGTGGGGATGTAAAAGAAGATGCACCGTGATTTTCCTTTAGTATGTTAAACTAATCAAAGCCAATCTTATTAATCAGTTCTATTTAGACTATAGTAAGCGAGAGGATCCATGCCTTGCATGTGTGCAAAACAAAGCAACCCCTATGCCAGTTCGGAATGAAGAGAAAATTGAGCTTCAAGGTCGGATCCGGCCGATTCATTAGTGTCCCGGGGTCTAAACCTTACGGGGATCGGATGGGATCGGATCAAGGAGTTGTTTTTGGATTAGAGAACTTAAGGTCCTGGTGAATGCTAGGTTGACCAGGTCCGATCCAATAATTTATTTACGTCTATTCTCAAGACCCAGTTCGGGTTTGGGTTGAGTCCAGGTCAACCTGACTGCAACCAATACTGTGTGTATCATGTATAGGTATGTACATGAAAAGTACACTTTTATAATATAATATAAAAGTATATGCACATTTTCTGTCAGTTTGAACAACCCGAATCAGACCCGAGCTGCCTAATCCCCAACCTCAACACGGTCTTTTCGTGTCGGAAATTCCTGTTTCCGTTTCTTTTATTTATTATTTTCGGGAGTAAACAACACACTCCCGCCTCGTCGCCTCCTCCGTCCCTCGCCTGCTCCCAAACAACTTCGGTACTTTGATCGCACGGGCGCGTGCTCTTAACCCACGACATCGGCAGGATCACCATGAACAGCGACAAATCGAGCTTCCTGCTAGAATGCGGGGTGTCAGCCTTGTCTCGGTGAGCCTCTTTGTCCTCTTACTGGTTTCCGGTTTGGTATCCGGCAATAATGGCGGGCTCGACGCTAAGAAACTGCCAATTGCTGTGTGCAGAGCCCTGGGTCCCCGTCGAACCGGAGCGATGCATGGACTGTCGTGATCTGACCGCTGCGGGCATTGCTGGCGATCAAGAAGCGCAATGTGGGTTGCGAGAGAGTCGGGATGCTGTCGAAGAGGAGGTTCCCATTGTGGTGGAGGGTGTATAGGCGGGGAACTTGCGACAACTAGGGCTGGATCACATCAGATAGGCGGTCTCCGAGATGACGATGATTTTAAGGCGGAGGCGCCCAATCGGCTCGTTCGCGAGGAGGAGCACGCTCCACCAGTGTCGTCACGGCGAGAAAACTAGTCAAGGTCCCTCTCTCTCTCTCTCTCAATCTGCGGTGTTCGTGTGTCTGTCCGCGAGCGCGTGCGTGCAACGGTAAAATGTAGCCATCGACGGGCGATGCCCGGGAATGGTGCTTGACAGTTAGGGTTTACATCCGTTTAGGGATGAACTTGATCCCTTTGATTTGTTGTCCTGAAAAGGTGGAGACGACGCCCCTTGGGAGTTGGGATTTCCTGTAACAACAGGGTATGCTTTTCCCTTACTTCAATGTGGACGCCAATGACATTTTGGAGGCCGTCGGTGCTCCACAATGGTAGATACCAATTGCCTACCGGTGGAAGTGGTGGTCATTATTCGTCATTCGCGGCAAGTTGCGAGGCTGACGACCGGGTAAGGGGAATTCTATGTCTCTTCTCAGTTACCATAACAGAAAATGAGCCGGGATGCGGTTAGGCATATGATGCATCTCTGATCTCATTGAGTTGCCCATCTTTCTCCAAACAATATTGCACTTCCTTATTTCGTGGCAAATCGTCTCAACTGCTTGTGTTGGAACTATCTTCAAATATGTGTAGATTCACTCAGATTTTGACGATTACTGTATGTAGTAAAGTAGATGGAACCGTTGGAACCGAATGAGCAGGTTGATTCTCATAATATATCCTCATACTTGCGGATTGTGATTAGAGCCCTTAGCGGATTCCACGTTCTTTAATGACGAGTTAAACTGTCAAAAGAATTGAAAACAGATCTCTGAATTTTACTCATTATAGAGGTCAGTTCTAGTTGTTGTTTTGATACTTATCCTGAGATTGGAGTGGTAAATGTTTTTAGTCTTACTCTTACTTGATGAGATTTACCTTGGAACTTCTTTAATGATGAGTTGACCTGTCAAATGAATCGAAAACAGGTCTGTGAATTTTACTTATTATAGAAGTCAGTTCTAGTTGTTGTTTTGATACCTTTCCTGAGATTGTAGTGATAAATGTTTTTAATCTTACTCTTTCTTGATGATATTTACCTGCGAACTTAGCGGCACCTTCTTGTTAAACAAAATACCTTATCATGGAGAAGGCAGCGTATGAGAGAATTCTGCTACCATCTAGGTCTTTATGAAAGGCAGTAGATAAGTTTATCTTAATCAATTAACACTTTCCACATTCCTGTTAATCATTTTTTGTACTTTCGTCCATGCATATGCACATTAATTTACAAATAGGCACCATGGTTTGCTTTGGCCGTTATAGAAGAGCTTCTATCTATAGTGGTGTTTAGGTCACTGTATTTTATTAGTTCAGCTTGCATGTATTACCCCGATCGGGTCAATCTATTATGCTTTTCTAATGTTTTTCCTTTCATAAGATTTCTTAGTTCAAGAAAAGTTCCTTTTATACAGAAGTTATTTATTTGGTGAAGGGCAAAATTTCTTCTATTTCTATTTGTTTTAGGAAAATGACATTGCTTCATTTGTTTCCGTTTAAGTTCCTTTTTGTTTTCCTCTAGCTTGAAAAGGATAATCCTTTTCAATGTGGCTTTTAGTTCTCTTTGTTTTCGTGCAACCTTTTTGGGTTCTCGGTCATTAAAGAGGTTTTCCACATGATTTCAACGTGATGTTCATTCTTTCTCTTCTATTTTGCCAAAAGTTTAGTTCTTAGCTTGTTTTCTAGTTTAGAAAATCATTTTCTAGTCAAGATATTCACCTCAATTCGTGTGATTCTCAACATAGATGCAATGAGAAATTGGGATTTATGTAGATGTTAAAAATACTTTTCGAAATGAAGATGTCTATGTGGAGCTGCCACCTGGGATGTAGGTGAACACACTCTCACAGAAAGTTTGCAAACTAAATAGGGCCATGTATGGACTTAAAGAGTCCCCTAGAGCATGGTTTGAAAATTCACCGAAGGGGTTTGTAGCATGGGATACCATACGAGTGTAAATGATCACACCCTATTCTTCAAGAAAGGTAACAAGTTATCTCTTCTTATAGTATATGTTGATGATATTTTAATCACAAGAGATTATAACAAAAAAATATAAAGATTAAAGGATTGCTTGCACATTCTATTCGAACTGAAGGATCTGGGATGACTTCATTATTTTTTGGGGATTAAGTACTGCTAAGGAAGGTATATTTCTAACTCAAAGGAAATATACTTTGGACCTATTGAAGGAAACTAGTATGACATATTGCAAGATATATGACACTCCTATAGAAGTCAATCACATATTACAAGTTGGTTGGAAAACTCATCTATCTAACTATTACACTGCCAAATATTACCAATCTAGTTGGAATTGTAAGTAGATTTATGCATTGTCCAACCAAGAATCATGTGGATGTTGTGTACTGCATATTATAATATCTTAAATCTACACTTGGGGCTGGTATTCTATACTTAAGAGCAAGAGAATTAAATATCGAAATGTATTTGGATGCAGATTGGGTTGGTTCTCTAGATGATGGTAGATCTACTATGAGATATATTACCTTATTAGGTAGTAATATAGTATATTGGAGGAGTAAAAAGCAATCAATAGTTGCCAAATCCATAATTGAGGCATAATATAGAGCTATTATCCAAGCTACATGTGAGGGCAAATAGCTTGCATCATTTATTCACAAGTTGGGATTTGATTTGATATCACCTATCTCCTTGTATTGTGATAGTAGTGCAGCAATCCAAATGGCTTTTAATCTAATTTTTCATGAAAGAACCAAACACATTGAGATCTACTATCATTTTATAGGGAGAAAATATCATTTTAGGAATTCACGTTGGTTTATATAAAGTCAAAAGATCAAGGAGCAGATTTTCTCACCAAAGTTATGAGTCATAACAGTCTTGTGGATACATTGGCAACGTTGAGTGTTATCAATATTTTTCACTCAACTTGACGGGGAGTGTCAATGTTGTAAAATTGTATCGTATGATACAATACAATTTTATCACATATCGTACAACATAAGGTACGATATAGGCACAAGTATCACACTATGCACTCTATCGTGTTATATAGTACGATATAGGCACAAGTATCACACTATGCACTCTATTGTGTTGTATAGTACGATATGTGGTTGTATCGTTTCATATTGTACGATACACCCTATATCGTACGAGTTAACATTGATTTTTCACGTATAAATTTTGAAAATCCAAAGTTGGGAAAATCATTGATGCTTCTTCTCCAAACTGTTTTTCACGCCATTCTCTTCCTCCAAGATCCTTTTCTTATTCTTATTCTTCTTAATTTCGTGGTTTCTTCTCTTTGCTCCCAAATTGTGGTTTGGTTTATTCACAAAGTTTATTTATAATCATTCTTTTGTATTGCATTTGATGCAAATCCATATAGGTGGAACGAATTTTATTAGGCCTTCATTGACAAGATTTTCTACGAATGTCATTACTGTGCAAAGTCTGGTCATAGAGAAAAATGCATTAAAAGAATTGTTTGCATCTAATGAATGGAGCTCTATTAGTTGGTTTGCAAAGAGGGAAGATATTGTTATGGTAGTTGTTGTTTTTAATGCTGTTTTTTGAAAAAATTGCAGTAAATTTTGAGGATGTCATTACCTTTAGTTAAGGTAATGAGGATGGTTGACAGTGAAGATAGGCCTGTAATGCCTATATGATGCTATGGATAAGGCCAAATTGAAAACACAAGCAAACCTTGACCGCAAGCAGTCACTTCTAAAAAAAGTTTGGAAGATAATTGATGCACGTTGGAACCATGTTGCTGCATATTTCATTAACCCTTCTAAAAAAGATGGCGCTCAATCTGAAATTCATGTTGCTTTGGCTTCAGAATAACTGCATGAGCAGACAAACCTTGCAGTGAGCAGATGGTTTTTGATGCATACATTTCATTTAATGCAACAAACAATTTTCATTTTTAAGCAATAATAGATGCAATTGCTAACATTGGTCATGGATATAAGATGCCCTCTTATCAAAAGTTGATAGGAAAGTTATTAGATAAAACTGTCCTTGAAGTGAAAGAATATTATTTGACTTTGACTTTAAGAGAGTTATGGAAGGAAACATATATAAGATGAAGATATACAAATGGTGCAAAGGTCATTTGTATAGCTGCAACTCGATTTGTAACTAATATCTTATCTGTACAGAACATTATGAAACAAAAGCAAGCCTTTAAGAGAATGTTCTCCTTAGATGAGTGATAACAATTTTCAGAGTTGCCTCAAAATAGAAGAAACAGAAAGTTAAATGAGATTTTAGAAGCAGTATGGATAGGGCAAAAGAAGCCATTAGAAGTAATTTCAATGGAAGAAAGAGGGATTATGTGACCATGTGGGATCATTATAGATAATAGATGGAATAAACAATTGCATAAGCCTATTCACGTGATAACTTATTACCTAAACTCAACATTCTGGTACTCTATAAGCTTTAAAAGGGATGATGAGGTTAATCGAGGCATCATTTATAATGATATGGTCAATGCGGGTCCGGATGCAGTTGGATCTAGACCCACTCGATACCATAATGTACAGCAACGCCTGATTTGGGCGTTACAGAAATGAACGGTGGGCGTTGCTGGCCAAGTATGGTAACGACCATCTACGACCTAATGTTGTCTAACGCGTATCGTATCGCGTATCCCTGGGCTCCACGATACGAGCGTATCGTATCGTAGCGTATTTTAATATAAAAAAATATAAAAAAATATTTAAAAAATCAGAAAAAATTAGGAAAAACTGGTAATTACAAAGAATTCATATAATGCAAAGTTTAGTACATATTGAGCATTCAACATTGAACAATTGCATCCAAATTTACATATTTTGAAGCAAAAAATGAAATACATTTACATTTTACGTATTGTAAATTTCTATCAGGATCATTACTAAATAATCTTCGTCTTCTCCTTGATGAAGATTCAAAGTTTCTCATCACCTTCTGCTTCAAAATCAAAATCTTCATCTCCTTTATAATGTTGTTGCACTCCTTTCAATTTAGTCCATGCAATGTCTTCTTCGTTTAGGAGTGCATTTTCTTCGTTATCTTTCATAATCCACTCATCTAGTATATCAAAATTAACAAACTGCTATCTTTGTACATGTAGTTGTCATATTTGCTAATTTTCATATATGAGCAAAACGATGAGCTCCATTTCTTTGATTATTGAGTCCATGACACCTCCGTGATGTGATATTGTTATTTGATGATATCCCCTTTTTCTCTTATTGGAGACTAGTTTTTTAACTAATGCTTGAGCTCCATTTCTCACTTCACAGACTGAGTTAAGCCTCACACATGTTGATCATGTTCAACTCAATGGAAGTCATGTACTAAGTAGTTAATAGCGCGTTATAGCGTATTAGCGGCCATCGTTGGAAAATTAGCGGGCGACCTTCTTTGCCGCTAATAATGGCGCTATGACCGCTATATCGGTCCACTATATCAAGAATAGCGTACAAGATGGTTTATCAATTTTTATTTTGTTATATTTTGATTTGATTTACTTGCACATGTTGATAAATTCATATTTTGTTGTTTGTTTATTTGTATAATGGTTTATCATAATAGCTAAAAGATTATTTTCAAAATAATAATGTATATCTCATCATGTATTTTAGTTGTCGAAGCTATGTTAGTGTCCTATAAAGGGATACATATGGTGACTCTTGGAGATGTGAAAAGTCATTTAAGTAAACATGTTAGCTTATTTTGTTATATTTTGACTTATTTACTTCCAAAGGTTGATAAATGCTTATTTTGTTGTCTGCTTATTTGTATAATGGTTTATCATAATAGCTAAAAAATGTATTTTCAAAATAATAATATATATATCATCAAGCATTGTAACTGTCGAAGCTATGTTAGTGTCTTACAAAGGGATATATATGGTGACTCTTGGAGATGTGAAAAGTCATTCGAGTAAACATGTTAAATGAATAAAATGGTCATAAGAAAAGGTAGTATGCCAAATTGAAGTATGAGATCTTAGCCTTAATTTAGAAAGTATTTTTATAAACCCTTGCATGCAAAAAGAGCGTGTAGAAGTTTATCATAGTGTTTGTTCTGATTATGTCGAAGAGCTGACCTCTTTTTTTTTGTAAGACGCGTAAGAGTTCTTTTGCAGGCAATTGCCATTAGTGTCCTTTGTATCCATACTTGATCCGATAAGTATAATATATATTAGTTTCTTTTACTTATTCTGCCTAATGTATAGAATAATTTGGTTACATTTATGTTTTTATTTTAAATATAAGTTTAATAATTCAATATGCATATGCTACGTGAAATTTATTATTTGTCTTCTTAAATTTGTTTATTTAGTTTGATAAAGTAGTAGTTATGTGTTTCTTGATATTTCTTAGAAATTAGATAATCCATTATATATATATATATAATTATTTAATCATAAATGAAAGTGTACCGCTATATCCCCGCTATATCTCCGCTACCGCTATATTAGGGTCAACCGCTAACATCCCGCTAACCGCTATTGATAATATAGGTCATGTAAGGTGAACCCTAAAATAGTGAAGTTGTGAAATGTCCACTCAATGAACCGAGACAACCAAATTGTTCTTCATTGTTTGCGATTTCATGAAACTATAAACTGGTAGCAGAAATATACCTAAAAGTTGGCAACAGAAAGGGAAATGATTTGTCATAATTTTTATTTGTTCATAAATTATTCTTATTCAATAAATAAAATTATAAACCCGAATTTACATGTTACATACACAACTTCAATCCCAAACAAACATATTGGAGGATGCCTTGGAGAGAAGTGAAGAGAGGCCAAAAACCTGCAAAAAAAAAATTAAAAGTTATCGAAACGAATTTTGCAGGTTTCCTTATGTTGCCAACATAAAGACATGACATGAATCCGTATCAGTTCACGAAAACAGGACACGCCTTAGTATTATCCGTTTGGATATGGTTTGTTGAATGAGATTCGTAGTTAAATAAATTTTAATATTTTAATTATTTGTAATTGTTTAGAGATTAAAATTGGAGGATTTGGCGGTGATAAGAGTGCCCAAATGGTTTGAGGACTGGATCTTAGCGCTCCTTTAGGTAGAGGTTTATGCATTCTTTTACAGAACCATGTTATAAGTGATTTTCTTGTTTTAAATAGATTTAAATGTGCATGATTGATAAATGTTTTATTGATGTTTATGAAATGTTATTCATAATTATGGGTTATTTGATATATTTTTTAAATAGAACATGTTTATGACATTGATTGATAAAGAGCATGTTTTGATATGCACGTGTTCTATGAACATGATATTTAAATGTTGTGGAAATATGGATTTGGCTTTGGATATTCGTGGATTTGGATATGATTTATGAATGTGATGAATTGTAATTGGTTTTAGAAATATAATAATGTGTGAATATATAAGTCGTACTTATGTGTGTTGTGTGGGGTCTCTAGAGACTTTCTGATCCCTCGAGCAATCGGGCCTGGGGTGAATGCAAGGTGTGTTTTCGGGCACTCTGCCGTGAGAGTCGACATGGTTATCGTCATGGACGGGATTATTGAGGTCATGTTAGGGAAGGCTGAACCACTCCTGTGGCCTTTGGGACAGATATAGTATGGGTTATAGCCTATAATTATTGTAACTAAT
Organism: Brasenia schreberi; assembly: GCA_036023115.1. Lineage (NCBI taxonomy): Eukaryota > Viridiplantae > Streptophyta > Magnoliopsida > Nymphaeales > Cabombaceae > Brasenia > Brasenia schreberi. The sequence goes on from JAYKKT010000040.1 coordinate 968,497, forward strand.
GATTTGTATATGCGTTCGTGAGTGTGCGTATGAATTTGAGATCATGATTTAAAGGAAAAACTATGATTTGTTATGAAATGATTGTGAAATTATGCATGCTTTTAGTATGATTCTTTAAAGATATTTAACATGTTATTATTTTATAGTTTCACCATAACTATATTTTTATTTTAGATGGTATGATAAGTGTTACATGATTTTCATGATTTATATGCTTTTAGCATGCTTTTAGTATGATTTGTATTTAAGTTTCTTAAATATTTTATTTATTGTGGATTAAATCCTTGATGCATGTCTTTTTCTACTGATGTTTGGTGGAATAGGTTTGGAAATTATTGTCCAAATTGATTTTGTAGTAAGAGTTTTGAACCAAACCTTTAGTGAAACGGGTTATGAAAGAAATTTAAGTGTTTTTGAATACATCCACACAAAAAAGCACAACAGGTTGTAACATTGCATGGATTAAGCAAGCAAATGTACTCCTAACTGAAGAAGACATTGCATGGATTAATTTTGAAGGAGTGCAACAACATGACCAAGGGGATAAAGATTTTGATTTTGAAGTAGAAGGTGGTGAGGATCTTCATCAAGGAGAAGATGATTATTTAGTTGATAATCGTGATTATAATGTGTAAATGTAAATGTATAGCTCAGTAAAGGCTATTAGAAACAAATTAGGAGTGACACCAATAGAGGATAAAATGAGAGAATATCGTTTAAAATGGTTTGGACATATAGAAAGAAAATCAAAGGAAGAACCTTTAAGAGAAGGTGTGAAAAACTAGATTTTGAATGTATTAAAAGAGGTAGAAGACGACCACAAAAGTGTTGGAAAGAAATAATAAAGAATGATGTAGCTTATTATGTGTTAATTGCTTACATGGTACATGATAGGGCTCCCTGAAAACAAAGAATCAATGTAGCTTACCTCGTCTAATACGGGAAAAGGCTTAATTGTTGTTGCCTTCGTCATATTTCATCATTAACTTAGTTTTATGATTAAAGTTATTTTTATTGAATGCGGTTTAACTATGAAAAATGTTACCTTGGAAAGAGGAGTTGCCATTTTGTAAGAAAAGGCCTACCAGTGGGCTTGTTGGTAATTTTCTTTTTTATGTTTTATTTGTTGTGGTTCTTTTGTATTTTAAGGAAACTATGACTTGATTATAAAGTTTATTATGCTTTTTCTTTGCATGATACTTGTCATATTACAATCGAGATAATGCATTTTCTATGGTGATGAGAATTAATACATTTTCTATGAAAGCGGTCTTGTTAGCAAGAGTCATATAACTAGTCTTGTTGAGTTGATAGGGGTTCTTTTCATTATTATTATATTATTTTTGAGTTTTTTAAGGTTTTGAGATGTTCTTAATTTTTAAACAAGACATTAGGAATAACGGGATCAGCTTTACAGATGAGATCGTGTTAGTGGAAGAGTTTAAGGAAAAAGTTAATAGAAAATTAGAACTATGGAGAGAAATATTAGAAAGTAAAGGCTAGTGTTGTTTGACGTGTATCGTATCGCTGGGCTCCATGATACGGGCGTATCGAATCGTACTTTAATATTAAAAAAATAGAAAATATTTAAAAAATCAAGAAAAATGGTAAAAATCCAAAAAAAAATAAGAAAAATTAGGAAAATCTGGTAATTGCTTTAAATTCATATAATGTAAAGTTTAGTACAAATTGAGCATTCAACATTGAACAATTGCATCTAAATTTACATATTTTGAATCAAAGAAATGAAATACATTTACATTTTACAAATTGTAATGAGGATTATCAACTAAATAATCTTCATCTTCTCCTTGAGGATCATCATCATAAGCAACACTTCTCCTTGAAAATCAAATTCTTAATCTCCTTAATATTGTTGTTGCGTTCCTTCCAAATTAATCTATGCAATGTCTTCTTCAGTTAGGAGGACATTTTCTTCACTGTTTTCTATAATCCAGTATTCTAATATATCAAAATTATCCAAACTTATTAGATCAGATTGACTTTCTTGTCTATTTACTTTTTCTAAATGCTTACAAGAAAGAAAGATAAGTAATTAGTAAATAATATTAATAATTGAAGTCAAACAATTTATTGAATTGAACATTTAAGTACTAAGTAATACAACATTACCTTTCACGAAGGCGCATGTTACGAATAAAAACTAAATCATTGAGTCGCTTATGTTCCAACCTGTTGCGCTTTTTTATATGGATGTGTTCAAAGACACTCCAATTCCTTTTACAACCAGTTGCAATACAGCTTTGACTCAAAACTTTCACTGCAAAATCCTTAAGGTTCGGGCATTAAGTTCCAAACCTATTCCACCAAACATCTGTAGAAAAAACAAACATTAGAGACATAATCCACAATAATATAAGATGTATTGATTTAAGAAACTTAAATATGAAGATAAACAATTTACTTGGACGCATAGTAATACGGTTACGAATTGCTATAGGCAAGCCCATTAAGTGAAGAGCATTATCATAGATCTCTATCTCTCGATGTATAGCATCTGCTCTGCTCTGATTAGGGACTAATCTATCTATACAATCAATAATGCTTCGATTAACCTCATCGTCCCTTTTGAAGCTTGTTGAGTACCTGAATGATGGGTTTAGATAATATGTTGCTGCATGAATAGGCTGATGCAATTATGTATTCCATCTATTATCAATAATTTTTCACACTATTAGTTTTTGTGGGTTTCCATTAAAATTATTTCTAATTGCTTCTTTTGTCTTATCCATGGCTTCATAAAGGTAGCCCATAGATGGTTTCTCCTCACTATCAGCTAATCTCAAAACCTTGACCAAAGGACATGTAATCTTCAACAATCTAACACATGCATTTCAAAATGTACCCCTGAAGACTGTCTCGGAAATCTCATTCAACTTTCAGTTTCTTTTGTTCTGAGGCAACTCTGCAAATTATTTTCACTCATCTGAGGAGAACATTCTCTTCAATGCTTGCTTCTGTCTTACAATAATCTGTACAGATAAGAAGTTTGTTACAAACCGAGTTGCAACTGTTCGAAGAAGCTCTGTACCTTCTATATATCTCCTCATCATACACAAAACAAATGCATGGTTGTAAATGAATTTTGTGATATCTTGGCAACACTCAGTTGCAGCCTTCATCTCATCTATCTCAATAATATCATCAAGGATGAGATCTAAACAATGGGCTGCCCATGGTGTCCAATAAAAAGTCTCATAAGTATCAGCTAACTCCTTTCCAACTGCTGTGTAGTTAACTGCATTATCTGTAATCAATTGGACTACATTCTCTAGCCCAACCTCTTGTATAACCTTATCAAATTCTTCTCGTAGAATATCCGCAGTGTGCTTCTCCTCTGACATATCTAAAGATCTCAAAAACATAAGTCCTTTAGGACAATATATTAGAAAGTTTAGCAAAATCCTTCCTTGCCTATCTGTTCATTCATTTGTCATGATAGTGCAACCTGACTCCTTCCATGACTCTCTCAAAGTCGAACAATATTCTTTCATTTTAATGAAGGTCTTATCTAAGATCTTTCCTCTCAACTTCTGATTGGAGGGCATCTTGTATCATGGACTAATGTTAGCAATTGCATCTGCCATTGCTTAAAAATGAAAATTGTTTGCTGCATTAAATGGAATGCATGCATCATAAAACCATCTTCCCACTGCAAGGTCTGCCTGATCATGCGGTTTTTCTGAAGCCATAGCAGCACGAATTTCAGGTTGAGCATCAGGTGTAGTGGTAGGAGGAAAAAATGAATGTATGCTAGAAGCAACTCTTCCTCTACTCCTTCCTGAACTTCCTCTTCTACCACCTCCAAAGTCTTTAGTAACCCTCTTTCTCCTGCTAGGTACTCGTGAACTACTACTACCAATCTCTGTTCTGTCATCTGAAGGCAAACTATTAATGAATCCAATAGCATCATCATCTTCTTCAAACATTTCCAAATTATCCTTTTGATGTCTCCTCTCTTTTATACTCTTAATCATCTGAAGACATTGCCATTTAATGTCTTCTGGGCAAACTTCTAACTTTGCCTGTGTAAGAAGTAACTTCTTTCCTAGTCTCTGCTAGGTGATGTTTCAACCGTGAAATTCCACCACTAACCACCCTCTCACAATATCTTATGTTCAATCTGGAACCTTCAACTGGTGTACCCTACTGCCATGAAGGATCATCAGAACGAGAATGGGAGTCTCTACCACCCATTCTTGCCATCTCAATTGAGCACTTTAATTCAATAAAAAACCTGAAAATAAAAGCACTTCGTAAATCCTCAATCTTCAAATAACACTCAAATATAGTGTCTACCACTTTATGAATGCAATAAAAATCATATCCACATACTTAATAACTTCATATTTTGTCATTCAAAAAAAGAAAAATACAAATAACACAAAAAAAAACAAATACAAAGGAAAAAGTGAAGAAAATCACTAAAAAAATATCAAAATCTGAGTTAGGAGGCTTGCACGGACACCGTAGAGCATGTTTTTGGAGCCTTGAACACGAAGGAAGCGAGGAACCACACTAGGAGATCTTGGGGAGCTCTGAACAAACCAAGGAAACCCGCAAAAACACGGGTTTTCGTTCGGCCAGGGATCCCTGGGCATACGATACGGGTGATAAGCTTCGAATCGCATGATACATATCGATAATGTGACATTTACGATACATGAGGGTGTATCGTATCGTGATGGCCCGGAAAAAGATAACACTAGTAAAGGCTTCCGACTTAGTAGAACAAAGACAAAATGTGGAATGTAAGTTTGATCATTTCATTACTTCGGAGGACATAAAAATTAAAATTGGCACACATTGCATCCCCCAAAAAGAAAGTTTTAAATACCTAGGGTCAATTTTTTAAGAGTAATGGAAGAATTGATGGAGATGTTACGCATATAATTAATACTAGTTGGTTAAAAGGGAGAGAAGCATCAAATATTCTTTGTGATAAGAAGATATCATTAAAGTTAAAGTAAATATTATAGAGCATCTATTAGACGTGCCATGTTTTATGGTTTTGGGTGCTGGGCAGTTAATAATCAACATGTATAAAAGATGTTTGTGACGAAAATGAAGATGTTGAGATGGATGAGTGGTCATACATAAAAGAAAAAAAAAGAAGGAAAGAAAGAAAAGCATAAAAGAGGATTAACAACAACAACAACAACTAAGCCTTTTCCCATACATTCTAAATTCAGGTTTAATTGTAAAAAGATTACCTTACTAAAAGAGGAAAGAGTAGTTGTCGTTTTGCAGAAAAGAGATGGAGGTAATTTTCATTTGTATATTTTTTTCCTTTTTTACTTCTTAGGGAAAGAATAACCATATTATATTTGCATGGTACTTGTCATGTTACATATTGGGATAATGCATTTTTTACGGTGACGAGAATTAGTCTTTGTCACCTCTTACTTGGTGATGATCAAATAATGGGTCCTATTCTTTTGTATTTTATTTTGTAATTTGCATGAATACCGAAAGGTTCTTTCTTTTGGTGTTTGGTGAGATAAGAAAACAACACATTGTAATTTTTGCACTTCCTTTTCACCGGTGTAGATGCTCATAGTATAAGGGAATTCTTGGAACAGAAGAAGAAGAAATATGAGTAGAAAAGAAAAAAAAAGAGAGAAAATTTGAACAAGGAAAAACATAAAAGAAATGAAAAAGAATGAAGAAAAAAAAGAAAACATAGACCCAGGGGATGGACATAAAAGTGAGCATAATTTTTTTTTCTATTTGTCATATTCTACCTTTTAAGTTTAGTTTCATTATTAAAGATATTTGTGTTGATCGCATATTCAATTTTAATCGTGAAAAAGGAGAAAAAAAAGAAAGATAAGAAAAAAAAGATAAGAAGGGAGGAAAGAGAAAGAAGAAAGAAAACATGAACTCATGGAAATGAAATAAAGTAAGTATAATTAATTTTTGTTTTTGTCTTCATCATATTTTATCTTTAACTTGACTTTTATGATTAAAGTTATTTTGTTGAATTCAGATTTAGGTTTAATTGTGAAAAAGGTTACCTCAGAAAGGAGAGTTTCCATTTTACAGGAAAAGGCCTACCAGTGAGCTTGTTGCTAAATTGTTTTTTATGTTTTATTTTGTAGGGAATGGATGAGGCCTACGTAACTTGCCATGAATAAGGAAAAAATGAAAGAAACAAAAGAGAAACAATAAAAAGAAAAAGAAAACATAGCCTCAGGGGATGGATATAAAAGTAAGCATGATTTTTCTTTGTTTTTGTGTTTGTCATATTTTACCTTTTAACTTTAGTTTCATTATTAAAGATATTTTTGTTAATTGGAGATTTAGGTTTAATCCATAAGAAGGGTGGTAAATCGGTAGGACCGGACAATATTCTTATAAAAGTTTGGAAAACCTAAGAGAATTAGGAATTACCTGGCTCACAAGACTATTTAATGAAATATGGAGAAACAAAAAGATCATGAGGAATAAAGAGTGAGTACACTTATACTCATACATATAAGAACAAGGGAGACATTCATAATTGTGCGAATTATCGAGGTATCAAGTTAATGAGTCATACTATGAAATTGTGGGAAAGAATTATCGAGCGTAGGTTAAGACAAGTATCAAGTACAACAGAGAACCAATTTGGATTCATGCTAGGCAGATCTACTATTGAAGCGATTCACCTTTTGAGACTTCTTATGAAACATTTTAGAGGAAAAAAAAAGACCTTCACATGATATTTATTGATCTAGAAAAAGCTTATGATAAGGTATCGAGAGAGGTTCTTTGGAGAACCTTGGAAAAAAGAGGTATCCATTGACATACATTAACCTTATAAGAGACATGTACGATGGTGCAAAAACATGTGTGAGGACTCATGAAGGAATGACATACTTCTTTGAAATTAATATTGGGTTACATCAAGGATCAACTTTAAGTCCATATTTATTTATAATGGTGATTGATGAGTTAACAAAACATATTCAAGATGAAGTACCTTGGTGTATGTTATTTGCATATGACATTGTGTTAGTGGAGGAGTCTAAGGAAAAAGTTAATAGAAATTTGGAACTATGGAGAGAAACATTAGAAAGCAAAGGCCTCTAACTTAGTATAACAAAGACAAAATATATGGAATGTAAGTTTGATCATTAGGTCAAGACAAGTAAGTATAATAGAGAACCAATTTGGATTTATGCTAGCTAGATCTACTATTGAAGCGATTCACCTTTTGAGACGTCTTACGAAATATTTTAGAGCAAAAAAAAGACCTTCACATGATATTTATTGATCTACAAAAAGCTTACGATAGGGTACCGAGGGAGGTTCTTTGTAGAACCTTATAAAGAAGAGGTATCCCATTGACATACATTAACCTTATAAGAGACATGTACCTATGTTATCAATAGCGGTTAGCGGGTTGTTAGCGGTTGACCCTGATATAGCAGTAGCGGGGATATAGCGGATTTAGTAGTACACTTTTATTTATGATAAAAAAATTATATATATAATAGGCTAGAAAAGCCTGTAAACATTTATATATAATAGCTAGATTAAAAGAAGAACCTGTAAGAAGGTTAGAAAAACTAAATTTGGAAAGTATTAAAAGAGGTAGAGGACGACCACAAAAGTGTTGGAAAGAAACAATAAAGAATGATCTAGCTTATTGGGAGTTAACTGCTAACATGACACACGATAGAGATCTGTGGAAACAAAGAATCCATGTAGCCGACCCCGTCTAGTATGGGAAAAGGCTTAGTTGTTGTTGTTGTTGTGTATAATAGGTTTTCTAACTTCTAAGAAATATCAAGAAACATAACCAGTTCTTTAATAAATGAACGAGCAAAACACTCACTAATGAATAGGAAAAGTAGTAAAAGAGGAATGTCACTTACCTTTTAGCCCATATTATTTGTAGCAGTGTTATCCGTATCGTACGACAACCACGATACGATACACTATCCCGTATCGTAAAACGATAAGTATCGCACCGTATCGTGCGATACGGGCCCGTATCGTACGATACACCCCCAAAAAAATTCAAAAAAAATCATATATTTTTTTTCAATTTTTTTTGGTTAATCGAGAAGCGGCAGAAGAGTGGAACTCCGACGCCTTTGTGTTTGTGTTTTTCATTTAATTTATTTACGTATAGAGCTTTTTACCTATGACTTATGGGGTTTTTCAAATTATATTTTTTATTAGGTTTTTTACCTGCACAACAATTATCTTTTAAATATATTTTAAATCCATATTTGTATCTACCAATATATCATGAGTTAACATATACAAGATGATATTTTCTTTCTCATAACTATATAATGAACATAGTGATATTTAATAAGATTGTTTTTTTAATTATCAGCCATACTCCAAAGCTTGATTTCTCATTGAAGAAACCAAAGTTGGTCAACACGACACCTTATGAGCATGCCGCAACCCGAATCTGTGAATTTGCTCGAGTCACTTCTCGTGCTCAGATTGGTGCAACCCTACCTAGTAAATACTCAACAAGGTTTGCCACGAACGAGGTTCAAGATGTTGGATTCCAAATCAGAACCAATATCGAGCATATTGGATAGTGCTCAATAGTCAATAGACTCAATACCATAGAAAGCAAGATCATGTTATTCGAGCAGATTCACAGATTCGGTGTTTGTGAAGAGGGGCGAAGAGAGGCCAGAAAGCAGAAACCTTAAAAAAAATGATTTTTTATTTTATTTTTTTTTCAAAAAAAAAATGGGCGTATCGCCAGTATCGTGGAGCCCAATGATACCCGATACGATACGCATCAGACAACACTAATTTGTAGTATGCCTCCTCTCCAACCAAAGTGAATGAAAGTTCGGACATTAAAGCAAAAAAGAAAGGTAAAAGAAGATTAGAAACTCCTATCACCAACATGTTTAATAGGTAAAACTTCAAATAATGAGATATTAAGGCAATAGCAGTTGGACAGACATATCAAAGGCACACGAGATTTCGTGATGTTCCTGAATTTGCTGGATATCATATAGAATGCACTGTATCCAGCAAATTCAGGAACATCTGGGAATTTCGTGTGCCTTTGATATGTCCGTCCAGGTGCTATTGCCTTAATCTCTCATTATTTGAAGTTTGAACTGTTGAACATCTTGGTGATAGGAGTTCATGATCTTCTTTTGCCTTTCTTTTTTTCTTTAATGTCCAAACTTTATATTAACCATGTCCACTTGATGATCACCTAGATCACAAGATAACGAATGTCCCATCAGTTTATAAACAACACGATCACTTGCAACTATAGGTAACAGATCACATTATTTTGATCATACTTATCACTAATCAAAGACAATGACAATTTTATTGAACAACAATTTGCAATAAATCTGGGAAGGTAGCCTTAGAAAGCATCTTTAAAGATTGAACATAATGTTATGCATCCATCAAAAGTACATACAGGCCAATAAGCTAATTCAAAAAGTACATAACATCCATCAAAATTCTACAAATTTACAATCACACTTAATTGTTTAGGTCATGTTCACTCATTTTTAGAAAAAGATCTGTATTCTTCTATTTCCTCTTCCTCTTCATCAGTTTCTTCAAAATTAAATTCTTCTTCATCTTCCATAGGCATCTTATCCTTCCCTTTGCTTTGCCTTCTTTGTCGCTTTCGTGTCCTCGACCTTGTATAAACAGCAATAGCACTCGCTCTTGATGCTTCAGATGTCATACCGATATTTCGCCAAGTAAGGGAATCATCATCACCAACGAACTCATCATCAATAGGATATTCATCGTGATCTTCAACCGATGCCAACATGATAGGGTCAAAATTTGCTCCATTAGATTTCCTCTCTTCGTACCTTCTTCTGAGTTTTTCATTATATTGCACAAAAGCTAAATCGTTAAGCTTTTGATGCAATAATCTATTCCTTTTCTTCGTATGAATCTAAAATAGAAAGAATTTAGGTAAGTTGTTAACTCAATAAAAAAACTTTAAGCATAATTCTTAATTTCTTACCATTTCAAAGGTACTCCAGTTGCGCTCACATGGGGTAGCACTACAAGTAAGGCTCAAAACCCATATAGCAAAACTTTGCAATTCAGGGCATCCATAACCAAAGGTCATCCACCATTCAGCTATTACAAAAAGTTAAAAATCATGTGTAAACAATAAGTTAATCATATTCAGAAACCTTAAATCATATCTTAATAATGAAATAATTAAGAAAGCAAAGTTGCTTGAATTAATTACCTGGTGCACATGTTTTCCTCGAACTTATAGCTAATTCTAGTCCAAAACAACTTGATGCACTTCGATAACTTATAAGTTGATGACTCACTTGTTGTTGTTCTTCCTTACTTCGTACAAGTATAGCTATAACCTGCAACAAACCACCTTTAATCTCAACATTAGATTCTATCCCATCATAATCATAATACAACCCTGGCATGTTAACCTATAAAACAAGAAGTTAAATGTTATTAATTTATAAGATTAATAAGTAAAGATTAACAAATAACGCATAAAATTGAAATATTTACGCACCTTTATTTGTTCCTTTACACGATCCATCTTCTCATAGATGTAGCCCATGGTTGGTTTCTATCACTGTCGACCATACGTAAAACATCTACCAAAGGACCCATTGCTCTAAGTGTAAAACTAATGCCCTTCCAAAATCTAAATTGCAAAATTATTGCCTTAGATTGCTTTCCTTCAATATAAAGGGCATTTCTCCCATTGTTCAGAAATAATCATCGATCTTAGAGCTTCTTTTGACTGCCACAAGCTGTTCAGAGTTAAGAATCTAGTACCAAAACGGGTCACAGCCGGTCTATGTATATCTTTTCTTCCTGTAAAATGTCTCATCATATGCAATATCTGACCATGAGCATACATAAATGTCACTAGCTTCTTTGCTTTGCTAAAGATGCCTTTTAGTCTTTTTGTCTCTCTAATATCTTCAAGCATCAAATCTATACAGTGTGCAGCACATGGTGTCCAAAACAAATGATTAAATTCAACCATCAACATTCTAGCAGCTGCAACATAATTTGCTACATTATCTGTCTTCTCTCCAACCTCTAAGATTACTTCTTTTAACAATGTATACAATTTATTTGCATCCTTTACTTCATGGGATGCATGAATGGACTTAAGAAAAACTGTACCTTGAGGACAATGCACTAAAAACCCAGTGCTTTCTAAATCCATTTGTAAACTCTCTTACTCTTCCCACTTTCTTCTCAAGAATGTTTTCCTTACTTCATGGTATGATGGAACCTTCATTCCAGGTCGAAACTGCTCTATATCATTTACCATCGCTTAAAAGCTAGGGGATCTCACAGCATTAAAAGGGATTCCATTTTGATACATCCACCTGCTAATGGATATGCATACTCGTTCTCTTTCTTCCTTCTTATATCGATTTTCCAATGTAGCTTGTCGTAGTGAGTCTCGCGAACGCACAAATGAATCCATTGGTCCCTTCGAAAGTGGTGGTCGTGAGCCAAATAACGATGAAGATGATGAACATTGGGTGCTTGTCACTATGTTACCTTACATACTAGAAAGTTTTCCTTGATATGGAAATGAAATCTTTTCGGCCTTCTTCGTAGATGTACTGTGCACATAATCATAAATTGTTTTCTTTATTTCTTCCGTTGCATTCTTGCAAGCTGCCACATTTCCGCTTCTTCCCATTAAATGGTCCTTGTACCTTGTTATTCCACTGGTAGAAATATGACTACATGTACAAAATACTGACATATTATCCGTCTTACATTTTGTAAAACCCCAATTCTATCCTGGATCCTTCGAACCTGGGGGTATATTGTTGTATGCTGGATTAGAAAACCTAATACCAGTTGTTCTACTAGTGCATGTGCCACAACTACCATTATCACTGTCACTTTGAGAACAAGCAGCATCACTTGTATGATGATTCCATACTCGCTACAAAAAAATAAGAATAACGACTCAGCTTGCGTTTTCCAACCTTATACAAGAAATAGAACATTAAATAATTAACATTCATTGGTATCATTAGACAATCCTAAATGTATCATTGTGAAGCATGAGTTAATTTAAATAGCAGTCAGTAAAAATATGTATAAAACCTAAATGTATCATATTTTAGAAATACGTTACAGTTCCCACTTAAGAAATTGTTTTAAAAATTTATAAAACCTAAATGTAATTTAAATAGCAGTCAGTTAATTTAAATATCATTAGACAATCCTAAATGTATCTTTAAATATTTTATAAAACTTAAATGTATCATATTAAAGAAATACGTTATAGTTGCCACTTAAGAAATTGTTTTAAAAATTTTATAAAACCTAAATGTATCTTTAAATATTTTATCAAACATCATTCCATTAGCTTGTTGTTGTTGTAAGAACCGCCCAAGACTAGGTTGCAACATGAATCGCATCAACCTCGTGAAATAGTTCAAGGCAAATAGACAGGACATATTGAGGCTTTATCGAAGTTAAGGAGGGTAACTGCTAAGCTTATACGATCAGCGGTTGGAGAATGGAACTTTTAGAGTTACAAATAACAGTTTGATCAGTTTAAAAACTATCGGTTAACAACAAGAATTCTTAAGATTCAGGAAAAACTGAAGATGGTAACAGACAGATATTATACCAACTTATTTTTACAAGAAGGAACTTAAGCCCAATCATGGCTGGATGCATTGCTCATGAAGGTCTCAAAATGATCAGGGACTTAACTAATTATTTCACTGCAACTTCTGGTATACAGCTAAGCTTTAACCTCTCTACTTCAAGAAGGACAAACTAAGTGATTATAGCCGAGGAAGGCACTTAATTACTTTATGTCACTTGGGAAGAACGAATTTGATATTACTCAAATTTCCCAGCAAGCTTTGTTTCCGAATGGAACATGATAGAGAAAAAGTAAAGTCAGTTGGTCAAGCAAAGCGAGGTCAAACCAAAATCATCAAGAAGCAAAGCCAACACCTAGTGTCTGAGGCCCTGAAAATCTTAATCCTTCACTTTAATGGTGATGGATTAAGATTTACGCCCATCAGAGGCACGAAGGAGAAGAAAGAAAGAGGGAGAGATTAAGGAGTAGGACGGTACCTGGAGATGGTGGCGGCGAGAGGCGGGAGCGGCCCGGACGTCAGGATGGAGAGGGAGAGGCGAGCGCTCACAGGGATTACAACGTTGAATTAGGGTTGAGTATAACCCTTTATATAATTTGGGTCGGGTCGATATGGATCGACCCGACCCAATTGGATCTTAAGGGCTGTCCGCTTACAGCGTTATAGCGGACCGCTATAGAGGTCCGCTATAGTGCTGTAAGCGGTGCAAACTTCGTCTTGGCGGGTCGCCCGCTAAGGGCGACCAGCTATAGCGGTTTTTGTTCCGCTAAAACGATATAGCGCGCTATAATGGTGTTACATTAAGGATCAACTTTAAGTCCATACTTATTTATAATGGTGATTGACGAGTTAACAAAACATATTCAAGATGAAGTACCTTGGTGTATGTTATTTGCTAATGACATTGTGTTAGTGGAGGAGTCTAGGGAAAAAATTAATAGAAAATTGGAACTATAGAGAGAAATATTAGAAAGCAAAGGCCTCCGACTTAGTATACCAAAGACAGAATATATGGAATCTAAGTTTGATCATTTGGTTACCTCAGAGGTCATAGAAATTAAAATTAGCACACATTGCATTCCCGAAAAGGAAAGTTTTAAATACCTAGGGTCAATTTTTTAGATTGATGAAAAAATTGATGGAGATATTACGCATATAATTATTGTTGGTTGGTTAGAATGGAGTAATAAGAAGATACCATTAAAGTTAAAAGGTAAATATTATAGAGCAGCAATTAGGCCTGCCTTGTTTTGTGGTTATGAGTGTTGGGCAGTTAATCATCAACCTGGACAAAAGATGTTTGTGACAGAAATGAAGATGTTGAGATGGATGAGTGGTCATACAAGGAAAGACCGTATACATAAAGATATTAGAAACAAATTAGGAGTGGCACCAATAGAGGATAAAATGAGAGAATATCGTTTAATATGGTTTGGACATATAGGAATAAGATTAAAAGAGGAACCTTTAAGAAGATATGAAAAACTAAATTTGGAAAGTATTAAAAGAGCAAGAGGTCGACCACAAAAGTGTTGGAAAGAAACAATAAAGAATGATCTAGCTTATTGTGAGTTAACTGCTATTATGACACATGATAGGGATCTCTGGAAACAAAGAATCCATGTAGCCGACCCCGTCTAGTATGGGGAAAGGCTTAGTTGTTGTTGTTGTATATTTTATGGTTCTGAGCGTTGGGTAGTTAATCATCAACATGTACAAAAGATGTCAGTGACAAAAATGAAGATGTTGAAACGGATGAGTAGTCATATAAGAAAAGACCGTATACATAATTAGGTTATTAGAAACAAATTAGGAGTGGCACCAATAGAGGATAAAATGAGAGAATATCGTTTAAGATGGTTTGGACATATAGAAAGAAGATCAACAGAAGAACCTGTAAGAAGGTATGAAAAACTAAATTTGGAAAGTATTAAAAGAGGTAGAGGACGACATCAAAGTGTTGGAAAGAAATAATATAGAATGATCTAGCTTATTGTGAGTTAACTACTAATATGGCACATGATAGGGCCCTGTGGAAACAAAGAATTCATGTAGCTGACCCCGTCTAGGCTTAGTTGTTGTTGTTATTAAATCAAGTGAAATGGAAACAAAGAATCCATGTAGCCGACCCCATCTAGTATGGGAAAAGGCTTAGTTGTTGTTGTGGGATTCAGGTTTAATCATGAAAAAGGAGAATAAGAATAAAGAGAAATATGGAAAAGAGATGGGAGAAAAGAGAAAAAAAACTTAGACTTAGGGGAATGACATAAAGTGAGTATAATTAACTTTTGTTTTTGTCTTCGTCATATTTCATCTTTAACTTGAGTTTTATAATTAAAGTTATTTTTCTTAATACAAATTCAAGTTTAATTGTGAAAAAACTTACGTTGGAAAGGGGAGTTTCCATTTTGCAAGAAAAGGCCTATCAGTGAGCTTCTTGGTAATTTTCTTTTATATGTTTTCTTTTTTGTCTTTTTTTTTGTTTCTTAAGGAAACTATGACCTCATTACAAAGGTTATTATGCTTTTTGTTTGCATCATATTTGCCATGTTACAGATAATGTTTTTCTATGGTGATGAGAATTGGTGTTTTTTACCCCTTGCTTGGTGATGGTTAAATAATGAGTCTTGTTCTTTGATATTTTATTTAGTGTCATTTGCATCAAGCCGAATGAGATACTTTATTATCATCTCCTAGCTTTAGTGAGTTGAAAGCGGTCTTGTTAGCAAGAGTCATATAAGCAGTCTTGTTCAGTTGGTAGGTCGTCTTCTCATTATTATTGTACTGATTTTGAGTTTTGTCGGGTTTTATGAGTCATGTTCTGCGGCAAGACATGAGGAATAAAGAGATCAACTTACACGGAATGCCACAATACCATAATAAACAGTGATGTAAATTTATATATATTCCTAGATTCTGTCAATTCATATTATGATATTTAGAAAATCGTACCTTAGGTACAATGCAATACAAATTTTACATTATTAGTTATAGTTGATTGTGTCCCATAAATAGTTGGTTCTTTATCTTTCTGTTTAATGAGACAAGATAACAGTTTCCTGCACATTCTAACTTTTTTAACTCCTCCTTTTTATAGAGGTGTAGATGCTGATTGTGGAAGGAAAGAAGTGAAAAAAAAAGATATCCGATGAAAAGAAAAAAGAGAAAAATGAGAAAGGATAAATAAAAAGGATAAATTTAAAGAAGGAAAAAGAAGGAAAGAAAAACATAAAAGAGTATAGAGAAAAGAAAATGAAAATATAGACTCAAAGGAAGGACATAAAAGTGAGCATAAATTTAACTTTAGTTTTATAATTAAAGATATTTTTTTCATTGTAAATTCATGTTTAATTGTGAAAATATTACCTTATTATAAGAGGAAAGAGTAAGCAAGGGTCACTACATTTTCGCCCGAATGTAGTGAATCAATTGCAGAGAGGGTTCCTACATCATGGACGGGTGTGGGTAAAGAAGTTAGTCCCGCTACATTGCCGCCCGAATGTAGTAAAAAATTTTCAGAGAGGGTCCCCGCATTTTGATTATGGATAGATGCGGGGGGTAAGGAAGCTAGTCCTATATAATAAGATTCGTATTGGTTCTTGGAATATTGAAACATTATCGGGTACAGTGTTGTCCGTATCGCACCGTATCGTACGTATCGTATCGTGGGCCACCACGATACGATACGGGGCCCTGTATCGCAGATGCGGGCGTATCGCACCGTATCGTACGATACGGGCGATACGCCTTAGGACCCTTATAAAGGGTCCCGACTCGAGAGAAACCCGCGATTTTTCGCGGGTTTTCTCTCTCCTTTTGGGTTCTTCAAGCTCTCTAAGAGTCGGTTTTCGCCTCCTTGGTGTTCAAAGCTCTGAAATCGTGCCCTACGGTGTCCGTTCAAGCCTCCAAACTCATATTTAGGTATATTTTTAATGTTTTTTCCCTTTTTTTTATATTTATTGTTTTTTGTGTTATTTCGGTTTTTTTTTTTGAATGACAAAATATGAAGTTATTAAGTGTGTGTATACGATTTTTATTGCATTCATGAAAGTGGGAGACACTCGATTTGAGTGTTATTTGAAGATTGGGGGATTTACGAAGTGATTTTATTTTCAGGTTTTTGTTTGAATTAAAGTACTCCATTGAGATAGCAGGAAGGGGTGGTAGAGACTCATTCAAAGTCTGATGATCCGACATGGCAGTGGGGTATACCAGTTGAGGGTTCAAGGTTAAAAATCATATGTTTATTTTGTGAAAAGGTGGTTAGTTATGGAATTTCAAGGTTGAAACACCACCTAGTAGGAACCAGGAAAGAAGTTGCTCCATGCACAGGCAGAGTTAGAAGTGTGCCAGAAGGTATTAAATGGCAATGCTTGCAGATGATTGAGAGCATACAGGAAAGGAGACAACAAAATGATGATTTCCAGATGTGTGAAGAAGCTGATGATGCTACTGCCACTGGAGTTGGATTCACTGATAGTTTGCCTTCAGATGCTAGAACAGATATTGGTAGTAGCAGTTCGCGAGCACCTAGCAGAGGAAAGAGGGTTGCAGCTGAAGACTTTGGAGGTGGCAGAAGAGGAAGTTCAGGAAGGAGTAGAGGAAGAGCTTCTTCTTCTAGCATACATTCGTTCTTTCCTCCTTCCACTACACCTGGTGGTCAGCTAGGAATTCGTGCTGCTATGGCTTCAGAACAACTGCACGATCAAGCAGACCTTGCAGTGGACAGATGGTTTTATGATGCATGCATTCCATTTAATGCAGCAAACAGATTTCATTTTCAAGCAATGGCAGATGCAATTGCTAACATTGGTCCAGGATACAGGATGCCCTCTTATCAGAAGTTGAGAGGGAAGATATTAGATCAGACCGTGATTGAAGTGCAGCAATATTGTTCGACTTTGAGACAATCGTGGAAGGAAACAGGATGCACTATCTTGGCAGATTGATGGACCGATAGGCGAGGAAGGACATTGCTAAACTTTCTTATATATTATCCTAAATGACTCATGTTTTTGAGATCTCTAGATATGTCAGAGGAGAGGCACACTGCAGAGATCCTACGAGAGGAATTTGATAAGGTTATACTAAGAGGTTGGGCTAGAAAATGTAGTCCAATTGATTACAGATAATGCAGCTAACTACAAAGCAGCTGGAAAGGAGTTAGCTGATATTTATGGGACTTTCTATTAGACACCATGTGCAGCCCATTGTTTAGATCTCATCCTCGAGGACATTGGTGAGATGGATGAAATAAAGGCAGCAACTAAGTGTTGCCAAGATATTACAAAATTCATTTACAACCATGCATTTGTTTTGTGTATGATGAGGAGATACACAGAAGGTGCAGAGCTTCTTCGCATAGCTGCAACTCGGTTCGCAACAAACTTCTTATCTGTACAAAGTATTGTAAGACAGAAGCAAGCTTTAAAGAGAATGTTATCCTCAGATGGGTGGCAACAATTTGCAGAGTTGCCACAAAACAGAAGGAACAGAAAGTTAAATGAGATTGCAGAAACGGTTTTTAGAAGTTCATTTTGGAATGCATGTATCAGATTATTGAAAATTACTTGTTCTTTAGTGAAAGATTTGAGATTGGCTGACAGCGAGGAGAAACCATCTATGGGCTACCTTTATGAAGCCATGGACAGGGCAAAAGAAGCGATCAGAAATAACTTTAATGGAAAAAAAGAGATTATGTGCCCGTGTGGAAAATAATTGATAGTAGATGGAATAAACAATTGCATCAGCCTATTCATGCAGCAGCCTACTATCTAAACCCATCATTGAGGTACTCGACAACCTTCAAAAGGGACGGTGAGGTTAATCGAGGAATCATTGAATGCATCGACAGATTAGTTCCTGATGAGAGCATAGTAGATGCGATACATCGAGAGATGGAGATATATGATAATGCTCTTCACTTGATGGGTTTGCCTGTTGCAATTCGCAACCGCTCTACGATGCGTCCAGGTACATTGTTTTTTTTCATATTTAAGTTGCATGTTACATTACTGTGGATTATTATGTCTCTAATGTTTATATTTTTTTTACAGATGTTTGGTGGAACAGGTTTGGAAGTGATTGTCCAAACCTTAGAGATTTTGCAATTAGAGTCTTAAGCCAAACCTGTAGTGCAATAGGTTGTGAAAGAAATTAGAGTGTTTTTGAACACATCCATACAAAAAAGCGCAACAGGTTGGAACATAAAAGGCTTAATGATTTGGTTTATATTCGTTGTAACATGCGCCTTCGTGAAAGGTAATATTGTATTACTTTCAAATTTTCAATTTGATATTATTTAACTTCAGTTTTTAATTGTTAATATTACTTACTAATTGTTTATCTTTGTTTGTGTCGTAGGCAATTAAAAAAAGTAAATAGAGAAGAAAGTCAGTTCGATCCAATAAGTTTGGATAATTTTGATATATTAGAAGATTGGGTTATGGAAGACACTGAAGAAAATGCCCTCCAAACAGAAGAAGACGTTGCTTGGATTAATTTGGATGGAGCGCAACAACATTATAGAGATGAAGAATTTGATTTTGAAGAAGAAGGTGTGGGCGTGGCTGATGATGATGAGGATCTGCAACAAGGAGAAGATGAAGATTATTTAGTTGATGATCCTGATTACAATTTGTAAAATGTAACATTATATGTAACTGTAGTGTACTGTAAAGTGTAAACTATGTCTGTATTTTATTTTTTGGATTCAAAATATGTAAATTTGGATGCAATTGTTCAATGCTGAATGCTCAATCTGTACTAAACTTACATTATATGAATTTAAAGCAATTATCAGATTTTTCCTGATTTTTTCCTGATTTTTTTCGATTTTTTACTATTTTTATTAATTTTTATTTATTTTTTGTATTATTTTAATATTAAAGTACGATACGATACGATACGATACGATATGCCCGTATCGTAGAGCCCAGCGATACACGATACGATACGCGTCAGACAACACTGATCGGGTAAGCTAATGGAGGTGGTAGATACTATGATTCGGAGAAAGATTCATATTCTATATTTACATGAGACAAAATGGGTTGGAGAAAAAGCAAAGGAGATAGAGGATACATGTTTTAAATTATGGTACTCAGGTAAAGAAAAGGCTCGAAACGGAGTTGGTATTATCATAAATAAAGATTTAAAGGAGAGTGTAGTAGACATACAACCATATGGTGACCGAATCATGACATTGAAATTAGTGTTAGGAGCAGAGGTTTTGAATATAGTTTGTGCTTACGCACCCGAAGTAGGACTAGAAGACAGTATAAAGACAGTTTTTTGGGAAGAGTTAGATAAGGTGTTTTAAAAGATTCCACAAAGGGAGATGATTTGTTTAGGAGGAGATTTAAATGGACATGTCGGTAAAGAGACATTAGGATATCAAGGGATTCATGGAAACTTTGTTTTTGGGGATATAAATGAGGAAGGTAGGGAGATTTTAAATTTTGCTATGGCATTTGATCTCTTTATAGTCAATACAATCTTCAAAAAACAAGATGAACATTTAATTACTTATAAGAGTGGCTTATCACAAACACAAATTGATTACTTTGTTTGTAGAAAAAAAGATAGAGCGTGTTGGAAAGATTGTAAGGTAATTCTAGGAGAAAGCTTAAACACCCAACATCAACTTTTAGTTATGGATTTACAAATAAAAAAATAGACAAAGAAGAAAAGAGTGCATCGAGCTATTCGAACTAAATGATGGAACCTCAAAAGCGAGAAAAAAGATATATTTAAACAGAAAGTCCTTCAAGGAGATGTTTGAAATTATGTTGGCACACCCTGTGATATGTGGAACAATATGGCTATACATATTAGGAAAGTGGCGAAAGATGTGTTAGGGGTATCTAAGGGAGGTACACCGGCACAAAAAGAAGCTTAATGGTGCAGTGAAGTAGTACAAAATAAAATCAGGGCAAAGAGGGCATGTTACAAATTACATTATGCTAAGAAAACTAGTGAAACTTTAGAAGCTTATAAGAAAGCAAAGAAGGAAGGCAAAAAAGGCCGTTAGTTAAGCAAAAGCTAAGATTTGGGAGGACTTATATAAAAAAAACTCAACTCAAAAGAGGGTGAAAAAGATATTTTTAGGATAACTAGGGCTAGAGATAGGAAAACTAAATATCTTAATTATGTTAGATGCATAAAAGACGAGGATGAAAAAATTCTAGTGGCAAATGATGATATAAGAAATAGATGGAAAAACTATTTTTATAATCTTTTTAATGAAAATAAAGATGTTAGTATTAGTTTAGGAGATTTAGCCAAGTCAGAAAAGTATATAAATCACAATTTCTACCGACGTATTCAAAAAAATGAAGTCAAAGAGGCTCTTAAACATATGAAGTGTGGTAAATCGGTAGGATCAGATAATATTCCTATAGAAGTTTGGAAAATACTAGGAGAAATAGGAATCACTTGGCTCACAAGATTATTTAATGAAATATGGAAAAACCAAAAGATGCCCAAGGAATGGAGAGCAAGTATACTTATACCCATATATAAGAACAAGGGAGACATTCAAAATTATGCGAATTATCGAGGTATCAAGTTAATGAGTCATACTATGAAATTATGGGAAAGAATTATCTAATGTAGGTTAAGACAAGTATCAAGTACAACATAGAACCAATTTGGATTCATGCCTGGCAGATCTACAATTGAAGCGATTCACCTTTTGAGACGTCTTATGAAACAATTTCTGACAGAAATGAATTTGTTGAGATCGATGAGTGGTCATACAAGAAAAGACCGTATACATAATGAGGTTATTAGAAACAAATTAAGGATAAAATGAGAGAACATCGTTTAAGATGGTTTGGACATATAGAAAGAATATCAAAAGAAGAACATGTAAGAAGGTTAGAAAAACTAAATTTGGAAAGTATTAAAAGAGGTAGAGGATGACCACAAAAGTGTTGGAAAGAAACAATAAGGAATGATCTAGCTTATTGGGAGTTAACTGCTAACAATGCACACGAGAGGGATCTGTGGAAACAAAGAATCCATGTAGCCGACCACGTCTAGTATGGGAAAAGGCTTAGTTGTTGTTTGTTGTTGTTGTTGATTATAAGAGGAAAGAGTAGTTGCCGTTTTGTAGAAAAGAGATGGAAGTAATTTTCATTTGTATGTATTTTTCCTTTTTTGTTTCTTAAGAAAACAAATAACCTGATTATAAGAGGTTATTATGCTCTTAGTTTGCACGACATTTATCATGTTATACATCGAGATAATGCATTTTTTACAATGACAAGAATTAGTGTTTGTCACCTCTTACTTGGTGATAGTCAAATAATGAGTCTTATTCTTTGGTATTTTGTTTTATGATTTGCATTAAGACTGAATGGTTCTTTCTTTTTGGTATTTGGTGAGATAAGATAACAACACATTCTAATTTATGCACAGGTATAGATGTTGGTAATAGAAGAGAAGCCCTGAAAAAGAAGAAGAAGAAATATGATTAAAAGAGAAAAGGAAAAAAGAGAGAAAATTTTAATGAGGAAAAAAAAATTAAAAACGAAAGAAAAAAAAGAAAACATAGACTGAGGGGATAGACATAAAAGTAAGCATCATTCTTCTTTGTTTTTGTCTTTGTCGTATTCTACCTTTTAACTTTAGTTTCACTATTAAAGATATTTTTGTTGATTGCATATTCGGGTTTAATCGTGAAAAAGGAGAATAAGAATAAAGAGAAATATGGAAAGAAAAGCATAAAAGAGAAGGAAGAAAAAAGAAAGAAAACGTAGATTGAAGGGAGTGACATAAAGTGAGTATAATTAGTTTTTGTTTTTGTCTTCACCATATATGATCTTTAACTTGAGTTTTATGATTAAAGTTACTTTTGTTGAATGCAGATTCAGGTTTAATTGTGAAAAAGGTTGCCTTCGAAAGGGAAGTTGTCATTTTGCGGGGAAAAGCCTAATAGTGAGCTTGTTGGTAATTTTCTTTTTTATGATTTATTTTTGTCATTCTTTTGTTTCTTAAGGAAACTATGACCTCATTATAAATGGTTATTATGCTTTTTGTTTGCATTATACTTGCCATGTTACAATCCAGATAATGCATTTTCTATGGTGATGAAAATTAGTACTTTTTACCCCTTGCTTGGTGATGGTTAAATAATGAGTCATGTTCTTTGGTATTTTATTTAGTGTCATTTGCATCAAGCCGGATGAGATACTTTATTATCATATCCTAGCTTTAGTGAGCTGGAAGCGCTCTTGTTAACAAGTCATATAAGCAGTCTTGTTCAATTGGTATGGCTTCTTCTCATTATTATTATACTCATTTTGAGTTTTGTCGGTTTTTATGAGTCATGTTCTGATTTTTCCAGCAAGACATGAGAAAATTTGAATGAGGAAAAAAATAAAATAAATGAAAGAAAAAGAAGAAAAAAAAAAGAAACATAGACTCAGGGGATGGACATAAAAGTAAGCATAATTCTTCTTTGTTTTTGTCTTTGTCCTTTTAACTTTGGTTTCATTATTAAAGATATTTTTATTGATTGCAGGTTCAGGTTTAATCATGAAAAAGGAGAACAGGTTTAATCATGAAAAAGGAGAATAACAATAAAGAGAAAAATGAAAAGAAAAAGCATAAAAGAAAAGGAAGAAAAGAGAAAGAAAACATAGACTCGAGAGAATGATATAAAGTGAGTATAATTGATTTTTGTTTTTGTCTTCGTCATATTTCATCTTTAACTTGAGTTTTATGTTTAAAGTTACTTTTGTTGAATGCAGATTCATGTTTAATTGTGAAAAATGTTACCTTGAAAATGGGAGTTGTCATTTTGCAGGGAAAGGCCGAACAGTGAGCTTGTTGTTGGTAATTTTCTTTTCTATGTTTTCTTTTTTGTCTTTTTTTGTTTCTCAAGGAAACTATGACCTCATTATAAAGGGTTATTGTACTTTATGTTTGCATCATACTTGTCATGTTACAATTCAGATAATGTATTTTCTATGGTGATGAGAATTAGTGTGTTTTACTCCTTAGTGATGGTTAAATAATGAGTCCTGTTGTTTGGTGTTTTATTTAGTGTCATTTGCATAAAGCCGAACGAGATACTTTATTATATCTCCTAGCTTTAGTGAGTTGGAAGCGGTCTTGTTAGCAAGAGTCATAGAGCAATACAAATTTTAAACAGTTTCCTAGCTTGCAATAATATTTGTGGGAGTTTGCATGGTGAACTTCATGAACATCAGTGCTCTGAGGAGAACAAACCCTCCATCCATTTTGGTCTCTGAAAGCACATCGGTCTCTGCCGAATCAAATCTCATCATCGGCAAATTGGTATTATTCAGCAAAAGCTTGCGGTCAAAATATGAAGATTGGGAAGCAGGAGCCAGAGCGTTGCTCAATAAAGATTTCATGATTGGTGGTGGAACCATAGGAACAGTCTACAAGACCACATTTGAGGGTGGGGCTTCCATCGCTGTGAAGAAGTTGGAAACACTTGTAAGGATCGGAACTCGGGAAGAATTCGAGCGTGAACTTGCCGCCTTGGAAATTTGCAGCATCCAGATGTGGTCCCTATATGCAAGGCTATTATTGGTCATCTACTATGCAGCTATTCCTTTCTGAAATCATTCCTAACGGTAGTCTCTACCAGCATCTTCATGAATTCAGGCCTTCTGATAATCAACAGAGTAAACTTTCCTGGGATAGGAGAATAGGTTTGCGATAGGCAGTGTCAAGGCATGACTGCCACCCGTAGATTATGCATTTGAATATGAAATCCAACAATATTTTATTGGACGAGAATTTTGAACCCAAATTGTCGGATTATGGTTTGGGGAAACTGCTACCCATGGATAATTATATCTTAACAAAGTTCCACAACTCAGCAAGTTACGTTGCTCCTGAATTGGTATTCCAAAATTTGAAAAAGAGCGACAAAAGCGATATTTACAGCTTTGGAGTGGTCTTATTAGAGATTGTAACGGGAAGAAAGCCAGTTGAGAGAGCAATGACAAATGAAGTTGTAGCGCTCTGTGATGATGTAAGGAGATTATTGGAGGATGTAAGAGCTTCTGCCTGCATTGATGCCTCCATGCATGGAATTGTAGAGAATGAGGTGATGCAGGTTCTGAAATTGGGCGCGGTGTGCACGTTTGACACACCTTCAAGGAGGTCAAGAATCCCCGTGGTTGTTCAGGTTTAAGAATCCATAAAACCTAATTCAGGTGCTTGATGAGAATACGATGGACTCGTTGATTATCTTCCTTTTTTTTGTTATTAAACTATTCAGAATTCTTTCTAATTTTTAATGTATTTTCCGTTATTCACTTATTATTTCAACTGCGGATTGAAAATAACTTCTGGTGTTCAAATGATTTGGTGAGATTCCAAGCACTCAGCTGCGGGCATTCCGCATTCGTGTGTTCCTCACCGACGAAAAGTCTAATATTGTGGCGAGACGTGAAGAATCTGACAATATTTAAAATAATGCGACTCTCTACTCTCTCTCCTGTCGGATGGTTGTTGGCACGATCACCGAGCAACCACAAATATGTCCCTCCCAGTCGTGTCAACAGAAGCTTTCTTGTTTAGCAAAAACCTCCATTAACATGCGAGCAAATGTTGCAATCTTTTTGCTGCTTTGCGGTCCATGATTGATCCTTTCTGCAATGGACATGAGCAGGATGATCCAGGCTACCGATTTCAATGAGCAAGTTGTTGTGTAACGCATGTCACAGCCACAAAGAGCAAGCAAGAGAGTCCGTCGGTGTCCCCTTTGTTTGGGAGGAGAAGCCCGGCCAGCTAAAGAAAAACTTCACCGTCTCAACACCTACCATCGATATACCCCAAACCCCACCAAGGCAAGTTATATCCATTGCTTTCCAATGGGAAGAAAGACCAGGGAAACCAAGGACTCCCTCCCCCCAAAAGCTGGAATCAATTCTTCCTTGCAGCCCCATCACCTCGATAAGAGAAGAGGAAGCTGAAGGATATGATGACGACGATGACAGTGTTTCCAATGAAGAAGATGGTGATCCAGAGGAGGATAAGGGTGCTGAAGTTGATCAAGACGAGGACGATGAAGAAGAAGACGACTATGAGGATGACGAAGATGATGATGACCACGATGATGAACTGTTTGAATTGGACCTCGAGTCTTTCGCTTTTGATGAGGACCATCTTCCTGTCAACAGCTTCCCTGCATCAACTCCAGCTCTGCTTGCCAATTGCATGTCAACCTTGTCAGAGATGTCCTGTGCCATACCAGTAGAGCGGCTGCCATGCGAAACAGAGGAGTCCAGCTCTTCTGGATCAGAGCAAGGGGCAAGTGGAAGCGAAGATGATAGCTCTTCTTACATAGAATTCATTTTCCCTCTCGCTTCACCTCACGAATCTGGTTTCCTGGAGAAAGTGTTCGCCATGGAGAATCGCATCTCTGGAAGCTCAAGACAGGCATCAGGAAGGCACAGTTGCTGTAGGGTCAAATGTGTGAAGATGAAAAGCATGCCTCAAAACTTCGGGCATTTGATGTTTACAAGTTGTAAAATAAGAAGGCCCAAAATGAGGTCGCGTGCCAAGGAAACCATCAAATCCGCTGGCATTCAGGACAAGAACCATGGCGTTCAGCACAAGAAGCGCGTTTCTTTTCTGGTAATCTTTCCTGACCCATTAAGTTCGTTTTGTTTTCTAACTGCGTGGTTCCAGTGCTGCCCATGCAATTCGTCTCCTTTTACATTTGTGTTTTATAACTCATAACCTTTTTTCATAAGCAAAGCATCCCTGTTTTTGTGCTACCGAATGGTGCACCAGACCTTTGACTTTGAGGTTCATCAAGGTGTTGGTACTCACGTTAATGATAAACGTGATTCCATGAGAGCCACCATCATCGAGTCCGTCACAGTGGACCGTGTGAGCTGTTTACGGTCAGTCCATCACGGGCATGCCTTCCTTCTCTGAAAGTTGACACCTAAACGGGATGTCAGCTCCTCCAAGATTCCTGAGTAGGTGGTCTCGTGGTCAAACATCATAGATAGCAGTGGAGTCGCATATTTAAATCACAAACCGCATCATAACTATCTTTGTTATCTCAAAACTTCCCACCGGTATACCATAGAGATGACCCCTTGCACTCCCTCCCATCTTCCCCTCTTCCTTTAACAGCACCTCAAATGTGGACTTGCCCCTTCCTTCATTACTTCTTGTTCTTGAGACACTTCCCGTTATAACATTACCAGGGTGAATTTTTGCTTTGCGCCAGCGAGGCTGGACCTGCATCCAATGGCCATACTCCCCTCCGGAACTCGGCTCCTGTGTGATCGCTTTGTTGGGATTTGAATCTTTGTTACTGGAGTCTTGGTTGACTCTATTATGGGGTGTTGCTTGTTTCTCTCCTTAAGCTTCGGGCGGGCATCCCTCTTATGACCATATAGGCCACAGGAATAGCATATTCCAGGAATCCCTTCATAGGCAATGTTGGTAATCAACACCATTGATCCCACTTTTGCCATGAGGGGTTTACCAAGATCTACAACGACGGCAAACCTCGCAAATTGTCCCTTTGCGGCCGCATCTGTATTAGAGTCTACCCCGATCACTTTCCTAATTGCTTTTTACTATGTATCTCAAGAGATTTCTGCCATAGTAATGGTAGGGAAATCCCGGAACTCGCGGCCATGCTACCACTACCTTCCAGTTTGAGTTCTTGGTGGAGAAATTGGGTGACAATTGTTCCACAGTAAGATACTGCTCAAAAGATCACCCAGGGGGCATCTGAGAAAGCGTTAACGAAGTCGTCTTTGCTGAATTTCACAAGAACTCATTCTCCAAATCGACCAACTGGATATCTCCCTTTGGTTTCCACAGTAAATTGATTTTAGTTGAGGAGTGTACGGTAACCAATAGCTCTACCCAACATTCTTACCACTATCTTATTCTCCATATTTCTCATTATCTGAGCTTCAGCTCTGTCGGAGAAGTAGATTTTCGGGTGTTATCCAGATTTTTCAACCCCCACATCCTTTGCTTCGATTAGGTCATTCTGTCACGGGTAACCGTCACCAGGCGCGCCGGAGCGTGCTAACGGGCTCTCCATGACCGGCGCTTGGCTTCGGGGCCAAGCAAGCCTTAGCGGATTTCACTTTGGTGTTGGATTTGGCCACCGTCTCCCAAAATGGCGCGTGAGAGTCCCTCCCCCAAGTACCAAGTGTGCCGACACCTTAGCATTCAGAGACTCACTCACTCAAAACGGCAAAGGCAAAGAGGCAATGTGTTTGAAAATCCTTGGAAACGTTTAAGGCAATGCATGCAAAGGCACCCGTTCAACTCACCCCACTTAGCTTGAAAATCACTTAAGAGATACGCACTTAACGCACGAAAATCATCTTGAAAACGTAACGTCTATTGATAGCGGAAAAGGAGTGCACGGCCCCAGCGTGCTTACATGGGTTTGTTCGGGGCTCTTCCCTCGTAGAGGGTTAACTAAAAGCAAAAATGCCAACAAACAATTCACCGTTACAATTCGTTTTGAAGACGACACTCAAATGTGACGACTCCTCTTTGTTTTGTCAGTTTCTCTGAAAGATGTCCAGAGTGCCCTCCGGGTTCTGGTTAGTAACCGTCTCCACCTCCGTCAACGTCTCCCCGCCACAACAATGGTTGGGGTTCTAGGCGTCGTCTCCGTTAAGTGAGGGAGTAGCACCGCCATGGCTGGTTGTTCCCTTTGTTTCACCTCTCCGCCTCCACAACCACACGGATCTTCTTGTAGAGAGCGTCGAACAGTTCGCACATTTTCTCCCACGAACGCACGCACTTCTATCTGAAGAGGAGGCTTTTGTTAGACGTGGGGCAACTCCCAACTTTTCTTACTCTGTTATGACCGCAGTTAGTTAAGAAAAGGGCCGTATGCTGTCCCTTCGGAGCCGGGCACGGGACACCCAAAAAGCGGACCACGGTTCTCCTAGGTTGGTGGAGGAAGAAGAAGGAAAAGAAGCAGCCGCAGAACGAGTCTATCAAACAACCATGGTGGAGAAAAAGGAAGCCGCGTACCAGTAAACAACCATTGGTTCAAAAGCATGCCAACGGCCCAAAGTTGGAGGCGAAAGCAGAGGACTAATAAGGCTTTGAATAATCTCTCTGTATACGTCTCGTTGTGTTCAAATTCAAGCATTTAACCCGCGGCATGCACATGAATGAAAGAATTCAAGAATGAAACCGTACAGCAATTGAAAATTTAATGGCATTTCGTTATCCTTGCAGTATGGAGAAAGTATCGGAGGCAGAAATTTTTTGAAAAAATTACAGATTTATTTGTGATTTGATTTAATCAAGTTTTGAAAAACTTAATAATAGTATTTAAAATATGAATGAAACTGGTTTTAAGTACCATGAGTTATTTTCAATTTAGTGATTGAATATTATGCATTCTGTCAGTCAAAAATTTGTTATATGTTATTTTTTGTTTGTTAAATGTTTTCTTTTTAGATTGTCTAATTGTTAATTTTATCAAATACATAAAAATGAATTCAAGAATATGTATATCTGAACTGGTAAAAAATAAAAAAGTTAAATTGTCTAAATTTTAAAACGTGAAAGAGAAGAATCTCGTTGGCTCTTACACTAGAAGGTGTATGTATTAAGGAAAATTGTGTGTCCACACTCTCTAACGCCACTAAGGAACAAAAGAAAATGTATAAAACATTTTTAAGAGATGACACTATAACTATCATGTTAACTGCATGAAAGATGATATGATTAGGGTCTTTAAAGACTATAAAAGAGTTGTTTAATTCAATAACAGCTAAGTACGACACTATAACTAAACTGCATATTCAATTATTGTTACAAAGTACAACTCCTATAAGACAATATAGTGGAACATATGAACCATATGTTAGTAATGGCAAGAGATTTAACTGTAGCCAAATCAGTTATTCTATAACTAATGCAGATATCCATAATACTGAACAGTCTTCCTCCATCATATAACATGGTTATTACTGTCCTTAGACTAGGGCTTGAAACAAGTCTTTCATAACTGCCCCTTAAATTATAATTGAACAATAACACATGAACAAAAATAGAAAGGAGAAATTTTTATAGTTCAAGATGAGATAGGGTCCAGTTCCAAACCTAACCAAAAGAAAAATAAATCAGAAGTTTGACAAGAACAACAAAAAGTGCGATAAACCTTTTAAGAAATTGTAGAAAACTATTTCTCGGGTAAACTGTTTCAGTTGTGAAAAAATGAGACATTATAAGAGGGATTATCGTAATATGAAAAATAGTAGAAACAACCAACAACGCAGACAATCAGAGAAACATGATATAATTTATGTAATATTAGAATGCTTGTACATGGACCATGTAACTAGTTGGTGGATTGACTTAAGAGCGAAAACATATCTCAAAAAACAAGAGACAATGAATCTAAAAAGATATAAAACTAGGAAAACATAGAGTGTATATGAGAAATAATACATTTTCTTATGTTCTTTCGATAAAATCCTTTAGAATTTATGTAGAAGACATACCGATTGTTTTGACTGATATATTGATTATGTCAACTATAAGGTGTAATCTGGTTTTGGTTCTTACCCTGCTAAAGAAGGCTTTGAAGTCAGATTTATTCCTAGCAAAGTAACAGTAGAAAAGCATGGGAGGGTGTTTTTCTTCAAAGAATTTTATGTAGAATATGGATTGTTTAAATTGAATATTAATGAAAATAAAGGTTTTTCTACTTATATTAATTGTGCCTTTAATATAAATGTGAATGTGGGGCATAAACGCTTAGGCCATATAAGTCTCAAAAAGTTGGGTAAGTTATTCAACTTTGACTTATTGCTAAAATTCTAAGAAAACACTTTTAATAAGTGTAAAACATGTATACAAGAAAAAATGACAAGAAAATAATTTTCAAAGGAAACAATAAAGTTAACAACCCTATTGAAAATTATTCACACTAATTTATGTGAACCTTTTAGAGTAAGATCATATCGAGAAAATGTTTATTTCGTAACCTTTATTGATGATTATTCAAGATATATACATATCTTTTAGTACATAAATTTGAGGCACTTCAAGCATTCAAAGGATATAAGCAAGAAGTTGAAAACCAACTAAGGCATTCAATAAAAATCTTGAGATGAGATAGAGGTGGTGAGTACACCTCTGCAGAATTTTTAGAATTCTATAAAGACTTTGGTATTATTAAATAAAATACAATTCCTAACTCACCTCATCAAAATGGTATCACTGAAAAATATAACAGGACCTTACTAAATATGAAAACATCAATGTTAATAGATGTCTCTCTACCAAGGATATTTTGGAGAGAACTAGTAAGTACAGTTGTGTATATACTTAATAGAATACCATATAAAGTTATATTCTCTATACCATATGAGATGCGGTTTCAAAGAAAACCCAACCTAGGTCATCTTAGAAGATGAGAATTTATCGCTCATGTAAATATCCTTGATCAATATAGAGATAAACTAGACAATAGGTCATGCAAATGTATGTTCATCAAATATCCTAAAGGCTCTAAAAGGTATAGGTTTTATCAGAAGGATCATAAATTGATAAAAAGAAGAGATGTTGAATTCTTAGAGGATACTAAGAATGATATATTTGAGAATAATGACGAGTATGTTGACAATATAGTAAATCTAAATCAATCATTTGAATCCATAGATGATCTTCCTAAACAAACCGAGACCTTAAGCGGATATAAAAGACCTAGGGTTACACCGTCATACTTAAGGAATTATCATAGTTACCATGTTAAAGAAGTATGTAACTCGGTAAATATAGATGAGTTAACTAATAACTTGACATATCGTCAAGCTATTGACTCATCTGAATCAATAGACTCGAAGAAAGCCATGGATCAGGAAATTGAATCCATTAAAAAAACCAAGTTTAGAAATTGACTGATTTGCCAAAAAGAATAAAAGTCATAAGATGCAAATAGTTTCTGAAAAAAAAATATAACGTCAATGAGACTATCGAAAAGTTTAAGGTGAGATTGGTTGTAAAGAGTTTTTTGCAAAAAGAGGAGATAGATTATATTGAGTCATATTCTCCTGTTGATAAATTTACATCTATAAAAATAATCTTGATAATATCAACATATTATGATTTAGATTTATATCAATTAGATATAAAATAACTTTTCTAAATGAAGATTTAGATGAAATCATATGTATGCATCAGTCTGAAGGATATAGAATTGAAGGCCAAGAAGATAAAGTATATAGATTGAAAAAGTCTCTATATGGCCTTAAACAATTACCTTATCAATGATATTTAACCTTTCAAAATATCATTATTGAACTTAAGTTTTTAGCTAATGAACTTGACCATTGTGTCTATGTTTGGAATAGTTGGAGCCACTTTGTCATCTTATCATTATTTGTAAATGACATATTGTTGACTTGAAATGACAATGATATGATTGTTAAAATCAAGTCATGGTTAAACTCAAGGTTTGAAATGAAGGATATGAGTGGAACATATGATATCTTGGGTATAAGATTTCTATATAAATAATCTAAACTTCTATGCCAAAATATGGAGAAAGATATTGATTATATCCTTAAAATGTTTAAAATTGGTGAATACAAGTCTACATCTACACCCATTATAAAAGGACAAAACTTCGCAAGGTTGATTATTTATGTGAAAGAGACAATAAGTCTAACGTTCCTTATGTACAAGTTGTGGGTGACTTAATGTATGTTATGTTATCTACAAGACCTGATATCAACTTCGTTGTTGGTCTTGTGAGTAGATGTCAAAGTAATCTTGGATGACATCACTTGATAACTATGAAAACGATTCTAAGATATCTGAAAAGAACAAAAAACTTGAAATTGTTTTCAAACAAATGAACTAAAATTAATAGGATACTCAGATGTTGACTTTACTAGGAGCAAAGATGACAAAAAATCAACCACAAGACAAATATTTCTATTTGGAGGTGGAGCTATTGCTTGAGCCTGCAAGAAACATGGTTGTGTAGCATTGCATACATAGGAATCTGAGTACGTAGCTTGTTCTATGACTGCAACAAGTGTTCTTTGGATAAATTGCTTCATACATGATTTAAAGCTAGATATAGCCAACGAGCCAGTTGTCATTTATTGTGACAATAATGCAACAATTACTCTAATAAAGAGTTGAGCTGACAAATCTAAAAGCAAGCACATAATAGTTAAATACCACTATGTTTATGATATGGTTTTGAGAAAGGAAATATCTATCTCATACATACCAACTCAAGATATATTGGCAGACCCCTTGACTAAAGGCATAACATGGGATCCTTTTTCAAAATATATTACAAACATGAGTTTGAAATATGTTTGATTGTTGTATAGGTAAGAAACCATGCAACAAGTATTGATTACAACATCAATTATAAAATGATATTACTAGAGAAACCTCATAAAAGTGGGAGGAAACCAGTATGTCTGATTACTTAGCTCGAATGGCTAAGTGAGAGATGTTAACCTGAGAAATTGACCATTCTCAACAGTTTCACACAGAAAAATGGCTAGATTGGTCATCTAGCTATTTCTCGTAGAGTATGTTACGAAATACATCCATAACAGTCATACTGTCACATATTTGTTTTATAACAACCGAATAAGAGCTCTAGAACGAAAATCCAGTCTGAATATCCGAGAGGAGTTAGGCTTAGCTCTATAAATACAATACAACATAGAATAAATCATCAAAGAAAAGCCTCCTTAAAAAATCCAACTATAAAAAATGGAAAAAAACTCACAAACCTGTTTTTTTGTTTGCTTACATGAAGAACTTATCTTGAGAAAATCCACTCCCATCATAAAGGTTAAGGAGCAAGGCATAGGATCAATACGAACATCGAGAAAACTTGATCGTCCAAAAGGGTCATGCAGATTTGTGCAAGAACATGCCGAAAGTATTTCTTGTTAAGCGCCTCTCCTCTCTTTTTCATGAGGTTTGTGTGAATAATATCCACCAAATGATGTGATCTTCAGGGGAATGATGGTCCACACCAATGTCAAGGGAAATGTCAGACTACGGTTTCTGCTTTATGCATGCACATAAAACAAAAGGAAGGATTTGTTTGTTTGCGCCATTAATGGATAGGGAAACGTACAAACAAATGCATTCACAACAGCTTGCACGAATCCCCAAAGATTTATTTTTCAATTTTTGAATGCTCCGTAACTCCAAGGGAATTATTGATCCAACTGTTGTTTCATTAATATGATACGAGAGATTAATGCTTGAAAATATTTCAATCATTTCTTGGACTAATGAGTGTCATTCTTTGAAGGGCATGCATTTGTTTCTCTGCAAGATAAAATGATAATCTTTTTTAAGAAAATAAATGGAATTGCAATGCGCTTCTGAGTGTAGTAGCGGCTGGCCATAGCGGGCAGACTACATACAGCCCCATGCATTATTACCACTAGTTAGTCAATGGAAATATCCCCACATATGGAGATGGGTCTCGGTCTTGCGGCAGCAAAATTGCCAACTCGCTTTGCTTCTGTACAAAAATACATGCCTGGCGCAGAAGCCCTGAGATTCTCTGAAGCCCGTGGATGACATACTTTTCGATATATATGTGTGTGTGTGTGTCTTCATTTTTCACTCATGACGTCACACGAGATTATGTTAAGATGTAGGTGCCATCGGAAGAACGCTTAGGCTACTTGATGAAGAAAATGGATTCAAAAGGGCCATGAATCTCAGAAGCATATTGTTCTTTACTGTTGTTTGCTTCTTTTACGTATGAAATCTTCATTTCATGTTTGCTGTAACTTGTCAAACTTCTACTTTGAGTTACTTTAACAAGTTTTATCTCGCCCAAAACGCTACTGAGAGAGTATTGATATGGCGTAACTGAGGGGAGTTGAGCTCGAGTACAAGCAAGCTAGAATTGTTAGGAAATTGTTCATCTTGAGCTTCAAACTTCATGCCCGTCGTGCTTGAGCAGTTATGTTTGGATAATTTGAATTTAGCTCATTGGACTTGTTTGAGCTCAGTGCAACTGATATTGGCTCGAATAATCTCGGACTGAGTCGAGTTCAAACCTGATTG
Source organism: Brasenia schreberi (assembly GCA_036023115.1). NCBI lineage: Eukaryota > Viridiplantae > Streptophyta > Magnoliopsida > Nymphaeales > Cabombaceae > Brasenia > Brasenia schreberi. Next base: position 1,003,176 of record JAYKKT010000040.1, read on the forward strand.
AGTTTGAGTGAGCACGTGAATTGGCTCATTTGACCCACGTACATAAAACTTTTAAAATATAAATAAAAAGTTGTATTTATATAAAGCTTGATTACGCTTGCGAGTTGCTTGATGCGAGTTCCAGTAAGCTTGAGCTTGACTAGCAAGTAACTGGAGCTCAACTCGAGCTTGAAAAGATCGAGTAGAATCTGAGTTTTTCTTGAGCCGACCTCGAGTAGGTCGTGAAGAGTGCAAGTGATGTGCACTTGCACGGGCATTGTTAAGGTATGCAGGACCAGAGGATCAAAAGTTGTCACAATTTAGATCGTCCAAAAGCAAAGAATACGACTAAATCCACGAAGAATTGCTTATGCATTTTGGAGGGGATTTCTTGAGTGGGGTGTTTGGGGCAAGCAGCGCAATCGGACTGGATGGGTGTCCCGCCGGAGACTCAGAATTGTTGGTGCTCAAATTCTTGGGCAGAATTTTCCCCATGACCAAGCTCACCCGGACCCATGCATGTTTCACAGTTCAGTAGTTAACCTTTTGTTAGTGGAGCTAGTCGCTTGGTATGTTATTAGGGTTGAGTTCAGTACACGACTGCAATGTTATGGGGTTTCGGACCTACCCATTGTGGGCTGGACGTATCTGACCCGTTTGATTCCTGCAATTTCACGGTACCAGTTCTCGAGGCCCATTACGACCCAAATTCAAAACAAGCAAAGCATATCCCTCCGTGCACCCAACCCAACAGACCTGAACGAGCAAGTAAGAAACGCAAGCCTAGGGTCGTCCAAGGGACTCATGAAGCTGAACCAAACAGGCGGTTTAGTTTGATTCCAAAATCTCCAAGCTTGGTTTGGTTAGGTTCATTGTTCTAGAAATCTTTGGTGGTTCAATTCATGTTTGGAACCGAACCATGAGAATTGAATCAGAATTTATTTTATCGTATGTATTCGCATATAGACATAAATTTATTTAAGTATATATATATAACTTTTTGATTTGGTGTATATATATTATTTATTTATTGGGAAAATCTGGACCCTGGATTTGATACTGTGAACTTCTTAGGGCCTTTATGGCTTGTGTCAAAACAAGCCTTGAATGCTATCGTTTCTAACTTTCTCAAACCCATCTCACTTCTTGAGCTCTTCTCCTCCCCTTCGATTTTCATTTGTCTCTATCATTTCGATTGTAAATTATACAATCACAGATTCAACCACCAGATATAGTGTTATTCATTCATTTTTCGAATTATAAGGTGAAGCGAATAGGCCGTTTGCCCGTCTTCCTCTTGGCCTTCAACAGATACTCTTTTACTGGGGGTTTCTCAAGCCAACCGAGCCTGTGGGCCTTCTTCCTCTTCGTTGATGACGCAGCATCGGATTCCCTCCCCTGTCTTTACGGTGACAGAAGGAAGGGTGAAGATGCATTTATGGCTCTCTCCCTCTGCGTGTGCACGAATACAAAGTAAAACCCAAAAGAAGGGAGGAACCTAACGCCACTTATTATTATTCCCACTCTTTCCCTCGATTTAAATGTTTGAAAATGGTAGCCTAGGCAGAGCACCCATCCTTTCGGAAGACGGAAATAACCCTATCTGCCCTTCACTGATCTATCTGAGAGAGTGAGTGAGTTCTTGACGAACACAGGCATGCATGCAACATTCCACAGTGGGGGGAGTCAGAGAGCCCTGTCCGTTGAGTGAACGCTCTGCGCGAGAGCTCTTGAGCTATGTAACTATTAGTAAATCGTTCAACACCGAGTGAATGGTGGGAAGAGTCATCTTCATCGCTTCGTTCTATTACTACCATCGCGGTGCCCCTACTCTGATTTGACTTGTAGGCGTTAGCTGAAAGCATTTTCAGAAACAGCAACCTGAATTCATTCCTACTTCTTTCTTTTCTTTTTGTTTCATGCCTAAGAGTTTCTGGTACGCCGGCCGGAATAATGCTTTTCCAATAGCTACACAGCCGTAGTTAGGCCTACAAGAGCTACATGAAAGGACTACGGTCTGATGTCTGTATGTAGCTATAAAAACTCTGAGGATAAAGGTATTTGGTTAGAGCATTCAAAACTCAAACGGCGTTTCCGGAAACCCCGAAGGAGGAGAGAACTTCAAGGTTCAATCAACACTTCAAAGTTGCGACTCCAAGCAAATTCTTTGTTTCTCATTGCATCTTTACCAATTTCGGCCAGTAATTCCACGGAGGACTTGGCGAGTAGTTTCGGACGTTGTTCGAACAAGACGTCGATTTTCTCGCCACACGGCCAAACCATCAGATTTCTCAAGATGGACGGTCTAGGAAACCCGCAATATCCGCTAAAGGTAAGGGTTCTCTTGGTAAAACGGAGGAAACACAAGTCAAACAACTACGTGACCCCTTCCCTTCCCTCCCTCGTCTGAATACGTGGAGGCCTCGCCTCGGTAAATTCAAAATTCCGTCCTTGGCTGGCCGAGGCCGAGGCCGAGCAGCAGCTCTCCCCTTTTCTCACCAAACATTTCCCCTTCCTGCTTCTCTCTATTGTGCGCCACGTAAAGCAGATTAACGACATTTGGGTTACTTGGTTCTCTGGAGAATGGTTTCTTAGTCATTTTCTTTTTCCCTGTATTTGTTTTCGAACGTCAGGCATTGGAGGAAGAAGAGATGGATGAGACGATGGACGAAGGAGACGATGGGTTTACGTCTGAGGAGTTCGACTTAGACTATGAGTTCTCAGCTCCTCGCTTCTATGATTTTACGAGGGTGGAGACGCCGCAGGAATCGCAAGAAGCGGAGGCGTGGTTCAACATTGCCGCTGGCTATCCCCCTTCCCGTAAAGAGCCTAGATCCTCTCCCGTTCCTTTTTTCTCTAGGGCTCTTTACTTTGCTTTTGCTCTTATATTGCGTTGCTTGTAAGAATGGTAACGCAAATCTGTATGTAGAACGAGTCTTTCAGGCCACTTCTTGACATACTGACCCGTGGATAGACGAAAGGTCTCGGGCATCTTCCTTCTTCATCATTTGTATGCATTTTCATTCTTTTGTTCCGCGAAATGTGATTTCGAGGAGGTAGTATCAATTCTTGATACGTAATGATGCTTTCTTCAAATGGCATATTCGGGATGACGGGTAGCCCCCGGCTTATGCTGTATGAATTCGCATCCATAATGTTTTTTTCTTCTTTTGTCTCGAAATTGGGACGCCCAAGTTTGCTTGCTTGATTTTCTTAGTTGCACGCCAATTTGTTGAACCCGCCTCCTTAATGTTATGGCCTTCTACGGCAGGATATTACCATTTGGCATAAGTTTCTCCATGTCCGTTGTAGCTTTATTAAATGAAATAAGTCCTCTTTTATCAATGAACCCGTGCCTACACTCTAGTTGTGTTATTTTGTGTTCCCGTTAGTTTTGACTCCACAATTTCGTGCTATTTATGTGTGTACTTTTTTGGTGCGTCAATAGTTGGATATGTATAAGTCTGCCGTATCCATTTTATATGGTAAGATTCAGAGGCACATTTCTGTTCTATTAGTATGCATGGGATTGTGCCATATTCGCTTTCTGCTCTCGTTTCCTGGGATTGCTTCTGTTACTGCGGACATGAAAAAGGAGGACCTGAACCATAGTTATTCGATACCGTTGTTATCTACTTGACCTGTAAAGGTTTAGGGGGCAGTTATGTTTTCTTCATTCTTTCTTCATCCTCTTGGACGCAACCATTTCTGTTGTGATGCAAAAAGCCATAAAATTGTTCATTCGACTAATAGTCAGTATAAATAAGGAGAATGGAACAGTCTGTTTCACCACTGGATTCAAGGAGCGTGGTTGCCCGATAAGGGCCTTATAAAGTTCCCATGTTTTGTCTTGCACATTTCTGATTATTTGTATCCTCTGTTTGTTGTTGATATATTCTTTTGTGGATTGCAGCTTATTTGGCAAACTTGCATATGAGGGAGGACCTTCTAGAAGTCCATGTGATTGAAAATGATGATACCACTCGTCGCTTGACTGGCTTGGACTCCTATTTACCCGTGATGAATGAGGATAAAAGAGGTAATATGCAGCTTCATCAGAGTACATTTCTTGATGTCTAGAAGTGGCTTTTGTTAAATACTTTGAATACTTGTGATGCCTTATACTGTGTAGTTTTTTACTCGAAAACTGTAAGACCTACTCCCGAATAAGTTTGTTCCTCTGAACTGGGAATTATTGTCCTTTCAAATAGAGGGCAATATGATCCATATTACCTGCATGATGTGAAAAGATGCCTGAAATGTCATATATCATGTCAGTTCTGGTTAGTTTATGGTTCTTTGTCGTAACTGCTAAAAATTCATTCATTTTCTTATTCTAACAACTTTATGAGGTAATATTGGAATTTGAATACCGTCATGATTTTGTGCTGGTTTTGACAAATGAATTCCCCCCCCCCCCCCCCCCCCCCCCTCTTCTCTTATTATGGAAACAAGGGACGCCATCATTTTGTGTAAGTTGAAAGTTGATCCACTTAAGTAGGAAAAGATTGTAAATTTGTTTTGTTAACAAAGAAACCATGGATGTCAACCAGCACAGATGACAGCCTATTGGTGCTTCTGATTATATTATTTTGGTTGTGGTTTTGGCTTTGATGCTCCTTGTACTTCTGTTCTAAATGTTTTAGAATGTGTTCTGTGTGCTTCATCGATCAATCTTGATTCCAAGCTGTCTTCTGTTCTTTTCTCAGAACACTTCCAAGAAATTAGCATCAGAGAGCAATGTGCTGATGTGCAGGTGGACTATATGCAGAACTCCTCCAAAAATTTCTTCAAGTCAACTAATTTGGAGTACCTTATTGATGATTTGAATGGTAAAGGTGTTTTTAAAGAGGAAGAACTATCTAAAGGTTTGATGGCTTATTTCTCATGAAAGTTCTTTTCTTTAGAGACTATATTTATCCTAAAACCCCTATAGAAAAGAATAAAATGTTAAATCTAACAATTGTTTCCAGTGTGGATGTGCATGATGTCTTGGTGACTTCATTTCCACCTTAAGTTGAACTGCAGTGTCATTTATCTTTGTAATCTCTTCTGTAGCCATGATATGGCTCATCTTATGCCAGTTGCATCTATTTCTCACAATCTTCCCACTGCTTTTGTAATGTTTGCTTCTATTAGTTGCCTAGCTGATGCTTCAATGATGGTTTTTTCTCTTTTTTCTAGGCTTAGTTTGTAACAGCAGTAACATGCAAGACCTTCCTAGAAGCTCGAAGAAGTCCTTGTCGTGTGTTTCTTTTCCAAGAAACTCAACTTTGATGAGACCTACTGCAAGTCAGTTGGCCAAACAAAGAATGCCGATTTCGAAATTCCCAAAGGACAGGAAGGGTTCCTCCAAAATTACAAGAAGGTTCTGCTTTGTCTTGCAAGCTGTCAGATTCTTGGTTTTGAATTATCTTGAGCATGAATAAAGCAACAGCACATTATATGGTTAAACATGGACCTGTGGTCATCTTGGTGCAGTTGCCTGATCAAAATTCTTGTGTTTCATCTTCTTTTGCATTTCTTGGGTTTTCTTCAAGTGCTTTACAACTTTTATCTTCATGGTGGTGTAGCATGCATCCCAGAACACACTAGCAATTGAGTTAATCACCTTTTGGCTGTGTAGGCTTGATTGTCCGATGTTGTTGAGGTTTTGGTTGGGAACCTAAAATTAGTTTAGAGATGGTGATTCCATGGTTCCCTCCAGCCGTTTGTTTATGGATGCAGTTTTTGGAGATGAGAATGGGGATAAAACTCCATCTTTGTTTGAACTACATATGGGGAGGATGTTGTCACCAACTTGACTCCTGTTTACAGATATCTTGCTTCCAAACAGAGCATTGATTTCCATTCATCCTTGAATAAAATTTGCATTTGTTAACTTTATTGCCCAGGGTTGAAACAGTTCTTTTGGTGAAGCATGATGCAATTGCAGATAAAACATCTTGTAATGAGTGCCAAGCTTCAAAGAGGCAAAAATTGGATGGAGGTCAGCTGCGAAAGGTATGGTGGTCATGCTTGTATTTTCCTACTTCAATTTATTTGTTTACTTGGACTTTTATATGTTGTTACTTGGTGAATTTGGGGGTGCATGTATAATCCATTGTTTTCCCACACTTCAATATGCATGAACGTGTTCTTATGTGAAGATGATACCGAATAGATGTAGCGCTCTCACACAAAGTCGGATTACTGAAATCTTCTCAGTGATCCATCTATTTATTTGTCTTTTGTGTGGTGTAAATTCCCGTGGACCTTAGTTCAGAATGTTTTGTGAATTCCTTCTTTCTTCCCTTTTGCTACTTGGAATTCACATCTCTTGACAAAGCAGGTTCAACAAATTCATGACATGAATCAACCAGTACCTTTGCTTCATAAGGAACCTAAAAGAGTTCCAGTTCGAGGCAACCGCTCCAACTGCTCCGGAGCATGTCACACTCTCACCAGCAGCAATGCATTATCTATGAAGGTACTATACCCTTCTCTCGTTATATGCTTGCCTTTTTCTATACTGGAGTTCGTTTGACATGATTTAGTTGCATTTTTTCCTTATTTCCATAATATGGTTAGTTTCTACTGGTTTCTTTTCTAAGAGCATTGATATTCAATATTTTGATGTTTTTGCAGGATAGATGCGCTGAGTGCATTCATGAACAAATCAAATTCAGATTGACTGTGCCAAGAGAGCCTGCACTTGAAACATCGCAGAGGGCTAGAAGAATTAGGTGCATTTCTTTACAGTTGGCAGTGATTTTATTTTTTAGATAGGCTTTTGCATGCTGTATATCATGCCTATTGCCTTCTAAGAGGCTACCTGGCTGCTTTATATTGTATATCAGGGCCAAGATTGCTACAGATCTTGATGAGCATGTAGTTGCAAAAGCTCCTTTATTTAAGGCACGACCTTTGAACAGGAAGGCAAGTACCATGATAATTTTTCATTAAGTTATATTGATTCTTCTATAGGCGTCAAGTTCTATGTATTTAATATGTACTGTAGATACTTGAGACTCCTTCATTGGCTTTACCACAAAGAAGTGAGCTTAGGGTGCCCATATTTCAGGTAGTTTTTCATATCAAATCTCTTCTGCTTCACATTTTTCTTTTGCCAATTCTTATACGTTTTACATTTCATCAAGAAGTTGATTAATAGTCGGCTCTTATGGATTGGTTACAAATATTTCTAGGAATTTCGTTTGAAGACATCAGAGAGAGCATTGCAACACTCTTTGACTGCTTCATCAATCTTGTCTTGCATCGATTCAGATAATGTAATGTTGGCTTGGATGCTTCGTTCACAACTTTATGTATAGATTACTTTTGTTTCTTTACTTTATAAAAAATAGCCGACCCCATCTAGTATGGAATAAGGCTTTGTTGTTGTTGTTATTGTACTTTATTAAAAGATAATAACTTGCATGTGGCTTGTGGGCTGTATGTGCTTGTTTTGTTTGATAAAGTCTTGAATAATTTGTCATACATCCGAATGAGTTTGTGCAAATATTTCATTCAGGCCTCAAACATCTCATCAACTGCCATTAGGAGCGTTCCTTCTGATACCAAGCCATCACAACATCTTTCTACAAAATTTTTGTATCCGAAGTAAGCTGAATTTAGTGGATACTGCAATATTGCACACGAAACAATATGCTCACTGAGTTTCTTTTATGTATACTGGGAACTAGCTTATATGCGATGCTTGAAGATCTAGAAAACCTTAAGTTGTAGCATCTTTTGCTTCATTCTTCAGTTCTCTCAGTGTTCACTGATTTCTATTTGTGCATCACCAGCACATTGGACATCCTCTAGTTTGTTCATCTACTCTCCGGTTTCTGATAGGCTTTGTAATGTGCTGATTACTTAAGTGTGTTCCTGTCTCTTTTGTTTTTAAGGTCAAAAGATTTGGATGCCACAAAGCCAGATGACCATGAACACAATAACATTTTCAAAGCCAGACCACTCAATAAAAAGGTAGCCTTTTTGTGATGTTTTCACTGCCATGTAACATGGAAAACCTTTATGTGCTTCTTTCTTGCTGCAGTTTTTTTCTAGTAAGGGGGATATTGGTATTTATCGGAACTCAAAGAGAGAGAACGCAAAACCTATGGTATATCATTGGTGAAACTTTTGCAAATTCCTTAAAGCTATCATAGATGATTGTACTCTTTGCTATGGTGGCCTGATGTCATAGTGGGCATCTTTTAGGGCTTCAATTTCTCAACAGACAAAAGGTTTCATCAGCCAAATCCACCTACGGAGTTGTTCAAGAAGGTAAATGAATGTTATTTAGTTTTGTGAACTTTCATTTGTTTGTTTATTTCCATCTAACAATATTCTTTTGGTTGATCTAAGCTGTCCCTCAAGTCTGAAGTTCAGCCAAATTATGCATCTCAGGTATTCAGGCCCCATTCAAGTCTTTCCATTTCAATGTTTCATATGTACAGTATTCAAGCAAAGACTTCCATTCTTTAGGTTATTTTTGGTTTTCTTGATTTCAAGTAATCTGCAGATATGTGAAGACGCGAAAGAGAACATGAAGGATTTGTTGCATCAAGACCATATGGTAGGTGCATGGCAATCAAGGAAAGTTAGGGATACAATTATCAATCTGCAGTGCAGTTGATTGAATGGTCTCCATGCTTTCTTCCTGCTGATGGACTTACCAGTGGGAGTTCTTTCAAGGCATTTTCTAAGTAATTTTCTGTGATGCTTAGAAATTTTGTTCTGTTCTGGAAACTATTTTCATTCTAGGTTATATACATGGGTGAAGAAAAGAAAAGCAGCAAGCCTTTCAAACAAATGCAAATCGAGCAACTATTAATGGAGGAGAGACTGAAATGAGGTGCAAATCTTTTGCATTATTTAGTATAAACCCATATCACAGACATTAGATCAGGCTTTGCAAAGCCTCATTATATTGGTGCATACTGCATGCCTTTCTTCTGTTTTTCTATGGTTGTTACAATGGAAGGCTGAAGCCAGGTATGCACGCCCTGGGAATCAAACTCACACCTGCAAGTTGTAGAGTCGAGAGCCCTGCCAAGTGAGCTAGATGAATTATCATGAACCTTTTCTAGAGATGTGTCCCTTCATAATTTTGTCTTGCCTGGTGTTATCTATGCACCTGTCATGTGAATGCTTGCCTTTTCACTTTTGCATGTTAGAAGAATATTCTGTAAAGTTAAACTTGTCTCCCCTTAATACAATTTTAGTTGGAGAAATTTAGACAAGCTTAAACAATTAATCCTTTGGTGGCTGAGCTAGAACTGATTTAGTGGAAAATCAGCGCAAATTTTTGAGGAACAATTTTTTATTATGTACTTTAAGTAATAAAGCCAAGCTGAAA